>OW026455.1:44534583-45163660 GCA_932274525.1 Podabrus alpinus | reverse complement strand
CCCCCCCCCCCCGTAGGGAAGATTATGTCAATAGTTTTAAATAATTCATATTAAGAGACATAAAAGTGTCTGTATATAATTAATATTTACAAGTTCGCTGACTTGCAGTAATTTTTAATTAGATGAAGTGTTTTATGTACGCTTATTTACAGGTTTGCTGCAAGCAACCAATGTAATTGGTATACTTGCAGCAATAAATTAGATGAAATTGAATATCTGCGATTATTTACATAGGAAATGTCTCAGATAATTTTGATTTATATTTACAAAGAAAACTTACAACTAATTATTGATGTTCTCTGTGGATACACAGAGCACACCCCCCCCCCCCCGTAGGGAAAATTATGTCAATAGTTTTTAAATAATTCATATTAAGAGACATAAAAGTGTCTGTATATAATTAATATTTACAAGTTCGCTGACTTGCAGTAATTTTTAATTAGATGAAGTGTTTTATGTACGCTTATTTACAGTTTGCTGCAAGCAACCAATGTAATTGGTATACTTGCGGCAATAAATTAGATGAAATTGAATATCTGCGATTATTTACATAGGAAATGTCTCAGATAATTTTGATTTATATTTACAAAGAAAACTTACAACTAATTATTGATGTTCTCTGTGGATACACAGAGCACCCCCCCCCCCGTAGGGAAAATTATGTCAATAGTTTTTAAATAATTCATATTAAGAGACATAAAAGTGTCTGTATAAAAGTAATATTTACAAGTTCGCTGACTTGTCAGTAATTTTTAATTAGATGAAGTGTTTTATGTACGCTTATTTACAGGTTTGCTGCAAGCAACCAATGTAATTGGTATACTTGCGGCAATAAATTAGATGAAATTGAATATCTGCGATTATTTACATAGGAAATGTCTCAGATAAGTTTGATTTATATTTACAAAGAAAACTTACAACTAATTATTGATGTTCTCTGTGGATACACAGAGCACCCCCCCCCCTCCCGTAGGGAAAATTATGTCAATAGTTTTTAAATAATTCATATTAAGAGACATAAAAGTGTCTCTATATAATTAATATTTACAAGTTCGCTGACTTGCAGTAATTTTTAATTAGATGAAGTGTTTTATGTACGCTTATTTACAGGTTTGCTACAAGCATCCAATGTAATTGGTATACTTGCAGCAATAAATTAGATGAAATTGAATATCTGCGATTATTTACATAGGAAATGTCTCAGATAATTTTGATTTATATTTACAAAGAAAACTTATAACTAATTATTGATGTTCTCTGAGGATACACAGAGCCCCCCCCCCCGTAGGGAAGATTATGTCAATAGTTTTAAATAATTCATATTAAGAGACATAAAAGTGTCTGTATATAATTAATATTTACAGGTTCGCTGACCTTGCAGTAATTTTTAATTAGATGAAGTGTTTTATGTACGCTTATTTACAGGTTTGCTGCAAGCAACCAATGTAATTGGTATACTTGCGGCAATAAATGAGATGAAATTGAATATCTGCGATTATTTACATAGGAAATGTCTCAGATAATTTTCGATTTATATTTTACAAAGAAAACTTACAACTAATTATTGATGTTCTCTGTGGAATGCACAGAGCACCCCCCCCCCGTAGGGAAGATTATGTCAATAGTTTTAAATAATTCATATTAAGAGACATAAAAGTGTCTGTATATAATTAATATTTACAGGTTCGCTGACTTGCAGCAATTTTTAATTAGATGAAGTGTTTTATGTACGCTTATTTACAGGTGCAAGCAACCAATGTAATTGGTATACTTGCAGCAATAAATTAGATGAAATTGAATATCTGCGATTATTTACATAGGAAATGTCTCAGATAATTTTGATTTATATTTACAAAGAAAACTTACAACTAATTATTGATGTTCTCTGTGGATACACAGAGCACCCCCCCCCCCCGTAGGGAAAATTATGTCAATAGTTTTAAATAATTCATATTAAGAGACATAAAAGTGTCTGTATATAATTAATATTTACAAGTTCGCTGACTTGCAGTAATTTTTAATTAGATGAAGTGTTTTATGTACGCTTATTTACAGGTTTGCTGCAAACAACCATTGTAATTGGTATACTTGCGGCAATAAATTAGATGAAATTGAATATCTGCGATTATTTACATAGGAAATGTCTCAGATAATTTTGATTTATATTTACAAAGAAAACTTACAACTAATTATTGATGTTCTCTGTGGATACACAGAGCACCCCCCCCCGTAGGGTAAATTATGTCAATAGTTTTAAATAATTCATATTAAGAGACATAAAAGTGTCTGTATATAATTAATATTTACAAGTTCGCTGACTTGCAGTAATTTTTAAATAGATGAAGTGTTTTATGTACGCTTATTTACAGGTTTGCTGCAAGCAACCAATGTAATTGGTATACTTGCGGCAATAAATTAGATGAAATTGAATATCTGCTATTATTTACATAGGAAATGTCTCAGATAATTTTGATTTATATTTACAAAGAAAACTTTACAACTAATTATTGATGTTCTCTGTGGATACACAGAGCACCCCCCCCCCCCCGCCCCCGTAGGGAAAATTATGTCAATAGTTTTAAATAATTCATATTAAGAGACATAAAAGTGTCTGTATATAATTAATATTTTACAAGTTCGCTGACTTGCAGTTATTTTTAATTAGATGAAGTGTTTTATGTACGCTTATTTACAGGTTTGCTGCAAGCAACCAATGTAATTGGTATACTTGCGGCAATAAATTAGATGAAATTGAATATCTGCGATTATTTACATAGGAATATGTCTCAGATAATTTTTGATTTATATTTTACAAAGAAAACTTACAACTAATTATTGATGTTCTCTGTGGATACACAGAGCACCCCCCCCCCCCCCCCCGTAGGGAAAATTATGTCAATAGTTTTAAATAATTCATATTAAGAGACATAAAAGTGTCTGTATATAATTAATATTTACAAGTTCGCTGACTTGCAGTAATTTTTAATTAGATGAAGTGTTTTATGTACGCTTATTTACAGGTTTGCTGCAAGCAACCAATGTAATTGGTATACTTGCGGCAATAAATTAGATGAAATTGAATATCTGCGATTGTTTACATAGGAAATGTCTCAGATAATTTTGATTTATATTTACAAAGAAAACTTACAACTAATTATTGATGTTCTCTGTGCATACACAGAGCACCCCCCCCCCCCCCGTAGGGTAAATTACGTCAATAGTTTTAAATAATTCATATTAAGAGACATAAAAGTGTCTGTATATAATTAATATTTACAAGTTCGCTGACTTGCAGTAATTTTTAATTAGATGAAGTGTTTTATGTACGCTTATTTACAGGTTTGCTGCAAGCAACCAATGTAATTGGTATACTTGCGGCAATAAATTAGATGAAATTGAATATCTGCGATTATTTACATAGGAAATGTCTCAGATAATTTTGATTTATATTTACAAAGAAAACTTACAACTAATTATTGATGTTCTCTGTGGATACACAGAGCACCCCCCTCCCCGTAGGGAAAATTATGTCAATAGTTTTAAATAATTCATATTAAGAGACATAAAAGTGTCTCTATATAATTAATATTTACAAGTTCGCTGACATGCAGTAATTTTTAATTAGATGAAGTGTTTTATGTACGCTTATTTACAGGTTTGCTACAAGCATCCAATGTAATTGGTATACTTGCAGCAATAAATTAGATGAAATTGAATATCTGCGATTATTTACATAGGAAATGTCTCAGATAATTTTGATTTATATTTACAAAGAAAACTTATAACTAATTATTGATGTTCTCTGAGGATACACAGAGCCCCCCCCCCCCCCCCCCGTAGGGAAGATTATGTCAATAGTTTTAAATAATTCATATTAAGAGACATAAAAGTGTCTGTATATAATTAATATTTACAAGTTCGCTGACTTGCAGTAATTTTTAATTAGATGAAGTGTTTTATGTACGCTTATTTACAGGTTTGCTGCAAGCAACCAATGTAATTGGTATACTTGCAGCAATAAATTACATGAAATTGAATATCTGCGATTATTTACATAGGAAATGTCTCAGTTAATTTTGATTTATATTTACAAAGAAAACTTACAACTAATTATTGATGTTCTCTGTGGATGCACAGAGCACCCCCCCCCCCCCGTAGGGAAGATTATGTCAATAGTTTTAAATAATTCATATTAAGAGACATAAAAGTGTCTGTATATAATTAATATTTACAGGTTCGCTGACTTGCAGTAATTTTTAATTAGATGAAGTGTTTTATGTACGCTTATTTACAGGTTTGCTGCAAGCAACCAATGTAATTGGTATACTTGCAGCAATAAATTACATGAAATTGAATATCTGCGATTATTTACATAGGAAATGTCTCAGATAATTTTGATTTATATTTACAAAGAAAACTTACAACTAATTATTGATGTTCTCTGTGGATACACAGAGCCCCCCCCCCCCCCCCCGTAGGGAAAATTATGTCAATAGTTTTAAATAATTCATATTAAGAGACATAAAAGTGTCTGTATATAATTAATATTTACAAGTTCGCTGACTTGCAGTAATTTTTAATTAGATGAAGTGTTTTATGTACGCTTATTTACAGGTTTGCTGCAAGCAACCAATGTAATTGGTATACTTGCGGCAATAAATTAGATGAAATTGAATATCTGCGATTATTTACATAGGAAATGTCTCAGATAATTTTGATTTATATTTACAAAGAAAACTTACAACTAATTATTGATGTTCTCTGTGGATACACAGAGCACCCCCCTCCCCGTAGGGAAAATTATGTCAATAGTTTTAAATAATTCATATTAAGAGACATAAAAGTGTCTGTATAAAATTAATATTTACAAGTTCGCTGACTTGCAGTAATTTTTAATTAGATGAAGTGTTTTATGTACGCTTATTTACAGGTTTGCTGCAAGCAACCAATGTAATTGGTATACTTGCGGCAATAAATTAGATGAAATTGAATATCTGCGATTATTCACATAGGAAATGTCTCAGATAAGTTTGATTTATATTTACAAAGAAAACTTACAACTAATTATTGATGTTCTCTGTGGATACACAGAGCACCCCCCCCCACCCGTAGGGAAAATTATGTCAATAGTTTTAAATAATTCATATTAAGAGACATAAAAGTGTCTCTATATAATTAATATTTACAAGTTCGCTGACTTGCAGTAATTTTTAATTAGATGAAGTGTTTTATGTACGCTTATTTACAGGTTTGCTACAAGCATCCAATGTAATTGGTATACTTGCAGCAATAAATTAGATGAAATTGAATATCTGCGATTATTTACATAGGAAATGTCTCAGATAATTTTGATTTATATTTACAAAGAAAACTTATAACTAATTATTGATGTTCTCTGAGGATACACAGAGCCCCCCCCCCCCCGTAGGGAAGATTATGTCAATAGTTTTAAATAATTCATATTAAGAGACATAAAAGTGTCTGTATATAATTAATATTTACAGGTTCGCTGACTTGCAGTAATTTTTAATTAGATGAAGTGTTTTATGTACGCTTATTTACAGGTTTGCTGCAAGCAACCAATGTAATTGGTATACTTGCAGCAATAAATTACATGAAATTGAATATCTGCGATTATTTACATAGGAAATGTCTCAGTTAATTTTGATTTATATTTACAAAGAAAACTTACAACTAATTATTGATGTTCTCTGTGGATGCACAGAGCACCCCCCCCCCCCGTAGGGAAGATTATGTCAATAGTTTTAAATAATTCATATTAAGAGACATAAAAGTGTCTGTATATAATTAATATTTACAGGTTCGCTGACTTGCAGCAATTTTTAATTAGATGAAGTGTTTTATGTACGCTTATTTACAGGTTTGCTGCAAGCAACCAATGTAATTGGTATACTTGCAGCAATAAATTACATGAAATTGAATATCTGCGATTATTTACATAGGAAATGTCTCAGATAATTTTGATTTATATTTACAAAGAAAACTTACAACTAATTATTGATGTTCTCTGTGGATACACAGAGCACCCCCCCCCCCCGTAGGGAAGATTATGTCAATAGTTTTAAATAATTCATATTAAGAGACATAAAAGTGTCTGTATATAATTAATATTTACAGGTTCGCTGACTTGCAGTAATTTTTAATTACAAGAAGTGTTTTATCTACGCTTATTTACAGGTTTGCTGCAAGCAACCAATGTATTTGGTATACTTGGAGCAATAAATTACATGATTTGTAATATCTGCGAAGATAAGTTTGATTTATATTTACAAAGAAAACTTACAACTAATTATAGATGTTCTCTGTGGATGCACAGAGCACCCCCCCCCCCGTAGGGAAAATTTAGTTAATAGTTTTAAGTAATTCATATTAAGAGACATAAAAGAGTCTGTATATAATTAATATTTACCGGTTCGCTGACTTGCAGTAATTTTTAATTAGATGAAGTGTTTTATGTACGCTTATTTGCAGTATTGCTGCAAGCAACCAATGTAATTGGTATACTTGCAGCAATAAATTAGATGAAATTGAATATCTGCGATTATTTACATAGGAACTGTCTCAGATAATTTTGATTTATATTTACAAAGAAAACTTACAACTAATTATTGATGTTCTCTGTGGATACACAGAGTATCCCCCCCCCCCCCCCGTAGGGAAGATTATGTCAATAGTTTTAAATAATTCATATTAAGAGACATAAAAGTGTCTGTATATAATTAATATTTACAGGTTCGCTGACTTGCAGTAATTTTTAATTAGATGAAGTGTTTTATGTACGCTTATTTACAGCTTAAATTACATGAAATTGAATATCTGCGATTATTTACATAGGAAATGTCTCAGTTAATTTTGATTTATATTTACAAAGAAAACTTACAACTAATTATTGATGTTCTCTGTGGATACACAGAGCACCCCCCCCCCCCCCCCCCCCCCGTAGGGAAGATTATGTCAATAGTTTTAAATAATTCATATTAAGAGACATAAAAGTGTCTGTATATAATTAATATTTACAGGTTCGCTGACTTGCAGTACGCTTATTTACAGGTTTGCTGCAAGCAACCAACGTAATTGGTATACTTGCAGCAATAAATTATATGAAATATGAAATGTCTCAGATAATTGCCATCACTTTACCGTTTTACATTTTTAGCCTTTTAGGACCTATTGTATAGCAGATGTTTATCCTCGTGTAAGAGTTTACCCAGAGATATCTGCTAAATCATTAATTGGTACACCAAATTCTCTGGGTTAACTCTGACTCGTGGATGATATTCTGTTATGGAAGTGGCCCTTTATATATTATCCTTTCAAATAAGATTACTGATTATCCGCCCCACATACACCTTTATTCTATTTTTTATTATTGTTATTAATCAATTTACTGGTTAGACATTTTTTTAATGGTAGGAAATAAATTGTACATAATTGCCATCATTTTACCCTTTACATTTTTAGCCTTTTAGGACCTATTGTATAGCAGATGTTTATCCTCGTGTAAGAGTTTACCCAGAGTTATGTGATATATCATTGCTTGGTACACCAAAAATCCCTGGGTTAACCCTGACCCGAAGATGATATTCTGTTATACAACTGGCCCTTTATGTAATATTAACCTTTTAAGGCCCGCTTTTACAATAGTCGGTTAAGTCTCAGTTACTTTACACTGGTGATAAATCTAACATGATGTCCAATGAGAAGACGTCAAACCTCATATTAAACACCAGTGTAAAGTAACTGAGCCTTAACCGACTATTGTAAAAGCGGGCCTAAATAGGATTACAGATTATCAGCGCCACATAAAATTCTCCTTTATTCTATTGTTTATTAATAGTTATTATTGTGATTAATCAATTTACTGGTTAGACATTTTTTTAATTGCTGGAAATAAATTGTACATAATTGCCAACATTTTACCGTTTTACATTTTTAGCCTTTTAGGACCTATTGTATAGCAGATGTATATCCTCGTGTAAGAGTTTATCCAGAGATATCTGCTAAATCATTAATTGGTACACCAAATTCTCTGGGTTAACTCTGACTCATGGATGATATTCTGTTATGGAAGTGGCCCTTTATATATTATCCTTTCAAATAAGATTACTGATTATCTGCCCCACATACACCTTTATTCTATTGTTTATTAATAGCCATTATTGTGATTAATCAATTTACTTGTTAGACATTTTTCTAATTGTAGGATAAAATTGTATTACGATTGTAAAATGTTATGAATTATTCTGTAATTCTACACAGCTAATACGGCCGCTTTCGAATCCATCTGAAGGAAAATGTTTTTTAGCTTTGCATGCTAAAAATACTACCAAGGATGCTGGGCATATCATTAAATTTTTTATCCTGTTTATCAATTAGATACATATAAATCTGTCGGGGAATCAGAAAGTAAGCTGTTTTGATAGGATTTCCTCTTTGCCTTTAAGAAATTTAAAAACGATTGGGTTTGTCTATGATAAATCTCTCTCCAGCACATATCTGCATTAGCACAGATTCATCTCCTTTATAATTATTTTCTAGAATATACAGAACTATAGTTATAATTCTTTTACAATAGAAGTTCTTCGCTTTATAAACTAGGCACCTAGAAAACGGTAAGCAATCTACTTGTCATATAGCATCTCGCTAAAAAAATATGAAACCTTGCAAAAAAATATTAAATATTCTGAATTCAGATTAATGTTAAATTGAAACACATAACTTTTATTTTTTGTTGCTAAACTGATTTACAAAATTTTAAAATACTTTTACAATAATTGTTAAGAAATGTCGTTTTCACACAAAAAAGAAATATTTTAATTTATATATTTTATAGTTAATGCTTTTTTCGTAATTGTACCAAAAATTTCGGATGTCTTCTTTCTTCACATATCTACGTTTTAATTTTCTTTGTGCACATGTCTTGCGGTTTTCAGATGTCGCTTAATAAAAAACCTCGTACCTTCTCTGTTCGATCGTGAAGTTCTATTCCATCTATAATAGCCTTTTTAACCGATGCCCACCTTTTAATGTTTATAAATTTCTATTTCTTTTGACCATAATTCCTTCGAACGTCCATCTAATTTCAAGTTTACTGATCGAATGTCCATTTTTGGTTCTCTACTCAAGTTTTTCGCTTTCTTCTATCGCGCAACTCTTTCTTCCAATAGTGTCTGCACCGTTCTTTCTAACGCAGCACTTTTCTGATTTTTCTTTCTTTCTTTTATAAGTACAAAGGTGACATCTATTACCAAAATTTTTTACATAATCACAAAATTAAGCAAATTTTACTGGGATCCTTAGAGATAGCACCAGCTAGCACCCAAATATGAAAGCTAGCACCATTACAGTTTTTTCACAAATCGACTTTGAAACCGGGGGGGTCAAAGTAACGCTAGCCCCCCCCCCCCCGCTTAATATTTTTACCCCAAAACCTAGCACTGGGATCCTTAGAGCTAGCACCAGCTAGCACCCAAATATGAAAGCTGGCACCATTATAGTTTTTCCACAAATTCATTTTATTTATATGCACCTAAACGCCTCTTCTACTGAGCATGTCTCACATTATTATTTGTAATACAAATTACAAAATTTATTTAAAATTCGAATTTAAATATTTACAAGTAATAATTTTTATTGATTTACCTACCTACCTAAATATATTGAAATAATGATACAAACAAAAATTAACATAAAAAATAAGCACAAAAATATCATAATATTAGTTACAGACTATACACAAGGAAATGACATCGAACAACGTGACTTGGAGAAATATCTTCTTTATTTTTCAATAAGTCGTTGTACATTTCCCATTTCCCATTATGGCGTCTTCCATAGGTCAAAAAGTGACCCATAGAATTTGCTATAGGCTGTGAAGTTCCTTGAAAAGCAACAATACCACGAAGAAGATATTTATCACCATCTATCAATAAATGTTGCGGAATTTCTTCCAAAGTAGTTTTCAATTCTAATAATCTATTAGTAATAGAAATCGGTTCTATTGCAATGTACTTTCGGTCCAAATTTATATTTCGCAAGAATTGATTTTTTTTGCAAGTGCTACATGATTTTCTAATTGTGTTTTTCCGATAAGTTTTCTTTTAATTTGATTTCCAATTCATTAATCACATTCATTTCAATCGTTATCCACTTTAATTCAATTTTCTGAATATTTTTACAATTTTTACATTCATCATTTTGCATTCCTAGTTTAAGATTATCTAATACTTTTTGGGAAATATTAGTGATATTATCTTCACAGTTGATTTCTATTATGTTTTCTGGTAATGGACTTTTAAGAAATTGTTCGTATAATAATTGTGCTCGAAATTTGTAAGTATGGGTGTTAACACCCTTACTTACAACTTTTGCCACTAACTTTGCAAACGCACTAGAATCTAGTGACTAGATGATTTCAAAGTTTCAATGTATTCCTTAAAAACAGATGAATCGCAATAAGCTATGCAAAATATTTGCGTTAAGGAATCTACTCCACAAGTATTTCGTAAAGTAATCAATTTGTTTAAAATTTTTAAGGGATTTAAATGAACCACATTCCCATTTCGAAGAAGCCCTATTGTGATTATTTTCTTCTTCTGCGTCCAATCAATGTTAGCTATTTCCGATTGCGGTTCCAAGTACGACTTTCGAGGTCTCTTCTTGGGAGGAACGTTCATGCCCATCCATGATTCTTCAGCCACTTTTTCTGATAATGTTTTATCTTGAATACCTCTTGAAAAACATTCTTTGCAAAATATATTAGTTTTGTATAATACAGTGCAATTGTCATTAGTATGTAACAGCAATTTGCATAATTTACATTCTACGTTGCCACTTCCAATCCCCATTTGACAAGATGCACAAACATTATCAGGCATCACTGGATGATTGGATTTTGAAGAGGATTTTGTGATAGCTAAATGTGATTTGTTTTTATCTTGTAAATCTTCAGTCGATTCTGTCAATTGGTATGTCGAAATCGTTTCGGGTAAAACTGTACCGTTGATGTCATAATCAACAGCTAGTTTCATAGCCCCTTCGTAATGCCTAATATACTCTGAAACAAATTCATCCACACGTAATGGAAGTTTTTCGTGAGCAAAAACTCTATGTTTCAGTTGATTAAAATTACTTTCAACCGATGCCGAACTGGCGATTCTAGATGACATTGGAAAATATTTACACATAATGCTACTACATAGAGGTAAATAGTTTGCAATTTTCAAAAAATCGTCTACAAAAGCCGGTAATACTTGCTGGTTTCCTCTGTTACCTATTTCTTCCGGAATATTCACGCTACTTTTAACATTTTCAGAAATGCTTTTACACCACCTTTTGAAACTATTATTGTCAATTTCATTATCTTCTGCTTCTTCATCGTGATTATGTTTCACCTCAACACTTTCGATAATTTCTTCTCTATCAATATACTTGTCCAATTCTACTGTACCAGTTGATATGCGCCGAACAAGCCACTGTTTATTAATTTCGCATAATGTTGCGCTGCCATTATAATGTCCTTCGGTGTCTGAATAAGCCACAGTAAAGATGGCGTCTAGTATTAGTTTTAAATCGTCTATTTCTTGAGATTGCACAACTTGTCCCATACATCGAATGTAAAAAGTTCTAGTAAGTTTGTGCTGCTTTCTAAGACTAGGCCATCTCGATACTATCTTGATAAAATGTGCTACATCTAAGCGAAGAAAACATTTCGCAACATTCTCACCATTTCTAAATAGTATATTGTAGCAGTGTTCAACATATTGGTTTATATTTTTAAAGGAAGTAAACGTGTTTGCGCAAGAGTGCATTAAAGCAAGAGACATGTCAGTTACCACTTCTGATGGAATAGATCCTGCGCTTCTAAACCATACAGAAAGCCAATGTGTAATATCTTGTATATTTTGAGAATCGCTAAGCATAGATCCAACGGAATATTGTTTCGATTTGGGTACACCATTACAATTTCATATAAAAATATGTGCCTCGATTTACTTCTATCGGTGTACATAATTAGTTTTACAACTGTTACTGTGGCATCGATGGCTATTCTACTGTAATTTTGTTGGCAATATCGGCGATATACAAGAAGCTGAGAATTTGACCAAAAAAATACAAAGAACGGAGAGTTACCAATATTGCGTATAATAAATATTTGAAAATTCTTGCATACTGTTGCGCTCTTCCCTTATATGAGCAGACCTACCTATTGGTTGACTTAATCTCAGGGTCCGTCTTTTGCTTAAGAGTCACGATGAACAAAGAACAACACAGACAAAGATGTAATTTCAACATTGATATTTATTGAACAATAACACACAAATAAAAAATCCAAACTAATCCTACAAAAATTGTAATACAACATTTAATAAATAAATCGCAAATCAAAGTTTTACTTCCCGTTATTACGCGACATTCTTAATTGTTTTTAATTTTTAAATCATTCACCAATATCGCGCAAAAAGTTAAATAAGTTTTTCGCTTACCGCACACATGTGGCGCCGTATTTTCTTTTAATTTCTTTTGTAATGTCAAGTCATCCACGCTCGATGCTGGATCTTGGTTTTTCTTTATTATCAACACGTTTAAACTTCTTTGTTCCAAAAATTCTTTTATTGTAGTGCTGATTCCAATCAATCGTAGTCACTTTGTCACTTATTTTGAGGTAAGTACCTGATTTTACTTAGTTTATCAATTTAATCTCGCAAAGTTCAATATCAATTCTTGTAATCCAATAACAATCTCGTTCTGTTTCAGATTACCACACTTTGAGGTAGATTTAATCCAAAATATCTCTTTTGTGACGAGAGAACCAAAAACCTCCGTTATATTACGCACAAGCGCATCGACTCCTTTGCATTGATTGCAACAATTTAAATTTCTTATTTTATTTAGACGAATTTAATTGACGTCTTTTCTGTTTGGAAACTCACGTCGGACTCCTTGTTTATTTTTTTATCTCCTTCGTTCCCTCCTCCTTTTTTTTGTTTTTATTTTAAATCAACATTACCAAACGCGCATGTCATAGTCTCTTAAAAACATAACAACCAAACAATAAACAACAACTTAAAAATTAACAATACAATTCTATGCAACGATCTAAACAATACTACCATAACTAAACTAAAATATGGCATGTTGAAAACACATCCCGTCCGTGTCAATCGTTGTTGATCGCGGATCTTAAGAGATGTTGTGGACACAACAATACTTTTCATTTCCTGAAGCGCATCGATTGGTTTTTCATTAATATACGCTTTCTTGTTCTCTTTGCATTTTGCCACTCTTAACGTACTGAGATTGGGCATAATTTTTCCTGTATCCAATTCTGTAGTAACAAGCATGGTTTGAATTCTGCTTGATGAATATTTTTCATGTATCATTTTGTTTACTAACTTTGATCGTAAATCACCCCGAAATGGACGTGTAAGATGTAAGGTGTGCTTCTTGGTAAAGTTTCCTTTAGCAGTACAATTAACTTCTGGATTTTCATGTTGTTGTGGTTCGTTAAGCATATAACATTTCAATTTTGCTTTGCATTCTTTACACACTCCCCAAATTTGTAGATAAATTGCACCACACGAAGAAAGTTTATGTCTTTTAAAAATGAATGTACATGTAAGTTTAGACTCTTCAATTATTTTTTTGTGAATTACATTATTTGTCCAATTCGAATTCTTGAAGACCATTTCAGTACGATTTTCACTGTGCAAGTGCTGGAAATTTATTTTCGATTTGTCGTTTCGTTTGTGTGTAACGATAGTTTTATTAAATCCTAAATATTCACTCCGCGTTAAAGAGATATTGAATTGAGTAGTAGTTGCCAATTCATCATCACAATCGTCTTCATTATCAGTAGTACTTACTACTAGTACCAGTACTGTAAGATAAATTACTTAAAGGATCTACTTTGCATATAGATTCTACAACTTCTTCAACATATTCGGAAGGGTTAAATTGTAAAATGTTCCACAAACCATAATAATTTTTTGATATAGCAGTATAAATACCAAGTGGTGTAATTTGAATATTAAAATTTGCTAATAAATCATCTGATATCCTTTTCCAAATTATATTGCTTTTCAAAAAAAACATTTCTTCATATCATCATAGAGCGATCCTAATGAATATTTTTGTAATCCTTCTCTAATTAACTTAATTTGTGGTTCTGAGCGCTTTCTTCCCATTGTATTTTAGTTCGTTACATTATTATTCTACAATAATTAATAAATATATAATATATTTTTATGGTTCGATAGGTTCGAATCATGAAATTGAAAGGAAAAAGTGTTAATATAAAATTGAAGAGATACTGAAATTTCAAAAAAGTTACGGCCGTTTGAAATTTTCGGAAACTACGAGCAAGATGCGTATGGTAACACTCAACTTTATAGCGATTTCTTCAGATTTAAATTCGATTTAGATCATCAAATGATTAAAAACTAAACTAAAGTTAGTTAAAGAACCATTTTAAAATAATAATCTTTAAAGTTCTATTTATGACAAACACATCGCTAGCTGTCAAGAACAACGGCACAACTCAAAAAAGCACTTTTTTCAAGGGAGCGTTTTTAAACTTTAAATAAGTATTAACTTTGCATTGCATGCATAGCGGTACACTTCCGCCATACTAGCGCCGGATTATTAAAATTTTGCATTCTGCCATTATTAACAATAAAATATGGTCAAATGCTGTCGATTTATATGGTTAACTCAATTTTGCCAAATCGGTTTCACACTGGCGCGGATACAGGGGGCAATTGGTTAAATTCCCCCCCCCCCCCGATAATGACTGAAGCACTTTATTTTCACCAATTTACATTCGTTACAAACAATTTTGACGAATTTTTTATTCGTCATTATTTTAGTATAATTAATTTAAATTAGTACCATCGACACCACCATTTATTAGTCGATCGAACCGTGAAGATATTTAGTTCGGAGTCTTAACACCTCGGTGAACGCGCGCACTAATAAGTGCGTTAGTGTCAGGCATTGGAAGGGAGTATACGTGTTTTGCATTCTCAGATTTGTGTGTTAATTGAAAAATCTGGTGCTAACTTTGCAGTTTTTCGTGCCATCGCATTTTTGCGGAATTATTAAAGTACCGGAAGCTAATTTTCCAGTACATTTTATTGTCGCGATTTTGGACATTTTGGTAAGCATATTTTGTGGAAGTCATCATAAGCGCGCGCAAGTGATTGGATGGTGATAGTATTGCCAACTGAATTCTGGATTTAGTTGAATGTTAGCAAGCATCTAGATAATGTCACAACAATAAACAATAATTGCTAGTGTTTATTTTGCTTGATCTCCGAGGACAGATTCTGTGCGAAGCGTTCCTGGGTGGTGTAACATCGGTGTGCGGCAAAATATAGTGTCGGTCTTCAAGTTTGGCGGTGGATCTACCTAGCTGGAGCCATGTGTCATCTACAGTTACCAAATCACAGTCCAGAGGTTAGAATCCGCTGTCACCTTACTAGCTGTTAGCTTACCCACATTCTAGGTAAGACATAATAATAATAATAATACTAGCTTTTTATTCCTTTAGGAATATTGCTATCTCATAAAAGAGATTTAACATATCCTTTTTCTGTTAGGGTGGATAAGTCCCTTTATTCTTTACATTTTATTCAATATTTTCATTCAACCCTTCCCAAATTCACAATCTTTTGTCAGTTTTCGCCTCTGTTGTTATTCTTCTCCATTCATGTCTACTGTTCACTTTCACTTTCCAGTTTTCTACTCCTAACCTCTTTAAGTCCTCCACCACCTGATCCCACCATCTGGCTCTGGGTCTTCCTCTCATACGGCTCTCCATAGGCTTCCATTTCGTGATGTGTTTTATGGCTGAATTCTCATCTTTTCTCATTACATTATTAATTATTCAAGATTAACACATCATCGTCATAGAACAAATCTTGTTTAATTTTATTACCTCTTTAAAAAATTTAGAAATAATAGCTCGCGAATGCTAACTGCTTACCTTCCAATAACAAAAAGAAGACAACAACGTTTTGAATTTAATTATGGTGTTCATATTAATTCGGCCTGCTAAACAAAATATACTTGTTCAAATTATCAATATTTGTTTTTAAATGCAAACACCCTTTTTGTTATTACATTTAAATAATTATAAAAGTCTGACCTTTTGAGTCCAACGGTGCCAATTTTCTCGTGATGGGACCTACCTTACCTGTAACAAAAGAAACTAAACATTAAGTTTAGTTACATTAAATTCGAGTAACACAAAATTAAGAAAGAGAAGATATAATTTATCGTTGTTTTAGTGTTAATATTTTGCCCACTTTTTGCTTTTATTTACAAAACACACGATCGCTACCTAGGAAATTAAATTTTTGGCGGTGTGGTTATAATACGTTTATAATACGGTTATAATGCGGTTATAATACGTTTATAATACGTACGATGTATACAATAGATAAATTATTATATTTCAGTAGTATTAATTTATTATAGTACTTAATTATATGTATATATTTTTTTATACAATATTATTAATTTTTTGCTTATTTTTCAGTTCATAATAATTGTGGATGCGGTCCTGAAGCGATCATTGGTTCCACAGTAGCTAGATTAAAAGATGGCATTCTCTTCTATAGTATTCTAAGACATTCTATTAATTGTTTATGCAATAAATAGATTATAATATCGAATATACGAATAACTGTATACTATATTACCGTTTATACCGGATCGGCGCAGAATGAAAGCTTAAACCAAATATTATGAACTGCGCATAAATATGTACTATATTGTACCCTGCGCCGACGATTCCGTCCGACGTTGGACGAGGTCCCGCTAGTACATCGCAGGGAACGCAATGGGTAGTCGGTGCCGAGAATTTACCAAAGCCAGCGTTCATTGTAAATATCGTCTCGTTGAATGAAGCATAGGTAGCGGGGCCCGCTTAAGCCCCGGTGCATTTCGCAGCGCCAGGAAGACAAGACAAGATAAAATAAGGTATTAATTCGATGGTATAAACAATATAATATATTCATAAAATTCTTATTTACTTTATTTCTAGGCACATATTTAATGATGTAATATTACATTATTGAATATATTAATTATTATGTACAAGGCAGTTAGAAAGAGATTATTATACTATTACATTATACTACTATAATACATATACATAACTGTTGGAAATAATAACAAGAGGGCAGCATTATAATGTAATTCAACAGTGTCTGCTGCTATGAATTAGTAGTCTCTTAGACCAATAGTATACCTCTTGTGCGCAGTGTCTTCACAACAAATTGCGGAGACCTCCTACCAACATACGTAAATATGTGTAAGATGTTTGCATCAACGTGTGCCACGTATAATATTACATGCGTCGTAAGGGTTCCAACCGTCAGTGATATTTATGGGTTATGTTGCCCGGATCTGTCAGTGTGCGAACGAATTCATAAATTAGGTATGTACATAATGAAGGAAAATGAACTAAACCGATAACCCGAGCAGCGGTGACGAATTGTGAACGCATTCTTTGTAAAATTGTACTACCTGCTCATCGTTTTATGGCATCTTGCACGTGTCGGTTACGCTTAGCTTTTGGTTAATTTTTCTTTTGACAACTAGTCGAAATAATGCTCTTATATTTAGGCAACGACCATACCACATTGAGAATACCCGTTCTCGTCCAATGCAATTTTGAAGCTACAATACTTTCCGAAGGCCTGGAAGCAAGGTTTGACCATCCCAATACGAAAGCCGAACATAGATCCAACGCTACCCCTCAGTTATAGACCCATCACATTGTTAAATACAATGGCCAAATTAACTGAGAAGATAATCCTAAAACGACTTAACGATGAACAAACTAAATTGCAGATCACGAATCCTTACCAATTCGGATTCACACCAGGCCTTAATACGTCCCTGCAGGTGACCCGAATTGTTAACGACGTGATCGAACAATTTATTAAGGACAAAGTTACAGTCATGACGCTACTGGACATCGAGAAAGCCTTCGACAGAACCTGGACCGATGGGTTAATATACAAAATGACACAATACAATTTCAGTACCACCTAACTACGCTAATTCACTCTTATTTAACTAACAGATCGATCGCGGTCAAAGTCAACGACACTATTTCAAACACTAAAGACATTGAAGTTGGGGTACCTCAAGGCTCCGTACTTGCCCCTAAGCTATTTAATGTATTCGTCAACGACATTCCTACCTTCCAGAATACGAACGTGGCTTTGTACGCTGACGACACTGCAATCTACGCGCATTCGTTCAGCGCACAAGTAGCCACAAAACAAATTCAAATACACTTGGACATGATACAACGACATTTCAACAAATGGAAGATCCGATTGAACGCCGGTGAGACGGAGACAATTGTCTTCGCCAGAAAGCGGACCAATCATAGGGTCTTCCAATTGTTGAAATTAGACGGACAGACAATTACGCCACAGACGAGCGTCAAATACCTAGGGGTAACCATGTACTCCCGGTTAAACTTTGACGCTCACCTGAAGAAACGACGACAGCTAGGTTACGCGGCGCAGCGTAAGATCTATCCCTTGCTGAGGGGGGGGGCAGATGAGTTCGGAAAACAAGCGTACGTTATACAAAACGGTACTAAGACCGATCCTAACATACGCTTGTCCTGCATGGGCGGGAGTGTCTAAGACACGCCTCAGGCCTTTGCAGGTATTTCAGAACCGCTGCCTCCGCCTCGTCACGGGAGCAGATCGCTACACCAGACTGACCGACCTGCACGAAACCGCACGAGTAGAATTTCTCAGAGATCACATTACGCGATTATCTGAGAAATTCTACTCGACGCAAATTAAAAAGAGTCCATTGACGACTAACATGACCGATAACAACATCCAAAGAAAGTATAAATTACCCTTCCAATCCCTACAATCCTTTACGATACCTCCCCCTATCCCGGAAGACGACGACTTGTAATTAAAGCTGCTACGCCACTGGAGGATACCTGAACCTTGGAATGCGCGAGTGAAAACCGATACGTTACTATAATAGCTTCCAAGCGTACCTACGATACCTTTCGTCGATGTTCATTGTTGATTAATGACATCGATATTTTGTTATTGTTACTGGTTATTATGTTTTAATTGTTACTTACAGAGTTATTGTCGTTGTTTTTATTGTTATTTGTTATTCAATCGTTAAGTTTTTTGTTATTGTAAATTGTAAACCCTGCATTATTATAAGTTGGTTTTTTGGTAAATTTTTTCCAACAGTCCCCTAAATAAACTAAATCTCCGCAAACCCTAACCCAACAAAGGAATCCCAATTTTTATTAAGCCCTAGGGCTAATTTAAGTAACTTGAAGATATGTGTCAACACGAGGTGCTTCAATGTAAATTTTAATGTGAGATCAACCGGCCCTATTGTAAGCCGATTGATCAACCAAATTGTAAAACAGGAAAATTAATAAATACTCTTAAATTCAAAAAAAATTCGTTCTCGTCCGATCACGGAAGTCAAGCAATGTTGGGCGCGGTTAGTACTTGGATGGGTGACCGCTTGGGAACACCGCGTGCCGTTGCCCACTTTTTGCTTTTATTTACAAAATACACGATCGCTACGTAGGAAATTAAATCTAGGAAACACAAACAGTAGGTACAATAGACGTTTATTTTTGGTATAAATGATCTATTTTTGGTAGAATAGTAGCAGGTTTTTATGCGTCTATTGTACTTATTGTGTTACTAGGGATAATTATAGCCCTATTTTTGTTATATAATATTATTAATTTTTTGCTTATTTTCCAATTCATGATAATTCTGGATGCGGTCCTGAAGCGATCATTGGTTCCACAGTAGCTAATAGATTAAAAGATCGCATTCCCTTCTATATTCTAAGACATTATATTAATTGTTTATGCAATAAATAGATTATAATATCGAATATACGAATAACTGTAGATATTGCCGTTTATCCCGGATCGGCGCAGAAAGAAAGCTTAAACTAAATATAATGAACTGCGCATATTAATATGTACTATATTGTACCCTGCGCCGACGATTCGGTCCGACGTTGGACGAGGTCCCGCTACTACATCGCAGGGAACGCAATGGGTAGTCGGTGCCGAGAATTTACCAAAGCCAGCGTTCATTGTAAATATCGTTTCGTTGAATGAAGCATAGGTAGCGGGCCCCGCTTAAGCCCCGGTGCATTTCGCAGCGCCAGGAAGACAAGACAAGAATATATCGCAAATTTTTCATACCAAACGATTATTCAAAACCAAATAGCATCATTATTATCAACTTTTTCTAAATATTTTTTGTTACACTTTCAAGGTCATAGTGACATACTCTTCCACCCTATTTGTCATCCAACGTAACATTACACATTTCGACTTGGTGAAAAACTTTGGCCTTAAATATAATTTTCAAGGTCATGTGTTTTGGAACAAATTTTAGAACATGATGGTGTCTATTGAGAACTGTAATATTGAGAGTTTTTCAAAACTTGTAACTTTTGATTTAATGTCCATAACTTTGCCGTTTAGCAGTTTCTCAAGGTTAAATTAAGCGCATCGTTCACAACTACAATAGCTCTCTAGGAACTGACCATATTTCAAGGTCATTTAGTTTTTGACCGCGTTCCAGATGAAAACTTAAGCGAAAACCTGGATTCCTAAGAATCACCTGTTAAGGTCTCAAGGTCACATAATAAAGCTTTACATGAAAATGCAATAAAAACGTTTGACCTTGGGGACTTAGAAAAATTGCTAAACTCTTCTACTACCGTCGAAAACGCTGCTACGCGGTTAGTACTTGGATGGGTGACCGCTTGGGAACACCGCGTGCCGTTGCCCACTTTTTGCTTTTATTTACAAAACACACGATCGCTACCTAGGAAATTAAATTTCTCTAGAAACAATTGAAGAAAGTTTTGAATAATTCTTATTCTGAATAAAAATTTCGTACATTTGAACTTCACCATCGAGGGTGAATAAAACAAAACAAAGTTTCAGGATTTACTTCAGATCTGAAGTAAATTCTGAAACCTCGTTTTGTAGGGAATTTTCTCCTCTTCAATTTTGGTGCAATGACTAGGGAAAGACAGAGGATTTTAGGAAAGTTGATTCCAACCCCCACGTTCTTCTTCATTTTCCTTTAACTGACTAGAGTAGTGTAGGAGGGCCGGTTCGACAATCAGACCCCACTGCGCATGATCGAAAGTATTGATTAGGGTCAAGTATTGATTATATTATATTATTGACATAAGGGGTTGACGAAAGGGTATTTAAATTAGGGGTCACTCCCCTATATTAGTAGGGTATTTAAATTAGGGGTCACTCCCCTTTATTAGTAAGGTATTTAAATTGAGGGTCAGTCCCCTTTATTAGTAGGGCAATGAAATCACTAGATCATAAGGTGTTATTGTTATATATTGTTATTGGTATTGCTAGTGTAATTTTATATATAATAATTTCTTACAATTTGTAAGAATACAAAAATTCTAATATTATAGCAGGGTATTGATCACATCGCTATATTAGTATTTGCTCTTTGCAATAAAATCAGTAAATTACCTATTCTATAGTTAAGGGACATATATTATCTTGGGGGATAATAGTATTACATATTATGGGCATATGTGAGTAATTGTATATGGGGTGTTAAAACTTTCAATTAGAATATTTGATCATGGTAATAAAAACCTGCGCATGCAAGCTAATATTCTAGGATTAATTAACTTCATTCGCTATATAAGGCTGATAACTGTATATATGAAACTAGTTCTTCGAATCTACTGGTTAGGTTAACTTCTGCAACGTATATTCTAGAAGTCATGGAATCCAAAACTTCATTGAAGAGAAGTGCAGAAGCGTCCGTACAAAGTAAGTTCATAACAAATTCATCTTTACTTATTTTAATAAACTGGTATTAGGGTTAGGTGAGTGCTCATTACTTGTAATGAGTACTTACCTAACCCTCAACCAGTTAATATTGTACAATTGATAATTTTACCATATACTCGTATACTTTTACTAATTTTTTTCTTTTTTGTGTAAATTCTAGTTGAAAAGGAGTGTAAGTTACCTAAAACCTTACAACCCAAAATGGTCTTCGAAACTAGGTATTGGCTTAATAAGTCAGAAACTAAGTTCGTGTCGGTGGGAATCGATGTTGAAGAATGGATACCCAAGCTACGTTTAGGAGGGTCAAATGGATTGGGTATCTCATTATGCACCCAAGATTGGGATATTATAATGGATAAAGAGGTACCGATTACAAATTTTTTAAATGGTGGGACTATGGATCACATTGATATGAATCGTAATACTACAACTTTAAAAATTTCCGGCCCAAAATTTCAAAACAATAATGTTTTAAAATTAGAAAGAAATGATTTTTATATTTACATGGGGAAGGTAACCGTGGAGAGGTTATATGAAATATCACCGTTAATCAACCAACGAATGAGAGAAATTGTTAATATGGAAATCAAAGACTACTATACTGATATTTTATTTGCATGTATTCAGTTAGTAGGTGATCCTTTCATGAATACAAAAGATGTGATACAATCTACAGGTAACTATCAAGGAGCCCATTCATATTGCATTATGGAAATGTTCTACATGTATCCTGAGGTGATTAAACAAGACTTGCACGATTTACCTTCAGTAATAACTTAATAATGTAATTCTTATATGCAATGTATATATATATAGGAGCTATAGCGAGTTGTCACACTAAATGATTGTTCATCGTGGTGAAGGGTTGGTCAACTCCATAATAAATAAATTACCTGTGGAACTTCATATACCAGGTTATCAATATTGTGGGCCTGGAACTAAATTACACAAGCGTTTAGCTAGAGGTGATCCTGGCATTAATCCATTAGATTCGGCTTGTAAAGAGCACGATATTGCATATTATCAACATAAAGATTTAGAAGACAGACATCGTGCTGATCGTATTTAAAAGAGCGTGCCTGGACACGTGTCAAATCTAAAGACTCAGGGCTAGGAGAAAAGGTTGCAGCGTGGGCGGTAGTAAACACCATGAAAACTAAAAGAAAGTTAGGTATGGGGTGTGTTAATAAACGTCGAATAACACTCGGAAAAGGAATTTTAACAAATATTTCAAAGGAACTTAAAAAATCTAATAACACCCCAGATATTATTAAAAAAGCTCTAGCAGCTGCCAAGCGATCAGTTAAAAAATTAGGAGGTAAACGAAATATTAAAGTGCCTAGAATAATATCCGTTCCTAAGCAAGGGGGGATTATTCCTTTTCTGATACCTCTCTTTGCGGGTTTGAGTGCTGCAGGGGCTTTAGCAGGTGGTGCTAGCGGTATAGCTAAAGCTATTAATAATGCTAAGCAGGCCAAACAGCAACTTGAAGAAAGCGGGCGCCATAATAAAATGATGGAAGCAATTGCGATGGGTAAAAAGGGTGATGCCTTATATTTGAAACCGTATAAAGGTGGAAGTGCCTTATTTTTGAAGCCGTATTCAAAAAACTGATCAAGCTGCCTCGGAGAGCTCTAACTGATGTAGATTTAAAAAAATATACTACTAATATTCCTAATTTTCGAGGTGTGTTTATGAGAGATACCTTACCTACAACACCCAGACCCAACGAATGCGGCATAATTAATTTGGATATTATGAGTGGATCTGGAACTCACTGGATTGCGCATAAGAAGAATCAGAAGAATGTGAGCTACTTTGACAGTTTCGGTGACCTGAGGCCTCCTCAAGAAGTTATTAAATACTTTCAAGGTTGTGTAATAAAATACAATTATGTACGATATCAGAAATTCAATACAATTATATGCGGTCATCTATGTCTAAAATTTTTAAATGAAAATTGAATAAATACATGGTCATAATATTTTTCTTTTAATAATGTCTCGAACGTTTACCTTAACAGGTGTGGGGAATTCACTTAGTGTGAATTATTTTCCTCCAATTCAGTTAAATCCTGAAAAGGATTATGTTCTGGGTCTAATTGGTTTCTACGGTTGTAATTCGATAAGAAATATTTATAATGGAAATAACAAGTTATATTACGATGATAAAGCTATCACTATACCGCCAGGTGCTTATGAAATAGAAGAATTGAACAATTTCCTGAAATCTGTCTTGGGGGTGAAATTTAACTTATGGGCTAATAATAATACATTAAAATGCGAAATTTTCTCGAATTATGAAATTAATTTTAAGAAACCTGGCAGTATAGGTCGTATGTTAGGATTTTCTAGTAAAAAGCTTAAGGCGGGTGTTAAACATGAATCTGATTTAAATGTTCAAATTATTAAAGCTACCAACATACATGTTGAATGCAACATAACTGCAGGTGCTTACCGTAATAATAATTTAGCTCATACAATTTTCGAATTTGACCTATCAGTTGAACCTGGTTATAGGTTATGTAAAGAACCCACAAACATTATATATTTACCTGTCACCGTAAAAACTATTCATAACATAACTCTAAGGCTAGTTGATCAGGACGGTGAAGCAGTAGATTTCGGTAACGAATCATTAACTATAAGGCTAGAATTGAAGCAAGATGGGTTTAAATCTAAATAATAATATAAATAAGGGTGATAATCATCTGCAGAGCATTATACATCCGAACGTTAGAAGACTCACATCACACGAGATCAATTTTCTTGAAAGTTTGGAATATCGTGTATCAAATAAGAATTACAATGCAGGAAGAACAAGCTCTTCAAAATTTGTTCACCGACGTATCTTATTCTGATTTAGTTATTGATAATTCCACTCACACATATCATCCTTATACTGTCAATGCCTTTGATAACTCGGATGAAATTAGACTTATTATTGAGAAAGGTGATTTGATAACAGCTACCTATGATAGTAAGATTTATATTGACGGTACCCTAACACCTACCGAAGCTAAACCTTTCCAACTCAACGACCCGCTGTTTCTATTTGAAGAAATACGTTATCAACTTGGTGATGTTGTAATCGATGCTTGTAGGATACCAGGCATATCAACATCTCTTTACGGACAATGTCGTTATACTCCTGGAGAATCCTCAGGTTTAAGTAGCGCAGGATGGAATATTTTAAATGAGGAGTCACAAATTTGTGACAGCACTAAAACCAAATTTTGTGCTATAATACCCTTAAATCATGTGTTGGGGTTCGCTAGCGATTACACTAGAGATATTATAAACATGCGTCAGGAATTGATTTTGATTCGTTCAAATTCCGACATCGATTGTTATAGCGGTTCAACAACGGTTCAAATAAAAATTTCAAAAGTTAGTTGGCGTGTACCTCATATTACTCCTAGCAATACTGCAAAGTTGGAAATATATAACCACTTGAAACAGCAAAGAGGTATAAAAATTGGCTTTTATGGTAGAAGCTTATATCAATAACCTAGTTTACCTACTACTTCTAATGTCGCAATATGGGCTGTTAATAGTTCAGTAGGATCCCGAAGACCTCGTTGGCTTTTAACTGCATTTCAACAAAATAAACGCGGTAAAAAAGATCAGAATGCTAGCCGTTTGTCGCAATGTGGTATAAGTGATGTGACTGCATATATCAACCAGAATAGGTGCCCCTACGAGAAACGTCATAATAATTTTGCTAAGGGTGCTTATGCACTTGCATATGATGATTATCTATCATTTCAGAAAAAATTTTTAAACAAACAGTTTTGTGAACCTCTGCTAGATTTTGAGGAATTTGGAACAGGTCCAATTTTTGTATTGGACGTTTCTAAGCAAAATGAACATGTTCGAGAACCTGTTTTATCCTTAAAATTGGAAATCGAAGGGAAAGAAGTTTTTCCTGCAAATACAATTGCCTACGTATTAATTTTACATGATTCGATCTTGGAATATGAACCAATCTCCGGACTAGTCACCTATATGTGACCAATATAATCTTTATATTATACTTATCAATATTTGAAATAAAATAAACATAATAATCTTCTAAATTTCTGTTTTATTTCTCCTATAATAATTAATATAATATAGAATCAACACTGTAATAAAAATATATGTTGTTAAAACTTGTCCCAGTGCTGCGGATATTAGTCTGTAATGTTTATAATCTTCAGTTAATAAATTCATATCCCCCAATATTATATTCCATGTCGATGGTTCCATTGACGTTCGGGATGTAAATCTTAATTTGTATAAAATAATCGGGCTGGATTCTGTTAATTGGTAGGAGAAAGTTGATTCATTCGCAACATATTTAAATTCCATTGCAGACCAATTTAAGCAAAGAGCATCGCTTAAATAATTCAAACTATTTATATTAATATAATTAATACAAATTTGAATGTTTTCAACACTTTTAGGTGAAGCAATAAACAAAGTGTTGTTGAAAACTTGAGCTAATGTAAAGATGATTAGGCTGGAATTCATTTTTGATAATGATGCGTGCCCATTAATTGCTCATTTAATAATGATGATACGCATACGAATCTCTTCAATTTTATATAATAATAATAATAATACATAGGTGAGGTATGGGTTAATAAAATTATTCAGTTTTCATTATGCTGCTTGAATATCTCAAGAAATGATAGAATTTTACTTTCGTTAGGATTAAAATGGTCAAGATTATTTCAAAAATTACCCAACACATTGTTATAAAATTATATTAAAATACAGTATACATACACATATATCAGCGTAAATATATATAAGTTTATTGAATACCAAGATGAGGTTTGTTAAACAACGTGCCACACTTAAAGTTAATAATCATGACTTTAAAAAACATCGTTCAAAAAAACATGGTGATTTATTACCTGACTCAATCAGATGTATCATAGCAGGTAGTTCAGGTTGCGGTATAACAAATACACTCATCAGTCTTATAGAAGAGCCGCATGGATTAAAATTTCAAAATGTGTATGTGTTTTCAAAATCTTTACATCAGCCTAAGTATCAATACCTGCAGAAAGTTCTCGAGCCGATTAAGGGGTTGGGGTATTTCACGTTTACTCAGCATGATGAGGTTGTACCCGTAAACGAAGCTAAACCTCATTCCATTATGGTATTTGACGATGTAATTACTGATAAAAGTTCAAGTGTCCGAGATTATTTCTGTATGGATAGGCATAATTTTATTGACTCATTCTATCTTAGTCAGACCTATTCAAAAATACCTAAGCAATTAATACGTGATAATTCTAACTTAATTGTGCTATTTAAGCAAGATGTTTTGAATTTAAAACATGCTTATGATGATCATGTAGGTACTGATTTATCATTTAATCAATTTAAATCGATGTGTGCCGAATGCTGGAAAGAACCTCACGGTTTTGTGGTAATCGATACGGAATCTGATATAAATACCGGTAGATATAGGAAAGGCTTTGATTCGTATATAAGCTTTGATTAAATTGAAATAGCGTTCAGAACTTGCAACTACTTCGCACTATCTGCACAGGTTTGAGAAGTTAAACAAGTTAAAATTTACTTTATAAATACCTCCATTAGGTGTACGTAACCTGAAATGGATACTGATGAAATTGAATTGACTAAAAAAATTATTAGAGCCCGTAATGCTGTAAAGCGTAAGTACCTTGAATTAAAACGAAATCAAATGACAGTGCACAGAACTTCAGAGGAGGTGTTTAAACCAATCGTGGATCCTATTAAGGAATTAACTTCTTTAAAGAAAAAATCTCAGGAATTAAAAGTTGTAAAGAATTATACGCATCCGTCAGCGGTGAAAAATTCAACAAAAATACCTATTAGGTTAAAGAATACAGCATGTAATAAAAGTGATATGACATTTAATGAGGATTCAAGCTATATGAAAAGTGATGCTGAAGATGAAGAATACGATGAAACTGCTAACACTAATATTATTGAAAGATTCCTCCTCAATCGTGATGCTTCTTTGACAGAAGCGTCGTGACCCATCTCTTTCTATGCATGTGGTGTGCGTTCAATTTATTTTCACATACATAGAGGACCTACTTGTTTAACGTGGGCTCCGAACCACGGGAAGTGTAATACACTTCATTGCGAGATGGGCGCTCATGGCAAATTACCTCGGTGGTTTGCCATTGCCTTCCGAGGAGAAACGGTCAGAATAAAGTTTTTACTCTGCCCGGATTTGAACCGAGCATTTCGCATTAGCAGTAGGCGCATTTAAACACTAAGCTATGACCGTCTCATTGAAAGATTACATAATCGCTATACGGATATGGCTATACATGACACTATACGTGAGATGGATCACGAGTACGGAGTTTACTTCAATAATGATACTAAGACTTGGAATATTGGTAATGCTAAAATCGAATTTCAACAAGATTCTGACAATTTTTTTATTGATGATAAACTATACCAAGGTACTGAAGGATTGTATGAATTAATATTTAAAAAGAGACCTATAAACTATACAATGGAAGATATGGCTCAGTATAAAAAAATCTTAGAGCAAACCAATGCTCATAAGATAGGTTTTAACCCTAACGGTAAAATAAGAGCTAATAAAGGTGTTAAGTATACCCAAGTAATTAAACGTATGGCATTTAAAAAGATTGGACGGGGTGTTGGAATAATTCATAAATTGGTTAATAATAAACAAACTGAATATATTTATTGGGATTCACCTTCAGAATTAGTTCAGCGTCTGATGCTTCTGCATGCATCTAAACAAGCAGGTAATAACAATCATGATAACGAAATCATTAGCATTGTAGAAGAGTTAAAGGAAGCTCAAATTATTGAATAAATATAGTGTGTAGAGTTGAATAACCGATTAGTTTAAAAATGAACATTGACATATTCGGTCGAAGTAAAATACGTCCAAAGGAAGGTCCTAAGGGTGCTGACGGAATATGTTTCAAACTTACCCAAGATCGCCACTTTGATATTCAGTCTAAGAGATTAACTAATTTATCAACTGGAGTTGATGACTTTGATGCTGTAAATAAACAGTATGTAGATGTAATAGCATCACATATTGGTTCCTTACGATCGCGAGTTGATGAGGTCGAGAAAAACTGTAATACAAACTTTTCTAAATGGGAACGGTGGGTGTTTGAACATGATGCCATTTTAAATTTTATGAACAATCCCGAAGGTATTCTTTCAAAATTTCAGCATCATAATAAAATAATTGAAAATGTTGTGAAGGAATTCAATGATCTTAAGACTGCAATTAAGAAAGTAGAAAAAAACATTTCTAAAAGTTAAAATGTTAAAAAGGGGGATTATAAACGAAATTCATAGAAGTGCTAGAAAAAACTTCCCCCGTAGAAGTGTGATAATTAGAGGCTTCGATAATTTATGGCAGGCAGACTTAGCTGAATTTATACCTTACTCTAAATATAATAACGGGTATAAATTCATTTTATTAGTTATTGACTGTTATTCCAAGTTCCTATGGACGCGTGCTCTAAAATCTAAAAATGGTGTGGAAGTGACGGCCGCTATATCTTCAATATTTAAAGAGGGGCGACGTCCTAAAAATTTGCAGACCGATGAAGGAAAAGAATTTTACAATAAAAATTTCTATAACATTATTAAGTATAATAAAATCAATCATTACTCTTCATTCAGTGTTAAGAAAGCTTCCATTGTTGAACGTGTTATAAGAACCTTCAAAAATATATTATATAAGGAATTTAGCTATCGTGCTGAATATAAATGGATCGATATACTGGATTCTGTCACTAAGGATTATAATCACCGAAAACATAGAACAATTATTATGATGCGTCCTTGCGATGTTAAACCATCCACAAAGTTAAGCGTATATAATGAAAATATTGATATTGGGAAAATAAAATTTAAACTTGGTGATTTCGTGCGAATTTCGAAGTATAAATCGGTGTTTGATAAAGGTTACAATGCTAATTGGACTACAGAGTTATTTAAAATTATAAAAATTAATTATGGTAAACCTATAACTTATTTCATTGAAGATCTTGATGGAACGCCTATAAAAGGTATGTTCTATACTGAAGAATTGCAAAAAACTTCATATCCTGATACTTTCTTAATTGAAAAAGTGATACGTAAACGAGGCGATCAACTGTATGTTAAGTGGTTAGGATATGACACTCCTACTTGGATCTCAAAAAAATTAATCAATGAATAAAAAAAAAAAAACATTATAACTATAAGATGTTTTGGAGTTAAATACTTATTTATACTTATCCTCAGTGTGTATTAAAATTAAAATAAATAAAAAACTTTCATAATTTATTTTATTTATTTTCTTAATTTGTAATGCCCCCACGCCACTGTATCTGTGGTGTGAGACGATATACACCGTTTGTTATCATTAAAACTTAATGCTATTTTTTCTTGTCTAATACTATGTACATTATGATTAGTCGATCTTATACTATTTTGCAGTTTTAAAATTTCCTTATTATTAACTAAACAATCTACATAATCATTAAAACTAATATATTTCTTTACTACATAATTTTTAACCCCCTTAGCTTTCTTCATATGATCTTGACCCTCAACACGTACACTATACATTTTAGACCTCAGACCAATGAACTCAGTCATAATGAGACCATTGTTTTCATCCTTCATTAACCCTGGCACTTTTTTGTTTGCAAGGGGTATACCAAAGGGGTTATTGGGATGATAATCACTAGTATCAAAATAAGCAATGTCTTTCTTTATCGTAGCATAAATGTCTGGGCAATTTATTTGATATATAAGGGAATCGGTATCACAGTAAAGTACTTTGCAAGTGTAACAGACTTCTGTTATCCTGGTCTCAATGTGAGAACCTTATTTTTTATTTTAGGGTGTATAAATTTTCTGACGAATAATTATGTTATAAATTTCTATTTATGTATGATTTTTTTACCAGCTTTGTATTAAACAAAGCTGACTTTATTTTTATTAACGTGATTTACCATTATATATTTTATTTTAATGGAAAATAGCACTTTCTCGAACATCAAATAAACCATTGAGTATTACTTATCTTTCTCACCCATAATCAATGGGATTTTTATTCAATGTCGGTAAAGTAGGTCGCTAACCGCTAACCTTCAAGGTTGCATCGAACGCATCGATTAGCAAAGGAGGCTCGCAAATCGCTTTAGTAACGACTACACGTGAAAATTCAGCTCCGTAAAAATTATTAATTTTACAAGTTTTCAATTAAGTTTTATCGACCCTATTATCGAGTTTATGACTAGTAGAGTCACGACGAGTGAAAGTGTTGCTTTTTAGATTCGCAAAGATCAATATACGATCCCGAAAATTAATTTTATTTCGACAAGCGAAACCATTTGTCCGACCACATGTGCAAAGGACGCGACTCCATTCTTTTAAATCTGGAAACAATCGCAAAACACCGCAGCCGATATATTGAGGTGAATTATTCTTTCATGATATCGATCCTAATATCATTGGACAAATCCGGAGAATTGAAAAATTCCAAATAAGAAGAAAATTCGAAAACCCACCAACACATCTGTTCGTTTCATTTCAACAGCGAACAAATCTCCACCGTTCTGGGTCAGTACGAATCGCCGCTTTACCAAACATCTGCCAACCTTTTCTAAGTTCCATGTGTGTAAAGACAATCGCTATTTCAAACATTACAGGAGGAACAGAACGCAAAATTGGTGACAAGAAACGAATTTAATTGCTTATTTAAATAATTCAAATATTCAGTTTTATTGCTACGTTTTTTTTATGTTTTTACAATATCGTATATCGTGTTTTAACTATATTTTAGATCAAGCTTTGCCATCCAAAATCCTGACGATTTTGACCAGGAGTGATAGAACCATCAGATCTGATCGTATATTATCCAGTAATAATTTCAAGAGAAATCGTAAGTAGTTATAAACACTATTTACTATATGATTATTGTTTAACAAAAAAACACCAAGCTTGTAGCTAATATTTTGTAAACCCGCTTGCATTATTCTACCCTCAGTAGACGTAGTTAGTACTTCCTGCTTTATTGGTAGTTTTAGTGCGATTTTTTTGTCGCAAGCATTTTATAAGGCAATTAAGTTCGTAGACACGACAAACCAAGTGCGAAGGTTCTCTCCGTTCGACATTTCGACTACAACCAAGCGACATCTATTGATCCGCTCTGCGTATTCAAGTATATGTATTTGTGTTCAACATTTTTTTGTAAACGATTATCAATTTTTATTTTTTTAATACAAACATTTACTATTCATATAATCTGTGTAAGCAAGAATTCTCTTATGTTATTTACGATTAATTTCAAATTAATTTATATTAAAAGTGTGTGTTCAAAACGAGTAAGTCTTTTTATTTTCTACTTTGGTTTATTTTGTATCGATAAGGATAACTAAGATTCCTGAAAGTCCAAAATTCGATGCTGGCGCCCTACCGGAGGATATTACTACGCAAAGAGGCACCCATACAAGAATCCACGAAAGCGACCTCGTCGCTACCCAGCTCTCAACACTTAGTACCAAACGTACAAAGCTAAGCCGCTTCGTTAATTACATCGACGAGCACAAAAGAGGCAGTTGTGACTGGAAGCACTAGTTTTGACTTCCACCGTTCATCAATAGTGCATTTCCAAGCCACATAAGTGGCGCCCACCAGTGGTGCTAGATTATCACTTCATAAGTGACAACCAACTACGGGGCATCGATCATTTTTTCCATCTCTTCGTTACCTTTGCTAGTAATTTTTCCAATTTTTTATATGAACACACACATAAGTAGAATTCTTGTATTACAATTTGCTAATAAGCACAGATATTTTTACGTTGAACTAAAGTACCATACATATTTTATCTCCTTATATTATTATCTATTATTATCAAGCGTTACGACCTACTACTACATATCGTTATATTTTAACCTTATATTTCAATCATTGAGCATCATACTCTTATTTTTTATACCACCAAAATGCGTCATATAAACCGTTTATTAGCTGATGAGCTAACGTGGGAACTCGAAGTACGGGGTAAAGACACTACAAATTTAACTGTAGATGAAAAGCGAGCACTTTTAAGATTAACGCTTAGGCAAAAAGTAAAGAAAATTGACCTACCGGTAGAACAATTAAATCTAGTCGAGCAAATTAAAATTTGTCAAGACAAATTCAACCAAATCGAACCACTAGTTCGAGAACTAACACATTCTCCTAATACGAGAGCGTGCGAAGGTCATCTTGCCAGGTTAGATCATATTTCTTCTCGATTAGAATTTTATCTCGAAAAATTATTTCCACCAGACCCATATGAGCAAAAAGCTCAAACTTTAAATAACGAATGTATTCAATTGATTGAGAGGGTTGAAATTTTATTAGATTCGCCAGAAACCGGCCGAAACGATATTAGTGAGGCACTAAGTAATTTGTCAATAGACGAATTAAATAATGTACTCGGTCAAGAGCAATTGCAAGCTATTGTAACCATGCGCCCGTCCGAATCTCAGGAAGCCGTGGGTTCGACGCCGACAAGGCCCGAGCAAGCTCAAAATTTAGTAACGCTAAATCCTCTTCCGCAATCGGAAGAAGCGAAATTTATAAACATTCCTCAAACTTTAAATTATCAGCCGCAAAACGTTAACATTCCTCCTAGAAATTTTGATTATTATTCACAAACGCCTGTTTTCAACACTAAACCCGACACCGTCAGTAGGTGTAGTAGGTAAGTCACTAGGATTGAACGCGTTTCTTGAACGCATAGACGAGTTGAGAATTTCTAGACGTGTTTCGGAACAAGCATTATTTGATAGTGCGTTCGATCTTTTTGAGGGCACAGCTTTGACATGGTTTCGATCCGCTAGAAAGCACGTTCGTTCTTGGCGCGAATTAATCCAATTATTAAAAGAAACTTATTTACCGTCGAATTATGACGAATCTCTATGGCAGGAAATTATTAACCGTAAGCAAGGCGAATTTGAGCCAGTGCGCGACTACATCGCCGCGATGAGTAATCTCGTTTCGAGACTGTCAAGTCCTATGGACCCAGCAAGAGAGCTGTACTATATAAAAACAAATTTGTTACCAATTTATCAAAAGCATTTATTATTTATGAAAATCACTACTGTGTTAGATTTAGTAAAAGCTTGTAAACAAGTTACCGAGGTTTTCGAAAACGAAAACACTCGAAAGTTCCACGTACCTACTGTAAATCCATTAGAACCTGAATTGGCAATGCCAAAAGTACGTCGCCCAGATCTTTGTACCCGCACGAAGCATGAAGTTCATACCATGCAATCCAACGTCAAGAACTACAGTTCTCGAACGTTTGGAAAAAGAGCGACGCCTGCCAACGCGAAATGTTTTAATTGTGCACAGTCAGGACATTATTATCATACTTGTCCAGCCGAAAGGCGCATTTTTTTGTTATATTTGTGGAACTCCCGAAGTTACTTATCCAAATTGCACTAAGTGCTCAAAAAACGCAAAAAGGCGAGAATGAGCAGTAGTCCTCTCATTCCTAGCCCTTTTATTATGAAGGCTACCTGTCCTGAATGGCAGTATTGGTTGGCAAACGTCAAATCATTTTGTAGAGCCAAACCCTCTAAAGTTGAAACGCTTTTCGCTCATCGTCCTTTCGACAACCGAGCTTATTTAAATATCAACATTTTGGGGATGGAAGTTCTTGGTTTTCTTGACCCTGGCGCAAACCAATCAGTATTAGGCCGTGACGGGCTGTATATATTAAAAAACTTGAAATTACATGTCAAAGTCAACATAAGCTTGTAGTCTGCCGATAATTTGTGTTTTACGTGTGAAATATAGAACTTAAATTGTGTAAATTGAGTGATTTGTAACAGATTAACGTAATAAAGCTGTGAAAGTGTTAGAAACACCAAATATACAGTTAAAAGGAACCACTATTGGAATAGAGAAATCATAGGTTAGAGGGTAACAAAATAAGTTGCTTGTTGAGATATTAATGCGAGCATCTCCTAGAGGTTGACTCGGGTGCTTGTATTGTCGCTCGATAGAAAGATTAGCTACAAAAATGTCTGAGAAAATTTGTAAGGGATGCAATAAACAAGTAAAAAAGTTATTCGTCACGTGTCGAATCTGTACGACCGCATATCACGACAGTTGTTCTAATAAAGTTGCCAATTTAAAAAAAATTAGTGAGGGCATTATAGAATGCTGCAATAAAGACAGGATTTCTTTAAATGTTACAAGTAAAAATAATGTTGAGTGCGCTTTAAAAAGTGAAAATGTAATACTGCGAAAATTAGTTAATGAATTGGAAGAAAAGAATTTGTTACTAAGGGAAAAGATAAAATTCCTCGAAAACGAATGTGCTAGAAATCATTCAAAGGAACAACAAGACAGTGAAACAATTTCAGTTGATAGTACCACTAAGAATATTTTTAACGAATTAGAAAAGTTTAAGAAACTAATTAGCGACTTGAGTGAATCGAGTAGTAGCAAACCCGATAATTTAAATAGTAAAAGCACTACCGGACACAGTGGTGTTATTTCCATCAAGTCAATAGATGATAAATATAATGCTAGTGATATCCAAATGGCGATAAAGGAGAAAATCAACCCTGTAGATTTGGGTATTGGTGTGACTAGCATTAGGAATAATGAGAAAAGCAAATCTGTCATGATCAGCTGTGAGAGTAATTCCGATAAAATGAAATTAAAAGGTAGCCTGGAAAGCAAATTGGGTGATAGATTCAAAATACAAACTAGTGTGATGGCGAATAAAATACTGAAGGTGGTGAATATTTCGGAAAATTTATCGAACGAAGAACTACTTGAATGTCTAATCAAACAAAATGCTAATTTAGAAGTACAAGGTAAAGTTAATATTAGAAAAATCTTTAGGGCACGGGATAGTTATTCAGCATTACTTGAAATGGATGAAGAAACAGCTAACAAAATATTATACCAAGAGAAAGTTAAAATTAACTGGGATCGATGCAAGGTGTATAAATATGATAGTGTTCAGGTGTTTCAAATGTTTTGGTTTTAATCACAAGGCGAATGATTGTAAAAACTCACCTATTTGCAGGCAATGCGGTAACATCAAACATGAGGAAGAATGCGTAAACCCACCTAAATGTAGAAATTGTGTCGATGCAAATGCCAAGCATAATTTACAATTCGATATAAATCATAGCCCGTTGCACTTCAATTGCGAAGTGTTTAAACGAGAAGCTTTAATAATGGAAAATAGAAGAATATGGAGTGACAAATAGCAGCTAAAGGCAAATAATAATAGTGTAAGTGATAGGGATAATAATAACAGTAATATAGTGTATAAATGTAAAACATTTGATGTAGGAAATGGTGATATATTCTTGTACAATGTACAAAGCTTAATAGCTCACTTTGATGAAGTTTTCCACTTTATAACAAAAGCAAAACCAATAATTTTCTGCTGCACAGAAACACATGTTACCGATAATATTGAGGATTTTGAAATACGCATACCAAGTTACAAACTAGCAAGGTGTGATTCGAATAGTCGACATACAGGAGGAGTCGCATGTTATGTAAGAAACGATTTGGAATTCAAAATAATTGAATCATATGCAGTTGAACAACAGTATTGGATGATTATAGCTGAAATAGTATTGCAAAAGAAAACAATCGTAATAGGAAATCTATACCGGTCACCAGGTGGTTCAAGGGGTAGTTTCTTAGACTTTTTTGAAATAATATGTGATCGATATTTAGTGGATACGAACAAATTGAGCATAATCATGGGAGATTTTAACATAAATTTTACTAGTGATGAATATTATAGTGTTAGACTTAGGAAACTTATAAATGACAGAGGTATCACACAGTTGGTTTCAGATCCGACATGTTTTGCGAACAGAGACAATGAATCGATTATCGATCTGATAATAACAAATGATGCAGCATGTATGAAATGGGGGATGATGGACGAACCCACATTTAGTAACCATAGATGTATAAAGATAAAAACTAACTTTAAGATGGATAGAAGATTCAAGATTATTAAGAAAAGAGAAAAGGTTAGTGACGTAAACAAATTTAGAGAAGACCTAAAAAACATTAGTCATGACTATAGGTTGGATATTAACACTCGAAGTATTCATTTATGCAATCAACTAAAGTCTGTAATTGATAGTCACATGCCAATCCGAGAGAAACGTATTTATAATTATGGTAATTTCTGGTTCAATGGAAATGTGTTAAATGCTATAAAGCAGAGGGATGTCAGTTTTGGAAGATTTAGGTTACAAAGGAGTGAAGCAAATTGGGATGTATATAGAACAAACAGAAACAATGTGGTAAAAATTATTAGACAATCGAAGGTCGAATATTATGAAAGGACAATAGACGAATGTCGGTATGATACATGTAAAATGTGGAAAACATTGAAGAAATTGATATCGTCTAAACAACAGGAAGATAAAGATTGTGAAGTCATCTTCAACGGAGAAATATTTGTAGAGAAAACCAGCATTGCAAGAAAATTCAACAACTATTTTGTTAATAGCATTGAAGAAATAGTGAACTCAATACCTCGAGTAGACATCAAATTGATTACAGTACAGATGGGGACAAAATTTGAAGACTTTCAACTATTGGATAAAGAACAGCTATATAAAATAGTCCGGACAATGAAAAACAAATCAAGTCCAGATGGCATTGATTTGGAGGTTTTGAAGTTATTCTGGGAAGAAGTGAGTGATCCATTGTTGAATATTGTTAATAGTTCGTTGGAGACAGGAACGGTACCCGACATATGGAAAATAGCAACCATCATACCTATCGAGAAAATTATGAATACAAAAAAAGCGGAGGAGTTTCGCCCAGTAAACATGTTGGATGCCATTAGTAAAATATTAGAAAATGTGGTGTATATGCAGTTAAGAGAACACGTAATGGTAAATAATTTGTTAACGGTATTTCAATCGGGATTTAGAAAGGATTATAACTGTGAAACGGTTGTTCAGTTATTAATACAGGAATGGAAGAGAAATACTGAGCAGAATCTATTAACAGTTGTGGTATTCCTAGATCTTAAGAGAGCTTTTGAAACAATAGACAGGAAACTCCTGATCAAAAAACTGGAAACACTTTTTGGATTATCAGGAAAGGTACTAAAGTGGATGGAATGTTACCTAACAAATAGGAAACAAAGAGTGAAATTTCAAACAGCTCTTTCGGAAGAAATAGATGTAGGAAATGGAGTACCGCAAGGCAGCATACTTGGTCCAATATTGTTCATAATGTTTATTAACGATATGAATGTGATTTTTGATAGAATAAAATTCCAGTTGTTTGCAGATGATACATTGGTATATGTAACAGGTAGTGAACTGCAAGTGATAGTCGAACAGCTGAATAGCGAGATTGGATTGTTGGTGGGGTGGTTGAATGGTAATAAACTGAAGTTGAACATTGGTAAAACGAAGGGTATGATTTTGGGCAAAGAAAAATTAAAAGAGGCATTTAGGAGGCAAAATTTAAAAATTGTCTGTGAGGGAACGGAAGTTGAAATAGTGGATAAAATTAAATATTTGGGACTAATTATTGACAATAAGCTAGATTTTAAGGCTCATATTGATTTTATTTGCAAAAAGATGGCAAAGAAGCTGGGTGTACTTAGTAGATGCAGCGCCTTTGTATCTAGACAAACGAGACTCACTATATACAATGCAATTGTTTTACCACATTTTTTGTATATTGGAACAGTGTTTTTTATGTCAAATGCAGCGGAATTAAATAGATTGCAAATCCTGCAGAATAGGGCTATGCGAACAATTCTGAAAGTGGATCGTTACACTAGAATAAGGGATATGCTGAAGGAGTTACAGTGGTTGGACATAAAACACCTGACAGAGTACCAGGTGATACTGTTTATTCACAGAGCGGTGTTAGGAAGAATGCCCAAGTACTTTGATGAGTTTTTAAAAACTTTCAACGAGGTCCATCAACATAACACTAGGAATGGGAACAGGATTGTTTTGGGACAAGCAAATACGGCTTTTGCTCAAAATACAATATTTTTCCGAGGAGCAGTGTTGTATAACGAGTTACCAGGGAATTTGCGGAGCATTACAATGTTTAAAAACTTCAAAACCCAATTGAAGATTTACTATGCGAACAAGATGGAAGACCAAAATTTTATATAGTTAAAGTTATGTGTATTATATTTTTATTTGTTTTTGTGTAAATATGTATTATATTATGTAAGTTGCAGTATAGCCAAAGCGGCTAAATAAACGAACAAATAATAATAATAATAATAATAGTAACATCGATTTAAAATCCGCTGACGGCACATTACAAAATGTTTTAGGTACCAGTATTCTACCGATAACGCTAGACGGCGTAACCAAAAATTTAAATACAATTGTCTCTGATACAGTAGTATATCCACTTATTCTGGGTTACGAATTTTGTAAACTTTTTAAAATTAAGACCGATTTTGGCACTGATTCTTACACAATTCCGTCTACGTTAACTGCACTTTCAACAGAAAAAATTATTCACTCCAGATCAGATTTGAGTTATGATCAAGTTCAAAAATTAGACCAAGTCATTTCTTTATTCAAAAAGCTCGCTCCTAATAAACTAGGACGAACAACTCTGGTTGAACATGTTATAAATACAGGGACAGCAACCCCCATAAAGCAGAGACATTACCCTCTTTCTCCGGCAATGTTGGCTAAAGTCAACGCAGAGGCAGACGAGATGATACGTCTAGGCGTGATTAAAAAATCATTCTCCGCTTGGAACTCGCCGACTGTAATGGTCAAAAAGAAAGATGGCACTTTGCGTTTTTGTTTTGATGGGAGAAAATTAAATGAGGTCACAAAACCCGACGCTTATCCGCTTCCATATATTAATGACATCCTAGACCGCTTACGCGATGCCAGGTATCTGACATCAATAGATCTGCGTAAAGCTTTTTGGCAAATTCCGCTATCGCGTGACTCACGCGAAAAAACTGCTTTTACCATTCCAAGGCGTGGTCTTTTTGAATTCAATGTCCTTCCTTTCGGTCTAAATAACAGCGCACAGACACTCCAACGCCTAATGGACTCAATTTTTGGCCCAGAATTCGAAAATGTCTTCGTCTATTTAGATGACATTGTTATAGCGTCGAATAATTTCGAAGAACACCTGAACACCCTGACTCAAGTCTACAAAAGATTGAATAAAGCTGGCCTAACAATCAATTTAAAAAAATGCGAATTTTGCCGTGATTCTCTCAAATATCTAGGTTTTGTGATTGATGAGAAAGGTCTTAGGACCGACCCCAGCAAAGTTGATGCTATTGTTAACTACCCTATTCCTAAAACGTCAACAGAAATAAAAAGATTCCTCGGTATGGCGGGTTGGTACAGGAGATTTATCCCGAATTTTTCCTCTGTTGCTGCACCTATTTTACACCTCGCCAAAGGTAAAGCCAAAGGCCAGAAAATCTCTTGGTCCGAAGATGCTCACCGAGCCTTTTTAAATCTGAAAAATTTATTAACTACTTCACCGATATTGACTAGCCCTGATTTTACTCTCCCTTTTATTATACAGACGGACGCAAGTAATTCCGGACTGGGAGCCATCTTAGTTCAAGGCACTGGGGAAAACGAAAAAGTAATAGCTTACGCTAGCCGTACCCTGACCAAAAATGAACTCAATTATCATGCTATGGAGAAGGAATGTTGCGCTATTCTCTTTGGAGTAGAAAAGTTTCGTCCCTATATTGAAGGAACCCGATTTACGGTCATTACCGATAATCAAGCGTTGAAATGGCTGGGTACAGTCAAATCTCCGCTGGGAAGAATCGCCCGTTGGAGTGTACGATTAAACCAATATGATTTCGGTATTGAGCATAGAAAGGGGAAATTCAATATAGTGGCCGACGCTCTCTCTCGAGCACCAGTGAACATCCACTTAATCTCTGTTGCACCCGACGATATAGATCCTTGGTATCAGAAAGTCATAAACAAGATTCAGGAAAACCCAAATCTTTATCCTAGCTTTAAAATCGAGGATGGGTATATTTTTAAATTTGTTGCCAACAAGCACAATATTATTTCTAATCTTGTTGAATGGAAACTCCTTGTGCCAAAATCTCGTCGTCGAGAAATTATGATGGACTGTCACGATAACCCGCTCAGCGGACATTTCGGCATTTTCAAAACGCTCAATAAAGTTAGCGAACTCTACTACTGGCCTCGAATGAAATCCGACATCACAAAATATGTTTTAAAGTGTGATATTTGCACTGCCAGTAAGGCGTCGAATCAATTGAGACCAGGCCTCATGGGAAAAGTGAAAAAGGTCAAATACCCTTTCCAAATCATTTCTATCGATTTGATGGGACCTTTCCCACGAACCAGGAAAGGTAATTCCTCATTATTAGTTATTTCTGACTGGTTTACCAAATTTGTGTTGGTTCAACCCTTGAGACAAGCCACAGCATCGGCTATAGTAAAGTTTGTAGAGGAGACTTTCCTGCTCTTCGGAGTGCCTCAAATTGTCACTACCGATAACGGTCCCCAATTCACAGGCAAGCTTTTCAAAGACCTGATGACCCAATACAAAGTTCAGAAAGTTTGGCCTACGGCGAACTATCACCCACAGGCTAATTCAGTCGAGAGAACAAACCGTGTCATCGGTACCTGTTTAAGATCATTTGTGGAAGACGACCACAGATCGTGGGATCTTCATATCCACAAGATAGCACATGCTATCAGAAATGCCGTGCATGAAGTGACCGGGTATACTCCATCCTTACTAAATTTCGGTAGATCGGTACCGAACAGCGGCGACTACTATGGTAGATTGGACTCGGCTGAGCCGAGGGAATTCTCCATAGAAAACCGTGAACAATTGGTGACCGACGTTAACAACCTTAGTGATTTGCACCTGAAGGTAGTGGAAAAGATAAGAGCTGCTTACAATCGCAACAAAGCTCGTTACGATCTCCGCAAAAGACCATTATCTTTTAAGCGTGGAGATATTGTTTGGAAGCGAAACTTCGTTTTATCCAGCGCACCAGACAAATTCTCAAAGAAATTAGCTCCAAAGTTCATTAAATGTAAAGTGACTGAGGTTACAGGTTCCCTCACATATCGTCTAAAAGACGAGAAGGGCAAAGATCTGGGCATTTTTCATATCAAGGATTTAAAATCCAATCCTGCATAATTCCATTTTATTATCGGTGTTGTAAATAGTTGTAAATAAATTTATCATTAATGTAGTTAATTTTAACTACCATTTGTAAATATTTTCTATTTCGTAGTTGCTACTATATGTAAAGATTTGGGAGACCAATTTCAGGAATAGCCTGGGAAGTTGTACGGTTTTAGGTCTTTTTGAGTCTGCAAGATTTTTTAGTCAGATTCGACAATTCGATTCATCAATAGATGGCCATTTGAAGCATTTCGTTTTAATTGCATTTTCATTGGTAATTTTGCGAACGCAAAATTAGGAGTACCAGCTCCCATCTGCATTTCTTTGATGTTGTGTGTTATTGCCTCAGAGCAAGACAACATCCTCCTTTTCCTCTTGTGATATGTCCGACGTTTATGGCTACAGGAATATTCACTCGTCTTTCCTGTTTGTCCTGTCGAACAATCATGACTTTTGTCCGGAGTTTTCCGAGAAGTAACCATTATGGCCCAATTTATTTTGGCCACGAAAATTATGAACCTTTCTGTAAGGACTGGATAATCCTTAGGTCCACAGACGAGTAAATCCAACTTTTTGTATTTCTGAAGACAGAACGATACGTCCTGTCACAAACTCGTCGACATTTCCCAATTATCCGATTCTAGGTGTTTTGAGATAACGCTAAGTCGTTAATCCAAAACGAGCCGGGATAATTATTAGAATCGATATCCGTGACCGACAACTAAACCAGCTATTTCCATTATATGTTTTTATTTTCTTTCTAGGTATTTGTTATATACTTTCATGATGTACAGGGGGGACACAAAAAGATTCGTAGAATCTTACATTTCTTTCTACAATTTGTTCAGAAAATGTGTGAAATTAAATTACTGTTTGAGCTTTGTTTCTTTCCATATTTTTTGTTTTAAATTTGAGATTTAGGTCCGAAAAAACTAATTTTAGCCAACCATCAGAGCATAGCTCGAAGATTTATCTAAGGGTTTCCTCTAGCTTTTCCTTATCAGGATTTTTTTGATTTTCTTCCTTCTTTTTCTGCTTTCATACAATAGCTGAATGCAGCTATTACTTTGGCGGCGGGGGTGTAACAGACTTCTGTTATCCTGGTCTCAATGTGAGAACCTTATTTTTTATTTTAGGGTGTATAAATTTTCTGACGAATAATTATGTTATAAATTTCTATTTATGTATGATTTTTTTACCAGCTTTGTATTAAACAAAGCTGACTTTATTTTTATTAACGTGATTTACCATTATATATTTTATTTTAATGGAAAATAGCACTTTCTCGAACATCAAATAAACCATTGAGTATTACTTATCTTTCTCACCCATAATCAATGGGATTTTTATTCAATGTCGGTAAAGTAGGTCGCTAACCGCTAACCTTCAAGGTTGCATCGAACGCATCGATTAGCAAAGGAGGCTCGCAAATCGCTTTAGTAACGACTACACGTGAAAATTCAGCTCCGTAAAAATTATTAATTTTACAAGTTTTCAATTAAGTTTTATCGACCCTATTATCGAGTTTATGACTAGTAGAGTCACGACGAGTGAAAGTGTTGCTTTTTAGATTCGCAAAGATCAATATACGATCCCGAAAATTAATTTTATTTCGACAAGCGAAACCATTTGTCCGACCACATGTGCAAAGGACGCGACTCCATTCTTTTAAATCTGGAAACAATCGCAAAACACCGCAGCCGATATATTGAGGTGAATTATTCTTTCATGATATCGATCCTAATATCATTGGACAAATCCGGAGAATTGAAAAATTCCAAATAAGAAGAAAATTCGAAAACCCACCAACACATCTGTTCGTTTCATTTCAACAGCGAACAAATCTCCACCGTTCTGGGTCAGTACGAATCGCCGCTTTACCAAACATCTGCCAACCTTTTCTAAGTTCCATGTGTGTAAAGACAATCGCTATTTCAAACATTACAGGAGGAACAGAACGCAAAATTGGTGACAAGAAACGAATTTAATTGCTTATTTAAATAATTCAAATATTCAGTTTTATTGCTACGTTTTTTTTATGTTTTTACAATATCGTATATCGTGTTTTAACTATATTTTAGATCAAGCTTTGCCATCCAAAATCCTGACGATTTTGACCAGGAGTGATAGAACCATCAGATCTGATCGTATATTATCCAGTAATAATTTCAAGAGAAATCGTAAGTAGTTATAAACACTATTTACTATATGATTATTGTTTAACAAAAAAACACCAAGCTTGTAGCTAATATTTTGTAAACCCGCTTGCATTATTCTACCCTCAGTAGACGTAGTTAGTACTTCCTGCTTTATTGGTAGTTTTAGTGCGATTTTTTTGTCGCAAGCATTTTATAAGGCAATTAAGTTCGTAGACACGACAAACCGAGTGCGAAGGTTCTCTCCGTTCGACATTTCGACTACAACCAAGCGACATCTATTGATCCGCTCTGCGTATTCAAGTATATGTATTTGTGTTCAACATTTTTTTGTAAACGATTATCAATTTTTATTTTTTTAATACAAACATTTACTATTCATATAATCTGTGTAAGCAAGAATTCTCTTATGTTATTTACGATTAATTTCAAATTAATTTATATTAAAAGTGTGTGTTCAAAACGAGTAAGTCTTTTTATTTTCTACTTTGGTTTATTTTGTATCGATAAGGATAACTAAGATTCCTGAAAGTCCAAAATTCGATGCTGGCGCCCTACCGGAGGATATTACTACGCAAAGAGGCACCCATACAAGAATCCACGAAAGCGACCTCGTCGCTACCCAGCTCTCAACACTTAGTACCAAACGTACAAAGCTAAGCCGCTTCGTTAATTACATCGACGAGCACAAAAGAGGCAGTTGTGACTGGAAGCACTAGTTTTGACTTCCACCGTTCATCAATAGTGCATTTCCAAGCCACACAAGGAAAGCTTTGATTCATGTAGTCATAATGAAAATCGTATAATTTAGTTTTCGAAATGTCCAATACACACATGCCAACATACACTGGTTTGGTCATTTTAATCTCAGTCTTGTTAAGTTCGATCACAACCAAATTTTCATCTAAAATAGTTCTGCTATGAAAATTGGGTTTGGCGATCATCACTTTGGCACTATAGCGTCCATCCCACTTCGAAACTAATTTCACTATTTTCCTTTTCCTGACATCTTCCATTGTCTTTCCGAAAGCCGCGTTATTCATTAATTTGAAAAAGTTTTCTCAAACTCATTTGTTGCATTCATCCTCATTAGGGTATTTAAATCAATATACGGCTTCATCCAAGCCGATTGCCTGAATTCCAATACCCTATGAATTTTTATGACATTTAAACCATGTTTAATAACCTGTTTCAGCGCACGATAATGAATAACGTAGCGTTCTTTGTTGTGAAGGGTTGTGAGCAGCTTTTTATGTTTAGAATTGGGTGGTGCTTGATGTTCAGGGCAAAAAGGTAGATCATTATGAGTATCGTGAATAGTATCTGGGTACTCCAAGTCAACTTCTAGGATATATCCTAAATGATTATCATCAGGGATTTGATTGACATCTATTTGAGGCTGGGGGAGCCATGAAAATCCTCCTGAGGGTAGGTACTGCTATGTATCTTTGCCCTTTATTTATTTTCTTAGCTTTTACTTTGAAAATGCCCTTACCTTTAATTGCTCCTCCCACAATGATAACTTACGTAGAATCGTTAACTTATTATTTCGCTCCAGCTAGCCCAAGGTTAATGTAAAATTTTATTTTTCGGTTGTAAACTTCTTTGAATGTATTTACAACTCTCCAAACATGAACAAGATTTCGAATTTTTTTTTATCTTCAGATAAACTTGATTTACAAAATAAAGTAAACTTTTATAATGGCAATGCTTGTTTAATTTCAAATTATCAAATATTTTTATGGTTGTCATAGAGACGTAATACAAATTGAACACATGCTTTAAAACTATCATTAATTACAAATTGAACAAATTTCTTACTAATCCTAAAAACCGCAATAAATGTTTTTATAAATAAATAAAGAATTTCTGAATAAATTGTCGTTTTGAAAATTCGCGCACAAATAAATACTCGTTTTTTTACCAACCTTGCTATTCCCTAGTAATTTCTTTGCTGCTTGTATATCACCATCTGCCCACACAACTTGCATCTCAATCCAAATATTTTCATGAACATTTACCAATCTCCATTCAATGATATCCAAATTCTGTGTTTCATCAAATTTATTACCATCACACACTTTTACCCTTTTGTAAGTGGTTTTCACAAATTTTATCACAAATTGTTCTAATTTCTTTGTTTTAACAGGTCTTGACCTTGATTCACTTTACTGATCATTTTTTTATCACCTATTTAAATTTATTATCTTACTCACACAATTCACGTGCGTTTTTTTTATAATTCATCTACCGTCTATCAATATCCTCGTTACTAAGGAAGTTCGATATTTTTTTGTGTTTCCAGGCACATTGGATTTCTGTTGCTTATTTTTTATTCGTGGGAGAGTTTTTTTTTTTGCAGTTTCCCTCTTTTAAATTACATTTTGAAATAATGTTAATTTTTTTTAGGAAACTGTTGATTTGGTTATTTGCACTCAATAAATGTTGATTGGAATTTGATTTGAAGTATATCGATGCACTTTATCGTTTATTTGGAAATGATCAATAATTGTCTTTCAACTTCAAAAGTTTACATTGGAATCGATAATTGTTTCAACTTTTTCACCAAGTGTATTCAGAAATCCTTTTTTATTTATTTTAATTTGCGTAACACTACTAATATTTACTAACCTAGTTTTTACAAAATTTTCTAAGTAATTACAACTAAACACTAATACAAATTAATTACATACATTTAAATTATTTTTTATAACGATGCATTCGTTATTTAGCATTGCCATTCCCTTTTTAAATTAAACATTTCAATTTTTCTTTACGTTATGTGCAACGCTTGTTCATGCCTTCGATTTCCAATGCGTCAAAGTAGTTTACATCGCAGTACTGACTCATAGCCCATCCGTATACTGAAAAATAAAATTATAAAATAGATTATTTTAAAAATAAGAAAAAATGATAAACTTACAATTATTAACATCATAATATTGAAGATAAACATCCGGCTGTGTTGGGTCGTAATTGTCCATATATTTATTATTGGCCTTAGCGTATCGATTGCTGCATTGCGAGATACCTCCTCGAATTCCACGTTCAACAAACATTAACATGTCAATGTCCGTTAGTAGATCTAATTCCACTTGAGTATGTTTCAACATGCTGTCCTGCATTCTAGCAGCCGAGCTTCTAGAAGCCCAAAATTTGTAATGCATTGACTCTTATGGAACCAAACTCACTTCGGCTGGTAGGCTTCTACCAGCCGAAGTATCGAATTTCACCAGCCCAGCTTCTAAAGTGGTCCACGTGCAGTACTGTACGTAATTGGTTAATATTTAGAATAAGGACTTATTATTGGATAATATAAAATGCTCGACACGGAGTAGTGTAGTTGTAATTGGTTAATATTTAGAATGAGGACTTATTATTGGATAATATTTGTATTACGAAAATTCTCTTAGCAGGCCGACGTCAGGTCCACGTGGACTTGTTTACTTTACCTGATAAAAGATGAATTTTAAGCAGCCCGCTTGTGAAGCTGGGGAGTTGTAAATTTTTACAAGTGAAGCTTCACAAGCCAGATACTTCTACTTATTAGATAATAATATGTGTTGTAACACAATTTTGGTTATTTGATTATTTTTGGATGTTTTTTTTTAGCGCAAAAATTTTTTAAACGCAATTTATTATTAGTTATTAAATTTACCGGGTAGTATTTAACATTAAAAAATTAAAAAGCAATTTTTTAAAGGTCTCTAAAAATGCTCTCACCTATAATCCATTACTACACATTCAAATTTTGTTAAAAAATCGGCATACAATTTTCGCGCTCCTGATGTTTGTGTTACGTCGATTTCGTTATTTTCAATTTTTTTTTGAAAGTTCTCTTTGCGACATTCGCGAATTTTTGCAATGCGTGGAAATAATTGCTTTTCTTCGTTTCACTTGTTCATTCTCCATGTTGCTACAACCATCCTACCGTCTAAAATAAAAAATTTTACACATAAAATGCTTAACGTGTTTTTTTTAAGTGGTTCTTATTATGCTTGTAAACAAACTAGTATAAACAAACAAAGTGCTCGGCTTTTCGTGGAAGTGTGAAGTGATTCATAATAACTTATAACAAAATAACCGGATAGAAATATTATCCAATAATAAGTCCTTATTCTAAATATTAACCAATTACGTACACTAGTCCACGTGGACTACTTTACAAGCCGGGGCTGGTGAAATTCGATACTTGGCTGGTGAAATTCGATACTTCGGCTGGTAGAAGTCTACCAGCCGAAGTGAGTTTGGTTCCATAAGAGTCAATGCATTACAAATTTTGGGCTTCTAGAAGCTCGGCTGCTAGAAGCTATAATGAAATGCGGGCTTAACTGTTGTGCAAACCATTTAGCACAATCACTTCCTCGATAGCTACGATAATAGGACAGGGTATCATCATAGCAACACTTAAAATAATGGGCTATACTATATGCTTCATGCTTTTGATACGAGGCCGTTTTTTTACCCCGTTTTACATCTATTGGTGTTAATATGCTCTCCATATCTATATACATTACAAAGGGTACCATCTCTTTGTTATTAAAATTGGTAAATTTCACTACTTCACCTTTACTAGGCATATGGATGCGACAATTGTTTATATTACCGCAATCTAATTCATGATGTTTTAATTTGTTTTCATTATAAAAATAATGTAAACACCTGGGACATATCCATAGCTTATGTTCGTTACTAGTTAGCTGTTTACTTACTAGTCTGCTAAAGTTTTTTATCCAGCAATAATGGTATTTTGCTTCTTCACCTTTTTTATAGGTATCTTGAACCAAAAGAAGATTAATATGCCGATCCCTTTTGTTCCTAGTTAGGTAGGTAGGTACCACTAGATGACGTTTCTGTTTTGGTTTCAATATATTGTGGTGTTCCGTTCGTTGAATTCGAAGCCACGACAGATATAAATTTTGAAAGAATAAATTTTTTTTAACTTTTTTATCTCGTTACACTCAAAATTCAGTTTTTTTTTTATCATAAGTGATAACTTTTGTGTTTTTGAAATAACTCAATTCTTCAATTTTATCAAAATTTTTTTTGTTTAATAAAATTTCTTTACAATACAAAAATGGGTTATTAAATGAAATATTGTTTTTACACATAAAGAAATTAATAGCACCTCTATAATAATTGTTCAGAGATAAAAAATTCATTTAATTTACAAATACACATGTAATTGTATAGTATTTTAATGTCATGAATTTCACTGTTTAAATGTTTAAAAAAATGCAAAATACCTTGTCTTTGTTTTAAATTTTGTTTATAACACTCGATAAACATACCAATTTTATACGTAGGTTGATTTCCAATTTTCCAAACCAATTTTTCATGTAAACCAAATCCACAATAGTTGAATTTTCCAAATAAATCTTTGTTAATTTTGCAACCATCGATTTTCATTTAATATTGACCGCTTGTTATTTCTCGTAATTGTAATATTCTGAAGGCTTCCACTTCTTAAAACCATTTACAGGATCCACTTCGTAACTTTTCTTTCAATATTCACTTTTTATTCCACTTTGAAATCCGCTTTTAAATAATCCACTTTTTGATTGAAAAATCACCGCTTGATCGATCGCTCATTCCAGAACGAATACGTCCATGCCCACTTTGTAGCCGAAATTTTCTTACCACGCGTGTGCGATTTTTGATTCACGTCCTCTGATTGGTTGACCTGGCTGATCCCGGCTCATAATTTCAAAATGTGTCCTGGTAATGGACGTAACGAAATTTTGCAAATCTTTCGAGTGTCGGTTCGCGCACTCGTGTTTAAAAACTCACGCATGTTATTAGCCGCAAAATTAAAATTAAAATTTTTTTTTAATACAAATAATATTTTTGATTCATTTTAATAAAAACAAATCTAGTCCTTTTTGGAACATACTCCAGACTTTTAAATTTAATAAATTTGAAGAATTATTTTGTTGTTTAAATTTTGACTATTAAAGATTTTTGTGCATAACGAAATTATAATATTGACCTGTTAAAATTATTTTATTGAATTTTGAATTTATTTTTATTGAAAAATTTTTGTAAATTGTGTAATTTTGTTGAAGACAGTTCAACATATACATTTATAGAGAGTTTATTATTGTTTTCAAATTTTGCTATTTGGGTCAGCATCATAGGAAACGTGATACCACTCAAATTCAATACTTCTGAGTAGTGTGGGTATGATGATACTCGGTTTAAATTGATTTTTGCACTATATAATGCTGATACAACCGCCCAAGCAAAACACATATGATCGTTATTACGTATGTTAACGCATGCATTCTTGATGGCTATATCTTTGGGGAGTGGTATGTATGATGAGCCTCTAAATGGTTCATGTCGATTTAAATTGACCGCTAAATTAATTATAGCTGTCAAGGTCCATCCACTCTCATTCTGCTGAAATTCTTCTAAATGCATGATAATACTATCCTGGACGTTTTCCTTCCACCATTTCTTTAAATCTGTGGCTGAATCTGCTTGAGCGTTAGGGGTACTGAAATGCTTCAACTCTTTAATGCTTCCTTCACCGGTCACTTTTGAAAATTCGCAATATAGATCTACATTTATTTTCAATATAGGTTGTGATTTTAAAGTATGTTTGACTCGTGATGCATATAAGAATTGAGCGTCTTCGAGAAATGTGAGCGGGTCAATATGTGTTAGGTTGATAATCACCCCAGTTCTGATACGACTATTGAACGCTGAATTAACTTCTTCCCATCTAATGCGCTGACTTCGACATTCACCTCTTGGTACTACCGCTCCACCACGTTTATGTATTGCTTTGATATGATAATTATATCCTTAAATATAATAAAATTATATTAATATATTATAGTGTAGAGAAATAGTTGAATATGTCATAAAATTGCCCGATAAATAAAATAATAGTATCAGAGGTATACTAGCAAAAAGTATTAAATTATTAAAAAACAGTTGTGATAGTCATATCTTTGGTGGGAAATAATAAGAAGAAGAATAAGCCTCATGATTTTAACAGCTTAATTAATAACTGATATATTAAATAAATGTCAGTTAAAGTAAACGGATAGTAAATTTGATGCTTATTAATTTTATAAAATTTTACCAAAATTTACTATGAATAAATTATTTTAATATGTTATCCTACATTTTGACTAATTTATTTAAATACGTGATGGTTATTTATCAAAAATTAGCTCTGCTTAATATCGACCCTTTGATTAATTTACTTTACCGTACTGAACATATGTATTATTGTAATAACCAATGCTGTTATAAATTGCAAGTTACCCTTTTGAGGTTGAGATAATTGCAGATTAAATAAATAAATAAAATAAAAAATAACACTTTACTCAAGTTAACTCAATTTTTAGTATTAATTTACTTTAACATAATTATAAATGATGCTAATTATATATCTATTATAGTTAATTAATCAATGAAGAAGAATTTTCGAAACTAGTATTAAAATTTTTGTCACTTGAGTAAGGTGTTATTTATTTAATCTTTAATTATTCAATTATCATAAAACTGTATATCTCAACTTAGTTATTATCAGAGGTTGCTCAGTATTTTTTAAAAATTTAAAAATTAACAAAAGCCCTAATAAGAAGTATTGTAAGATTCATTTTCCTAAAACAAAAATTAAAACTTTTACAAAGCTGTTTTTTCACAAAATATTAAACATTCAATTTCATTTATTTAGAAACAACTCAACTTGACTTGGTCACTTTTTCCAGTATGAAAAAGAAGCTTATGTCTATCAAATAATTATCATAAAGTTCTATTTGACATTTATTACTTATTAATGAAAAAGATAAGGGTATTATAATCGGATTTTTTGTATGAATAAATAACATAATGCTTACATTTGATTAGTCCTATGCTTTTTTCTAATTTCTTCTTGCTACCAACGCTTAAGTCAGCCTTTTTAAGCGCGTTATTTAATATTCTCAGAGTTTTAGTGCCATGCGTAATCCAATTTTGTACACTTTCAGGATTTATAACCAAATTTGATAAGGCATCTTTCATCACTCTCACCATTTCACACGCGACTTTAATAATTTCAGCCATTTTTGTATCTTATATAAAGAAAAATAGTGAAGATACACGATCTTACGTAATCAAAAAAATCGTACGTACTGACTACAAATATAATACTGTGCATTCTTATATAATATCACTAAGGAGGGTGATTTACCCTTCTGTCATGAAACGTATTTATTTTCATATTGATTTTATGTCAATGAATACAGGTCCTAATCACCCAGTTCTAAAGGGATAAAGGATAATACCCCCTGGTAAACTTACATAATATATTGAAGGTAATTTTATATATAATAATTTCTTGCAATTTGCTAGAATGCATTAACATGGGGTGATCTGTCTTACAATATTAAGAAATTATTATTATGTGCTATAAGTAAATGCAATAAATCGCTAGATCTCAATATAGCTTGCACCCTAGGGCAATAAATATGCACACCCTCGCATTTACTTATAGCGCATAATAATAATTTCTTAATATTGTAAGGCAGATCACCCCATGTTAATGCATTCTAGCAAATTGCAAGAAATTATTATATATAAAATTACCTTCAATAAAGTGAGTTGTTGCAGGGGCACCCCATGACGCTTTTAGGATCTATTAATTTTATGACATATTTATGTTCATTGCAATACATTGTAGATAATGTTAATGAACATAATTACGTTTCATGAGAACATAAATGTAATATTATGTTATATTATTAGCTGTAAACATTCTCAAATATATATATGTATGTATGTATGTATGTATATACCGGGTGACCGGCCGAAAACTGAACATAGGGAAATAACATGGGAAATTGATTTTTTCTAAATTCCTGCTTCCCATTATAACTGATATGAATAAAAAAAATACCAAATTAAAGAGATTTTTTTTCTGCGCCTAAAGATACCAAACACTTAATATTTTGTTTTTTAATTATTGTTAAAAAGTCGATAGTAAAATTAAGAAATAGCGCTTCTTAAAAAAAATATTAGCAGGCTGGGTCTTTGCATTACGTCTAATGTGCCGCATTGCTATTGTATGAAAGCCAAATATTACAAACAAAAGTTACTTTGACAGATTAAAATTAATTTTGTTAACAATGAAGTGGTCTGTTGAAGAAAAAGTTTTCATGGTAAAATATTATTACAGCGGTAATAGTTTACGCCAAATACGTGACTTATTTTCTGTTAAATTTAATAATAGCCAAATTCCATCAATATCGGCCATACAGAATATAATTAAGAAATTTGAAGACACTGGTAATACTTCGACAAATTTAAATAAAGGTATTAACCAAAATTATTAATTGAAGTTGTCTTATCATTATTTTTTAAATAGGATATCAGAGAAACAACCATGAATTGGAAGAAACTATATTAAGTTTAATTTCTGCGAATCCAAATGCAAGCATTAGATCCATTGCAGCTGAGTGTAATGTTGGTAGAGAAAATGTTCGAACAATTTTAAAAAAGCACAAGTGCCATCCTTTTAAATATCAATGTCATCAAGAAATATTTTTGTTTGACGAAGAATCCAGGCTTGTATTTTGTGAGAAAATGCAAGAACGTGCTAACAGAAACCGAAACTTTCTGAAACAAATATGTTTTACAGACGAATGTACATTTACATTAAACAATGAGCCAAATGTACAAAACCATCGCTATTGGGCTATACAAAATCCGAGACTAAATTTAATGACCGGCTCACAATATCCTCAAAAAATTAATATTTGGGCTGGCATTTATAATAACCGTGTTCTTGGTCCATTTGAAATACTTGGAAATTTAAATTCAGATATGTATTTAGATCTTCTTATAAATAATATTGGTCCTGCGTTAGACGAAATAGCTTCTGAACACCATGAGGTCTGGTTTCAGCAAGACGGTTGTCCAGCACATTTTGGGGTAAACGTTAGAGATTATTTAAACCAAGCATATCCAAATCGATGGATTGGTCGTGGTGGTGCTATAAACTGGCCAGCCCGATCTCCTGATCTGGCACCGTGTGACTTCTTTTTGTGGGGTCATATTAAAAGCAAAATTTATAAAACTCGTCACCCAAATATTGATTCTTTGAGGAACGCGATCTTTGCAGAATGCAATCAAATTACTGCTAGACAGCTAGCAAATGTAAGAGAATCATTTTATAATAGATTGGGTTACTGTTTAGTGCAGAATGGAGGGTTATTCGAATACTTGTTATAATATTATTATTATTTGGTTACTTTCGTTCAGTATTTAATAATCCAATTGATATTTTTCTTAGTCTTGGGTTTTGTTGACTAAATAAAACTACTTTTAACTTTTAATATTGGTCAACTTGTTATAATAAAATAATATTCAAATTGCGTTCTTATTATTTTTAAAATAAAAACAAATTTAAAAAGTTTAAAAACAATAGCAATGCGGCACATTAGACGTAATGCAACGACCCAGCCCGCTAATATTCTTTTAAGAAGCGCTATTTCTTAATTTTACTATCGACTTTTTAACAATAATTAAAAAACAAAATATTAAGTGTTTGGTATCTTTAGGCGCGGAAAGAAAATCTCTTTAATTTGGTATTTTTTTTATTCATATCAGTTATAATGGGAAGCAGGAATTTAGAAAAAATCAATTTCCCATGTTATTTCCCTATGTTCAGTTTTCGGCCGGTCACCCGGTATATGCATTTTTCTATCAAGTCGAGCTCCGAATAAATGTAAGATAACCCGAGATCCACCACAACAGAAAGGAATTATAAAGTATACTCTGCATTATAAGTTGCCTAATACTCTCCTTTATCTATGCAACCATGGAGGGGAAATGATTTCACTATTTAAATTTTTATGATAAAAGTAAATCAAAACGAGATCACTAATGAAAACGTACAAATCCAGATCCGGAAATGAGTATGTTAATGTATATAACGTAAGATGAGATCCTGCAATGTTGTCATACTGCAATTGATGACAAAGCAGCCTATGGAATATCTTTGCATGAATATTACGGTTTTTAATCAGTCGTATTCGCAATGTTTAATGTTTAACTAGTGAAATAGTTCATATTAAAATAATTTTATCACGTGGCAAAAATACTATTAAATTTAGCTATTAGTGGAAAATCCACAACAACGGATGCTAATGTTAAATCTATGGGCTTAACAAATAATGTTAAAACGTGGAACGAGAAACAAAAGTCAATTATGTTGAAGTTTTTCAAATCACATATAAAAAACAAGGTTTCCCCCCAAAAAAAATGAATGTTTGAAAGTTCGAGAAGACAATTTAAAATTTTTTGAAGATAAGAACTGGGTTCAGATTAAAATGTTCGTGTACAATACATATAAAAACAATAAGTAGTGTTTCTAATAATAATTAAAAACACTACTTATTGTATTGTTATTACCCATTTATTACATAATTAATAAACAATTTTTTTAATATATCTTTTTCTATAATTTTTAATTCAATAAAAACTTATTATTAAAGAATCTTTTATTTAATTAAAGGTATGTGTGTGTTTCGGTATTTATTTTTAGAATCTTTAGCAGAGCCGTAGCAAGCTCTTCTGGCGCCTGAGGCAAATTTGAATATATGTGCCCCCCTTCGAAAAGATTCTTATCATTTTTAAAATTGTAAATCTGATACGACCCGCATGCGGGTCCAGTATTTTCAACTAATTTTTGGGAATGGATAAAGGTTAGGGGCTTGCTCCGCCTTTTTCATTTTAAACTGAAGCACTTGCGGTTGCAATATTTTCGGTACTGCGACCCGGTGCGTTGTCTCACTGGCACAGGAACATTCAATAGTGAATATGTTGGCTCGAATTTATCCACTATAGCACGCACAGTCTGTCTGGTGGGACGATTATTACGACCGAAAATTGGAGTAAGCGCTCTTAAAATTGCAACCGCCGACTCAGAATTTCGGTAGTAATTTTTAATAATTTCCGAATGTTGCTCGTTTGTGAACTTCACCATGACACAAATGTAAATCTTGACTGACGTTTTGACGGTTTTCAGAAAGGCAAGTTTTTATTTATTTTAAGATTTATATTATTTACAGACATCCAGAATTAAAAAATTAAATAGTTTAAATGAAAGAGCATAGTGCAAAAAATATACAAAGATTTTTAGAATCCCAAATGTACTTTTCACGATTTAATTGCCGCAAATTCATTAATAACTTCATCAAAATCAACTTCTTCAGCAACTTCATTGATAAAATAGCCAAATTTGATAGTCTTTCCTAGCCTATAGTAGATCTCAAATAATTCTCTATGAGTCTGAGTTTGGTAAAGCTACGTTCACACGTAGCTACAGTTACAGGCATTGTCAAAAAGATTCTACGATATCTACGTTTGGATACGATTCTTTTAAATTGTAATCTTGAATCAGCTGAAGTAATTCAAGAACTGTTGCAGATAAAATACTGTCAGGAATAATTGACAGCACTACGTGTTAAAATCGGAAACCTCACGAGTAAATTCTGCCCCATTTATGTCTCTTTCATATTTTATTGCTAAATCCATCGCTGTTTTTTTAATCAGTAATACTCATGCTGTGCAAAGATTCACCAGACAAAAATCTGAAATCTTTGGCAACCTCCATTAACTTATCATACCTCCAATTGAATTGAGTTATGAAAACATCAACTGCATTGTTAATATCGATGCGAAGTTTTTGAATTTCAGAAATATTTTTGATCTTTTACTTGTGTTTATTACTCCCAGAGTAATATTTTATGTGTAAATGCGTGTAAAATTTTCTTCGAATTCTGTACTACGAATATCTTGCAGTGAATTCTTATTTGCCTGAATCAGACTTGCAGCTTTATCCACAGTCAAAGTTTTCGTTTGGAAGGCTTTAGCAGCACGTCCAACTTGACCTAATATCTGATTCCAGACATCAAGGTAGAAAATAAATTTTAAATCAATATTTTTGAGTAGACTTTGGGCGGATAAGGTAATGTCAGGATTTATAGAATTGGCGATCATATCTTGAAGTAGGTACTCCGTAAACTTCTTTAATTTGGGTACTGAATGGTTTTATGGCATTAGATTTCGATGACCATCTTGTGTTTGAGTGTCCTTTTAATGAAACTCAATACATTGTGAGTTTTTCAATCTGACTTCTAGTTTTCCATTGGACAAAGTATTTTCGATAATCTGGTGATGTCTCGTGATTTATATTTTTCCAATCTGAAAACCCTTCACGACGATTGGCAATCAAAGGTATTTGAGTTTGGCGAAATTCAATCAGACGGCATGGAAAGCAGAATAAAGCATTTTTATTCTTGGAGTAAATTAACCAATTTCGGGCTACGGTTTCACCGTTGGGTAATTGTTTTTTGAACCAATGAGGGAGAAATCGACGTCCACCTTTTGTTTCAATATTTGTGAAAATTATATTTTTTCCCTGATCTGGGCCATCCGTAATACGCGGCTACGAAGATGGCTTGTTGTCGAGTGACAGAAATGATGTTCGAATGTCCTGATTCTAAATTTTCGCCGCTTTCAACAATTTCTAAAGGTGGCTCTATACTCGAAATTTTCTCTAATGATGTTAAATCGTTCGGTTTAGAAATTGTTTTCATGGTTATATCTTGTTCGATGTTTCCGTAACATTTGATTTTACTTTATCAGCTACCGCAGTTTGCGCAGTTAACTTTGATAATTTTTAATCGTCCAGTTTAGTGGTTCTTTCCGTGCTTGTATCATTTGACGGTCCAGAACTATTTAACCTGTCACTTTTTTCAAGAGGAACGTTCGGAGACTCGTCAAATGTTAGTGCATTAGCTAAATCGTAATCATATTATAGTCCGGTCAAATTAGACCAAAAAATAGGAGTGAGGTTACAATAATTCCCAGCCAGCTGAAAATTGGTAGGATTGTTCAAAACACCATCATAAATGAAATATAAAAAGTCCTCATCGATCCGACACCTGGAAAAAAATTTATTCGGGGTCAAAGGTCACTAATACGGGTTTTTCGCGATTTTCAGCTAAACGGTAAGTTTTATCATAAAATTATCTCATTCAAAAATTGTAGATCAGATAATTATCTATAAAAAATGTCTAAATACTTTTTTTCCTAAGAGTCACCGTTTTTGAGATATAACGATTCGAAAAGTTGAAAGAGTTGTAATCGTCATTTAGGTGCAAATAAATAAAATGAATTTGTGGAAAAACTATAATGGTGCCAGCTTTCATAGAGCTGGTGCTAGCTCTAAGTATCCCAGTGCTAGGTTTTTGGGTAAAAATATTAACCGGGGGGGGCTAGCGTTACTTTGGCCCCCCCTCCGGTTTCAAAGTCGATTTGTGAAAATACTGTAATGGTGCTAGCTTTCACATTTGGGTGCTAGCTGGTGCTAGCTCTAAGGATCCCAGTGCTAGGTTTTTGGGTAAAAATATTAACCGGGGGGGGCTAGCGTTACTTTGCCCCCCCCGCGGTTTCAAAGTCGATTTGTGAAAAAACTGTAATGGTGCTAGCTTTCATATTTGGGTGCTAGCTCTAAGGATCCCAGTGCTTGCTTTTGGTGTAAAAATATTAACCGGGGGGGGCCAAAGTAACGGACCCCATATTATGACGATTACAACTCTTTCAACTTTTCGAATCGTTATATCTCAAAAACGGTGACTCTTACGAAAAAAAGTATTTAGACATATTTTATAGATAATTATCTTATCTACAATTTTTGAATGGGATAATTTTATGATAAAACTTACCGTTTTGCTGAAAATCGCGAAAAACCCGTTTTAGTGACCTTTGACCCCGAATAAATTTTTTTCCAGGTGTCGGATCGATGAGGACTTCTTAGATTTCATTTATAATGGTGTTTTGAACAATCCTACCAATTTTCAGCTGGGTGCGAATTATTGTAACCTCGGATGTCTAAATTGACCGGACTATTATGCTCGAACGCGTAAAGCTCGGAGTTTTCAAAAAGATCGAATGGGCATAATTTGGTAGAAAATTATATAATTGAAATGAGAATAATGAATGTATAATGTGGATTTATAACAAAATTTCCTTTCAAGTGCCCGTTTTTATTGTTTATGCAATTTAATAATAAAATTCTCTAATAAGTAAGTATTGTAATCGCTTATTTTAGTGATTATTTTCAAGTTTTGAAAATAACGTATAATGCTTGCATATTTTGATGTTTTTTAATTTCTAAAAATCCGATCTCTATAATCTATAATCAAAGTTCTCCAAACTATGGTTTCGGCCCACCATGCACCAAGCACGATGAATCCCATCCGGCACGTTACTTTTTCGACGTTAGTATTGCCAGACTTTATGAGACAGTCAGTTTGGTCCTTTGATGAAAATGTTTGAAAATTCCTAATGTACATTATATAGGTACCTTGTTACGGCGATGCCGTATATTATAAGCTATCATAAATTATCCATTTCAATAATATTAAATAATAATCAGAAATGTCATATTTTCAATATAAACATAGAATTTGTTAATGAAAATAAATTCGAGTCAACGGGATCCGACTGTAAATGTTAATATTTGAATATTATGCCAATCGACATTCTTTATTAAAAGATAACTACAAATTATTACATTGAAGAACAAATGTACAAAGATATACAGCGCACCTGTGCTGAAATGAAATACGCAGTCCGCTTACCGCGAGAAACTTATTATCAACAAAATTATATTTGCGAGGTGATAAAATCCTCATATGACTAGGTTCTATTGAAACTGAGTTAATTTGTAGAGAGTTACTTTGTAATAATGTCGTATTCAAACGAGTACCGCGCTAAGAAACAAAGGAACTGTTTAATATGCATTTTTGTAAATAAAACTCATATAGAGATAACAAATTAATTCCTACCCAAATGATCTCATCAAGGGAAAGAAATTTGAAAAGAGGGAGGAGAAAATGAGGCAGTCTATCGAAATCAACCAGCCAAATAACTTCTACCTAAAATTTATCGCTTATCGACCAAAGTGTAATATTTTTTACTTTCCGATCCGGAATAATACCATCATCAAATAATTTATTACGGTCGTATCGAGAAATTATCATCGATCAACCACCTAAACTAGTGACAATAAAAACGTAGACATCCGTTAAACTAAATTTCGAATAATTTTAAATAAAAAATGTCGACACAAGTAACGGAGATTCTAACGAAATAATCATCAAATAATATTAATATTAAATCGGTGAATCAACAAATACATGTAATTCGGTGTAACGATCGAGTACAATTTAATTTAAAACGTACTACGAAAGTGAATCGAATCAAAATTGCCATCAATGATCAATCTGATCATAGTTCAAGCTAAGCGAGAAAAGTAGTCAAGTGCCCAGAATAAAATAAACATTCCGTCGAATTAAAATTATATAAGAAATAATCTATAAACATTCAAGAATTCTATTTCCAACGAATACCAAATAGAAACAACGTGAGTGAATCCTAAATTTTGTGCAACACGCGATTAAAAACACGATGTGAAGTTTTAATTTAATAAAACAAGTTAATCGGCGACGTGTACCACAATCAACAAGAAGGTCAACACAGCGTTGAATTCTTTCTAACGGCGAAGCAAATCTTGGGACAATCACATCTTTAAAGTACTCCAATCAACTAATTTGTGGATTACGTCGCATCTCAAGGTAGAAATTTGGTCTAACCAAAATCATTGTATCTATTCTTGAATTTTCTGTAACAAATTTGTCAATTTTCTTCCTTGTACAATATTTTAACTCAAATACTGAGTTTTACTGGAAATATTCCGTAAGTTCATGCAAGTAATGTGTTTTGCTTCAATAAAATTTAATTATTAATTATTAAAATCCACATTCGCATAAACCTATTAGAATTTCCTAATTTACATACTAACAACCTTAACAGTTAATTTCTTAAACATTAAGTGTCTTTATTTTGTGTATTTATGTGAACTAATGTATATTTGACTGCGATATTTACGAAATAATATATGTATATTCGACAAATTGATTTTTTTTCTTACGAATTTAAAAACATATAAGCAAATTTCTAAAAAAGTACCACACCTGAGATAAGAGTAAGAAGTACGGAAGTTTACCTGTCCAACTGAGCAAAGCCACGGAGCTAATTTCGTCTATTACATAAAATAACTTAATCTATCTGTTATAGGCTTAACAACCTGCTATGTCTTGTCTGCTTATTATACCTAACAGCTGTTTGACATGTTTAGTAAATCAGCTGTTAATATTAATACTATAGTAAAAATTAAAAAATTAAGTACATTGTTTCTTCATTTCATTTCATTAAAAGTTTTATTTTTAATTCGATAAAATCTATTAAAATATCTTTTATTCAATGTTTATTTTGGTAAAATCTCAGTTTTACAGTTTTAGAATGGCCCGGGCCCATCCAAAAACTGTGGGACCTACCTTATAGTAGTACAGGGAAAGAAACTACCATTTTGAACCGAAAAACAAAAATTTGTAAATTTATGAAAGTACGTTTGAATTTTCTTTGGCCCACCTAAAAAAGTCTGACCCTGCCCTACAAAAATGAGAAATTTTTGTTTTGTACCTGTAACATGAGATTAATCGTCTTGCAATTAAATAGAAACACTTATAAATAGCAACGCAACGTTGCCGCATATATAGGATCTCAGTTTGTGCCTTATTATCAATAAAATGTCATATACATCTTGAGCTCCGAAGCGCCCTCACTCGCGAGTTTACATTAACTATCCATGTATAAAAATGAATAAAAATACACAAGATGAGATCCGGTGTCACCGTGGATTTTTACCCCCAGAAATTTTACCCCCCGGTGGTAAAATATCCCTAGGGATATTTTACCCCCGGTAAAATATCCCTAGCGAAATTTTACCCCCTGTAAAAATTCTTTAGGGGGTAAAATATCCCTAGTGAAATTTTACCCCCGGTAAAATATCCCTAGTGAAATTTTACCCCCGGTAAAATATCCCTAGCGAAATTTTACCCCCGGTAAAATATCCCTAGCGAAATTTTACCCCCGGTAAAATATCCCTAGCGAAATTTTACCCCCTGTAAAAATTCCTTAGGGGGTAAAATATCCCTAGTGAAATTTCACTAAGGAATTAGTAGTTTGTAATTAGTAGTTTGTAATTAGTAATTTTATTAAATATTAAATATATATGTTGCTGTGAAGGCCTTTGCCTCCCCGGAGCTAAACGTTTTAATGTTAATACCTTGTACGAGTATACATAAAAGTACCTCGTCAATAGAAATATAAGCAAATTATTCTTGACAAATACAAATAATATAAATTGATGCCTCGGCTTGACTAGTTCGGATAGCACAGACCTACCTTTTCCCAAGCTGGGTTCCTTCCTTAGCCAAATCTCAAATCTGAAATGTAATATTGTGGCTTTTGGAATGATCATACACAAATTATGCTCCGTTGATACAGCAAATCGTTTTTTATTATAAATTTCAAATTGTAAATAATTATGGTTAATAAAATTCTTATCTCTAATAACAAAGATCTTAATTCTATAATAAATCTAAACGTTTTTCCCGCACGTGTGAATTTAATCGTCAATTTGCACAAATTTTTATGTTTTTAATAATTTTGAATGGGACTGTACCTTTATCTGGTGTAATTCTGTTTGTTTGGTTCATATACCATGAAATCATACAGTGGTATTCGTTCGATGACCTTCAAGGGTGCGATCTCTCTGGATTGAATTTCCTCGTGGTAGTTTTATGGTTGTATCGTGACCAAAAGTTTCGTTCAATATAATAGTGAATCTTTTCAATTTTGCACAGATTTTCACTTTTTGAAATACGTAAGTATAATGTTCTTTCAATTACTAACTTTTTAATCACTTTCTTAATCAAATTTTATTATAATTTTAACTTTTAGCTGGACACACCAAAAATTTGCCACCATTTATTTTTATTAAGCAATCAACAACCTATTCTATTGTTTTTACCATAGCTACCGGCCTTTTTCACGGAACTTCTGATTTTGTTTTATTGGTCGATGTAAAAATCAATATATTTGCGTTATAATTTTCCAGGTTCGTACTTAGCCCAAAATAATTTGTAAAATTTTAATAAATTTTTATGTTTCAGATTTATTTTGAAGTATTAACATCTCCTGTGGTCTTCCAGTAAACTTTTGAAGAATATGTTTTTCGCATTCGTGGTACATTGAGTTTACGGCGCACTTTGACACGTAAAAATTTGTTATTTTAAAAGTTCTACGTTTCAACACATTTTTATAACTAATACTTTTAACAAATTGTTTTTGATTTCAAATTACATTTTTATATCACTACTTAAATTAATTTACAATTTTAACAAACCTTTAATTTTAAAAACTGAATTAAAACGTTGCATTTGAATTTACATTGTTTTCTCATTCCGTGACCTTATCTTCATTAAATTTATGACGTTAAAACAATTCTTTGGTGTCGGATAAAACCCTTTTGTTTGAACAAATAAGTCTCGTGCTACCTTTGTTAATAAATTAAAACTTTGAATCAAAACGTGATCATTTCTATTGACGTGGTATTGGTACAGCGCATTTACCCCCTGTGTTTAATTGAAATTTATTTGAAAATACCTATTTTTGTAGTAAATTTCTTAATTAACACACACGTGCATCTACTCATAAACACAACAAACTAAATTTTAATGTAACGTTTAGTAATGATACTAACTAATATTCAAAATTAAATCATTAAATTATCTCAAATGTAGAAATTTATTAACTAAATGAATTCAATAAACTAACTAATCATATTCAAAATTAACTATTTAAATTATAAAAATATTTGAAAACTTCCTAACTAATCATGTTAACACAACTAACTAATTATATAAAAAAAATTCAAACTAACCTATTTATTTATACGAGTAAATTCGACCAAGATTTCTGTTATAATTTTCTATTATTTAAATTCTAAAATTTTTATTAATTTTCCTATCTTTGACCTATTTATTTATATTTGGGTGATTTCTACCTTTAGTTTTCATAATTTTTAATCATTAAACTTTAATTCATAGCTTCATATTATTATTTGGTATTCTTTATCTTACTTTAATCAATATTTTCCTATATAATTCCCCGTTATTATTTTGGTAACCTCTTTTTGGGTCCCATTTCAATTCATATAACTTCATATAATCTCATAATTATTTATTCATAACTTTTACACCTGTGCCCTCTCATTTCGGTACATTCAGGTATTTATCTATTCACCTCATTTTATATAACTACCATTTATTTTATTTACCCCCATTTATCTCTTATTGTATTCAATTGAATACCAATTTTATTTAAAACTTCTTGATCTTTTCAAATTAAATTCATAATTATTTATCTAAGTTTATTTTTCACCCAAATTCTAAATTTAACCTTTCCCTTTCAAATCAATTACATCATTTTATAAATTATTTCTTTTTACTAATTGCATTTTTAACTTTGAATCATTTATTTTTCGAATCTTAATAACATTTCTTTTCATAAATTTCTAATTATATAAATGTCGCATCTTTAAAATTTTATCTTGGTCAATTTTATCGTTTTCTTTTCATAGCTTTAATCAAATTTACATTGCTATTTTATTTAACTATGTCCTTGTTTCATTTCTTAAAATTATATTTACATATTGTTTTTCCAGTGTTTGTCATTTTCCATTTCTTTTTAAGTTTTGCTATGGCGAATTTATCTTTTTCCTTACTATTTTTCTCAGCGGTCAATTATGAAGTTGTAAGTTGATTTTATTTTTTTTTTTTAGTTTCGCTGTGGTATTATTCACCACTTATCGACAATCTAGTAGGAATGACTTTATTTTCCATCGTACTCTTTTAATTTTAAATTTTACCCGCTTGTAAAATTTCCTTTTATTAACATAACCATTTCTTTTCATTTTAACATCTCTTTTCATTTTAATATTTATTTTTATGTTGGACTTCTTCGTCCAGTTCATGTCGTAATTACTTGTCATCCGGTTTTGTAAAATTTTCTTTGTTTTCTTCTTATGTAAATTCTTTTGTAAATTATTGTTCATCCCGCTGCTGTCATAATTTCTTAGTTTATTTAAATTTTTCATTGTAAAATTATTGTTACCTCCTGCTTGTATAAATTTTATGTTATTAGACCGTTTTCGTTTATTGATTAAATTTTTATTTGTAAACTTTTTGTTTATTTTTCTTGTACCTGCTAATTTATGACGTTTTGTAATTTTTAGTATGACCTCTTTATTTTGCAACCTGCTTTGTAAAATTTTTCTATGTGTCCGTACACCTCTTGTCTGATATTTTTCTTTTGCACGTAATTTTCTAAATTTTAACTGTACCCGTTTTAATGTTTTTCTCGTTAACACTTTGTATGACCGATATTGAATTTTTTCTAATATTGTTTGGCTCTTAATTTCCGATACATTTCTTCCCATTACATTAATATTTTCTGTCACTACTTTTATTGTGTCCAATTTATTTGTAACTACCGTTCCAATAAATGGTTTGAATTTTATGGCTTTTAACAATTTTGCCATCTCATTCACATCGTCTTGTGGTTTTTCGGGTTCTTCTGCGAGTACTTCTGTTGTTTGTGGTGTTGGAATCCGTTCTATATCCAACGTTACTGTTTCTTCCGTCAAATTAATTTCTTTAATTTTATTGTTCTCCATTTCACTGGGTTCTTCGTTCACCACCTTCTTGTTGTCTTCAGCACTTTTTAAAATTAAGTCTGTTTTCCTTTGAGCATCTTTTATGAACTCCATCATCATATCCCATCGCTGTTCATCTGTTTTCTTTTCTACTTTGGGTGACTCGTCAATATCTAATTGGATTAACATTTCACCTGCTGTGGCTTCTTCGGTTATTGACACCCCTTCTTCTGACGTTTCTTCTTCCTCTACTTCCGGATTTTTCTTTTCATACCTTATAGTCCTATCCGATTTTTCTGCCATTTTGATTTATGTTTTTAAATATTTATTCAAATTAATTTTAAGGAAATAGTTATTAAGTAGTTCTCGATGTAATTTTAATTTTAGTAATAAGAATATTTTTAATTTTAATTTTAAGAAAATTTTTAGTTTTAATGTTATCGTTGTAAATAATTTTGATGAAATTTTTCGTTGTAATTAACCTATCTAGTATTTTAATTATGATAACCTAACTTTGTTCGTGTTTCGAGATTACTCGAGGTGACTCGTGTTTATTCGAGCCTCACGTTGTGACGCCAAAATTGCTGTGAAGGCCTTTGCCTCCCCGGAGCTAAACGTTTTAATGTTAATACCTTGTACGAGTATACATAAAAGTACCTCGTCAATAGAAATATAAGCAAATTATTCTTGACAAATACAAATAATATAAATTGATGCCTCGGCTTGACTAGTTCGGATAGCACAGACCTACCTTTTCCCAAGCTGGGTTCCTTCCTTAGCCAAATCTCAAATCTGAAATGTAATATTGTGGCTTTTGGAATGATCATACACAAATTATGCTCCGTTGATACAGCAAATCGTTTTTTATTATAAATTTCAAATTGTAAATAATTATGGTTAATAAAATTCTTATCTCTAATAACAAAGATCTTAATTCTATAATAAATCTAAACGTTTTTCCCGCACGTGTGAATTTAATCGTCAATTTGCACAAATTTTTATGTTTTTAATAATTTTGAATGGGACTGTACCTTTATCTGGTGTAATTCTGTTTGTTTGGTTCATATACCATGAAATCATACAGTGGTATTCGTTCGATGACCTTCAAGGGTGCGATCTCTCTGGATTGAATTTCCTCGTGGTAGTTTTATGGTTGTATCGTGACCAAAAGTTTCGTTCAATATAATAGTGAATCTTTTCAATTTTGCACAGATTTTCACTTTTTGAAATACGTAATGCTGTGTGTTAAAATGAATAAGAAAGGCTCCCGATGCTAAAATGAATCATATATTCGAAACAAGCACAAAATTCTAAGTCGAAAGACACTTTAAAAATTTGCTCTACGAGAAATTTTTATTTTTCAAAATTTCAATTTTATAAATTTATTTGAGTCTCTCAGGATGAATGAAACATGACAAAGATTGCTAAATCTAAATAAACTGATGATTGTCACATCAGAAATGAAACAAAAAACTTAATTAGCTCAAAATTTGTAAAAATGTATTAATCATGATAACCTAGAAAATTTAAGAATTTGTAAACCAATTTACTCTGCAAATAACATTCTCTGTAAAAATGTAAGCATATCAAAAATTATGTAATTGTTTCATGCATTTAATGTGTATATTTTCAAAGGATAAATTAACAAATTAGTTAATAAGGGTCAAATTTGTGTAACGCCTTGCAAACAACCGAGAGGGACGAGAATGAGTCAAGAAAGAATCCAAAAATTGATGGAAATGCGATATACCAATCAAACTGCTCGGGAAGATGTTCCAAAGGAAATCGAGGTTGATGCAGAAGAAAAATCTAGAATAAAAATAATTTATTAGAGAGAAATAAATTCAAAAATACATGGATTTGACTCACAAAATTCAAACAAGAATACCAATTGTATCGATTTTCGATCAAAAATCAGTTGACCTAGGGTAACTCAGCCGTGTGCACGCATTTTTCGATGCTCTCCGAAAAATATTATTTACCAGAATTTGGAGGTTAACCAAATTCATTTGACTTCGGAGAGGTTAGAAAGTTTCGTTTGTCCAACGTCGATTCTAAAAATAGATGTCAAGGACATAAACAAATGCAATGGAAATGTAATAAATATATAAAAATTTATTCATATAAAAACTTTCTGGATAACAATAAAATCATTGCAAATTAATGGAACAACTTACCTCAATATTTTTGGAGATTCTCAATAGGAAGGATGCAAATACGAGCACAAATTTCAGCACTACTTAATGTAAAATACCGCTTCAAACGACACCAATCATAAGTGATGACCGGTGGAATAAAGTTGAATCTTTGCAAGTAAAGATTAAGGCAGGGCGCACACACAAACAGCGAATAAATGATATCCTTTTTTGAAAATAAAAACTGCGATATGTTCAGGAGGCAGGTACAGTGAATTTATGATTTCTATGATTTGTTAAAATTTTGCCTTCAGCGTGTTAATAATAGGATTTGAGGAAAAGACTTCTAACAGAGTGTATTCTTTGATACCCTGAGTGATAAGTTAAATATAATCAAAAGTTTTTCAAAAATATTTTTAGCTTTAAAATAAGCAACAAATTTAAATTTATAAACATTTAAGCCCGCTAATGTAAAGCGAGAGTCTTGATTGGCTTAATAATCAAGCAACTTGGGATGAAGAGAGGAAACCTCTTTGTTTCGAACAATTATTTGTATTAATTTTAAAAATTTAAAAGGTTTATTCACCTTGGATTTGTAATCCAAGATTTATTTAGTATTAATGTTCTTTCATGAAAGACAAATTGATAATTTTTCTTTTCTTTATTATAATAAAATTTGTATGGGAGTTGATGAAAGTTTTTTATTTCTTTTTTCATACAAAAGGAAAGTTATAAATATCCTGAGAGAGCCAATGAGCATAATAAGATCGCCTCTAATAATTTATTTCGAACCACAAGGGACCCACTCCCTGAACGACTCAACCCGCGAGCTTAGTAAGAAGGGGCAATAATGTGTGTACCTTCCTGTGCCTAACATTTTATTAGGAGGAGGACATAGCAGTAAGTATAATGTTCTTTCAATTACTAACTTTTTAATCACTTTCTTAATCAAATTTTATTATAATTTTAACTTTTAGCTGGACACACCAAAAATTTGCCACCATTTATTTTTATTAAGCAATCAACAACCTATTCTATTGTTTTTACCATAGCTACCGGTCTTTTTCACGGCACTTCTGATTTTGTTTTATTGGTCGATGTAAAAATCAATATATTTGCGTTATAATTTTCCAGGTTCGTACTTAGCCCAAAATAATTTGTAAAATTTTAATAAATTTTTATGTTTCAGATTTATTTTGAAGTATTAACATCTCCTGTGGTCTTCCAGTAAACTTTTGAAGAATATGTTTTTCGCATTCGTGGTACATTGAGTTTACGGCGCACTTTGACACGTAAAAATTTGTTATTTTAAAAGTTCTACGTTTCAACACATTTTTATAACTAATACTTTTAACAAATTGTTTTTGATTTCAAATTACATTTTTATATCACTACTTAAATTAATTTACAATTTTAACAAACCTTTAATTTTAAAAACTGAATTAAAACGTTGCATTTGAATTTACATTGTTTTCTCATTCCGTGACCTTATCTTCATTAAATTTATGACGTTAAAACAATTCTTTGGTGTCGGATAAAACCCTTTTGTTTGAACAAATAAGTCTCGTGCTACCTTTGTTAATAAATTAAAACTTTGAATCAAAACGTGATCATTTCTATTGACGTGGTATTGGTACAGCGCAATGTATATATATATGTTCTTCTTCTTAATATATAATTAGCGGCAGTTCCTAGGCTTCTATACAGCTACCTTTCTGGTGTGAAAGGTACCATTTATTGGATCAGATTTGTATTCATACACTTCCACAGATAATAATAAATCTTTCGGTTGGATACGTTTTCCCAGTACACTGCAATTATTAAGCGAACCCGATTACCAGAAGCCTGCGTTGTATGTAAACCATAAAAATGGAAATCATTTTGCGGTCGTAGTTAAGGTAAAAAAGACTCTTCAATTGATATGAACAATTTTTTTTTAATTTAATAAAAAAGTATTATTATTAATAGTCCACTTAATTTAAGTTTTTGCCTTGATTTTTGATTCAGAACAATTTTTAATGTCGGTGAAATTTTACCTCCTCGATAAATATACTCTAGTGAAATTTTACCCCCGGGGTAAAATATCCCCAGTGAAATTTTACCCCGGGGTAAAACATCCCTAGTGAAATTTTACCCCCTGTAAAAATTCTTTAGGGGGTAAAATATCCCTAGTGAAATTTTACCGGGGGTAAAATATCCCTAGTGAATTTTTACCGGGGGGTAAAATATCCCTAGGGATATTTTACCGGGGGGTAAAATATCACGGGGGTAAAAATCCACGGTTACACCGGCATAAAACTCTCGTACCACCTACTGCCACCTTGGGTAATTGAAATAAGTTAATATACACGTAGAAACAAAGTGAGGTCCGTTTTGGATCTCATCTTGTTAAAGCGGATCTCGACTTGTATAGCAAATATCACAAAATGATCTCGACTTGTACAAAAACAAATCTATGTATGTATATTTATATATAATAAAATAAATTTAAATACCCTTTTGTTAAACCCCTTATGTCAATAATATAATAATAATAATCAATACTTGGCCCTAATCAATACTTTCGATCATGCGCAGTTTAGTGATGTATTGCTATTTAAAAATCCATACCTATTAGGGGGCTCACACCCTAATTTTAATACTCATACTACATAGGGGAGTGACCCCTAATTTAAATACCCTTTCGTTTGCCCCTTATATCAATAATATAATATAATCAATACTTGCCCCTAATCAATACTTTCGATCATGCGCAGTTTAGTGATGTATTGCTATTTAAAAATACATACCTATTAGGGGGCTCACACCCTAATTTTAATACTCATGCTAATAAAGGGGACTGACCCCTAATTTAAATATCTTACTAATAAAGGGGACTGACCCCCAATTTAAATACCTTACTAATAAAGGGGAGTGACCCTTAATTTAAATACCCTTTCGTCAACCCCTTATATCAATAATATAATATAATCAATACTTGACCCTAATCAATACTTTCGATCATGCGCAGTGGGGTCTGATTGTCGAACCGGCCCTCCTACACTACTGACTAGGTAACCGGCAAAAATATCACATTATCATCGATACAATTATTCAAATATATTTAAATTGAAAAGAAAAATTCCTACCGATAAAAATAATCTTCATATTCGGCGAGGTGGGTATTGGGTTACGTTACCATGGAAACGGCGATTCTGACATACTATGCGTATTTTATATAAAATCTTCAAAAGTTCCCAACAACAAATTCGATATCACATGACCGGGGGGTATGGAATACCCCCCAGGTACACTTGCCATTATTCAGAACCATCAAAATTTATTATTTTTCGTTGAATCTTTTGCAATTTTCGTTTGTAATCCGGGAGGGGGGAGCAGCAGGTGATATTTTTCATAACTATCCCAGTACCGTTTTTCTTAATACCGAGGGACGTAAAAGTTTTTCTTTCGCAATAAATTAAGTCTACCTGGGGGGGGGGTATTCATTTGTTGTCATTACTCTAAGTCAGCGCTGCGCCGTAGCAAGGGTGATCGAAATGGGGGCGCTAAACCTCGCCAAAACCCAATAAATAATAGTATAAAATTATCAAAATGATAAGAATCTTTTGGGAGGGGGGCGCATATATTCACTAATGAACATTTGAACATAGAGGGCTGATTTTTTTTCAATATACTTATAAGTTTAGGTTGCTGGAACAATTTTTTTTAATTGTGAGTTTTGCACCCCCTCCCAAAGGGGTCCCTTTTTCCCCCTAAAAATTAATATATATTATTAAGACTAACATAGTCAACCTGTGCACCAAATTTCATTTTGGGCCGAGAATTGCAGATTGAGCAAACAAATATAATATATAACTAATCAAATGATGAGTAAATGATTATTTATAACTTATCCAATGGCAAGTTATGTATATATTTTTTTTCTCCATCTGCAATAGTCCGCCCAAAATGAAATTTGGTGCACAGGTTAGCTATATTATTCTTAATAATATATATTAATTGTTAGGGAAAAAAAAGACTAATAAGTTTGTTGAAGAAAAATCCGCTCTCTATGTTCATTAGTTCCAAAGTTATACACAGAGGGGTAAACTGAAAAGTGTCGCTTTAGTTGGCCTTATCATGGAAACGAATTAAGTTTACAAAAAAAATTAAATAATGTATTTTTGGTTCAACTGCATTGTCATATTATGATAAACTTTTTATCAAAATTAGGGATGGTGTGGTCAACTTATATTCAGATAATAAATATTTATAATGAAAATCTATACAATTAATTGAAAATCGATTCCGACCTTTTTAAATAAATATAACGGTGGTCGCGCAACTTTGAGCTGTTATTGCTACAAATATTTTTTTGTAGATAATTTAATTAGATTTAATTTTATATTAAACTATTTTGTCATGAAGTTGCTCTTATATTCAGGCAACGACCATACCACATTGAGAATACCCGTTCTCGTCCAATGCAATTTTGCAGCTACAATACTTTCCGAAGGCCTGGAAGCAAGGTTTGACCATCCCAATACGAAAGCCCAACAAAGATCCAACGCTACCCCTCAGTTATAGGCCCATCACATTGTTACATACAATGGCCAAATTAACTGAGAAGATAATCCTAAAACGACTTAACGATGAACAAACTAAATTGCAGATCACGAATCCTTACCAATTCGGATTCACACCAGGCCTTAATACGTCCCTGCAGGTGACCCGAATTGTTAACGACGTGATCGAACAATTTAGTAAGGACAAAGTTACAGTCATGACGCTACTGGACATCGAGAAAGCCTTCGTCAGAACCTGGACCGATGGGTTAATATACAAAATGACACAATACAATTTCAGTACACACCTAACTACGTTAATTCACTCTTATTTAACTAACAGATCGATCGCGGTCAAAGTCAACGACACTATTTCAAACACTAAAGACATTGAAGTTGGGGTACCTCAAGGCTCCGTACTTGCCCCTAAGCTATTTAATGTATTCGTCAACGACATTCCTAACCTCCAGAATACGAACGTGGCTTTGTACGCTGACGACACTGCAATCTACGCGCATTCGTTCAGCGCACAAGTAGCCACAAAACAAATTCAAATACACTTGGACATGATACAACGACATTTCAACAAATGGAAGATCCGATTGAACGCCGGTGAGACGGAGACAATTGTCTTCGCCAGAAAGCGGACCAATCACAGGGTCTTCCAGTTGTTGAAATTAGACGGACAGACAATTACGCCACAGACGAGCGTCAATGTACCTAGGGGTCACCATGGACTCCCGGTTAAACTTTGACGCTCACCTGAAGAAACGACGACAGCTAGGTAACGCGGCGCAGCGTAAGATCTATCCCTTGCTGAGGGGGGGGGGGCAGATGAGTTTGGAAAACAAGCGTACGTTATACAAAACGGTACTAAGACCGATCCTAACATACGCTTGTCCTGCATGAGCGGGAGTGTCTAAGACACGCCTCAGGCCATTGCAGGTATTTCAGAACCGCTGCCTCCGCCTCGTCGCGGGAGCAGAAGAGATGAAAACTGCTCTCCTGCGGATACAGGATCGAGAATTCCCCTCCCACGTGAAGTGGGAAATCACCTCACTTTATTTTACGTGGGGAACCCTAGATGTTATAAGCTAGCTCTTCGATGTTAACGTCGGTCTGCGAGGGACGTGGGTTCCAATCTCGATCTCTCACAAAAAAGGTGAGATGTACCCCCTCTTCCAGGGAAATAAAATACGGTATACCAATAATTGATTTACGCCCGGATTCATAGTCGTTCCTTAAGTATTGGTCGTCCCTTAAGGGATCCTTTCGCATTTCATAGTCATAAATCCGTTACTTGAGGGCGGCGTTACTTGGCAAAGTAGTGACAGTTGCTATAGAAACTAATTAAAAACCGCTCGTTGAGTACTAGTCAATACTTAAGGTTCGAATTTCGATTTCATAGACGTGTAACCGTTACTCAAGGGACGGTATTATTAGGAAAAACTCAAGTATGGGTAGTAGGTTACTTGAGTAACGGATAAATTGCGAACTAAGTACAAATGGCTTGTTAATAATTATTATTATTGGAAAATATGCTAAAAACCAAACAAACATCGCATTATTTGTTACAAAATATATATTTTATAATAGTATTTAAAAATTATAATTTTGATTTTATTGTTTCAATAATGCTGGACTTTTAACTCCAAAGAGTTATTCCAAAATACTCTGGTATGACGGGTTCCAAAATTAAATCCAAATCCACTAGCACGCAGGACGCTGGCTCGCTCGGCTAATCGCAGGAAGTGTCACAACAAATATTACAGTACGACGACAACAAATGGCAACGGACACGACGATTGTGACTTATTGCACGGACCAGCAAAAGCGGGTGGATGGTATCACACAATAATTCGGCAGAGCTCTTGTTGACAAAATTGTCACCATCAAAATCCCTAGAGGGCGCTCAAGCATGCGCAGAGTGCAATCGGACTGTAGATAACCGAGCACAAAATATGGTGATGGACGACCAGATGTCGAAGCGGAATATGATACGGTAACTTCCGTATTCGAAAAAATATATATCAGTCTCACCCCTGTGTACTCGATTTAGATATTAAATAACTCGATGTAATAATTTTTACTTGCGCCCGCAAGAAAATTAACTTAGACTGCAGCACTGCACACACTCACGAACTATACGCTTCAGCGGTCAGAACAAAAGTGAAGTCAATTACCCAACATGGCAGCCGTCATGCGCTTTTCACGAAAGAAACGAAAATGGAAAGTGGTAATGGTAGTGTATACACTACCGTCTCAATAAATTTGAATAAAAATGGCAGTGGCCAAACAAATTATTGTTGAAAGTTGATCAATGACGGATGTAGAATCCAAAATCCGTCATACACCCCCCCCTAAACGTCTTTGCCGGTATAGATAGGGATAAAGGCTCAAAGAAAAAAAATCGCCTAGGCTCAAAAAATCAACCGATCTCAAGTGTCTTCCGTGAGCGCAAACCGTGCCTGCTGAGTGCTAACTAAGAATAATAATAATATCTGTAGTGGTTGTAGGTGATCTCTGATTTCATCATGGCAGGGACAGAGGAATAAAAAAATATTCCCAAAGAAAAGTAAAATGATACGAACTATAGCTCAAAAAGCAACGACTCGTTACCTTAGAAACCGCATAAAGCGTGAGCTACTGGTCAGCGAAAATCGCTATAATCGACCAACCAGGGAAAGAGTGAGTAAATGAGCGTACGACTCGCATCGGACCCGTACCAACTCAACCAACAGCTGAACAGCAAGGGTCAAATATCCACCACTTGACTGTCAACACCAGAAGGGCTCGCATAGGACCCCCCACTCACAAGTGAAAGACTGGACAGCAAGGCTCACAGCACTTGCACTGTCAGCCACTATGAAGGGACCACATAGGACCCCCCCAACAAGGGAAAGACTACACAGCAAGGTTCACCCAACGCTTGAACTGTGAGTACATGAGAAGGGACCACATAGGACCCCTCCTAGTGAGACGAAGGAACGCGCACGCTCCCCCAGACTCCTCAAGGGTTCTGATGCAGGGCAATCTTCGTCCCTGACATACAGACCGGAAAAATTAACAAATAAAAACTTGGTTGAAAAAAACCAACAAAAACACAGCCATGATAAAAACAAGAGATCATCCTCAGATGAGATGGTATAACTAACATCTAGATGGTATGATGTCTAGTTATGTTACATAAAACATGAAACACAAAAACATAAAAACAAACAAAACGAAAAAAAAAATGATCTAGATGTTATGGACCATACCAGCGACGACATTACTCCAACCAACCCCCCGTGTCGATTATGTGCACGACCTTGTTGGTACGTGTCAACTTGTCATGAGCTATCTCTTTAAATTTGTCATTTTTTTGTACGACAAGTTTTGCAGGCGCAGACGAAGCAAGGCAGTATTATACGGCACGACACATTTTTATTTATTATTACACCTTTTTGTTGCACTTGGCAAATCGGGGTTCGTGTGTTTTTGCATCACGATCGTCTCATCGGTGAGGAACCTTTCGTAAGCTGCTTGTTGCTTGGCTTTGTTATGTGGGCTCTTTCACCGGCTATAGCGATTACCCGGGCTGTTGCCGTAGTGTGCATTTAGTGGGATTTTAATTATTTTTTTAATTAATTATTCCTGTTGTTCGTTTGGTGTAATAATTTTAATAATTTTTGAGATCATACTGGTGAGAAACCATTTTTCCTATTTATCTCTCAGTCTTTTATTGTACACGAGATACCGTGTTGTGACATTCCTTGTTTTCTGTGGGTTCGAATTTATATCTTATCAATTTACCAGGGTTTAACGAAGCGACTAATTGCGCTTATTCGCATCGGCGAGAAACCTTTTACTTTGGGGTTAAAAGTCCATCGTAATAACCAGAGTATTTTGGAATAACTCTTTGGGGTTAAAAGTTCAGCCATTGTCCTGCCGCCGAGTTCGTGTGTCGCTGTTGGAACCATCATCACTCAAGGCGTGCAATCCTTCCTAGTGGACCGAGGTTTAGCGGACAGCAGTCAACATCTGTTCTCGTGGGCAATCCATCCAAGCAGGTTGGGGTCCCTGTCATCTACGATTGTGTGAGCTTACCGAGTACTCAGGTGAGACAATTTTATTTCTGATTTGTTTGGGTAGTGATTGCTTATTTATATTTACGAGTAATTGTATTAACGTCACTAAGAGGTGTATTATTTGACACCTCAGTTTTTTTTTGTTCGCCGGATCTCCCCACGGGAGGATTGATTCACGCAATTGCATTTTGGCTGGCTTCCGTCAGAAGTCAGCAATTATTTGTATTCGCCACCGAAGGTTGTTGCCATTTGTCACATTTGTTATTTTTGTGTAATATTGATTATTTGTGTGTTCATTAAATCAATTATTATTATACCGTATTTTATTTCCCTGGAAGACGAAGACGTGGGATGGGAATTCTCGATCCTGTATCCGCAGGAGAGGAGTTTTCATCTCAATGGCGGCCAACGTGGGGCCTCTGTATTGGTTACCGTTTCACTGGCGCCCGTAGCGTGGGAGCTACTGTATTGCCTCTGTTTTGATTTTGTTTCACTGGTATTTTCTACAGGATTGGTCAGATGATGTTTCTCTACCATCTGTATTTTGGTGAATACTCGGAGACAATTTCAGGGACAGCTTTTGCATTATTTTATTGGCAATTTTGTTTTTGTCAATTTTGTTATTTGATTATGTGTTTTGGTATTCCACAAGCTATTAAGGGGTGAAATCCTTTTAGCTTGCTGTGGATCTATATGTTGTTTTGTTATTTTGATTTTGTTTTTATGGGTATTCCACAAGTTATAAAGGGGTGAAATCCTTTTAGCTTGCTGTGGATCTCGATGGGAGGGGGTTGGTGTAATGTTTGTTCACTTTTTGGTTCATTAACATCTTGAATCATACATTACCAATGAGAGGTTGCGTAATGTAGTCTCTTTTGATCCAAATAACATCCTGGATCATTTTATTATTATTTTTTTGAAATAGCTAGATACCATTCCATCTTAGGTTCTAGTTATAACATCAGAGATTTTTCTCTCACCTTCGCTTTTGCTGTAAGCAAATTCCGTTTCCACTAGGTATTACAAGAAGACTAACTTCCATTGTTTTGGGCCATCTTCACCGTGGTGAGATATTGCTATGTTCCCTTAGGTATCTTCAAACAAATTTCCACCCTTAGAAACACACCACTTTATTTTCTCTTAAAAATCAGGGGCTCTCAAATTCGAGCATCTCGCAGGTTACACGGCCTTGGTTATTTCCTAAATTTTCATCAAAGATAAAATCTATCATTAAAAATGCGTTACTTTTAATTATTCCAAAATATAATATCAAAATCATTTAATTGCTTACATTACATTATATTATCAAAATTAAATCAACAGGTTGTTTGTTAAAAATTGCATGTGTTTTATTTACTTAAAATGTTTATCGATATCATCAATTTATTTTGTCCGTTTTGTGTATTTATTTTTTTTTTTAAAGCGCACTAAATTTTGAAAAGTTTATTTGCTACCTGGTTTTTTGTTGACTTCAATGTTGAGTGGTGTATGCATTCCATTTGATGTTCTTCATTCCAAAATTCTCTCTTTCCCCATCTGCATCCATTCGCAACGCAATTACTCCAAAATACGATTTTATTGGAGGTACGTATTGTTTCCTTTCTTTTTACCACAATATTTAATTTCTCCTGGATTGCTAGGTTTCTTAGTTATCAAATTTAATTAAACTTCTTCGCACATTTTATAACTAATTAATTTTTATTCTAGTTTTGGTTTTCACGTCCAATCTGACGGAGCTCTAGATATCCCCTCTCTGTTTATACGAATTGTTCTTCGGTCTCTCTTCGTATTTTTGATAATTCCTGCGTACGAATCAATTTTCGTTCAATGATGTGTTGAATTTTTAATTTTAAATTTTGAAGTAAGGTAACTTCGTAGCTCCAAATACACTTTTTGTTGTTTTCGGTAAATACGCGAACAATCCACTTTGTTTAAATTATGATATCATTTAAAATATAACAATACAAATAATATAATAATTCGAATTATAAATAATGGTTATGTAGATTAACCAATAAGTCTTTATACATTTTTACAATTTTATTTTACAATGCAAAACAATTTTTATGTGATGTCATGCAGTATGGTTAAAAATATCGCATCTTTAGTGTGATTAGAAACATGACAATATGTTGGGGGGGGGGCTGTGTTACGGATTTTTGTAATCCATAACTTACGCTCCACCCTGTATATCATTTGTACATGAAAGGCGCATTCTATCCGCGCCGAGGTGGGGATTTGTTCAAGACTGCGCGAAGGAGAGTCTTTGGTGAACCTTTGAACTGGCAAGACGCTTGTGTGTCAATTTTTGTAAAAAGATAAGGGGTGTGAAATTTTTCACACACCGATGTTGATTGGGATTTCTACTGTGTGGCAATCATAGACTTCTGGGTTACGGAATTAGTAGATACGGAACGGAGATATGGCTACCGCAACACTTTTCGTTCGCGTGGACTAGTTTGAGTCTGACATATATTCGTTGATGGAAAATGGCGGATTTTCCCCTATCAAAGCTACTTGGTCGGATCTGCTGTCTATGCTAATTATTTGGTGAGTAACTTTTATGTCGCTTAATTGTTTCATCGTGGTTTATTTCGATTGACTTCTCTATTTTATTCCGTCAATCCGGAATTTGCCTTATTCGAAATCACCATTGGCTGATGTCATGTTCTTTTTTTATTACATTTTATTAATATTTTTTACCTTTTGGTTCTCTTTTTGTTTTGCTTTTTGATTTACAGAATGGTTGCAAATATAAAGATAAGTGGCAGGTTTCAACTTTCTGCACGCCGTGATAAATTGCAATCTATATCGCACGTTCGCATACGTGGATTATGATACCAATGTTGGAGTGTTATATTTGATAAACGTAGTAATGACTACTGCTTTTATATTATTATGTTTGGTAATTAAACTTTAATTGTGTATTATTTCCATTAGTTTATGTCGAACGACGCTGGTAAAATGCATTAGCAGAGAGACTCCGAAGTGATCGACATAGGTTCAAATTTCGTATTTGAAATTTTATGTTCGATATTTTTTTTGTGTTTAATTATGATTTTATGTTTTCTTTATAAGGGCGGCGATGTGCGACCAATGTACAGTGTGTTGCATTTCATCGAGGTCACTACTGTTTGATTTTTATTGTTGGAAGTTCGACGTGATGCCACAGTTTTGTGTGATTTTAATTTTACCACTCGAACGTTTTGGTTATTTGATTTTGGGGTAGTAATTCTTGGTGGTAATGTCTTTGCCACTGTACTGGTTCTGGTCTGCTACTACACTCTGTTAACATCCGACATCGCTTATCACCTTGCCTTACGATAATTTCCATCTTATTGTTGATTTTATTTTAGTGTATTAGCAACGCTGCTTCCTTGAGTTTCTCAGAGGCGTTTCTTTGACACGACCCGCGGCCTGCCGCCGCTACAACGAGCTAGCTTATATCCAAGATCAGGGCCCCACGCAAAAAAGTAGAGAATTTATTTTCTGCGTGGACATTATCTTTTCCGAGCTATCTTCTCATTAGAGTAGTGAGGACAGCTATTGTTTCACTGGAGATGTGAGATGAAAACTCCTCTCCTGCGGATACAGGATCGAGAATTCCCCTCCCACGTGAAGTGGAAATCACCTCACTTTATTGTACGTGGGGAACCCTAGATGTTATAAGCTAGCTCTTCGATGTTAACGTCGGTCTGCGAGGGACGTGGGTTCCAATCAGATGAACTAGGTCGCACGACGTTCATCGCGAGCATGTTATCGAGCTCTCTGTGCGCAATTTCCTGCATAGCAGGTGAAAGGGAGTAAAACCGAATGACGGATTTTGGATTTTACATCCGTCATTGATCAACCTTCAACAATAATTTGTTTGGCCACTGCCATTTTAATTTAAATTTATTGAGACGGTAGTGTATACACTTCCATTACCACTTTCCATTTTCGTTTCTTTCGTGAAAAGCGCATGACGGCTGCCATGTTGGGTAATTGACTTCACTTTTGTTCTGACCGCTGAAGCGTATAGTTCGTGAGTGTGTGCAGTGCTGCAGTCTAAGTTAATTTTATTGCGGGCGCAAGTAAAAATTATTACATCGAGTTATTTAATATCTAAATCGAGTACACAGGGGTGAGACTGATATATATTTTTTCGAATACGGAAGTTACCGTATCATATTCCGCTTCGACATCCTGGTCGTCCATTACCATATTTTGTGCTCGGTTATCTTAATTCCGATTGCACTCTGCGCATGCTTGAGCGCCCTCTAGGGGATTTTGATGGTGACAAGTTTTGTCAACAAGAGCTCTGCCGAATTACTTTGTGATACCATCCACCCGCTTTTGCTAGTCCGTGCAATAAATCACAATCGTCGTGTCCGTTGCCAATTGTTGTCGTCGTACTGTAATATTTGTTGTGACACTTCCTGCCGATTAACCGAGCGAGCCTGCGTCCTACGTGCTAGTGGATTTGGATTTAATTTTGGAACCCGTAATACCAGAGTATTTTGGAATAACTCTTTGGGGTTAAAAGTCCAGCATTTCACCAGAGTATTTTGGAATAACTCTTTGTGTTGGAAAAGTCCAGCCATTGTCCGGCTGCCGAGTTGGTGGGTCGCTGTTGGAACCCTCATCACACGAGGCGTGCAATCCTTCCTAGTGGACCGAGGTTTAGCGGACAACAAGTCATCATCTATTCTCGTGGGCAATCCAACCAAGCAGCTTGGGGTACCTGTCATCTACAATTGTGTGAGCTTACCGAGTACTCAGGTGAGACAATTTTTACTTACTAATCTGTTTTGGGTTGTGATTGCCATATTTATATTTACGAGTAATTGTATTATCGTCACTAAGAGGTGTATTATTTTGACACCTCAGTTTTTTTGTTCGCCGGATCTCTCCACGGGAGGATTGATTCACGCAATTGCATTTTTGGCTGGCTTCCGTCAGAAGTCAGCAATTATTTGTATTCACCACCGAAGGTTGTTGCCACATTTGTTATTTTGTGTAATATTGATTATTTTTTTGTGTGTTCATTAAATCAATTATTGGTATACCGTATTTTATTTCCCTGGAAGAGGAGGTACATCTAACCTTTTTTGTGAGAGATCGAGATTGGGACCCACGTCCCTCGCAGACCGACGTTTACATCAATTGAGCTAGTTTATAACATCTAGGGTTCCCCACGTTAAATTAAAGTCAGGTGGTTTCCACTTCGCGTGGGAGGAGAATTCTCGATCCTGCATCCGCAGGAGAGGAGTTTTCATCTCACTTCAAACTTGCGTTTGAATCGTTTTCGTGCGGCCTCGGGGCGACATTTTAACCAGGGATCGCTTTACCACATGATCATGGTCTTGTTTGTGTTCCGTGTATCCCGTAGGTCAGTTTTCTGACTCACCATTTCCGTGGGGTCAACAAGTCCCGACCCAAATTAGTTTTCAGTCTTGGCGTTTATGGGGGCCGTCGGACTTCTTGCCTTGTGCAGGAACAAAGGGAGCTTGTTCGGTTGCTTCATCGGTGGGATTTGGCTACACCTGCACGCCCTGCCTAGGCTAGGCGTGCCGTTGCACTGTTGGCAGTGGGGTTTGTCAATCCTTGCTAGTTGGTAGTCGGCAAGTCTTCCTCCTGTTAGGGGTATGGGGTCATCGGCCGTATTTTCGTCGAGACCATAGAGCCTTCAGCCATTCCCCAACTGTGATCCCGGTTTTGAGAGAGAACCGGGTGAGTTTTTCACGTCTCTCAATGACATACTGTCATTCCCCGGGGTTAACCTTTCCTCCCATCCTCAAAGATGGCCTGGTGCCCACTGTCTTCTCGCTTCGGTGGTGTGCGTTTGTTAGCTGGCAGTCCACGACGCGTTGTTTTGACCCATACGCGAGGACGAGCTATCGCTCATATCATCGGGGTGGGGACGCATCGGCCATTAGGGTCGCTTATCCCTTCCCACAACTCCTTATTTCCAACTCCACTTACCTCACTCCTACCAAACATTCCTTTCCTCTTTCACATTGGGTACCTTTTAAATTTTCCAGGGTTGGGTTCAGGGTATATTTTGTTTTTTGTTCTCCTTGGTTTTAACAACATAGCCAGTAATCATGACATCTAGATGCTAGCTATACCATCTTTTCTGAGGAATATTTTTGTTTTCTCATGGCAGCGTTTTGTTGGTTTTTATTAACCGAGTTTTAGATTTATTAGCTTCTTTTCTGTATGTTGAGGTCGTTGAGTGCCTTGCATCAGAATACATAGTAAGTCTGTGGGGAGCGAGAGCGTTCCTTCGACTTCATAGGAGGTGTCCTATGTGTTCCCTTCTCTTAGTTGACAGTCAAGTGTCGTTTGGACCTTGCTGTTCAGCCTTTTGTTGTTTTGGTGCGGGTCCGATGCGAGCCGTACGCTTATCATTTAGGTGATAATTCCGAATGGATGCGTTTATGCCATCGGAAAATTACATACATTTTTTTGTGGTTTTCAATAGCAATTTACGCTTAACCCTTAGTTCACGCTTATGCGGGTTTCAAGGTGATGTGTCATCACTTTTGAGCTAATATGATATTTTTTGGAATTTTTTTATTCCACTGTCCCTGCCATGATGAAATCAAAGACTACCTATTACTACAAATTTTAATTTGTTTATAGACCAATTAGTGACAAACATTACACCAACCTCCACCCTAAGCAATGTGAATCTACCCCCTATTGAATTCCCGATCGCTCCCAACGTCATCGCCCTCAGGATGCTGCTTGAGATCTTTCGCATGAAATATACCCACGTCTTTACCGCGCTCATTCACCAAACGATAAGTTAGAGGACCCGTGACCTCGCGTACCTTGCGTTTAATATATTTAGGTGCCAGCTTACTGCACCGTTTTTCGCCAGCGTTGGATAAAACAAAATTACGACGCCAAACTACGTCGCTGACCTTAAAACTAATAGGCCGTTTTCGAAAGTTGTAGTGCTCGGCGTTCTTCTTGTACGCATCGCTTAAATGCTTGGTCACGGCCTCGTAAACCTCGTTCAGTTTACGCATATCCAATGCAACGCCCTCGCGACCATCGAAAGCCAAGTCACCCTCCCCTAAATCCCTAATGCGTCCGTAATAATCTCCACTAATTGGAACGGTCCGCCCCAGATTCAGAAACGAAGGAGTGAACCCAGTAACTTCGTGCGTCGCGGCTCTGATTGCGTGAGCGATCCTGTATCGCTTTTTACGTAAGACCTCATGGCCGTCCCCATAACTCTGTTGTAACGTTCGACGAAGTTGACCTGCGGATGGTAGTTAGCGTTTCTCCAGACGTGAGAAACCCTGTATCTGGTCATGAGTTCCCGAAACTCTGCGCTTACAAATTGAGCCCCATTATCCATCATGCAAATCTGGGGAACGCCAAATAAAAGAAACACGTCGTTCTCCAAGAATTCGCATACTGACTTAGATGTTTCCCGTTTCAATGGTTTAACCAGCACGAATTTCGTAAACCAGTCGCAGACTACAAGTAGCATGGTGTTGCCCTTCGCCGAACGAGGAAAGGGACCCATAAGATTCACGGATATGCATTGGAACGGAAACCTAATTTTCTTTTCGCGTCCCATTAACCCAAAACGAGCTCCCTGGCAAGCTTTGGACGACAAATACACAGCGCACCGACGCACATAGCGAGCAATATCAGCGCGAATCTTAGGCCAATAGTATTGTTCGCCAATCTTACAAAAAGTTTTATAAGTACCCAAATGAGCTGAAGTCGGGTCATCGTGACATTGTTTTAAAATGTCCTTCCGACGCGACTTGGGTATTAGTTGCTTCCATTCAACTAGGTTTGAAGCAATATCATGTTTATTGGCAACCAGCTTGAAGAGCCTGCCTGATTCGATACGCCAATCAGGGTAATTATCTGGTGTATCATTCACTTTCGCTAACATGCGCCGGTACCACCTATCCAAGTCGCCCTCGGACAATACCAAAGATGAGACGCTCAACGGTTCGCGAGATAAGGCGTCGGGGACCACGTTTAATTTCCCTTTACGATGCCGGAGATCGAAGGAATGCTGTGCCAAACGGATTGACCAACGCGCAAGCTTGTTCTTGGGATCCTTCATGTTCATGACCCAGAGTAAGGAGTAATGGTCGGTAATAACCGTAAAAACTGTACCCTCCACCCATGGCCTAAACTTCTCTATCCCAAAGATAACCGCGAGGCATTCCCGTTCGGTAACCGAATAATTTTTCTCGGCTTTATTCAGGGTACGTGACGCATAGGCAATGACACGCTCTCTCTCCCCTTCGCCCTGTGTCAAGACACAACCCAACCCCAGGTCCGAAGCGTCACACTGTATGAAAAACTTTTCCTGGAAGTCAGGACTAGCCAAAATGGGAGCCGAAACCAACAATGACTTAAGGTCATCAAAACATTTTTCGGCTTCCGGAGTCCACTTGACGGTCTGGCGCTTAATGCGACCCTTGGTAAGCTCGGTAATAGGAGCAGATAATGTGGAAAAATTAGGGATGAAACGACGGTACCACCCCACCATCCCAAGGAATCGTTTGACGCCAGTGACGTTAGATGGTTTCGTCAGTCTGGTGATAGCCTCCACTTTGGCCGGATCAGTGTGGAGTCCAGACTTGTCAATAACATGACCCAGGAAAGTCAAACTGGATCGACAAAACTCACATTTGTCCAAGTTTACTGTTAGGTTGGCGTCCCGGAGTCGTTCACGCACTTCTTCCAGCAGGCTCATGTGCTCGTCAAACGAGTTTGACACAACGATAATATCGTCCAAATATATAAAAAAAATTTCTCCAATGAGAGGTCCAAAAATGTTGTCCATGAGCCGCTGCTGCGTGGACGGAGCATTCGAAATACCAAATGGCATGACAGTGTATTCGAACAACCCACGACCCGGAACGGTAAACGCCGTCTTTTCACAAGAGTCCGGAGAGAGATGAACCTGCCAAAATGCCCTTTTCAAGTCAATGGATGTTAAAAATCGCGCATCCTGAAGTCGCATTAAAATATCTTGTAATCTCGGCAAGGGATAAGCTTCTTTACGGGTCACCGAGTTCAATTTTCGCCCGTCAAAACATAAACGATGAGTATTATCAGATTTCCGAACCAAAAGCATGGGTGAGTTCCAACCCGATGAACTAGGTCGCACAACGTTCATCGCGAGCATGTTATCGAGCTCTCTGTGCGCAATTTCCTGCATTGCAGGTGAAAGGGAATAAAAACGTTGCTTAATAGGACGCGCATCCCCCGTGTCGATTATGTGCACGACCTTGTTGGTACGTGTCAACTTGTCATGAGCTATCTCTTTAAATTTGTCTTTGAGTGCAGTGAGAACAACTTGCTGCTCAACGTCGAGGTCATGATGAGACTTTATAGCCTCCAAAGAATTAACATCTCCAACTAAAAATTCGTCGCGTCTAAAATCAACGCGTACGCCAAAAAGTTTACAAAAATCGACTCCAAGAGTCAGGCCAACTTTAATGCTACGGCACACCACCACGCTCAGGCTTTTGGTAACCCCACATATCGTGATGGGTATATCAACCTGGCCCAACACATCCTGAGGAGTACCGTCCGCCGAACGCAGCGAAAGCGCCGCACCACGCCTAAAACTTAAGTCGAGTTGGTCGATTTTATGATGAGCTTCCGTACCCAAAACAGATAGTGAAGCTCCAGAATCAAGAAGAGTAGTCAAGCTGATCCCACGCACTGTCAAATTGAAAAAAGGTCGCGCATCGGATGTGGGATGAGAAAATATGGCAGAAGCGCGCTGATCCGATCTACAAAAATCGCAAACACGCCCCAACCATTTCCCCCATGTTAAAGCATCGGCTTTTCGGGCACGCCTGAGGGATGCGCGTGACATCGCCTCGCCCTTACGCGTTTTTTTAAATGCCGCCTCGGGCAACTACCCGTTGTGACCCCCTTCCGTCCGCATCTTAAACAAAATGTTCCCAAGGGTTTATCGCAATCAATGAATGAGTGAGGACCCGAGCAATTCCAGCAAGCACCGGGGTATTTCTTTTTAGTGGGTCCGGGCGTAACCGTCGCCGCCGCAGGAGATTCTAGCATTGAGGTCGTGGCCTCGAAAGTTGAGGTCCACTTTATTAATTCCTCGGCTGAAACGGCAGCCTCGGACAATTGCTCCATCGTTAGAATGGGGTTGGTACCCATTGCGAGAGAAATATTGGGAAGCATATTCTTTCGGATGGTTAAAATACGCTTAGCTAACGCAGGCACGGGCGACAATCGCGAAAACATTTCGGACATGACTTCCAAGTAAGAAAACACCGATTCGTTGGGTTGTTGTTTCCTATTCCTTATCTGATCTTCGTAATCAGACATAAAATCTCGCGATAGGAAACGAAGTTTAAGCTCATTGAGCAATTCTGCCCAACTATTAACCCTTGAATTTATTGTTCGGAACCAACGTAGTGCTTTGCCGGAGAAAAACTCAACCGCATGGCTGAAAAGTTGTTGTTCCGAAACGTTCCGCGACCTCGACAACTCGCTAGCGCGGTCCAAAAATTCGAATACTTCCGCAAACCCCCCAGTACCATGAAACTTAAGGTTCCATTTGTACACCGGCACTTGCTTTGCTGTACCCACTGGCGCCCAACGTTTTAGGGGACCTCTGTATTGCTTTGTCTCACTTGGGGTTGTCTCACTGGCACCCTTGGTTGATTTTTGGCGAAGGTTCTTAATCTCGTGCTTCGAGCTGAAAAGGTTTTTCACTCACGCGGTTAAACAGGTGTCAGCTATTATAGGTGTGTGTAATCATTTTGCTTACAGCGACCCATTCGACGGTGCAGACTTGGCTGGACTGATTTGTAAGTTTTGTTTTTGGTACTAGTCACGTCAGGTAAAGGCTAACGCTACGTACGGTTATTGGGGTTATATTCGTGATTTTTTTGTGCGACAGGTTTTGCAGGTTCGGACAAAACAAGGCAGATTATACGGCACGATACATTTTTATTTATTATTACACCTTTTTGTTGCACTTGGAAAATCGGGGTCTGTGTATTTTTTTTAATCACGGTCGTCTTATCGGTGAAGAACCATTTGTGGACCACTTTGACGTTGGTCTTGTTTGGGGTTCTGTCACTGGCCATAGCGATTACCCGGGCTGTTGCCGAAGTGTGCATTTAGTGGGATTTTAATTATTTTTTTTAATTAATTATTGCTGTTGTTCGTTTGGTGTAATAATTTTAATATTTTTTGAGATCGTACTGGTGAGAAACCATTTTCTTATATTATCTCCAGTCTTTGATTGTGCATGAAATACCGTGTTGTGACATTTCCTTATTTTCTGTGGGTTCGAATTTATATCTTATCAATTTACCAGGGTTTGGCGAAGCGACTTATTGCGCTTTCTTTAGAATTCGCATCGGCGAGAAACCTTTTTACCGTGTTAGTTTTCGATTTCATTCATCATGCCTAAGAGAGAGTACGCTATGAATTTGCGCTCAGAGGAGCTCGATATAGAATTCTTTATGCGGGGTCTATCCATTGATGCAAAATCGGTACCGGAAAAGCGCCGAGAGTTAGCGATTATCAATCGGTCCGAGTTGTGTACCTCAAGGCCTACAATTTTAAAGAACCGATTTTTAGATTTAGCGGCAGAGATAAATTTGTATAAGGGAAACATCGACGAGTTGATGGGTGTGGTAACACGCTTAGAAACATTGCCTAACCTCGAAACAAAACAAGCTACAATTATTAGTAAAAAAAAAGTGAGATGCAAACTCCTCTCCTGCGGATACAGGATCGAGAATTCCCCTCCCACGTGAAGTGGAAAATCACCTCACTTTATTTTACGTGAGGAACCCTATATGTTATAAGCTAGCTCTTCGATGTTAACGTCGGTCTGCGAGGGACGTGGGTCACAATCTCGATCTCTCACCAAAAAGGTTAGATGTATACCCCCTCTTCCAGGGAAATAAAATACGGTATACTAATAATTGATTTAATGAACACACAAATAATCAATATTACACAAAATAACAAATGTGGCAACAACCTTCGGTGATGAATACAAATAATTGCTGACTTCTGACGGAAGCCAGCCAAAAATGCAATTGCGTGAATCAATCCTCCCGTGGGGAGATCCGGCGAACAAAAAAACTGAGGTGTCAAAATAATACACCTCTTAGTGGCGATAATACAAATACTCGTAAATATAAATATGGCAATCACAACCCAAAACAGATTAGTAAGTAAAAATTGTCTCACCTGAGTACTCGGTAAGCTCACACAATTGTAGATGACAGGTACCCCAACCTGCTTGGATGGATTGCCCACGAGAATAGATGTTGACTTGTTGTCCGCTAAACCTCGGTCCACTAGGAAGGATTGCACGCCTTGAGAGATGATGGTTCCAACAGCGACCCACGAACTCGGCAGCAGGACAATGCCTGGACTTTTCCACCCCAAAGAGTTATTCCAAAATACTCTGGTGAAATGCTGGACTTTTAACCCCAAAGAGTTATTCCAAAATACTCTGGTATGACGGGTTCCAAAATTAAATCCAAATTCACTAGCACGCAGGATGTTGGCTCGCTCGGTTAATCGGCAGGAAGTGTCACAACAAATATTACAGTACGACGACAACAATTGGCAACGGACACGACGATTGTGACTTATTGCACGGACTAGCAAAAGCGGGTGGATGGTATCACAAAATAATTCGGCAGAGCTCTTGTTGACAAAACTTGTCACCATCAAAATCCCCTAGAGGGCGCTCAAGCATGCGCAGAGTGCAATCGGAATTAAGATAACCGAGCACAAAATATAGTGATGGACGACCAGATGTCGAAATTGAATATGATACGGTAACTTCCGTATTCGAAAAAATATATATCAGTCTCACCCCTGTGTACTCGATTTAGATATTAAATAACTCGATGTAATAATTTTTACTTGCGCCCGCAATAAAATTAACTTAGACTGCAGCACTGCACACACTCACGAACTATACGCTTCAGCGGTCAGAAAAAAAGTGAAGTCAATTACCCAACATGGCAGCCGTCATGCGCTTTTCACGAAAGAAACGAAAATGGAAAGTGGTAATGGAAGTGTATACACTACCGTCTCAATAAATTTGAATAAAAATGGCAGTGGCCAAACAAATTATTGTTGAAGGTTGATCAATGACGGATGTAAAATCCAAAATCCGTCATATAAGAAGCCTCCAAGCGGTTTCCTAGTTTTCAAACGGGTACCAAGAAATGAGCACCCAAGCGGAGAGACGGCGCTGAAATACATTTTTTCCTTAAAATGGGAGTTTCCACCCCACGGTTGGTACTTTGAACATCACGCGGAAGGTGGGCGTACGATAATAAGTAGATTAAATACCAAGCTTTCAATTAAATAACTTAATAAAAGTGCTTGTGAGATATTGTTTTGCTAAAACATTTCTTCAAAATGCAAAACTCAATAACATTTTTAACATAGCTGAGTTTAAAGCCCTAATTAGTTTACTCTATTTGGCAGAAGTACTCAAGTCAAGTCGTCTAAATTTGGACGAATTATTTTACAACAATGGGACTGGTGTTGAACAATTTCACCTCACCATGTCTAAGTTTCGTTTTAAGTTCTTGTTGTAATATTTAAGATGTGATGACATGAATACACGTGTGGAGAGGCGAAAAACAGACAAAATGGCGCCAATCCAAGAAATATTCGCCTCCTTCGTCGAAACGTGTAAATCTTTGTACATACACCCCATTCCAAAATGTAACGATAGAGGAAAAATTGCTGGAAGATGTAGCTTCCGCCAATACATTCCGAGCAAGCCCAATAAGTATGGGCTAAAAATTTATGCAATGGTAGATTCGAAGACTTTTTACGCGTGCAACTTAGAGGTCTATGTTGGCACCCAACCGGAAGGACCTTATTTCTTGAATAATTCTCCTTTAGCTCTTGTTCAAAGACCAGTTGACTGGTGACCAAAAAACTGGCGTGCGGAGTCACAGTCCGCAGACATTTTTACATATTCAACTAAATACCAAAATACCAGTTATTGGAAAAATCCTCTAAAATTCCACGAATTATTGGAAGAAGTTGAGGATATTCATTTGGAGCATGAAATACCTAACGAAATAGTATTATTTCCTCCCGACAATGTGAACAATGAAAATACGGACGAGGACTCTGGGAACGAGGAAAATGTTACAATAAATAATCTACCAGGTAGTCAGCTACGTGCAGAAGTTGAAGTTTTTGCTACAGATGATGCTGAACCAGATATTTAGGCAGTAGAAGAATACTATAGTGAGGACTATTTGCCACTGTCAACTTTTAGGTCAGAAGCCATTGCGAAAAAAAGGAGCGCATCTATAAATGGAATAAAACTGACGTGGATTCTGATTTTCCTCTTTTTCAGCCTATGTACGGCCCAAAACAATTTTATAGTCCGCTTGAAGCATTCCTTTTATTTTTTGATATTGAGAGATAGCAATGCTGGTAAATTATACGAATATGTACGCTAATTCCCACAACCGTAACGGAGACATTTCTGACAACGAATTTCGGTGATTCTTAGGAATTTTACTACTCAGTGGCTACTCGTCTCATCCAAGAAGGTCAATGTATTGGGAAAATTGTAAGGACACAAATAATATTCTTGTTTGTAAAGCAATGTCGAGAAACAGGTTCAATTTTATTATGCAGAATATTCATTGTTGCGATAACAATAATTTAGCTGCGAACGATAAATTCGCAAAACTTCGACCTCTTTTTGATGTTCTAAACAAAAATTCATAAATATGGCTCCTTTTGAAGAATCACATAGCATTGATGAATCTATGGTCCCATATTTTGGACATCACGGCTTGAAGCAGTTTATAAAAGGTAAGCCAATAAGATGAGGCTACAAATTCTAGGTAGGAACCAATGTACCTGGATACATTGAATGGTTTGAACCATACCAGGGTTCAACTACTGTTCTTTTGGGAAATTATAAAAATTTAGGTTTAGGAGCTAGTGTCGTTTTAGAATTTGCCGATGTTCTTATAATAAGGAATTATATAATATTGCTTTCCACTTATACTTTGACAATTTCTTCACTTACGTACAATTGCTAGAAGAACTCAAAATCATGGGGCTAAAAGGAACCGGTACTATAAGAGAAAATCGTGTTGGTAGAGACTGTCCTTTATCTCACTCAACCATCATGAAAAAAAACATAGGGGTGCTTTAGAATACATTACATCAGATACCAAAAGTACTTCTTTATGCAAGTCGCATGATAATAGTGTAGTAACTGTTGCATTGAACTGCACTAAAATATTGCCTACTCAACTTGTAAAAATATTTTCTCAAAAAGAAAAAAATCTATCTTCGTACAACAATCACAAGTTATATAATAAATATTTTTGCAAAACATCTAGCCAACATCTTTCAACCTAATCCTTCCATCAACATAATACAGGAAGAAAGAGAAATAACTGAATATCTTGAAGCCCCATTCCAATGGACCTACCAATCACCAAATTTAAAATAAAAGAGGTAAAAAATATAATTACTAAAGAAATCCAAACTAACAAAGCACCTGGATTTGATTTCATTTCCGGAAAGGTGCTAAAAGAATCAACTAATATGTGCCTCAAAGCAATTACGCAGATCTTTAATACCATCATTAGACTCAATCAATTTCCTGAATAGTGGAAGGTGGCCCAAATTGTGATGATTCCTAAACAAGGTAAAAACCCCGAGGAGGTAAAATCCTATAGACCTATTAGTTTACTCCCTATATTGTCTAAAGTCTTCGAAAAATCACTTTTAAAACGTCTAAAACCATTAATAGAACATCGAAAACTCTTACCAAATCACCAATTTGGGTTCCGCAACCTACCTGGAATAAATCGAGGGCAAGCGTTACTGTTCGGCAGCATTTCTTGACATCAGTCAAGCATTTGATAAAGTGTGGCACGAAGGCCTGATCTACAAATTAAAGAAGAATTTACCATACCAATTTTATGTAATAATTATTAAGCAATAGATATTTTCTCCTAAAACATCAAAATGAATACACCAACCTACACGCCATCTTCTCAGGAGCACCTCAGGGCAGTGTCCTGGGACCGGTCCTATACCTGTTGTATACACACGATTTACCAACAACAAGACTTACAACAGTAGCTACCTTCGCTGATGATACTGCGATCCTCTCCTCTCATAATTACCCTGTATCTGCATCCAGAAATCTGCAAACCAACTTGATTAAAATTCAAAACTGGCTCAATAATTGGAGAATGGTGTTAAAAAATTAAGGCCAATGAAGACAAATCCGTACATGTGACATTCACATTGAAAAGAAATACCTGTCCACCCGTCAAACTTAAAGATTGTCAACTTTCACAAGCTGAAGATGCCAAGTACCTTGGAATGCATCTCGACAGACGATTAACTTGGCGCAAGCATATACTATTCACAAAGCGTAAACAACTAGGCTTGAAACTCAGACAAATGTATTGGATAATCGGCAGGAAGTCCCAACTTTCCATAGGAAACAAGATATTCTTATATACAAAACCATTTTGAAACCGATTTGGACTTATGGCATTCAACGCTGGGGCTCTGCAGCGAACTCCAACCTGGAAATCTTGCAAAGATTCCAAAATAAGGTGCTCCGCGTAATTGTTGATGCTCCAAGATACGTGCCTAACACTGTTATACAGCGAGATATACAACTATATTCCATCAAAAAAGAGATAGAAATAAACAGTGCAAAATATCGCGCAAGACTCGAAGTTCACCCAAATGTTCTTGCAACTAAGCTATTTACAAATAACTACAGTAATGTGCGTAGATTAAATATATACATTCCAGATCACCTAGTGAAAAGATTTCAAACGTAAAATAAATGTTTTGTATTTATGTGTATTTATAGAGATTGCTTACTGAAGCAATACTCTGCATGTCAATATTATACTGTCAAAACAAAAGCCTGTTATCTAATAGATAGATTGCTTGTATCTAAGGAGTTTAATAAAAAAAAATTAAAAAATATAATGAGAATATGTATGGGTGGGGTTGATAGGGCGGATCAAAACATTAGTCTCTACAAGACGCAGATAAGAGGAAAAATGTGGTACTTTCCACTCATTTGCCATTGCTTAGATATGGCCCTACAGAATGCATGGAAAATATACAGGATAGGAGGTGGCAATAAAAGATCACTTAAGATTTAGGCAATCAATAGCTACATCAATTTTGGAAACTGATGATGTTGGCCAACGAGTATGGTGTGCCCCTGCAGTTGGCCTCCTCGAGGATGGTTGGTACAATGCCCATTTTTAATTATTTCGAAACTTGCGATTCGTATTCCGGTAAATCCGATTTTGAAAACCTACTGGAACCAATGACCACCACGGTTTTGGCATTCGATTTGCAGAATTTGAATAGCAACTCTTCAGATTCTTACAGTGTCCACGATCAAAGTTTCGACGTCAATTTAGCATTTCACGTGTCACCACTGTGTACTATGCCACCACCAATTCACAACGTTTACGTTAATAATTTTAACAATATTAACATCATATTAAAAAATTGCAATAACCACAAAAGAGGTAACTGGAAAAATTACACAAACAAACCGCAAGGATATGATAAAAACGATAATAAAACATTTTCTTCTCGAGATAAATTTACACCGGATAATCACAGTGCAAAACATAAGATACCTCGCAACGGCAACAGAAATCCTTACGAACACACAACTTTCGTGACTTTGTGGTACGCAGTAGAAATTTTCCCACTGCAAGCAATCAACAAGAAAGAGGATAAACAAACTTAACGTTTATTTTCAAAATTGTGGTAGTATAAGGACGAAACTAGTCAATATCAGTAACAACATTAACAGCTGTCATTACATTATCATCATATTAATAGAGACCTTCCTTGATGACAATATCTTATCTAATGAACTTGGTTTCCACAATTATATTGTTTTTCGTTGTGACAGATCAGCTCTTTCCAGTAATAAAGTAAGAGGTGGGGGAGTACTTATTACTGCGCACAATAACCTTGGCTGCAGTAGTGAGATTAGCACTTCTAACTCAATCGAAAATTTGTTTGTTGAAGTATGCAATATTATCATTGGCGCTGTGTATTTACCTCCTGACACAAATATTTTGTCCTACCAGGAGTTCTGTGGCATAGTTGATGATGTGTGCGATAGGCTTCCTAAATCCAAGCTTGAAATTTGTGGGCACTTCAATCTACCTAATGCAAAATGGGCGTTCGATGGATCCAGTGTGACGTCCTATGAGAATGATTGTTCCAAAGCTTTATCTTTAAGCGAGTGCTTCTCCTTCCATGGTCTAGTCCAATTCAATCAAATACCCAACAGCCGAGGTGTATTATTGGACTTAATATTTGCTAATTTCGATACCTCGATTGCAATTGCTGACGAAGTACTGCAGGATTCATCTATACATCATGAAGCATATAATTATGTTTATTGATACCAAAATTTGCTTTTTAAAAACTATTTATTTTTAATAATTACAAATTATTGGTTTGAGAACCTCACTAGTTTACACCAATATGAAGACTGACTTAAAATTATTAATTAATTGTAAAAGTTAACTTGCATTACAAAAATAATATTGTCGACGCTTCGAATATAATAAAATAATTGATACATCATTTCCGAGGTTAATATCCTAGCAGGATGTGCTTGCACATAACTCCTCCATCCTTAAGATAGAACGTCCTCGTTCTCTTGATGAGTTGACATAGTTTTTAATTCATAACCATCTTTAGATTTTGGATTACCAATGACACCTTTTATCTTATTTCTAAACACATACAATAATACGATAGAAATGCAAGATATTATAATTATAAATAAAGTTAAAGAAAAATGTATGACATGCAATATTGGATCTAGATTAAAATTATTGTTACTTAAATTTTCCAAATCGTCCTCTAAATCTTTAAACTTATCCAAATGTTTCTGTTGCAGTTGTATACCTAAATTAGTTTTATAATAATTATTACCACTAATAGCTAAAGAATTCTTAAAAGTAAAATTATTAAAAGTATTCACAAAAATGTTGTCACCAATTATTATTTTACAATTATTTTTTGATGACATCAAGACATTATCAATAATTTCATAATTATTAACATTATTTCTGCATTCTTCTGCAAGATGTAAATGAATCTTGCATGAAACTAATATCTTTCCGTTTTGAAGTTGGGTAAAAAGTTTATAGTCGTTGTTAGCCATTGCAATCGTGCAGTTTTTGGTATTTGTAAATGAGCACTCACTAACTCGCGGTTTTTCGAAACACACAATTTGATTTTCAATCACTTTGCACTTCTCGTCGGTCCAGAACTCTCTTCTTGTACCTTGTAGATGATATTTGCTGGGTGGTATCAGCACATTGTTTTGTATGTCAGGAATTGGGTAAATTCTGGTATATTGGAAAGGGGAGGAATCAAGGATTAGGTATCTTTAAAATACATGTAATAATATCTTGTGTTGAAACGATTTGAAATTTTGAAAATTCTAAAATTCTAAAAGAGTGTATGGTATCCAATTCAAATAGTTCTGTTCTTTTATAAACTAATTTTAAATTATTGATAATTTCACCTAATTCGGTGTCAGAAATAATTTCTAAATTGGTTTTTTCAGAAAAAGCTAATGATATGGTTCTTTCAATACTCTGGAGGATGTTTAGTATTTTTAAACTTATGAAATCGTAATATTGAACTAACAATAGGTTGTACAGAAGATTGTTTGCGTCAACTATCGCGGACAGAGATGAGTTGATGTCATTTCGAATGATTTGGAGATCTTTGGAGTATCTTGCTGTAATATGATTAGCGAAAGTAGTGTAGCGATTCATTTGTTTAATTATCTTATTTTGATTTTTATACAGCTAGTCTAAATTGTTATTAATTTCGATTAAGTCGTTATTATCCGGATTTCCGGTAACAAATTTAATCGCGGTTCCTAAAATATCTGCGAGAGCGCGTTTATTAAGATGGTTAAATTTCTGCAATTCATTTTCGATAGACTTACAATTTTCTTTTAATGTGCCGAATACTTTTCGGGAAAGAGGGTTTATTATTTTTGGTTCTAAAGTAATCACGTTTTTCAATAGTTGTTGGTAACTTACGTCAAAATCGGTTATGTTGAAATAAAAAATAAAATTTATGATAATGATTTAGGAATTTTGCTGAACCAAGATCTTCGGAGAAATAGCCATTAGTTTTAATCGTTTCTATTTGAAGGCCCTGGATCTGATTGATCAGTCCCATGATCCTGCAATGGAAAACTATTTTTAATTTAATTTAATAACTTTCCTAAGATTAATGTTTGTCGGTCTTTTTGAATTTTCTCTAATCCCTTGAATTTTATTGTTATCGATTGACGTTATGTTAACTTTGTCATAATACGGATCTGTTTTTCTAATTTGCTGTCGCTTGAAATACGCCGTAGGTTCATGAATTTCTATATCGGTTTCTTTGTCTTTATTTAGGTTTTCTAAAATCCGCGTCCCGTTTTTAAGCTGTTTCTAATAGAGTTGTTCGTAAAAAGGTAAAATTTCGTTTTTGCGCTTTTCGTTAAAAATTTCGTAAACTGTTTTGTCCATGTCAATTTCGTGCGCGTTTAAATTTTCAAAAGGGCCATAAAGTAACGTAAAGGGTGTGTGACCGGTGGCAGAATGAATCAACTGATTATAAATCAAAACTGCTGATATCATCAAATTTTGTGGGGTTTCGGTTTTATTTTGAATTTTAAGAATGCGTAGTTTTTCAAGGATGGTAGAATGCACTCTTTCTACGGGGGAATTAGAAGAACTATTGTAATTAGTTGTAAAGTGTAGCTCAATTTTAAATAAGGAACAAGATTCTTCAAAAATTTTATTTTTGAACTCTTTACCTTCATCACAAACTATTTTCTTTGGATAAGAGTGGTGAGAGAAATAATGTCGTAATTTGTTTAGCATGGATATTCCTGAACCGTCAGTAACATAATAAGCTTGAGCGTACCGTGAAAAGAGGTCAATTATTGTCAAAAATTTGTTTCCATCAAAACTAAAAGTATCTATGTGAATAATGTCAAAAGGTCTTTTGGAAAGTAGTGGTCCTGAAAATTTTACTTTATATGGATTTCTGTCATATTTGCTTATTAAACATGTTTCGCACTCGTTTATTATTTTGTTAATTTTTGATTTCATGTCGGGCCAATAGTATCGTAATTTTAAATTATTATACGTTTCTGTAATACCGTTATGATTACTGGAATGATATTCGTTAATTGCGCTATTTTGTTCATCTGGTTTGATTAAATCTTTGGCAAGAATATTGCTTTTAATGATTTTTACTTTATTGTCAAATAGGTTTTTTGTTAAAGTTAAGAATTTTGGTTCCAAATGTTCATCTTGGAAATAAATACAGTACATGTTTGTTGGGTTTACAATTTCTTTTAGAGCTTCTGATAGATTTTGTATTTCATTTCCTCTCCTAATTGTAACAATATAATGAAATTTTGAAAAAGGTCTCTCTAATTTTACGTTAAATTGATCTCCTAATTTTAGAATAATTCGATAACTAAATTGATTAATTGGTTTATCCGTAATGGGATAGGATCTTCGTGTGCCGTGTGTTGTGTATTTTCTGGGTTATCATTCTGGTTGTTCTCGTTCGTTAATAGGTCATCAAGATCGTCAAGTGTTAAGTCGGGTTCATCGTCAACATTTGGAAGTATTGACAAAAGGTCTAGCATATCATCGTCCGTTGTTTCATTGACATTAATTTCTACACGCGATAACGCGTCTGCTACCAAATTTTCTTTACCTTTTTTGTATTGAATGTTGTAGTCAAACTCTTCTAATCGTAATCTCCATTTAACTAGCCGTGAGTTCGGATCTTTTAAAGAAAATAACCACACTAGCGGCTTATGGTCTGTTTCGATTATAAATTGTTTTCCGAAAACATAAAGTCTAAAATGTTTTGTGGTTTCGACGATACCTAGTAATTCGCGTTCTATTGTCGCGTAATTTCTTTCGGCGCTATTTAGCGTCCTTTAATAAAAGGCAATCGGTTTGTTGTTTTGAGACAAAACTCCACCTATAGCGAAATTAGATGAGTCCGTGGTGACGCGAAAGGTCTTATTAAAATCGGGGTATGTTAATATAGGGGCGTTTGTTATCAACTCTTTGCAATTGTGAAATGCTTGCAAGTATTCATCATTGTTTTCGTCAATTTTTGCACCCTTTTTAAGACACTTAGTAAAAGAATGAACTACTTTAGCAAAATTTTGAATGAATCTTCTATAATAACCAATTAGTCCCAGAAATGCTCTAATTTCCTTAACCGATTTAGGAAGGGGATATGCTTGAATAGTCTTTATTTTGTCCGGGTTTGGTTTGATACCGTTTGGGGTAATAATGTGTCCAAGAAATGCTACTTCTTTCCACAAAAATTCTGACTTATCTAACTGAACCTTTAAATTGTATTCTCTGAATTTTTCAAAAATTTTATTTATGTGAAGTATATGTTCGTGGAGAGATTTAGAAAATATAACTACGTCGTCCATATAAACAAACAAAATTTATAGAGATATTCCCGCAGGACATTGTCCATAACACGCTGGAACGGTGCGTTTTTCAAACCGAAGGGTATGCCGACGTATTCCCAGTGCCCGTTATATACAGTAAATGCAGTTTTTTCTATGGAATCAGGATGTAACTCTATTTGGTGAAAACCTTGTGCTAAGTCCAGTGTCGAAAAGTACATATGTTACACTCAATACCCGATTTCGGGCAATGCCCGAAATAAATGCGCAAAACTAGTTTTGAGCAACGAAGATTTCCCAAACCCGAAATTTTACTTTTAAACGGCTATTGAGCGTTACAAAATAAGCAGAACTAGTTTTGCGCATTTTGAATTGTACAAAACTAGTTTTGTAGGTTTCTGAATGACCAGCACTAGTTCTGCTTTTTTCATTTAATCAGCATCCGAATAAAATAAATAACATAAACATAAAGGGGGTGAAACGTAATAGTTTACTGGCCCCATACCGCAACTATACTTTTTAATGCTATTTCAAGGGTCTCTAAGCTCCCGGTTTTTTAGATCCCGGTTTTCTTGATCGTAGGCGCTTCTCGTATGTTTAGCCTAGTAACCAGAGTCAAAACTGCCCTGGAGGGGTGAAACGCGGAGCGGAGCGGCGCCCCGTAAGGGTAGGTTTTGACGATGTATTACCCTCCTTATCGAATGCACACCCCAAAAATCGAAGAAAAAAAATTAATTTTTTCACTTTTTCGGAAATACACGGGTCGATTTTTGGGGTGTGCATTCGATAAGGAGGGTAATCCATCGTCAAAAGCTACCCTTACGGGGCGCCGCTCCGCTGCGCTCCGCGTTGCACCCCTCCAGGGCGGTTTTGACTCTGGTTACTAGGCTAAACATACGAGAAGCGCCTACGATCAAGAAAACCGGGATCTAAAAAACCGGGAGCTTAGAAACCCTTGAAATAGCATTAAAAAGTATAGTTGCGCTATGGAGCAGTAAACTATTACGTTTCACCCCCTTTATGTTTATGTTATTTATTTTATTCGGATGCTGATTAAATGAAAAAAGCAGAACTAGTGCTGGTCATTCAGAAACCTACAAAACTAGTTTTGTACAATTCAAAATGCGCAAAACTAGTTCTGCTTATTTTGTAACGCTCAATAGCCGTTTAAAAGTAAAATTTCGGGTTTGGGAAATCTTCGTTGCTCAAAACTAGTTTTGCGCATTTTTTTCGGGCATTGCCCGAAATCGGGTATTGAGTGTAACACATATACTTTCCTAAGTTATCAAGGATTTCCCCGATTCTTGGGAGAGGGTATTTGTCTTCTATGGTCTTATCATTTAATTTTCGGTAATCTATGACTAGTCGCCACTTTCGTTTTCCGCTTGCATCGATCTTTTTTGGAACGATCCATACGGGTGAACTAAAGGGCGATATACTAGGACGAATGATTTTATTATCTAATAGTTTTTGGATCTGATTTTGGATTTCCGATTTTAGATGGTGTGGATATCTGAATGATTTTCGATAAACTGGATCGTCATCTGTGGTTCTAATTTTGTGCTTTACAGCGTTAGTAAAACTCAAATCGCAATTTTCGTTATAAAATATATCGCTATATTTTCTGCATAAATCTAAAATGTTTCGTTTTTCTTCCGAATTTAAATGTTGTGTGCGAATGATGTTTGAAATATTTGAACTTACAAGATTTGGATTTGGTTTTTGATTCGTTTCGATATTAATAATTGGATCTACATTCACTGGTTGTAAGAAATTAATTTGTATCTCTCGATCTTCTTCTATAGGAACTGTACAAAAGCCGTCTTTTGCAATTGCTATAGATTCGGGGATGCAATAATTATTAATAATTAGTTCGGGTATAATGACTTGTCCGTTATCTATATTAACCGGAATAGCGGCGTATGTTTTCGCGATTTAATTGAAGGGTACAAAATTTTTTTGATTTAGCTCCGTGAAAAATGGGATTTTCAAATTTTTAATTTCTAAAACGTAGGTTTCATAATTTATTTTCACACCTAATTTTTCGAAATCTTCGCTACCTATTAAAGCATCAAACCTATCGTGCCATTTAATTACATGAAAATAGATTTTTTTATTTATTCCAAATTCTGACAAAATAGGATAAGAAACATTCTCATCATTAGATTCAATTCTATTAAAACCTTTAACTGAGAAGCGTTTTTTAAAAATAAAATTTGAAGCCCCACTATTATCTATTAAAATTTTTATATTTAAACTTGGAATCGAAATAAATGGTAATTTAGGTTGAAGGTTTATTGAATTCAAATCGATTAATTTTCCGAGGCCGGTATACGAAAATTTTCATTCTCCTCTTGGTTTTCGAAATTTTCCGTTTGGGAAAAGTTTGAAGAGAAATTTTCAGCTCCGTCTTCTGTTTCAAAATCTTCGGGTTGTTGAAATTCGGGATAATAGCAATCGTATTGCTCATTGGTTTCTTGAACATTGTTAAGTTCTTCCGAAATAAAATTACGCGGACCGTAACTTTGGAAGTGGTTAATCGATCGATTTTGCGGTTGTCTAAAAGTATTTCTGGTTGATATTGACATTGGGATAGGTTCTTGACGAGAACCATTTCTTGTTACTTGTGAATTATTTTGATTACGTCCAGTTTGCAAAGGACCACGCGAGGATTGATTATTAAATCTCGAATTAAAATTTTGGTTGTAATTTCGTGGATTTTGATTTAAATTTTGATTAAAATTCTGATTGAAGTTTGAATTAAAATTCGAATTGAAATTTGGATAAAAATTAGAATTAGCAAAGCGCCTGGTAGGTGTATTAAATGATTGTTGGAATGATGGTAATTTTTGAATTGATTTGTTCGCATTTTGTTTTCCGGAAATTTTGTTTCTCATGAAATTTAAAAAATCTACTTGTTGTCGATAGTTATCGTAATTGCGTAATTGCAATAAGCATTCTTCAATTGAATTTACTGGTTGATCAGCAATATGAGAACGATAAGGTTCTAATAACCCAGCCCTAAAAGTATTTAATGCCGTTTGCGTATGAGCTAAAGTTTTAAATTCCGCTAAATTTGCATTAGTTTCTCGTATCGAAACGTGTTCTAATAATTGTTGTAATTTACTTTTAATTTTTTCAAAGTATGCATCATAAGTTTCGTTATGATTTTGAAAACAAGTGGTTAAATCATTTAATAATAAAGTTTCGTTCCGTGGATCACCAAATCTATTCAGTAATGCACTTTTTACTCTATCCCAAGTATTGCAGTTAGAGATGACAACCGTGTCTCTAGCGGCATCAGTTAATTTTGAACAGCAAAGTTCAAATAAAAGTTTATTTAATGTACAATTTTCTTGACCTGCTGTGCTATTTTTATAAGTACAAATAAATTTTTCGCATTGTAAAATAAAATAGGATAAATTCTTACTACCTCCTTCATATTTTGGAATCATTTCATTAGCTAAATTTATTTCAGTAAAATTTGTATTAGCCATTGTCGATTGATTAATTTGAATAAAATTAGTTTCTGTAATATTTGATATCGAACTATCTGAATTGTTAATTGATCTATTTAACGGTGATCTATCGCGAGTGATACTCATACGATATTATTAACAACTTATTTTAAAAATTATAAAAGTAATGGAAAAATGTCAATAAAGGAAAATAAGGATTACTTACAAAACTAATGTTGCTAATAGCATTCTGCGGGTGATGCCTAGCGGTCGAGTCGGTGTAGTTCCCTCGTTTTCTACAGTTGAGTTCCGTCGGCAAGTTGAGTCACTCAGTAGACCAGAATGGATCTTGCACCGAATCTTGAAATTTGGTTTCGATTTCCCACTAAGGATTTAAAAATCGCCGATACTTCGATAGAACCGTTTGGGAATCCTGTGCTCGCAGCGCCAATTATGTTTATTGATACCAAAAACCTCTTTTTAAAAACTATTTGGTTTGAGAACCTCACTAGTTTACACCAATATGAAGACTGACTTAAAATTATTAATTAATTGTAAAAGTTAACTTGCATTACAAAAATAATATTGTCGACGCTTCGAATATAATAAAATAATTGATACATCATTTCCGAGGTTAATATCCTAGCAGGATGTGCTTGCACATAACTATATGCTCCATCGTTTCGGCTAGGTAGTTCATCTAGAGCTAGTCTCTCGGTTGATAAATTTATATATAACTTCAAAGTGGCTGACTTTGACAAAATCAATGATGCTTTACTTTCTGTCAATTGGGCAGAAATTTGGAATCTACATAATATTGACAGTATTGTCAAAGAATTTTACTCCATATTGTGGTATATTACTGATACGTATATTCCTCTTAAAAGAATTTTTCAATCTAATTATCCTGCTTGGTTCTCTAATGAACTGATCTCATTGATTAAAAACAAAAAACAGGCTCATTCAGCTTTCAAGGGTACTCAATGCGAGCATGATTACTTAACATTCTGCACTCTACGAGAAAAGGTGAAAATTCTTCGTTCTTAACTCTATCAAACATATACCTCCAATATGGAAAATGAAATTCATAGGGATCCTAAAAAATTCTGGCGCCATGTTGACAATACCAAAAATATTAAAGGCTATCCAGCTTATATGTTCCTGAACGATAACAAGTCCACCACAGGCCAGCAATGTGTTGATTTATTTGCCAAACACTTCGCGTCAGTTTACAGTGATAGCATCGGCTCTACCTCCCAGTACCATTCTGAGAAGTTGTTTGACTGCCACTTGAACGTGTCTGAAGGTTGTATTTTTGATGCCATCAGTAACCTATCCGACAGCTTTAGTTCAGGGCCGGATGGTATTCCACCATATTTTGTAAAACGGTGCTTGTACTCTATATGTAGTCCCATTTTCAACATCTTTAGAATTTCTCTAAAAAGTGGATTCTTCCCTAAAATATGGAAGGAAAGTTTTATCACGCCCTCATTTAAGAAAGGCGATAGAAGCAATATCAGTAATTACAGAGGTATCTCGATTCAATCAACAATACCTAATATGCTTGACAAATTAGTTGCTAACCAATTAAGTACCGCTTGCAAAAATTACATCGTGGATCAACAACACGGATTTTGGCCTGGCCGATCTACAAGTTCAAATTTATTATCTTTTGTGACATATTCCTTAGATGCATTTGAAATTCATTTTCAGGTGGATTCAATCTATACCGATTTTTCGAAAGCCTTTGATCGTATTGACCAATCAGTTCTCATAGCAAAGTCGCTTGGTCGCTTGGCTTAAATACAATTGTAATAAAATGGATTTTCAGCTACTTAGTGGGCAGAACACAAAGGGTCAGAAATGATAACTTTCTTTCTCATGAGATTATGGTATCATGGGGCGTTCCGGAAGGCTCCCACTGCGGTCCTATCTTGTTCTTATTATTTATCAATGATATTGGTCAAATTTTTCGTAATTCTTTTTACTTATTGTTTGCCGATGATCTGAAAACATATAGATCTATCAAGTCTATCGATGATTGTACAATATTGCAGGAAGATTTCCACAACTTGTGTCACTGGTGTACCAAAAATGGACTTAATCTAAATTTAGATAAGTGCTATGCTATCTCCTATACAAAAGGAAATAGTATTCCTTATGTATACTACATGAACAGTACAGTAGTGAAGCGAGTAACCGAAATTGACGACCTCGGTTTACGGTTGGATGTTGGGTTGACCTTTAAAAGTCACATAGCTAACATATTGTGGTGTTTCACTGCGATGGATACGCCGATAGCAATTCATAACAACATTGACTTATAAGAATCAAAAACATGCATGAGATGTCGAAACCAACAGAGTCAATAAACAAATTCTAATTTAAAACCGGTCAGATAAAATACAATTGATAAAAATAATTTACAAAGAACACAAAAGTTTTAAAATAAAAATGTAACACGAGAGCAAAGATGATCTAAGTAAGAAATTTGTCAAACCAAACCTAGTAATAAGGAATTTAAAAATTGTTATTCTTGTTTATATTTATAGTGTTACGTAGTAAGAATTCGGTAAAGTTGCACGAACTTTAAAAGTTTACATGTTGACGAGCGTTGTTCCGAGACTAGACAGTAAGGTTGAACGGTGATTAACCTAAAATAAAATCAAACATTAAAAAGGTGACGGTTAAACAAAAGGATACTTACAATTATAAATGTGATCTAGTATGTCGAAAGTTTTGGGTAACCAAGAAAAATAAAAAAAACAAAAAAAGACGGCTCCCAAGTGGGAAAAAGCGAGAGGCTGTGTGAATTTTGCTCCCGACAAAAAGGGGTATAGAAACTTCTTCGAAGTGGTAAAAAAAAAACGGAGAGCTGTGCGGTTTTGCTCCCGACGAAAAAGTACTACTCAAGCGGTAAACGGGAAGACGTGTTTAAGTACACCCCCGTGAACTTTAAATAAAAAGATTAATTGATGTGTAAGTTTTTCGAAGATCTACAAATAAAATTAGTGATCAATAAAATTGGAATCACCAACAGAAATAATTCGAAGAAAATAACCACGTGAGGTTAAAAAACGTTCGAGCAGATAGTTCGAGACGTATAGTTACTTGGTACCAACAGAGTGAGTACACTTAAAAATTTAATAAAACTGTTAACATTCGTGTGCAACGCGCGCGCATATTTAAATTGTTCAACGACGAAGTAAAATAAAAAAAAACTCATCTTAATATTAAGTGTTTGGGGTTCAATAATAATAATAAACAATTTTTGTCAATTTATGTATTTATTAATTAATTCATTGTTCAATATACATAATAATTTTGAAGTTTAGTGGATCATCATCGCGAATTTTTGTGTTCTCGTTCTATTAACTCCACAGACAATAAAAAAATTATTAAGGAATTTCTCCAGAACTTACTCTGCAAGGTAAGAGGTTTCATGCAAGAAGATAAAAAGAGCTTAGCCGAGGTAACATTCAATTTATTCAGTAGCATTTCATTTATCCACAACGGAAGTTCCGTTTTTCAATCAACAATCATAAGAATTGCTATCGACGAGGGACGATCCGACCTCCTCATAGTAATATGTAGTAAGGCTTTTCGCACGCTTTGCTTTATTCGGCGCCAGTCTGGACACTTCTCTGCTAGCACAATCAAACTATTATACTTCACATTAGTACGTTCGCAACTTGAATATGCATCTTGTGTTTGGTCTCCTCATTATCTGATTTACATAAATCAGCTTGAACGGGTCCAGCATAAGTTTTTCAAGTATCTCCATTACAAACGTGGGCTTCCACTGGACGATTTCTCAGATGATGGTTGCCTCAAGTTCTGCAACAACAGATCACTAGTTGATAGAAGAATAACTTCCGATTTATGCGTTATTTAAAGACTATTGAATCGCAAAATTGACTTCGACTATTTGCTCGATTATTTTCGATTTTGGAACCCACCGAGATGGACGCGATCGAAGACGATTTTTGAAGAGACCCACCACCGGACCAAATTATGGGTTGAACAGCCCGATTTCTAGAATGATTTGTTATGCTAATCGCTTGAATAATGATGTGTTGTTCGATCTATCAGTAAAGTCGTTAGCGATGTTTAAACTTAACCTCCGTTACATAGATTTCGCCAAGTACACAGTTCTTAAATAATATTTTAATTTTTGTTTTGTATGCTGCATTAAGATCAGCAACGATCGTAATTTATTGTAATTTGTTTTTTTCTGTAAAATGGTTAAAAGTAATGGTACGGTACAGATGAGTGTAGGTATGCACGGTCACAAAAAAACGACCCTCATCAGTGGAAGTTTTTATGTATCGAGGAACCATGTGATTATACCACTACGGCTCGTTCTGTTTATGATTTGCCCACTTTTAAGCGCATTAAGAATGGTTTTCAAGTGTCAAGTCGTATTCTAAGAGAGACTGAAAATCTTCAAAGTATTTTAACAAATCTCGAAGAAAACCAAAGATGATGAGAAAACTAACTTCGAACTAACACAAATAATCACAAATAAATTCATTACTACACAATTCATTAAATTTTGCAAAATTATTATTAACTCACTTAACCAATTTAACACCATCCCGTAACTTGTCTTCAAAATGGATTTATGAATTTATGCACTCACCTGCTATTTGTTATTGATCAAATCATTGTAATGCTGAACTTTGAATTTAAATCTCCCGCCGTCATCCAAAAAAATCTCAACATCCGGAAATTCAAATAACATCGTTCTAGGCCTGTGATCTGTCTAGCAACCCACGCGTTGTAAATACCCTACCGTAGTATACCTCAGTTCTTTCATTGAACGGGAAAGCCCGGTTCGTGAAGATTGCATTCCCTCTAAAACATAATTAGCCTACCTACATCATACACAGTGATTCAAAGAAAGATGTCCCGTTCGTTCACATTCTAAAACCCAATTCACTAAATAAAACATTAAAACACCCAATTTTGTACTCAGATTTTATTTATTATTTATTCAAAAAAAAAGAAAAAATCACGGGAATGGATCAGCAAGCCAAAATAGTAATGAAAGTTATCTCTTATTGATATTAAACCAAGTGAACACAACTCATTATTGAGTGGATTTTGATATTTGTAATAATTTGTTCATATTTATTGGTAATTCATTCATCATTTCTGATAATAAGGTCAGTGGTAACTCATCTTAATAATAAAACACATAAATTTCTCTTAGAGAATATTCTACAGTCTAAATTGTGACTGCGAACCACGGTGTATAATAGATTAGGTGAGCTGACGGCCTATGTTTTCATCAGATATTTCCATGCCGCGAATGTAGTCTGTGTGCGAGAGAGACGTTTATATCGACAGAGATGGGCACAGCGCCTTGCGAAAACACATAATGCATTAGTCCTGCATGCATTACAGTGCATTTTAAGGCAATTTAAGACTAATATAAACGGCTTTGTATTAGTTTTTGGCAATGTCTCGAAGGTATTGTTTTGCGCCTAATTGTACTAGTGGATACAATAGCAATAACGATAAAGTTTCGTTGTTTAAAGCGCCCAAAAACAAATTGAAAGAGTGGAGTGCTGTGATTCCTCGCGCGGACAGAAAATTTACGATTAAGGACGTTTTGTGCGAGAAACACTTTTTAAAAGAAGATGTGATACGTCAAGTAGTCACAGAAACTTACTCGGTAAGTTGTACATTATAATTTTTAACCAAATTTTGCATAACCAAATTACAAATATATATAATTTGTGTGATTTGTAGCACTCACGGTGTAGTAGCACTGTAATATTGTTGGCATAGTAAATTGTATTTGCTATTTATTTTAGTATCCATTAAAACATCCACGTTTAAGTGAAAATGCAAAACCTTCACTTTGGCCTAATTGTCCTATTCATTTATCTAAGAAATTAGTAAAAAAGAGAAATATTATTGAACGACAAGAAAATGTTCTACCCGCAAAACGTAAAAGAATGCACAATGAACAAGGTACCTATCACGGGTACAAAGAATTTGTTGAATTAAAATTTCGTTTTTTAGTTCTTGATAGACCCCCAAACATGGATTTACCCTCCACTTCTCAAGGATATAGCGAAAATATTTCCGTAAATACAATATTATGTAAAAATTTGTTGCATGTTTTTTGTGTGTTAATTTATCAAGTTTGCCTTCTAGTTGAAGAAGTACAAGATGCAGAAGACAATCAATCTTGGTTGGATAAATTATTTAATAAATTGTGCAAGTGTAAGATTTCTCTGCCGTCTTAGTCTTGGACTGTAAAGTTTCATGACGATATGATTGCTATTTTTGAAACTGCTGCAATTGCAGATGATATAGTAATTAAAAAAAAAATAGTTTTGTCTAAATCATTTTTAAATTATTTCGTTTTCCAACATTTGCACGAGCGCTTAATTGAAGATTCCCACAATAAAATTGATACTGTTAGTGATTTTGAAAACAAATTAGTAGATTTTGATAATCTTTCCATATGCTACGGATTCAAAGTCAACGATAGCTATACTATTGATTTCAGTAGGACACGATCACGATATCATCAAGATGAATTTTCTAAAAGCATGAGACACAAAAATTGCAAATATTTGTTGAGTGCTGGAGAGCAGTTAAGCAAAAATGTTAATTACTGTTTGCTGTGCCAAAACGCTAAAAAAGCAGTACTACGTTATTCAAAAATTAATGTTCCTATATCAAGAAATAGTCTTTTTAAGAAGAATTGATATAACCGCCGTAAGCGTGAACGAAGCACGAAGTTTATTTTAAATAAACTAAAGACAGAATTGCATGCGGCTAAAGAAAAGATGAAAACTGTCGTTGAAACAGAAGTACAGAAAAAAATTGATCAGATGGATAATTTACCACTGAGTCAAAAAATGCTAGTGATGGAATGCATTAAGATGTCTAGGTATAAACAAAAAACCTCCAGACGATATAGTTCTAGTTGGCTGCTTATGTGCTTATTACTCCACATTAAAAGTCCTAAAACTTATACTTTTTTAAGAAAAAATGAAATTTTGCCTCTTGCCGATGTATCAACGGTGCGTAAATATTTGTCGCGAGTAAGACTCAGATGTGGACTTGATGAAGAATTTTTCGAAGCATTTAAAATTAAAATTAACGACAAAAATAAATTTGCAAGGCAGGGTATGTTAATATTTGATGAGATGTCAGTTCGCATTAACATTCAATTAAATGTAAAAAATTTAAAATTAATTGGAGCAGAAGATTTCGGCGAAGAGCATGAAAGAACTTCAACAACTGTCACAAACCAACAGGCAGATCATGCTTTAGTTTTCATGTGGTCATCTCTAGCTGATAATTTTAGTCAGCCAATAGCTGTTTATGCTGCAAAGGGTCCAACAAATGGAACATGCCTTGCTCAATTAGCTTTGGCAGTAATAAAAAAATTGGAAAGTTATGGGGCAGAAGTTCACGGCATCATCTGTGATGGGGCAACTACCACTAGAAGGATGTGGAAGGAATTTGGGATTTCAGGGAAGTTATTAAATACCAATAACAAAGTTGTTCACCCCGTGGATGATTCTAGATACCTTTATTTTTTCGCCGATACTCCTCATCTTATAAAATGCTTACGGAACAGATTTTTAAAAGCGAGAGCTCTCATAGTACGTATTTATTAATAAAACATGCACGTCAAAATGTAATTTATTGCTTTATTGTAGACACCTGAAGGTGGAATACTTTGAGAATATTATAAAATACTTCTTGAACTTGATCGAAAACACGATAATAATACAAGAGTGTGCCCGAAGATAACAGAAATCCATTTAAATCCAAATGGTTTTATGAAAATGAGGGTCAGGCTAGCTACTCAGGTAATTTGACATAAAATAGTTAATTATTTGTAATAACCGTCACTTTTCTTTCAGATTTTTAGCAATTCTGTTGCTGATGGTTTAATCTACTATCAGAAGCGCTGTGATAGACTTAAGAACGCCGATTATACAATTGCTTTTACAAGAAGAATAAATAATTTATTTGATGTTCTAAACAGACGACATACTAGCGAAGGGATTACCCAAGACAGTAAAGACTTTGAAGTAACTTTAAACCTAGTCTAAAATATTAATTCCATTAATTTTTGTTTTAACCTCGTAGGTCCTTAGAGATAATCTAAAATTCATCAACGATTGGGAAATAATGTTAACACAAGATAGAATAACCAAAGACAACTTTTTGACAAGTTCAACTGCTGAAGGTTTTCGGGTGACCATTACCTCAACTTTGGAATTATGTGACTATCTTTTGAAAACGCGTGATTTTAATTATGTGCTTACCAACAAAATGAACCAAGATCCTTTGGAGGTTTTATCTTAATAATTTGTAACAGTGATGCTTAAAGTAACTAACACAACTTAAGTACCTGCAACTAACCAACTAGCTTACTATTAGTGCTTCAATTCACCGTGGCTTCAATTGTTTGATATGTTTCATGAGCTTCAGCCACCGTGGCTTCAGCTTTTTATGTTATGTGAGTCCTACGCAGTAAATATTTGTATAGTTAACTTAGCTTTAATTCACAGTCTTAACATATTTTTTATTTACCTTACAGCGATTTTTCGGCACAGTTCGACAAGCCGGGTGTGATAATGATCACCCCACAATGGGATCGTTTTTGCAGATATATCGTTTGTTATCTGTGTATAAGTTATTAAAGCCTCCAAAATTTGGCAATTGCACAAGTGATGAGGAAAATATACAAAATACTGTTTTATCTGTTGAAAATTTTAAAGGTATATTTTCCAAAAATGACTAGAACAACAAAGCTGAGCATCTTATAAAAATCAAGAATAGATTAGATGATCTTCTCGAAGGTGAATTTTGGGAAGATTCGGAAGACATCGTCGCACCTATTTATGATGTTAATTTACCTGAAACACTCGATTGCATCCTTTACTATTTAACTGGATTTATATGCAGAAAACTTTTTAAGGAGTCAAAATGTAAAATTTGCCGGGAGCTTCTATATAATCCAAAACCTTCTTATGTCTTACCCCCCGAAGCTGAACTACTAGTGTTAAAATCTAGGGGATGGTTGAATCATCCCAATAAAATTATTTACAATTTTTTAAAAACTTTAGAAATTACATTGTTTAGACATATTGCTTCTGTCGATGTTTTTGAAAACACGATAGAAGATTTTCTTTCAGTGCCAGAAAACAAGTCAATAAAATTTGGATGCCAAGTTCATCGAGAGGAAATAATATCAAAAGGCGTGTATTTTTACATATGTATGCGAGTTAAGCAATATTATCGACAAGAGCAAGACAAATTAACCAAGCAGTCTGCTGTCGATAAAAAAAAATCTAAATTGCATCGATCATAATTAATTAAATTTTTAATGCCAGGCCAAACAATCAACGAAGATCATTAAATTACTTTAAAGAAAAATATAATCAAAACAAAACAACATGAAAATGTTGTACTTACATTACTTTAGGATGTTAATTATTATTAAGACTAATTATTTTTCTTTTTTTCTTTTTGGTTTCCTTTTTTTTGTTAAAAAGTTTTTGTTCACTTTTCAGTTTTTTATAGTAAGTAATACGCTTAAGTAGGACTTTAAGATAACTCACACAATAGTGATAATTGATAAACGTTTCGCATGTAAAGTTTTACATTTTGGTTAATTCGCCCATTTACAAAACAGCGACGACAATATGATTTCTTAACCTTTTATTATAGTACCTACACACTTTTATTGATGTAAAAATAATACCTAATATTGTTTGGAATTGTGCCTAAACTAAAATTATTATTGAATAAATATTTTGTACTTAAGTTGTTCATTTATTTCTTGAAGGTATGATGGTACTATAATTATGAAATACTATTTCCAACATTTCAACTACTGCATAAATCTAGAATTAAAATAATATATAAATATATTTTGGGTTATTAACATGTGAAATTATAAATTAAATTACTTTAAAATGTAATAATAGTATTACATTTTAAAGTAATTCAATTTAATGTATAAATCAACTACCAATTTTCGAGGTTTTTTGCGATTTAAGAAAAAACAAAGCATCCTATATAAAAAAGTTAAATGAGGCAGTTGTAGATAATGTAAAAACCTATCGAATGCAACCGGAGAGATAAATATTTGTTATTGATATTCTGAGAAAACCGAAAAATAGCGTCAAAAATTGCTCATTTATTGCATAAATCAACACCACTACTAGCGGCAGTGTGTCTGTCCTTGTCTAACATAGCCGGCCAGTTTCGCGGCATGTGCAAGCAGTGCTTGTAACCTCACCTAATCTATTATATACCGTGCTGCGAACTAAAATTCGTACCTTCGATCCACTTTTGAGATCAGTAAAATATTATTTAATATTATTTATAAGCACCGACACTTACTTAGTGCGGAAAATGGTACTAATTTGCATCTTTACCTCGACCAAAACTCGACCAAAATTCACCGTCGAGTAGACCTAAACGACATGAACGACAAACTAGTGCTATAAAATTAGGCCGACCTGCACATTTACACATCAAGAGGGAGCAACATTGCACTCAATTTATATTTATTTCTGCCATTACGGTAGCCGGAATTTGTGTATAACAACTAGGTGGCCACTGGTTGTTGATCACGTTTCATGTGATTGACGTAATCTTAGATTAAATTTTTTGTAATTATCGAAGATCAACTAATTCATCGGTAACCTCGCTAGCACTATGTTTTGCTGTTCGCCGACCCACTGCAGTTCTAGGAAATTTTGGGAAGGTGCCATTATATAAATCGTAAAGTGATCCTAAAAGTTTAACTCGACGTAGAAGCATCATTAGGTCGACATCATTAGGTCGACATCATTAGGTCCATATCATTAAGTCGACCTTTTTTCACCTAACGCGACCTCACCGAATCGTTTTAAAGTACTATTACCTCGACCGCGTGTTTCAAAGCGACACATTATAAAATCATAACTTGGGGACGTTGTATTAAGTCGACCTTTTTCCACCTAACGCGACCTCATCGAATCGTTTTCAAGTATTACCCCGACCTCGTGTTTTCAAAGCGACACATCACAAAATCATAACTTGGAGACGTATAACGAAAAAATATTTTATCGAAGGTATAGCAAATACTTGGTATAGTGCATGTTGACACTTTAATCACAAAAGCAATTAATCGTTAATCTCGCTATCACTATGATTTGATGTTCGCCGACACGCTGGAGTTCTAGGAAATTTTGGAAAGGTAGCCCTTTTCCAGCCCCACCACAAAAGTATGGCATTTCGCTGACGCAGCTTATTAGTTATCGACTACCAAAAAATGCAACAATTTTTGTATAAAAAATCGTTTGAAACCCCTAATTTATCCAGCAATTGCCCTGCGATACGCTCCGACGACCATTATTTTTCTTTCATTAACCCAAGTAACATTTTACCGTCATAAATGTACATATACCTTACAGAAATTTCCGTAACGGTAAAGCATTGATTTGCCCCTTTTGCAGTTACTGTATTGATGTATCATTTATGCACATATAAGGTACAGGTATTTTCGCAACGGTACGGCATTGATTTGCCCCTTTTGCAGTTACTGTATTGATGTATCATTTATGTACATATACATTACAGGTATTTTTGCAACGGTTCAGCATTGATTTGCCCCTTTTGCAGTTACTGTATTAGTACATCGTTTTTATACCGATTATGTGTTGATTTTTTATGAACGAGATATTTATTTAATAGAAAAAATAATTTTTATAAAAGATAAAATTTTTGATTTTTAAATATTTCTATTTTTTACATACTGCTAAATTGTTTCCCTGTTGTCTGCGCCAGAATCGGAAAATTGACATTATAAATGTGATAATTTTTACTTACTTTTTTTTTCCGAGGCCAGGTTTTGAACCCAAGCTGTACTGTACCTATACGTCTGAAAACCAACTGCTAAGCCAACTCGACTACCTGGGTATACGGTATAAACTATGATATTTCTTATTTGATGGTCAATTTTATTTTCAATTCATAGATTAAAAGTATTACCTAATATTGAATTAAAATAAATCAAATATTTTGCTTTGGTACTTTAAAATTTATTACATTATGAATTATTTTAAATAAAAGTTGTTATTTTGCACGTGTTTTGAAGAAAAATGCTACGACGCCGGCGTCACTTTAATTCGAATCGACAGCGGTGGTGGGATTAAATTTATTATTTAAATTTATTAAATTTTAATTTCCTGACTTTTAATTTCCAGAATTTTTATTTCAAATTTGGAGATTTTCGAAGATTTTTGATTGTTATTATTTGCGCCGTAGTTTTTCTTAAAAATCCGTATTGAAGTAACGAAGTTAGAAACTTTTTCAATATTTAGAAAATCAAAAATTTGATACATAGTTGAAATAAAGATTTATGATTACTAGAAAGACATAAAAGACCGATTCCCCAACTATAATATTATTCCGTTCTCATTATAGGAAAAAAAAATATTGGAGAATGTAAGAAATCTCGATGGCGTAATGGTAAATAGGCACGATGGTACCTTTGGCAATCCGTTGTACAGTGGTTCAACTCCCAAGCCGGCAAAGTTATTTTAAAAATAAATTTCCTAATTAATTAATTTTTTAATATTTTTATTAATAAATATTATAAACACAGTTATTTATCGGTCTTAAAACTTTAAAAGGGCCTTTAGTTAATTAGCTATTAGAAAACATAAAATATTTAAAATACACGTTTTACATTAGCTAGTTAACTAAAGGGCTTTTTATATGGGTTGATAATACCGGACGTAAGAGGTTTAAAATTTCCGCCCCCAATTTAGAAATTTGACCGCCCTTCTTACCCCAATAATATCTCATATAATAATTATTGTAATATAAAATGCTTATCATAATTTGTAACCAATCAGAAACAAGAGTTTTTCTAACGGCGAAATTTTTTTTATACATAATCTTGATACATAAATAACTATAATGTTACATATTTTTTACATTTCAATATTAATAAAAATTATAAAAAGCGCGTCTCGAAATTTAATTTAATAAAAAGGGATTTTGGAGAATAAGACGGATTTTTATTTATAAAATTATTATATTATACGAGTATATATTTCATAATATTTTATTATGTACTTATTAAAGTAGTCATGGACAATATCAAAACCGTGAAATAAATATCACAAAGTTTAACTAATAAATCATCTTTACATATTATATACCGGAATTGTAAGCGACTAAAACTTTACTATTTAATCTACACTTTCAGGTATCAAACCGGTGATGAAAATATCGTACCGTCCATCTTATAAAATACCTGTATATGTTAGACATTGCTTTTATTGTAACAAAACGAAACGATTAAAACATTACCTAATCGGTACCGTATGTTCAACTATATTTTAGTTAATAAACTTTCAGTGCCGATCCGATAAAGCAATTGCCTTCAGAATAACGGTGCGAAAATATGTACATTGAAACTATACCTAAACAGTACAGTGTAAATATGAACTAAAATTTATGTGCCGCTTAGGTACCATTTTGGTACTTAATTTTCAGGTAATAATTGTAATATAAAATGCGTATAATAATTTGTAACCAATGAGAAACAAGAGTTTTGCTAACGGTGAAATTTTTCTTCGTTCTGATTGGTTACAACTGTTTTAAAACGTAATTAAAATTCATTGATCTTTAAATTACTTATTTTTATAATAAATATTTTAATGTTACGTATGTTTCACATTTTAATATTAATAAAAATTATTATATTATATAATATATTTCATAATATGTTATTATGTACTTATTAAACCTGTCATGGACAAATATTATTATGTTGAACAATATCAAAACGGTGAGGTAAAAATCATAAAATTTAACCAATAAAGCATCTTTACATATTATATACCGGAATTGTAGCAACTAAAACATTACTATTTAAACTGTACTTTAAGGTATCAAACCGGTGATGGAAATATCGTACATTCCATCTTATAAAATACATGTACATGTTAGATATCGCTTTTATAGTAACAAAACAAAACGATCAAAACATTACCTAAACGGTACCGTATGTTCAAATATATTTTAGCTAATAAAATTTCAATGCCGATCCGATACAACAATTGCCTTCAGAATAACGGTCCGAAAATATGTACATTGAAACTATACCTAAACAGTACAGTGTAAATATGAACTAAAATTTATGTGCCGCTTAGGTACCATTTTGGTACTTAATTTTCAGGTATGAAAATATATGTACATATTCGTTATACTTCAATGGTATACCGGTATAAAACCGACGTTGATGTTACTTGGGAAGTACCTAATTTACGGGATGGGACGTTTCGGCGCGACCGTTTCGCCGCAGCCGGTTCGGCGTGGGCCGGTTCGGCGTGAGACCGGTTCGGAGCAAGCGGGTTCGGCGCAAGCCGGTTCGGCGCGGGGCGGTTCGGCGCAATGCCGGTTCGGCGCAATGTCGGTTCGGCGCGGAGACGGTTCGGCGCGAGCCTTATTTTATTTGTAGCATTTATATTCTCGGTCTAGTACAATTGGGAGCGATCGAATTGGCGCGATCGATTGGGCGCGATCGATTGGGCGCGGCGACAACTGGCGCAAATACAATTGGGCGCGAGGGAAGATTTAGCCATTACATATTACTTATTATAACTGATTGTAAGAATTTTTTTTCTAAAAAACTATTATTTACGTAACTAAATCTAGAAATGTTTATTTAGCCAATAAAAAAAATTATATTTAAAAATTTAAACTAAATGTTTTTAAAATGTTTATTCCTTCTAACTTCCACTAAAATTTAGAAATAATGTTTATTTAGCCAATAAAAAAAATTATAATTAAAAATTTAAAGTAAATGTTTTTAAAATGTTTATTCCTTCTAACTTTTACAAATAATAACAATGCCTATTAATATAGTACCCAACTGATCAGGAATTCATTTCATAATTATGGGAAATGCCTCGCAAAAAGTCTATAACACTTCTATTCGCGTAATCCTCTACTCGATTCTTGATGCGTGAATCAGTCTCCAAGTATTTCCTTCTCTTAGTAGGTGGATTGTTGCCGGAAACTAAGTGTTCATAAAATACATCTCGCCCACGTTGAATAATTTTCAAACTAGAAATTAATTTCCAGATGTTTGGGTGATCCATGCTCATTGTATAATCGCGTCTTAACTGACACGGGAACAAACTATCATACTGAAGCGGCACATAGACGATTAGAGACAGAGCTAAGTATGGATCTAAGCTAAGTATGGAGCTAAGTATGGAAACATTTGGAAATTAATTTCTGGTTTAGAAGTTATTCAACGTGGGCGAGATCTGTTTTATGAAAAATTAGTTGCCGGCAACAATCCACCTATTAAGAAAAGAAAATAGTCGGAGGCTGATGCGCGCATCAGAAATCTAGTAGAGGATTACGCCACATAGGGGTCGTCCATAAATTACGTCACGCAATTTTAAGCAATTTTTAACCCCCTCCCCCCCATCGCCACACTTCGTCACACAAACCTAGACCCCCCTCCAAATATTACGTCACATATTCTTGACCCCCCCCCAATGTAGTTTTATTGACTTCTTAGTAAATTTTACAATCGGTTTCATTTTGATTTTTATAACAATTTATTATAATAGATTTATGACGGCTCTGTATATTTATACATAAATATACACGTACAGATTACCAACTAAAATTAAGTTTTTTAATCTTTTAATCTTTTTACGTTTTTTAAAAATTTTAAAAATCATTTTGAAAGTTCAAAAAATAGTATTTTTGAAATACTTGTTAGAAGAAGGAGAACATGAGTGGCCAAATTATACGAGGGCCGGTCCTGACCAATGTCAGGACGTTAGAAACCAATTATTGGATGTGTAAAACATACTTTTATCTTAAGTTGTCAAGTTGGCAACCTGTTACTAACTCGACATTTCAAGAAGCTTTTACGTTTTCTCAGAGAGAAATAAAAGCAATAATAATTTTTGTGACGTCACAATTTTTGAAAACCCCCGCCCCTCATCGTCACAAATCGTCACAAAAGTCGGAACCCCCTCCTCCCCTAGGAGCGTAACGTAATTTATGGACGACCCCATAGAAATATTATAAGGTAGACATTTTGCGGGGAATTTCCCATAATTACGAAATGAATCCATGATTAGTTAGGTACTTTATTAATAGGCATTTTTTGCTCTTGCATTTGTAATTGTTAGGACTAAACATTTTAAAAACATTTTCTTTAAATTTTTAATTATAATTTTTTTTATTGTCTAAATAAACATTTCTAGATTTAAAACATTTTTATACGTAAATACCTATTAGTTTTTTATAAAAAAATTCTTACAATCAGTTATAATAATTAATACGTAATAGATAAATCTCCCTCGCGCCCAATTGTATTTGCGCCCAATTGTATTTGCGCCCAATTTGTATTTGCGCCCAGTTGTCGCTGCGCCCAGTTGTCGTTGCGCCTAATCGATCGCGCCCAATTGTCGGTCACCGTTATATTCTATATTGAATATTGCTATCCCAATCTTTCGGGATTTAAAAATCCGTTTGAAGGGGAGGATTACATTTTTACAAACATCTCTTCCATTTTCTTACGGGACCTCGCTATTATTTTCCTCCTTATGCCTTTTGCGCGTTTCAATTTCTATTCGTATATAGCACAAGCACCCGGCTCAACGCCTCGGAGTTAAAAGATTAACTTGAATCGAAACCACCACGTTATCAATAGCAAATTTTTTATTAAGCGGTTCGGGTTGGCGTGCCGGCCCCTAATCTGATAATCCGAAAATTTTCTTGGATTGGTATTTCTGATAAAAAATTTACCTATATAAATGATGCACCACACTTTGTCAGTATCAAAATTTTTATAAAACTGTAGTGACTCAAAATATCATTTTGATCTCTTCGCTAATCCAAAAATGTTAAATATTGTAAGTAAACGCCAGAAGGAAAAGTTCTCGAATAATGGATTCATATATTGTTGTGATATAAAGCTCACCTCGTACTTCTACTGCTTTGATAATCACAATCTTACTTACCACGACTAGCTCCAGAGGTTGAGACTCTTTTATTATTATGATGTGTTGTACTTGGATGAATCGCTCCCACAAAGACAACGCTTGCTCAGAATTATTTAATTGAATTAACCTGTATTTCCAGGTGCAAATGCTAATATGTTGATAAGCTTTGATTACTTTAATATAACTTTCTAATGCTTCTCTATCGATGTAGCCCCCTTTGATGAGATTCAAATAAAAAATCAATTCGCAGTAAACAATAAACGTGGTTTTATTTACAATACCAAAGGAACAAATATGATGGTTATTAAAAATTGATAAGTTCAAACTTATCAATAACTCCTAATCAGTATTATTCTTAAACTGCAACCTTTATCAATCCGCCATTCTCTTCGGATATTAATTAAACATTTTGGAGTCCACTTCCTTCTAATTCAATCTTATTCATCTAATTTTCAAAAATCTTCAAACAATTCTGTTGAGGTGTTCTTTTCAATCATAACTTCATTTCATCTCGAATAATGTCCATACCAATTAATTTTAAATCATCTCATTTACCATAAATTCTTCTCAGTAATTTTCATATAATTTTCAGACCAAATCTTTTTCATATTCATAACTTCATTTTCAAAATCAAAACCAAAATTTCGTTTCCGTTTTCATAGCATAAATCAAAAATAAAATAAACAAATCAATTATTCATAATAATTTTTACATCATTAATATGGGTAACTTTTCGCGATATCCCAAATCTTCGTATCCAAAATTTGTATCCATGTGATACTTCTTCTTAATCTTCTCCAAAATACAATACATTAATTCATTCGTCGAATTATCGAAAATATTCGCAAAACCATAATCTTCTACAAATAATAATTGGTATTTCGCACATTGATTAGCCAATCTTCTTCCAACTAATAAATCCATCATAATATCAACCAAATGATTTACTTCAAAATTGCATTTTTTTCTAACACGGCTGCTCATGCTTCCTGGAAAATCGACTTTTCTCTCTTCAAAACTTTTCTGGCATCTTTTTCTTAAAGTTCCACAAATTAACATCCCCTCAAACTGTTTTATTAATGGTAGCTGCAAAAACTCAGCATAATTTTCGACAGCTTTTACGAAATACTTCTTCTTTTCATGATAAACTCTTGATACTCGAAATTCTTTTTCACTCGGATAATCTTTAATTTTAAACAACCATTTATTTATTTCAAATTTGTCCCGATAATTTTTATCTGAATAGATTGTTTCTTTTTCGAAAACTTCGCTTATTTCTAAATTAAATTTTAAATGTGTCTTTTTTAAATTTAGGAAGTCTTTATGTTTTTCCATAACGCATAAATTACCTCTAACAATAAATTTTATACCAATTTGCAAATTTGTCCTTTTATACGCGTATGGAACTGAATAATTTTTAAATTTCGTTGAATTGTCCGTTTTAATATTTAATTTTGGCACGTAACTTTTCGATTCTGCTTCTCGAGTAATTATCACTTTTTCTTCATGATTGGATTCTTTTGGATCATTTACTTTTGTCAACTCTTGGATATCTTCACATAAATTTTCTTCTGAATTACAAAAACTTTCAACAATCATATCTTTGTCCATTATTTCTACTTCATCATCCAGTGTTATATGCAAATTTTTAATCCTATTTGCGGATTCTATCCAGTTCTGTTCCATTTTTTCTAATTTTTCTTCGATGTTGTTTCTCGATTTTATGATATCTCTGCTTATATCTTTCATATCTTCGTTTGATTGTCTCAACTCTTCCATGATTTCCTTATTTGATTGATTTTGTTTTTCCATACTTTCCATGATTTCACTTTTCATTTGTTTCTGTCCTTCTATTAATTGTGCGAACATTAACATTATTTGATTATCCATTTTATATTTGGTAGGTTTCAGCGATTTAAGAACAATACTTTTTAATTCAAAACACCTATAATCTAATGATAAATTAAACCAAAATCCTACACCTATCTGACTAAATTCAATAAATGTGATTAAATAATCTAAACTTTTAAATGCGCCAAATGTATTTGTAAATTTTATTATTAATTTAATTTCTTTTATTTCAGGGTATCTTAGTCGGTTCAATGTTATGCCTCCACAGTTTTGGTATGCCACTACAAATATTATGAATTTTACTGGAATTAGCAAGCCACACGTTGGGCCAGCCACTAAAGATGTTGTGATATAAAGCTCACCTCGTACTTCTACTGCTTTGATAATCACAATCTTACTTACCACGACTAGCTCCAGAGTTGAGACTCTTTTATTATTATGATGTGTTGTACTTGGATGAATCGCTCCCACAAAGACAACGCTTGCTCAGAATTATTTAATTGAATTAACCTGTATTTCCAGGTGCAAATGCTAATATGTTGATAAGCTTTGATTACTTTAATATAACTTTCTAATGCCTCTCTATCGATGTAGCCCCCTTTGATGAGATTCAAATAAAAAATCAATTCGCAGTAAACAATAAACGTGGTTTTATTTACAATACCAAAGGAACAAATATGATGGTTATTAAAAATTGATAAGTTCAAACTTACTATTAAATCTAGCAAATTAACACTCTTAATAATGTACAAATATTGTTCGCCAACAAGTAATAAAATAATGTCTTCAGAAAAATTTAATACAGTTTTAAAAATAAATTTATAATGTTGCTCACCCAAATGTACGTCACTGCTTTTTAGTAGATAAGTTACGTGTTGAAACGATGACACAACCTCGTAGGTAAGTTGCACAACCACGATCAAACAGGATGCCCCAATGTGATCTGCTGTTGATCCAGGTAAGTGAAATAAAATTTCCAAATTGCAAATTGATGCTTCAACGGAATTAACCAAATTTAACTTTCCAGGTGTTATTGAATTGTGGACATAATTCAATATAAAAATATTCGACATAACCTAGCCGTAATGTTGATATAAAAAAAAAGGTAAATATTTTCCAATATGATTCTTCAAAATATAATTCGAATCCAAAGTCGATAATCGTTTTCCAATAATTAACCAAAAATTTTCCATAAACGTCAAAATTATTCCAACAGGTTGCCAAACTATGCAAATTTCCAAAATGTTGCCAACCATCAAATTCAAAACCTCCAAAAACAAAACCAACAACAACTTGTCGACACGCACTATTGGAATTCTATCAAAAGAATGAGCGAGAGTCGATAATTTCACCCTCTTTTATAGGTTTTTCGGCTAGGCACCGGAAATGACGTAGTCCAAATTCAAATTATTCAAGTTCGCACGAGATAAAACTGCTGATTTGGTTGCGAAACATATTGGGTAAATCCTTTTGTTAAATTTTTAATTTTATGGCACTAGTTATATAATTTTTAAACACTAATTTCTAATTTTTCAATCCACAGTCTATAAACATGCGATCACTTTGACGAATAATGACCCTTATTAACAAAAATACTTGTTGGCGGCAAAAACACTGCAAAATACAGAAGAACACAAAGCAATCGTATTATAAAAAGTAAGTCTGAACATTATTTATTCTGAAATATAAAATTCAAAGAGAAAATTAACCATTAAATTTGTTACAGGTCATTGACCCTTATGTTACAATTTTTGGGTCTTGTTACCGTTTACTGGAGATGATTATCAGATTACATGGATCTGGACTGACAATTAAAACAAAGGCTATTAAATGGTCAAAAGAGAAACACCAGAAATTATAAATTTGTTCGCATCCGAACAATCAACCTCAACGTCCTGCGACTGAGCAAAAGTTGCATTAACAAAAAACGAATATCCAGTTCAATATATCTTTGATCGTATGAGCGCTTCCGGATCGAAAATATTTTGGCGATGTGAAAGGAAAGACTCTTGCAAAGGTCGAATTCACACTGAAAATGGTATTGTAGTCAAAATGGTTAATGATCATTCTCATGACAGTTCCGCAGCTAAAGTTGAGGTTGATGTAGCTGTATCTGCAATGAAGCGAAGAATTGAAGAAGATGTTCCGGAAAGAACTTCGCAAATTATTGATGCTTGCCTCGGCGAATTATCCGAAGGCGCTTTAGCCGCTATGCCAAACCACGCTGCATTACGAAAAGTAATCCGAAGGACAAGAAATGTTGTGCAAGCTGTTCCCCCCGCGCCTGAAAATGTACAAGATTTAATAATTCCTGAAAAATATAAAATTTACGATCTCCAGCCCGGTATTCAAGAAAACTTTTTACTGGCTGATAGTGGTCAAGTTGCCGGAAGAATTCTTATTTTTGGTCTTGAACGAAACGTTCGCATTTTGAGCGAATGTGACCATTGGTTTATAGATGGGACCTTTAAAATTACGCCACCGTTATTTTCGCAGGTGTATGTAATCTTGGCGGAGAACTATGGAGGAGTTCATCCATTGTTATACGCGCTTCTACCTAACAAACAAGCTGCAGCATACACAACAATGCTAGATATGTTGAAAAATTTGGAACCAAATTTGAATCCAGTACACATTTCATGTAATTTTGAATTGGCTGCGATTTCTGCGTTTAGAAACGCATTTCCTACAGAGGAAATGCAGGGATGCTTTTTTCATTTGACTAAAAATATGAAAAAACAACTCACAAATTTCAATGTAATTGTGAACTACAATACAGACTCTAATTTTGCTTTGTATGCTAGAATGGTGGTGTCTCTTGCATTTGTACCAACTGCAGATTTAGATCATGCAATAGACAGGTTAGCTGGAGTGTTGCCTATCGAACTACAACCACTGTTGCAATGGTTTGAAGATTTTAATGTTCGCCGAATGAATCGTTGAGGAAATGGTAGAAGGCCTGCAGTTTTCAGCCCAGAATTGTGGTCTTTATATAATCGCGTTTTGAACGACATGGATAGAACAAACAACCATGCTGAGGCGGCCCATCGACGCCTCCAATTGGAAATGGGAATGGATCATTCAATTTTGTGGAAATTTATAGACGGATTGAAAAAAATTCAGAAAGGTCGTGATATGTTTTATGAACACCTACTAGCAGGTCACGAGCCACCAAAAAAATTAAAGAAATATCGTGATGCTGATAAACGTATCAAAACCATTGTGAGTGATTATGCTAATTTATTTATTTATTTATTTCATCTACGGCTAAGCCTTTTTTACAATAATCTTTTACAATATTAATCGGGATATAATCGACTATCTGCGAGGATTGTCTTATAATTACGAGATGAGTGCATAGGAAAACAATCATTGCAGCATTACAGCTATAACAACCTCTTCTTTTGTACATTAATAAATTTATTATCCACATTATTTATCTATCAATATTATATTAAAAGAATTTTTTGATTAGTTAAATAAACAATTAATTAACCATGATCAGATAGAAGTCAAATAATAAAAAAAACAAACTACTTCCATAACGATTCTTTTCTTGCGCCGAACCGGCCTCGCGCCGACCCGGGCCACTCCGGACCGGCTGCGGCGAAACGGTCGCGCCGAACCGGCTGCGCCAAAAAGTCCTAGACCGCCTAATTTAACACCTGGAGGGCCACCATACTTGGATACATACAAGATACAAATGACTTGGAATTTTCTGTCACTATTTACATTTTTTACATTACTTTTACATTTCAGTACCTCTGTTTATTTTTAAAATAAAATATTAACAATCAATCACACAAAAAAACAACTTACAATGCAATTATTAGCAAGGAAATATTTGTATTACGGCTCATGTGCTTATAGTAGGAGCATCATGGAGTAACCAACGTTAATCACGTGGTGGGGATTATCAAAGGTTTGTTTATGCACTGCACAATGAATGCACAAAAGAATGGACTTCTTCTACTCATCAAAATAAATTTTTAAGTTATAGTTTTTAATATTTTTGCAGTTTCGTATAAGTGATTGTAGTGAATCGTAAAATTTTAGATTTTTATTGGAAATAAAAACAAATTAATTTTATATGACAGAAATTCACATAAAGATTAACCTTGGCTTATGGCGCGAAAAAGGTGTTTTGATTACATGGTTATTTTTCAAGCAAGTTACGAGATATAAAGTATAAAAATGCTTAGACAGAGATTACACGATCGATCTGAAGTCAATCTTACCAAGATCTCTGATTGAACTGATGAGTGATGACTAAAGGGCGGATTTCTATGCATTTACATGTTTTATTTGATATATTATGGAAAGCGGAATTTTTGTATCTACGCGTTTGACACTGAAAGAAACCAAAATACGCAGTTTTATACCGCATATAACTTAATATTTTCGGTTTTTATCGCATATGTATCATTCAATTGTGAATATCACAATTTAATATCTACAATAACCCCACGGTTTTATATTTATGTTTTTAAGGTGCATTGTTTGTTCTTATTAGAATAATTATTTTTTACTTTTTAGTGCAATTTGCTACACTTCATCATTTCAATTTAAGAAACAGTCATAGCTGAGTTATATACGAGTTAGATACAAAGTCAGATATGAAGGCGGAAGTCATAGAAGAAATTTCAGACTATTGCAGACAGTTTATGTCTGTGAACAAGCGGGAAGAGGAGAGCGACTCGGTTGTCGAGATAATTGAAGAAGCTTCCGACAAACTGTTCGATACAAATGTTCAAGATAGTGCGACTTCGATAAAAATAATAGATAATGCACCGGACTTAAGTAATAAATCAACTGTGATAGATACTATTAGTTTTAGTGATAAAAGTGAAAATACCTGCGTATTAATAACAGACGAAACTGTAAATTTCAATAAAACGAATACCAAAGTTCGAGAGAAATTAAAAATTAAAAACCTACCGATGAAGTATAAAAAAATATATATCCTTAAGAAGTACAGATTTTTAAAAAAAAATGAGATGCAAGAGGGAAATCGAAAAATCTGAGAAGCAAGCTGCAGTGGTAAGAGAGCGGCTGAAACTTCAATTAGGATTATTAAGAGAAAAGAAAAAACCAGACCTTAAGTTTTTGTGTTTACAATCGGATTATTCACAAACTGACGCTCAAAATGTTTCTGAAAATCCAGCTATTGTACATAATGAAAGTGTGGTTGGCGGAAAAAAATGGCAGGAAGAGTCCAATGATGTGTTAGAGATTGGTGATAGTGATTTAATGATTGTGAATGTCGTCGGTGGTTATGAATCTCCCGTTCGAGAGGAAACAAATTATGACATTGTCGATTTATCCAATCTTAAGGATGAAAATGGTATGGAAATGGAATATCATTTAAATTCAATGGCAAATGTAGTATCATTGTTGTATGATCAATATGGCAATAGTTTTAAAAGTAAGGTACCTTACCATACTGTACCACAAATATGTGATATGATGACAGACTGCTTTGACATCGAAATGAAAGAAGTTTTGAGTCTGAATGAAAATTTTTTATCAGAAGATGATGTTTGTAATAGACAATCGCTGGAATTGACCACTGAGGAAGTTTTAAATCCAAATGAAAACTCTTCAGCTTCTAATGGAATATCAGAAGATGATCAATCTAACAGTATTAGTCATAGTAAATCAACTGCTAAATTAAAAATATGTGAAAATATTGAATCGACGGAATGTACCACTGAAGAAGTTTTGAATCCAAATGAAAATCATTCTGCTTCATAGGAAGTATCGGAAGATGATCAATCTAACAGTAGTAATCATAGTAAAACAACTGCTAAATTCAAAATATGTGAAAATATTGAACAATCGCCGGAATTTACCACTGACGCAGTTTTGAAACCAAATGAATATCCTTCTGCTTCTAACACAAATATTTTATCGGAAGATGAATCTAACAGTAGTAGTCATAGTAAAACAACTGCTAAATTAAAAATTTTTTTTTGTTTGAAATCCTTTTATTTATTTACAATCTGTACATTGTACATTTAGTAAGTTTTATCGCTTTTGACTCGAAGGGCATACTGTCCAATAACAGTTGCCACGACTACAAATTACAACACTAGTATTAATTACATTTAGACCCGTGTATTGCTTGTTGTTGTGGTGTTAAAATGACCTTTTTGGAAAATCCAGAAAATCAGTTCTTTTGAGTCTCCTGATTTGGTTTGTGTTGTCTGGCAGATTTGAGGCAAGAATGTTTGGATGATTGGACAGCCTACGATAGTACCTAGCACTACTGGCTCGTATCTCTTCCTTAATGGTATTTATTCCCAGGTCACGGTGGATGGCTTCGTTTGTGATATACCAAGGTGCGTTGCTTATTTTTCGAAGCGTTTTTGATTGGAAACGTTGTAAAATTTCGACATTTGAGTTACTAGCCGAACCCCAGAGCTATATTCCATATGACCAGATAGGTTTAAGGATGGTTTTATATAGTAGAACTTTATTATTCATCGATAGCTGGCAGTTCTGACCGATTAACCAGTTTAATTTGAATAGTTTAATGCCGAGCTGTTTCCGCTTCGACCATATATGTTTCCTCCAAGTCAACCTTCGGTCTAAGTGCATCCCGAGATATTTTGTGTCATCTGCCTGGGGAAGAACGTTGCCATTTAGGGTGACAGTCGGGCACGTTTCTCTTCGCATTGTAAATGTGACGTGTACAGACTTTTTCTCGTTTGCTTTGATTCGCCAGATTTTCATACATTTTTGAATCCTGTCAAGGTTTGATTGGAGCATATCTGAGGCCATGGCTGGATTTGTATGAGACGCCATGACTGCCGTATCATCTGCAAAGGTCGCCACCATGACGTTGCTGGAAACAGGAAAGTCTGCTGCAAACAGGAGGTACAGTACTGGGCCCAGAACACTATCCTGTGGGACTCCCGAATTTATCGGGACAAGTGCAGAGCACTCGTCCCGAACTCTGACCTGGAACATTCTCTCGGTTAAGTACGATTTAAATAGATAGAAGTACCTTGACGATAACTGTTGTTTAATTTTGTGTAGGAGCCCATCATGCCAGACCTTGTCAAACGCCTGAGTAACGTCAATGAAGGCGGCTGAGCAAAACTTCTTTTCTTCCAGATTTTGTCTAATTTGCTTAGCTACTCTGTGAATCTGCTCGACAGTGGCGTGTTGATTACGGAAGCCAAACTGATGGTCCGGAACAAGTTGTTTTTCCATTAAGACGGGTCGAAGTCGTTTCAGCAATAGGCCTTTCGAACAGCTTTGAAAGGATGGGCAGTAAGCTTATAGGTCTATAAGATTGCGTTTGTTCGGGTGGTTTACCTGGTTTTAGAATCAGGATGACCTGAGCTACTTTCCATAGTAGCGGAAAATAATTTAATCGAAGCATTGCGTTATAGATGTATGTAATTAGCTTGACTGCTTTTAGTGGTAAGTGTTTGAGCACTGTTCCGGTTATAAGATCGTGTCCGGGCGCCTTTCTGGACTTTGCTGTTTGCTGAATGCCTAGAGATACTTCGTTGACTTTGACTGGCCTTATTTGAGTAGTCCCCTGGGTGAGCGTATCGAGGAAGTTTTGCATTTGTTGTTCTTCTTCCGTACTTATTTCACTTGGATATGGTGTAAAGACATCAGCAAAGTGATCTGCAAATTCATCTGCCTTTTCTTTACTCTTTCTTGCCCATGTTGAATCTTATTTTCGAATGGGGGGAATTGCTTCTTGAGGTCGTTTAATCCGTTTTGTGGCCTTCCAGATGTTATGTTTTCCCTCCTTTCCGTTCCTAATGAGAGAACGGTTTGGAAAGGCAAACAATACCACGCAGAAGTAAAACTCCTACTTATATTCGTGGTAACCCTGATGTTGGTATAAGCTAACTCGCTATAGCCTGGAAGCGAGGGTCGTAAGTCCAATGAAAATTCCACTCTGCGTTGTGCTGAAAAAATACGAGGGTACGCTTCGTCGAAAAATAAAACAATGATTAAACAATAACGTTTTAATGAAAATAGAAACGATATCGACAAATACAAACGATTGTGGTAGTGACGTGCAATAAAAATAGTAGGCACGTTAACTGATAGTGACGACGGTACGTCAAAGGTGACACAATACGGGACACCAGAATGGTAGGCCCGTCAATACAAATAATTGACTATGATTTAATGTATCACAATACCACTATTAAACCCAAACAAGAATATTAAATTTGTCTCACCTGAGCTCAAGATGAGTTTACACAATAATAAAGACAGCAATGATCCTTGTATGGAATGCAGTGGTTGATGTTGACTTGCAATGGCTCCCGATCTAGGATCCTCGGACTGTTGTACACCGACGTAATACTCGATGAGCAGGTTTTGGCAGGCGGATACGAAGATGAACAGGCGGCACTCCGCTGCGTTGATAGTATGGTACACGATGGCGATTCAAGTAAGATAATATGATCGTCCAAAAATGTAACGATCATTCAAGCACTTTATGTTGTGTTTGGTAAACACCAAACGTAAACAAGCTGGTTGTCCAAAAAAATATAACCAAGCGAATGTTACCAAACAAATTTACAGTTGGCAATACTTTGTACTTCGATACAGAAATATGGTGGTTCGAGATAACGAATCGAATAATATTCCAAAAAATACTGGAACTGGCTAAAACAAATAGTTACGCACTGATTTCACGAAATCCGCAATGACGGTGAAATTAACTACTGCGTACTACTAATTTTGTTACGAAAATCGACCGATAAAAAATTGATTCACACGCGATCAATAAAAATCGACTGTCTTGTCGTACTATCAAAGCCAAAGTTAATTTTTGACGGCGCGCGTCTATATCCTGTACTATCAAGTACGTTGTAAAAATGAAATGAGAGATGGCGCTTGGAGTAACAATATGAATAATTTAAATTTTAAATTAGGTGACAAAAATAGATAAATTTTGTTACACAGAGCGAATAATCAGTAGCTTCCGTTGGAGTCAGATTTTCAAGATAGTTACGAACAGTTTGATTTTTGTAGTCCTTTAACTTGTCTTTGAGTTTTCTTGTTGCTTTGTTTAGCTCTTTCTTGATATTCACATCTCGGGTAGTTTGCCAGTTTTTCCTAATTTTTCGTTTTTCTGATATGGCTGTCATTATTTCGATGGGATAGTTGTCTTTATCTGCTACTTCGCTTGAGTAATTTGGGGTGACAGACCATGCGGCGTCTTGTATCGTACTTGTTAGGTAGTTAACAGCGTCGTCCAGTTCTTCTGTCGTTTTTAACCTTATAGTTAGCGATATTTTTTCATTTAATATTTTTCTGAATAATATCCAGTCGGTTTTCTTGTTATGTAGCGACGGTGTTTTTTCTTTTAGGATAACTTGGGTACTTAATGTTACCAACAGTGGCGAGTGATCGGATGAAAGATCGAAGCTAGGTTTTATTTCGGTGTATAACTCAGATATACCTTTGATCACGCAGAAGTCGAGGACGTCCGGAATTTTTTGTGGATCCGTTGGCCAGTAGGTTGGTTGACCTGTGGATAAGTGGTGCAGTTTATTAAGTTCTATTGACTTGTGCAGTTCACGTCCTCTTGTGGTGATCAATCTGGAACCCCATTGGAAGTGTTTCGCATTATAGTCCCCGGTTGCTAGGAAATTAAAAATATGGGAAAATATTAAACAAAAGCTGGTATTTACAAACAACGCCAATACTGAAGCAAATTTGGAGCTGTTGCAATGTGATAAAACAAAGTCAACTGGTACCTTTTTGAGAAGCCTAAGTGCAAATATATTTACAAAACCGGTACCAAATGCCATAACACCGACTAAAACAAAGGATATCACCAAGATCAAAGGATGGAAGAATAAACGCTTTGTGGGGCGCGAAGAAGGAAAATCTGCCATGACCAAAGAATCCTCAATCATTCAAACACAGAAGGAAAACATATTAAGCGATGCTTCTCCATTTGTTAGTACCAAACAACTCGATCAGGCACCCACAGTCTTCATCGAATCCAATATCAATGAACCTTCTACATCAGCTGCCGGTTTAGCTTCTCCTTCAATCTCAACTATTTCCACCGAAGTGATAGCCTGCTCTGAACACAATATCGATCCTTCTCCAGGAGAAGATTTAGATTTAGACACTGCTGTAATTTCAACCACTTCTATGATGTCTACATCTAATACTCAAACAATTCCCATTCGGAAACTTCCAGTGTTTCTACCATTTCAACTGTTGCTCCAGTTCTTTCCGTTTCCACTACTAATTCTACTACAGTTTTAACAAATTCCAATGTTCCATCCACATCCCTACCAGAAAAACTCCGATTATTAGAAGAATCTAAATTGCCATTAACTGCCGAGCTAATATTTTCCATGAATAGAGAACAGCGTCAAAGCAACCGTAGTCGTATTTTGAAGTATCGTAACCAACTTGTCAGGAACGAAGTGCCATTTGACCGAGAATCGTATAAGATTTCTTCGGATATAACAAAAACATATAGCTATGTTGTATGCAACGGTAAAAGACTTAAAGTGACCAGCCATAAGAACGATCAAGTTTTAACATATATAAAAAATCGGAAAAAAATATCCAAAACTCAGTACTATATTCAAGCTCGTAATGAAACTCCTCGAGTGAGCAATATAAAGAAACCATCTTTACTGGAAAGTTTAAAGGAACCAATTAAAGAAGAAAAATATGATGCTACTCAATGGGAAACCGTTGAGGTTAAACTTCCAAAAGTGTCCATATCGGTAGTTCAACAATACGGTCAAGTTCTTCATCCAAGACTTAATAGTTTTAAATTTCCACTATGTTATGCAAACCAAGAGACCACTATGAAAATGAAAAAGAAAATGCCTGTTGGAGTTAAGCCAGATGAGTTTGTGAGAACCGAAAGCGATGATACAATCCAAGTGGGGGTTAATTCGGTTATGGAAAAATTGTTGAATTATGTTGATATTTTGGATGAAATTGAAAATCTAAATATTCAAGTTAAAAATGTCGAAAATACCACAGAAAAACCAAGTTTACCAGTGCCGCAGGTTGTTCAAACTGTAAAACCTCACTCGGGTCCAAGATCGAAAATTAATAAAACTGCTTTAGAAATGAAAAGACTAAATTGTAAAATTGTGTCGGTAGCGAACGATGAAGAAGGTACTGATAACGAAAACTGCACAAAAGAAGTTTGCAAATTAGGCTGTATATGTAAAACTTTAGCGTGCGATTCTAAGAACTTGTTGCCAGTTCACTGCGGATCATGGGAGTGCATTTTCAACTGTAATTGTAAAAACAATAACAATATGGATAGTACTTCGCTTCCGTCTGGTAATAATTTATTAAACGCTGGAGTTATTAATCGGTTACAAGATCTGGCCAAGAAGAATTTAGCCAAGGTGAGATTTTTGTATTTCTAGTTTATAATGTAACAAAAAAATATATTTATAATTTAAATCTTTTCCACAGCCGGGGTTGTATGTAAGGGTGCGTTTTTCAAAGTTTTATACATTACATTAATTTTACACTTTTTCAAATCCTAACCCCCCAGTGACAGTAAGTAGGCGCGTAGAACCGCCCATGGTTCTATAAAAAATCTGATGTGACAACACATTACTTTCCCATTTAGTAGATTGCACTTCATTTTATATTGAATATTAATAAAAAGGATGTTAATTCAAAAAAAATTTTAACTCGATAAAATACACAAATTATTTTGTTAGTTATACGAAATTGAATTTGTAATTTAACATGGTAACTCATATTTTTTTAAAAGCACTTATTTTATATTTCCATTTTAACAATAAAATGACATGTTTGCATTGAAAATTTTTTAAAATTGTCATTTTCCAAAAAAAAGATTAGAAATTTACGGGATGCCGTGCCGTCTATATGCAATCAAATTTTAACTATGGTCGTAATGACGTCAGAATTAATTTTTTTATAAGTAATTAAAAAATTCGTTTGATATTAATTATATAATTACAGCCGTATTCATAAAAATTTAAAACTGGTTAATAAACCCTTAATAAGCAAAGTGTCAAAAAACGTTATTCATAAACGTTCAATAGCGCTAAAACACTGTTATAAGACTGTTTTAAGTGACTTGTTTTTATGGTTCATACATACCTCCTATAAGCCTCTTTTAAAGTTAACCTAAAAATATTTGTTCATAATATATAAATTACCGGTATTAAATTATTAAACCAATATTAATGCAATAGCGCCTATTAATGTTATTAACATGATTGGTAATGCGCCTACGCGTCGTAGGAAATTGTACAAGCCGAGATTCGACCCTTTCACGCTTTGTGATGTTGAATTTAAAAAGAAGTATAGGTTCAATAAAGAAACTATGTCGTATATAGTGAGGCTTGTTGAAGAAGACCTGACTCTTGATAACAGAGGCTGTGGAACATCGCCCAAACTCCAAGTATTAATTGCAATTCGATGTTGGGGTCAACGGCAAATAAGTAATATTTTTGTAAAAGTAATACCCATATTGTTGTATGAATGTTGGTTCATAATATTTACTTCTAGGTTCAGGACGATGCTGGTGATCTTCATGGCCTTAGTCAAGCGACTGTGAGTCGCATTTGTGCGAGAGTGGCTCGTGCTCTTGCTCGTCACTCAAAGACATTTATAAAAATGCCAAGAACTATAGGCGAGGAAGAAAGAGTGATGCTCAACTTTATAGCAATTCGAAATTTCCCTGGTGTTATTGGGGCAATAGATGGTACCCACATAAAAATTAAGAAATGTGGAGGTGATCTCGCACAATATTATATTAATAGGAAAGGATTCTATTCGTTAAATGTCCAAGTAATATTTTTACTAATAAAGCCATTTGAATATATGTGTATAATTTTATACTTTTTAGGCTGTTTGTGATGCTAATCTTCGAATCAGAGATTTGGTTGCAAGATGGAGAGGTAGCACTCACGACTCGAGGATATTTAACAAATCGGTTGTAAAAGAACGGTTCGAATCAGGAGAATTCCGAGGCCGTTTGCTTGGCGACTCGGGATATGAACTTCGACCTTATTTGCTATTAACATTACTTCAAATCACTTGGCAATCACTTTATTGCTGGAGCAATAAAGCCACAAAAGAACTCAAAAAATTTCATGCTATTATTATTATAAATTATTATGAAATTAAAAGACATGATTTAAAATTTTTATTTATCTAACGATCCTACTATAGTATGTAGTTTGCATAAATAAAATTAAATGTTTTCTTATTCCATGTTTTTTCTTTTATAAAACAGAAGCTCATGTTGTACTACGACTTCGTTTATCTAAATTACGACTTCGTTTATCTTCATTCTTTATTTGGGCAGCATGTAACAATCTTGCAGATTCTATCTGAGAGGCTCGCTTCCACACTTTTAGAGATTGTTGCACTGGTACGATGATCTAAAAAAAAGTATTCCTAGTTAATCCTGTATTATTATTTTATGAAATATAAATACATACGTGTCTCGTCGTATTGCTATCCTCTTCTATATATGGGAATATCCAATTTGTCGCTTAGAAGTTGTTGCGAGGTGCTTCGTGTATAAACATCTTTTCAAAGCTATTCGTTAATCAGTATTATTAAATGTTGTTAATTGTAAATTTCAATTCTACTTACTTGAATATTTAGTGCAAATTCGTTGGGTAGCCAATTTCAAACTTTTTACAAAAATTACTCTGGTAAATAAATTTAGGTTAATGTACACGATTTAATGCAGTTAACCAACAAAATCACATTACCAAACTAAACTCCCTTGCAATCACTTGCAATTGCCTTGAAATAGTTCACTTGCCGTAAATATTTGGTTCATATTACCTATTTTTGTCTTTTAAGAACGTTGTAGCTAAGATGCCCTTAAAATGCGTTTATGAATAGAACTACATTTAAAATACTGTTTAGCCTTAAAATGTGTTTTAAGTAAAACATCTCTGAGAGACACTTTAAGATATTTTTATGAATACGGCTGTTAGTTTATATAAGTAAATTAGTTAAAATATTAAATTATAGTAATGAACAATACAAATCACTTTGACAGATCAAAATTATCCAAGGCAAACCATATTCTTTTAATAGCGCTTATTTTATTTTTGCATTTTAACAATAATTTAAGCGAAAAATTTCAAGTGTGGGGTATCATAAGATGCGGAAAAATAATCTCGTTCGATTGATATGATTTTTAATCTCATATTAACAAAAAATGATACTTTGCGCAGCCTACCTAGTTTCAAAAAATTTTGAGCTTGGTATATTTTTATTATTCTTTTTTAAAGTACAACTTATTTTTATTTTATTTATTTAATTAATTAACGGAGAACTTCTTTACACAATACAATATAATAATATGTATAATACAAATATTCTTCTTCTTAACGTGCCTATCCGTTACCGGATGTTGGCGACCTCTCTCCTATGTATGTGTTGTGCGTTTGTAGTACTATCACACACATAGGGGACCTACTTGTTTAACGCGGGGTCCGAACCGCGGGAAGTGTATACACTTCATCTCCAGAGAGGCTGTTCTAAGCAGATTACACCTCGGTGGTTTGCCATTGCCTTCCGAGGGGAGACGGTCAGAATAAAGTTTTTACTGAGCCCGGAGTCGAACCGGGCATTCAGCATTAGCAGCAACGCACTTAACCGCTTAAGCTGATCACCGTCTACAAATATTATACACTAAAAATAATACATAAAAGAAATAATAGCGCTTGGTCGCTTGGCTTAAATACAATTGTAATAAAATGGATTTTCAGCTACTTAGTGGGCAGAACACAAAGGGTCAGAATTGATAACTTTCTTTCTCATGAGATTATGGTATCTTCGGGCGTTCCGGAAGGCTCCCACTGCGGTCCTATCTTGTTCTTATTATTTATCAATGATATTGGTCGAATTTTTGGTAATTCTTTTTACTTATTGTTTGCCGATGATCTGAAAACATATAGATCTATCAAGTCTATCGATGATTGTACATTATTGCAGGAAGATTTCCACAACTTGTGTCACAGGTGTACCAAAAATGGACTTAATCTAAATTTAGATAAGTGCTATGCTATCTCCTATACAAAAGGAAATAGTATTCCTTATGTATACTACTTGAACAGTACAGTAGTGAAGCGAGTAACCGAAATTGACGACCTCGGTTTACGGTTGGATGTTGGGTTGACCTTTAAAAGTCACATAGCTAACATATTGCTGTGTAATTTCTTAAGCAATTTGCACCACTCTGGTTTTTGTCAGGCGCCAACTTTCAAGTGAAAGTAAAATTTATAAAATTAATTGAAATCTTCAGAGGTTACAAATTACTCAGAAATTAACAATCCTTGTCCCTTTTTTGCCTAGCTCAGTTTAGAGATTCCACTCAAGGTGTGGTAGGTTCATTGAATTTTGAGATGCTCCCTGGGTTGGAAATGAATTCGTAGATTAAAATTGTTGATGTTAAAATAATAGAGATGAACTGATTTGCTTCTTATTTTTTTTTATGATCTTTAAGTTCAGTAATGCTTGCTGTTAATGAATCAAGACGTAAATAAAAGATTGTTTGAATCGAAAATAGTTTTATATTGAAGAAAATAATTTTCAAATTAATCGCAATGCGCACAAAAACGTCAGATAAATTTTTATCTGAAAAATAGACAATATTTTTAACAAAGATCAAAATTGTTGTATCCAAACTTCTTCTTCTTGTGGGCGGTTTTGAATAAATTCAAAACCTTCTGCGTTCCAGTAGCAGTTTTAAATGTTTATTAATAAAATGTTGTTTACCAAATCAAATAATTGCAAAAATGTTTATTAAATTAATGACGAGGATAGTGCCAATATTTGGTCACGTCCTATTGTAAAATGTTGAAGACCAAAAATGTAAATTTTTAAATAATAAAGTTTTCTTATACCTGAATTTTAAATCCACCCTGTATGTAAATAGGGTCTGCGCACAAACACAATTTCTTCGCACGGTCACTTTGCGGCGTTACACTGAACTTGCTTCTTGTTGATCGCGTTGTTGACAAAATTTCGCTTCTGTTTCGTTGTCACGCGGAGTTGATTTAATTGTTGACACCTGTTGATTTTGCGTATCGTATTCGTGGAGTGCCAGTGAATATTAATTGATATTAATTTCCAGTTATAAGAAGGTGAGTCATACTTCTAACTCTTTGATTGTGTAGATGTTTACTGAAGGGTAGCCATTTGTAAATTTTCTTATCTAGTTTAGATAAACTTGGAGTTGATCGCACATTTGGGTGTTCTGGACTAAACTTTTCACCCTGCAAGTACACGTCTTGCTTCTTCAAGAACTAAAAGTTGACTGTCTGAAATTTCTGCGCTGTGCCTCAATTTCGTTGAAATTTTGTTATCTGCAAGTGGAGTTCTACACCTTTTTGTATTTTATGTTTACTAATTGAGTTTAAATTTTCAGGAGCGGCTTCTTCTATGATGAGTTGATCAACCGTGTGTTTCCCCGAACTTCCGTGGATACAGTAGCAATTATATGAGCAAGGTTTAGCGAAGTTCCATACCTTTCCTTTTATCACAAATTTTGTTATCAAATTGAAGCGAAAATGACCTTTATATACACTTTTGGAGTTTTTTTGGTTTGAAATTATGAACATTAGATAGAATAGATTATTTAACAAGTTTTGACATAATGGGTTTTACACAATTATTGCAGTACATGGAATAAATTCCATTTTTGTACATTATCATTTAGGTTATGTACATTTGTGATAACATTCACATTACTATTACCACATTTGAGGCAAACAATCCCTTATTCTGAAGTTTTGAGGTGATAAAAACCTCTCTGAATTTATCTTTCAGCTTTTAATGTCATTTCCTTTTACTTAAAGATCTTTAATTGGTTCATATACGTGAAATTGCTAAATTCGTTCATCTTTCTTATCTTTAGAGTTTTAACGAGGTCAAATTCTATGTAAATTTTGAGTATAAGTAAGAAATTTAATTATTTGCATAGCCCTGGTAGCTTAAAACACAGCAATATGTAGTAAGGCTTTTCGCACGCTTTGCTTTATTCGGCGCCAGTCTGGACACTTCTCTGCTAGCACAATCAAACTATTATACTTCACATTAGTGCGTTCGCAACTTGAATATGCATCTTGTGTTTGGTCTCCTCATTATCTGATTTACATAAATCAGCTTGAACGGTTCCAGCATAAGTTTTTCAAGTATCTCCATTACAAACGTGGGCTTCCACTGGACGATTTCTCAGATGATGGTTGCCTCAAGTTCTGCAACAACAGATCACTAGTTGATAGAAGAATAACTTCCGATTTATGCGTTATTTACAGACTATTGAATCGCAAAATTGACTGCGACTATTTGCTCGATTATTTTCGATTTTGGAACCCACCGAGATGGACGCGATCGAAGAAGATTTCTGAAGAGACCCACCACCGGACCAAATTATGGGTTGAACAGCCCGATTTCTAGAATGATTTGTTATGCTAATCGCTTGAATAATGATGTGTTGTTCGATCTATCAATAAAGTCGTTAGCGATGTTTAAACTTAACCTCCGTTACATAGATTTCGCCAAGTACACAGTTTTTAAATAATATTTTAATTTTTGTTTTGTATGCTGCATTAAGATCAGCAACGATCGTAATTTATTGTAATTTGTTTTTTTTTGTAAAATGGTTAAACCGTAAATATATATATTATTATTATTATATAGTAATTATAGATTTAACGATTACACAAATGTGTTCTCTAATACCATTCCACTAACTCAACACAACACCAGTAATTTTAACAGAGATAGATATGTACCAACTAATGGTAAACGTCCACGTAATCAAAGTGAATATAAGTATTTCTTCTGAAGAAATTGTGCGTCGTGTTCATGGTCTAATGCAGAGATTTACGTCAAAAGCTGTATTGTTTCAAATCAAACCGGTTGCATACTCTTACAATAATTTAGACAGCTAACAAAATTTGATATGGCCATATGAAATTTGTATATCAACAAAGCGCAAACCAAAAATACTTATTTAAATAAATTAGAATTATGGTAACAAGTGTATCTTCATATTACGAAATTATTCGATCGTTATGGTTTGTTCATGGTGGGATCGACGATGTCAGGACTAGGTACTGAAAGTAGTGATATCGATATGTGTTTATTATTGCGTACAGTTTCATGTGATCCGCGTTCTAATGCTGTTCGCTGTTTAGATATGATCAAAAATTCGTTATTGAGCTGTGATTACATCGAATCTCCTGAAGTTATTCTTGCAAAAGTGCCAATCCTAAAATTTAAAAGTGTTAAACTTGGTTTCGAAGTGGATTTGAATTGTAACAATTCTGTTGGTATCCGTAACACCCATTTGCTACACTGTTATGCTCAACTTGATTGGAGAGTGAGGCCCATGATTATTGTAGTTAAATTGTGGGTGCAAGCTAATGGGATCAACGATGCGAAAAATATGACCATATCGAGTTATTCCTTAGATGTGATGGTTATTCACTATTTGCAATTACATTCCAACCCAATTCCTGCATGTTAACTAACAAAAACCAACTTGGAGGCGTTACACCTCCGGTAATTCCATGTTTACATGGTTTGTATCCTGATAAGTTTAATCCAGAAAAAGAAATTCATGACATTGACATTCAAGAAGAACTTGCAAAATTTTACTCGGACAATAAACAAGCATTAGGCGAACTTTTGTTGGGATTCCTTCAATATTACACTTACATTAATTACGAGACGTATACGCCATATCGGTACGATTGGCTGCGTGAATGCTTACAGATGAGTGTAGGTATGCACGGTCACAAAAAAACGATCCTCACCAGTGAAAGTTTTTATGTATCGATGAACCATGTGATTATACCAATACGGCTCGTTCTGTTTATGATTTGCCCAATTTTAAGCGCATTCAGAATGGTTTTCAAGTGTCAAGTCGTATTCTAAGAGAGACTGAAAATCTTCAAAGTATTTTAACAAATCTCGAAGAAAACCAAAGATGATGAGAAAACTAACTTCGAACTAACACAAATAATCACAAATAAATTCATTACTACACAATTCATTAAATTTTGAAAAATTATTATTAACTCACTTAAACAATTTAACACCACCCCGTAACTTGTCTTCAAAATGGATTTATGAATTTATGCACTCACCTGCTATTTGTTATTGATCAAATCATTTAAATATTTTACTTTTAAATATTTTAATTCAATTTATTTAGTTACACCCACATTTTGTTCAGTGTAAATTCAATTCAATTTTTATTCAATCTTATTTATGTTCAAATTTTTTAATCATTTCGTTCTATTTGTTAATCAGCCGCAGTTTAGCTCTAAAACATTTACCGTATATTTACAATTATTTAATTATTATCCATCAACATTCATTAATCACACCCATTCACGCTCACCAATTCTTTATTTGTTATCGTTAAGTTTTTATTAATTATTATTATTAATATTACATGTATCAAATTGCATAATTATACTCCCTCTCTAGGTGGTTAACCTAGAGAGGAAACAGGAAAAAAAGAATTTTTGGAAACATAGAAAAACATCAAAAAGAGGGCCTAGCCGACAATCTGCAAATCAGCAAGAAACTTCCAGATACGACAGACTAGATCACTTAGTTGTTTACAAAGACACACAGACACGATGCAATGTTTGTCATAAAAATTGTAATTTTTTTTGTCAAAAATGTGCCATTACCGTACATCCAAAATGCTGTTTTGTGAAATATCATACTGTATGAGAAATTACTATGTTATGTAGACATCTTCCATGTAATAATATGTTAAATAAAATTCTATTAAGCAGATGATGGTGTATTTAGCCACCGTTCTTTTAAAACAACACCCGTTTTTCTTGAAACTTCCAAGTTTAAGCTTATAAAAAGCATATTGCCATGTAATCCTGTTTAATTGTAAATTGTAATAAACAAAATTACAATGACACTTATTAAAAAAAATGCGGCAGCTAGCAGATGATACACTCAGGGTCAAAGGTGGATTCCTATACTCAATTGCAACACTCACACGTCGACTTACTGAAGATCTTTCTTATAAAGATTATTAGCTTAAGTGAATACGAAAATTGTATATGCCTTCTCCGTGATCCAATACTGCAAATTTTGAAATTAAACGCATACGTAGCCAAATGAAAAACAATGTAATTTATTAAACATAATAAAATTAAAAAAACAAATATTGATATTCATTTTTAACAAATTAAATCGCACAAGAAATATGTTTCAAAAGAATAAACCCCCAAAAGTCTGCGCAACCGAACTAAATAGCGTAATAATTCGTCTATTTCGAAATAAGAAACTTAACGCACAAAAATTCTTACCCGAGTATACTCGTGTTCGCACTATCTCGGAGTTGCTGCACGTGTCGTTGGTGTCTTCGTCTTGAATACAGTTTCCAATCTTGATTCAACCAAACAAACGAAAGAAAAATTGTTGAACGAATCCTCGATCTCAGGTCGTCTGATTAATCCAGGTAAGTTGATCTTAATCTCTTCCAATATTAATTTCATTAGATTTCCATAAATTACCATAAAGTTCTCAATGGTTCCAAAATTTATTATATTTTCCCTTTAGTTCCAATGATTAAATTTCCAACTATTAATTAGCAAGACCGTTGAATTAATTATTTATAAACCTCCAGAATACTTTCTTCTTCTATAAATCAGCTTGATAATTCCAACTAAATTAATTAATTCTTCAAATCAATTTCTAATTTAATCAAATAACTTAATGCATTCACACTCTGAACTCGCTAACTACAGACTTCGACACGTCTTTTCGTCACCGTAGACGAGACGCCACTCTCAATACGTCCTTCCGTCGCCGTAGGCGAGGCTCGACTTCTTTCAATTTTCCAAAATTGTTCTCCCAACATTATCACTCGCGCAAGTACTTTTCGAAGCGCCACTTATTTAAATTCAAAATCCAATTTTCACAAATAATTCAATTGACTTAATTTGTTATTTAATTTCTTTGAACAAAATATTTACAATATTTATTTCTTTTTACATCCTGTTTTTATTTTTCAGGGTTAGCAGCGTATGCATCTTTTGTTTTCTGAGGCAAAGCAGTCAAGTACATTTAAGGATCACGGAAAACCCAGACACAACCACTCTTCTACCCATTATGGTTTGATTGAATAAAAAGGACCTCATGAGTGTTGCAATCTTACACAAATGACCCAAAATCATCCCTTATTGAATAGACCATGACAACAAAACCCTCCAAAAGATCCACAAAAAGATGTGATGATAAAGAGTCAGATTTTTGTGGCATCTTTTAAAGAACTACCACAAATCTGCAAAAGTTACGTGAGATAAATTATTCAAACTCAAAATAAAATAAACTATTGAAAACTGCATAAAAAATTTTCACCCCCCTTATGTTCAATAAAATTTTAAATTAATTGTTTTATATCCCCATTCAACTAACTATTTACAAACTATTACTATTTACAAAACATTATCATTTTCAAAATGGTGAGATCTTAATCTTATTTACAAATCTACCAAAATTATTTGTAAAATTTCATTTCATAAAAAAAAACTTTCATTGAATAATAAAACTTCAGACGACATCATTTTCTTTCAATGTTTTAAATTAATTTGATATTCAATAAACTCTAATCTCTGGTTCAATGACTTATCAAACTTATGGTTGTTTATTTACAAAAATTTTGCATTCTACTAAATAATAAATTCCAATTTCACATTACAATTTGCTTTTACTCTGATGACTTTATAATTTTTTAAATCTTATTTAAGAAAACTTCTTAATCTTGTAGTATTTTAAATGACTGTAATTTATTCCAACAATAGTATTTTCAAATTCAATTTTTCAATTCATTTTTAATTAACTTCAATTAGCAAATCTTTATTTTCACGATACTTCTTAATTGGTGATAATTATTCATAAAAATCTTTTCAGCAAATTCTCAACTAAATTAGATAAATAAGACAATAATAACCCCCCACCCCCTTATTTAATAATCATTTCAATACTTAAATTTTTCCCCTTAATTTCATTTAATTCATTAACATTACTAATTAAATTTTTATCTTTCAATTATCATTATCAATATCATCTTTTCCATTTAACTTTCATTTTCCCAATTATCATTTTCAATCTCGTCTCTTACCTAATTAAATTCATTAAACTTTACTAAAAAAAAACTTTATCATATGATCCATTTCAAAAATATTTTAATTTACTATTATTAAAATTAATATTGTATCATCACCCATATTCTATTTACCAATTAAATTATCAATGATTGTTGTTTTTCATCATCACCCTCCAGCCTCCCAATGTTTAAATCATTTGCCAATAATAATAATTAAATTTGAAATCTCATAATTAATTTTCAGTCATACAGTCTCGTACTTAATAATTTCCAAATCAGAGTCGAAGTTTAAATAATTTTGTGAAATTCATTCGTTTATCAATTTACCATTTTCATTGCAAATTTTTGTTACCAGATTATCGTCTTAAATCTTATTACTTTAATGAATCCGAATTTTAGTTGTTATTTAATTTTAAACGTATTCTTTTAAAGAAGCTCCATTTTACAAAGTAGTTATTAGTTTCCATTGCAATTAACGTTTTTTCTACTAATTTATTTCTTTGAAACTTCAAACTTCCGTTTCGGATTTCTAAGATTGACGAGTTTTTAAATTTTCTATCTTTAAACGTAATTTTACCAAACAAAAGTTTGTTTATTAATAATTTGTGTCTTTTTAAATTTTTCTGTATGATCGAGATTGACTTTTTATGTTTTAATGTTTTGTCAAATCCAGTTGTTTTAGTTTTATCTTTATTCATAATGTTTTCTGGTTCTAAATCTGTATCTTTTGTTTTGTTACATTTATCAGTTTCTTGGGCTTTAGAATGCTTTATTCTGTAAATTAATTTTGCCTTAAGTTTCTTTATTTTGCGTCTTTTTCTATTTTTAGTTTTTCTCGTTTGAATGACGTAATATCTTTTTTTTAATTTCTATTTTATGGTTGTTTGTTTGTAATTTAATATTTTTGTTTTCTGATACAACATTTCCGATCAATTGCTCGTTTGATCTTTCTAGTATCCTTGGTGCATTTGTTTTTATCCATCTTGTTAAATCTTCTACTATTCTTTTATATTGTTCATCCCTTCTTGGTGAATAAAAATTAATTTCTTCATCTTTTGCTTGTGGGTTTGTATTTTTAACCATTACCCTGAGTAATATTCTTCTCCGTTTGAATGATGTCATTTTCATCGTTTCCATCAATAATTGCAACAATACAGTTTCTCTTTGTTCTATTTCTCGTTCTTTATCTTTCGCAAATCTTACTTCGTCCAATCTTTTGAATCCTTCTAAAAATTTTTGTACCATTTCATCTTCGATTTTCATTATTGTTTCCTCACCAATTCCCCATGTTTGTGCAATATTCTCATTAAATTCTTGCATCATTACTAATATAATCTGCATTTCACTTTTTTGTGTATGCTCTCGTACTTGATCCATTTTTAAAAAAAACAAAATTTCGTTTGATAACCAATAAAATTTTTACAAACCATAAAATTAATCTATTCAAACAAATTTTTAATTTTTATCGTTATCTCTTTGAAGCAAATCAATTTTCGAACAAATTTTTAGTTTTATCATTATCTCTTAGAAACAAATTGTAATTTTTGAATAAAATTTAATTTTTATTCTTTATCTCTCAAACCAAACTTTTAATTTTAAGAACAAATTTTCTGACTTATCAAATTTTTATCCCTATCGAATTTAACTTTTCCAATGTGATATTTTTACTTTAAAATGTTTAATTTTTAACTTTATTGACGTATCAAGAAAAATTTTAATTTTTTGAATATGTCTTTCCCCACTAATCCAATTCAAACAGAAGCAAGCAAGTCAATTTAAGTGTTTGCTCCCACCTTTGTCAAATAAAAATTTTGCAATCTTAAAAATTTTATAGTAGCTATTTCCCCGATCTTATCTAAACAGTAGCAGTAGCAAAGCAAGCCCCACGTTGGTTAAGCCAATTTAAGTTGCCATGTAATCCTGTTTAATTGTAAATTGTAATAAACAAAATTACAATGACACTTATTAAAAAAAATGCGCCAGCTAGCAGATGAGACACTCAGGGTCAAAGGTGGATTCCTATACTCAATTGCAACACTCATACGTCGACTTACTGAAGATCTTTCTTATAAAGATTATTAGCTTAAGTGAATACGAAAATTGTATATGCCTTCTCCGTGATCCAATACTGCAAATTTTGAAATTAAACGCATACGTAGCCAAATGAAAAACAATGTAATTTATTAAACATAATAAAATTAAAAAAACAAATATTGATTTTCATTTTTAACAAATTAAATCGCACAAGAAATATGTTTCAAAAGAATAAACCCCCAAAAGTCTGCGCAACCGAACTAAATAGCGTAATAATTCGTCTATTTCGAAATAAGAAACTTAACGCACAAAAATTCTTACCCGAGTATACTCGTGTTCGCACTATCTCGGAGTTGCTGCACGTGTCGTTGGTGTCTTCGTCTTGAATACAGTTTCCAATCTTGATTCAACCAAACAAACGAAAGAAAAATTGTTGAACGAATCCTCGATCTCAGGTCGTCTGATTAATCCAGGTAAGTTGATCTTAATCTCTTCCAATATTAATTTCATTAGATTTCCATAAATTACCATAAAGTTCTCAATGGTTCCAAAATTTATTATATTTTCCCTTTAGTTCCAATGATTAAATTTCCAACTATTAATTAGCAAGACCGTTGAATTAATTATTTATAAACCTCCAGAATACTTTCTTCTTCTATAAATCAGCTTGATAATTCCAACTAAATTAATTAATTCTTCAAATCAATTTCTAATTTAATCAAATAACTTAATGCATTCACACTCTGAACTCGCTAACTACAGACTTCGACACGTCTTTTCGTCACCGTAGACGAGACGCCACTCTCAATACGTCCTTCCGTCGCCGTAGGCGAGGCTCGACTTCTTTCAATTTTCCAAAATTGTTCTCCCAACATTATCACTCGCGCAAGTACTTTTCGAAGCGCCACTTATTTAAATTCAAAATCCAATTTTCACAAATAATTCAATTGACTTAATTTGTTATTTAATTTCTTTGAACAAAATATTTACAATATTTATTTCTTTTTACATCCTGTTTTTATTTTTCAGGGTTAGCAGCGTATGCATCTTTTGTTTTCTGAGGCAAAGCAGTCAAGTACATTTAAGGATCACGGAAAACCCAGACACAACCACTCTTCTACCCATTATGGTTTGATTGAATAAAAAGGACCTCATGAGTGTTGCAATCTTACACAAATGACCCAAAATCATCCCTTATTGAATAGACCATGACAACAAAACCCTCCAAAAGATCCACAAAAAGATGTGATGATAAAGAGTCAGATTTTTGTGGCATCTTTTAAAGAACTACCACAAATCTGCAAAAGTTACGTGAGATAAATTATTCAAACTCAAAATAAAATAAACTATTGAAAACTGCATAAAAAATTTTCACCCCCCTTATGTTCAATAAAATTTTAAATTAATTGTTTTATATCCCCATTCAACTAACTATTTACAAACTATTACTATTTACAAAACATTATCATTTTCAAAATGGTGAGATCTTAATCTTATTTACAAATCTACCAAAATTATTTGTAAAATTTCATTTCATAAAAAAAAACTTTCATTGAATAATAAAACTTCAGACGACATCATTTTCTTTCTATGTTTTAAAATAATTTGATATTTAATAAACTCTAATCTCTGGTTCAATGACTTATCACCTTGTTTATTTACAAAAATTTTGCATTCTACTAAATAATAAATTCCAATTTCACATTACAATTTGCTTTTACTCTGATGACTTTATAATTTTTTAAATCTTATTTAAGAAAACTTCTTAATCTTGTAGTATTTTAAATGACTGTAATTTATTCCAACAATAGTATTTTCAAATTCAATTTTTCAATTCATTTTTTAATTAACTTCAATTAGCAAATCTTTATTTTCACGATACTTCTTAATTGGTGATAATTATTCATAAAAACCTTTTCAGCAAATTCTCAACTAAATTAGATAAATAAGACAATAATAACCCCCCACCCCCTTATTTAATAATCATTTCAATACTTAAATTTTTCCCCTTAATTTCATTTAATTCATTAACATTACTAATTAAATTTTTATCTTTCAATTATCATTATCAATATCATCTTTTCCATTTAACTTTCATTTTCCCAATTATCATTTTCAATCTCGTCTCTTACCTAATTAAATTCATTAAACTTTACTAAAAAAAAACTTTATCATATGATCCATTTCAAAAATATTTTAATTTACTATTATTAAAATTAATATTGTATCATCACCCATATTCTATTTACCAATTAAATTATCAATGATTGTTGTTTTTCATCATCACCCTCCAGCCTCCCAATGTTTAAATCATTTGCCAATAATAATAATTAAATTTGAAATCTCATAATTAATTTTCAGTCATACAGTCTCGTACTTAATAATTTCCAAATCAGAGTCGAAGTTTAAATAATTTTGTGAAATTCATTCGTTTATCAATTTACCATTTTCATTGCAAATTTTTGTTACCAGATTATCGTCTTAAATCTTATTACTTTAATGAATCCGAATTTTAGTTGTTATTTAATTTTAAACGTATTCTTTTAAAGAAGCTCCATTTTACAAAGTAGTTATTAGTTTCCATTGCAATTAACGTTTTTTCTACTAATTTATTTCTTTGAAACTTCAAACTTCCGTTTCGGATTTCTAAGATTGACGAGTTTTTAAATTTTCTATCTTTAAACGTAATTTTACCAAACAAAAGTTTGTTTATTAATAATTTGTGTCTTTTTAAATTTTTCTGTATGATCGAGATTGACTTTTTATGTTTTAATGTTTTGTCAAATCCAGTTGTTTTAGTTTTATCTTTATTCATAATGTTTTCTGGTTCTAAATCTGTATCTTTTGTTTTGTTACATTTATCAGTTTCTTGGGCTTTAGAATGCTTTATTCTGTAAATTAATTTTGCCTTAAGTTTCTTTATTTTGCGTCTTTTTCTATTTTTAGTTTTTCTCGTTTGAATGACGTAATATCTTTTTTTTAATTTCTATTTTATGGTTGTTTGTTTGTAATTTAATATTTTTGTTTTCTGATACAACATTTCCGATCAATTGCTCGTTTGATCTTTCTAGTATCCTTGGTGCATTTGTTTTTATCCATCTTGTTAAATCTTCTACTATTCTTTTATATTGTTCATCCCTTCTTGGTGAATAAAAATTAATTTCTTCATCTTTTGCTTGTGGGTTTGTATTTTTAACCATTACCCTGAGTAATATTCTTCTCCGTTTGAATGATGTCATTTTCATCGTTTCCATCAATAATTGCAACAATACAGTTTCTCTTTGTTCTATTTCTCGTTCTTTATCTTTCGCAAATCTTACTTCGTCCAATCTTTTGAATCCTTCTAAAAATTTTTGTACCATTTCATCTTCGATTTTCATTATTGTTTCCTCACCAATTCCCCATGTTTGTGCAATATTCTCATTAAATTCTTGCATCATTACTAATATCATCTGCATTTCACTTTTTTGTGTATGCTCTCGTACTTGATCCATTTTTAAAAAAAACAAAATTTCGTTTGATAACCAATAAAATTTTTACAAACCATAAAATTAATCTATTCAAACAAATTTTTAATTTTTATCGTTATCTCTTTGAAGCAAATCAATTTTCGAACAAATTTTTAGTTTTATCATTATCTCTTAGAAACAAATTGTAATTTTTGAATAAAATTTAATTTTTATTCTTTATCTCTCAAACCAAACTTTTAATTTTAAGAACAAATTTTCTGACTTATCAAATTTTTATCCCTATCGAATTTAACTTTTCCAATGTGATATTTTTACTTTAAAATGTTTAATTTTTAACTTTATTGACGTATCAAGAAAAATTTTAATTTTTTGAATATGTCTTTCCCCACTAATCCAATTCAAACAGAAGCAAGCAAGTCAATTTAAGTGTTTGCTCCCACCTTTGTCAAATAAAAATTTTGCAATCTTAAAAATTTTATAGTAGCTATTTCCCCGATCTTATCTAAACAGTAGCAGTAGCAAAGCAAGCCCCACGTTGGTTAAGCCAATTTAAGTTGCCATGTAATCCTGTTTAATTGTAAATTGTAATAAACAAAATTACAATGACACTTATTAAAAAAAATGCGCCAGCTAGCAGATGAGACACTCAGGGTCAAAGGTGGATTCCTATACTCAATTGCAACACTCACACGTCGACTTACTGAAGATCTTTCTTATAAAGATTATTAGCTTAAGTGAATACGAAAATTGTATATGCCTTCTCCGTGATCCAATACTGCAAATTTTGAAATTAAACGCATACGTAGCCAAATGAAAAACAATGTAATTTATTAAACATAATAAAATTAAAAAAACAAATATTGATTTTCATTTTTAACAAATTAAATCGCACAAGAAATATGTTTCAAAAGAATAAACCCCCAAAAGTCTGCGCAACCGAACTAAATAGCGTAATAATTCGTCTATTTCGAAATAAGAAACTTAACGCACAAAAATTCTTACCCGAGTATACTCGTGTTCGCACTATCTCGGAGTTGCTGCACGTGTCGTTGGTGTCTTCGTCTTGAATACAGTTTCCAATCTTGATTCAACCAAACAAACGAAAGAAAAATTGTTGAACGAATCCTCGATCTCAGGTCGTCTGATTAATCCAGGTAAGTTGATCTTAATCTCTTCCAATATTAATTTCATTAGATTTCCATAAATTACCATAAAGTTCTCAATGGTTCCAAAATTTATTATATTTTCCCTTTAGTTCCAATGATTAAATTTCCAACTATTAATTAGCAAGACCGTTGAATTAATTATTTATAAACCTCCAGAATACTTTCTTCTTCTATAAATCAGCTTGATAATTCCAACTAAATTAATTAATTCTTCAAATCAATTTCTAATTTAATCAAATAACTTAATGCATTCACACTCTGAACTCGCTAACTACAGACTTCGACACGTCTTTTCGTCACCGTAGACGAGACGCCACTCTCAATACGTCCTTCCGTCGCCGTAGGCGAGGCTCGACTTCTTTCAATTTTCCAAAATTGTTCTCCCAACATTATCACTCGCGCAAGTACTTTTCGAAGCGCCACTTATTTAAATTCAAAATCCAATTTTCACAAATAATTCAATTGACTTAATTTGTTATTTAATTTCTTTGAACAAAATATTTACAATATTTATTTCTTTTTACATCCTGTTTTTATTTTTCAGGGTTAGCAGCGTATGCATCTTTTGTTTTCTGAGGCAAAGCAGTCAAGTACATTTAAGGATCACGGAAAACCCAGACACAACCACTCTTCTACCCATTATGGTTTGATTGAATAAAAAGGACCTCATGAGTGTTGCAATCTTACACAAATGACCCAAAATCATCCCTTATTGAATAGACCATGACAACAAAACCCTCCAAAAGATCCACAAAAAGATGTGATGATAAAGAGTCAGATTTTTGTGGCATCTTTTAAAGAACTACCACAAATCTGCAAAAGTTACGTGAGATAAATTATTCAAACTCAAAATAAAATAAACTATTGAAAACTGCATAAAAAATTTTCACCCCCCTTATGTTCAATAAAATTTTAAATTAATTGTTTTATATCCCCATTCAACTAACTATTTACAAACTATTACTATTTACAAAACATTATCATTTTCAAAATGGTGAGATCTTAATCTTATTTACAAATCTACCAAAATTATTTGTAAAATTTCATTTCATAAAAAAAAACTTTCATTGAATAATAAAACTTCAGACGACATCATTTTCTTTCTATGTTTTAAAATAATTTGATATTTAATAAACTCTAATCTCTGGTTCAATGACTTATCAAACTTATGGTTGTTTATTTACAAAAATTTTGCATTCTACTAAATAATAAATTCCAATTTCACATTACAATTTGCTTTTACTCTGATGACTTTATAATTTTTTAAATCTTATTTAAGAAAACTTCTTAATCTTGTAGTATTTTAAATGACTGTAATTTATTCCAACAATAGTATTTTCAAATTCAATTTTTCAATTCATTTTTTAATTAACTTCAATTAGCAAATCTTTATTTTCACGATACTTCTTAATTGGTGATAATTATTCATAAAAACCTTTTCAGCAAATTCTCAACTAAATTAGATAAATAAGACAATAATAACCCCCCACCCCCTTATTTAATAATCATTTCAATACTTAAATTTTTCCCCTTAATTTCATTTAATTCATTAACATTACTAATTAAATTTTTATCTTTCAATTATCATTATCAATATCATCTTTTCCATTTAACTTTCATTTTCCCAATTATCATTTTCAATCTCGTCTCTTACCTAATTAAATTCATTAAACTTTACTAAAAAAAAACTTTATCATATGATCCATTTCAAAAATATTTTAATTTACTATTATTAAAATTAATATTGTATCATCACCCATATTCTATTTACCAATTAAATTATCAATGATTGTTGTTTTTCATCATCACCCTCCAGCCTCCCAATGTTTAAATCATTTGCCAATAATAATAATTAAATTTGAAATCTCATAATTAATTTTCAGTCATACAGTCTCGTACTTAATAATTTCCAAATCAGAGTCGAAGTTTAAATAATTTTGTGAAATTCATTCGTTTATCAATTTACCATTTTCATTGCAAATTTTTGTTACCAGATTATCGTCTTAAATCTTATTACTTTAATGAATCCGAATTTTAGTTGTTATTTAATTTTAAACGTATTCTTTTAAAGAAGCTCCATTTTACAAAGTAGTTATTAGTTTCCATTGCAATTAACGTTTTTTCTACTAATTTATTTCTTTGAAACTTCAAACTTCCGTTTCGGATTTCTAAGATTGACGAGTTTTTAAATTTTCTATCTTTAAACGTAATTTTACCAAACAAAAGTTTGTTTATTAATAATTTGTGTCTTTTTAAATTTTTCTGTATGATCGAGATTGACTTTTTATGTTTTAATGTTTTGTCAAATCCAGTTGTTTTAGTTTTATCTTTATTCATAATGTTTTCTGGTTCTAAATCTGTATCTTTTGTTTTGTTACATTTATCAGTTTCTTGGGCTTTAGAATGCTTTATTCTGTAAATTAATTTTGCCTTAAGTTTCTTTATTTTGCGTCTTTTTCTATTTTTAGTTTTTCTCGTTTGAATGACGTAATATCTTTTTTTTAATTTCTATTTTATGGTTGTTTGTTTGTAATTTAATATTTTTGTTTTCTGATACAACATTTCCGATCAATTGCTCGTTTGATCTTTCTAGTATCCTTGGTGCATTTGTTTTTATCCATCTTGTTAAATCTTCTACTATTCTTTTATATTGTTCATCCCTTCTTGGTGAATAAAAATTAATTTCTTCATCTTTTGCTTGTGGGTTTGTATTTTTAACCATTACCCTGAGTAATATTCTTCTCCGTTTGAATGATGTCATTTTCATCGTTTCCATCAATAATTGCAACAATACAGTTTCTCTTTGTTCTATTTCTCGTTCTTTATCTTTCGCAAATCTTACTTCGTCCAATCTTTTGAATCCTTCTAAAATTTTTTGTACCATTTCATCTTCGATTTTCATTATTGTTTCCTCACCAATTCCCCATGTTTGTGCAATATTCTCATTAAATTCTTGCATCATTACTAATATCATCTGCATTTCACTTTTTTGTGTATGCTCTCGTACTTGATCCATTTTTAAAAAAAACAAAATTTCGTTTGATAACCAATAAAATTTTTACAAACCATAAAATTAATCTATTCAAACAAATTTTTAATTTTTATCGTTATCTCTTTGAAGCAAATCAATTTTCGAACAAATTTTTAGTTTTATCATTATCTCTTAGAAACAAATTGTAATTTTTGAATAAAATTTAATTTTTATTCTTTATCTCTCAAACCAAACTTTTAATTTTAAGAACAAATTTTCTGACTTATCAAATTTTTATCCCTATCGAATTTAACTTTTCCAATGTGATATTTTTACTTTAAAATGTTTAATTTTTAACTTTATTGACGTATCAAGAAAAATTTTAATTTTTTGAATATGTCTTTCCCCACTAATCCAATTCAAACAGAAGCAAGCAAGTCAATTTAAGTTTTTGCTCACACCTTTGTCTAATAAAAATTTTGCAATCTTAAAAATTTTATAGTAGCTATTTCCCCGATCTTATCTAAACAGTAGCAGTAGCAAAGCAAGCCCCACGTTGGTTAAGCCAATTTAAGTTGCCATGTAATCCTGTTTAATTGTAAATTGTAATAAACAAAATTACAATGACATGTCACCTTATTACGCGCATTGGGCGCACCCTTAGATTTTGTTTTTACAATCCATGGAACTCATATTTTAAATTTCAAATCGATCCGGTGAAAATTATTCTTTTAGAAGACATTTTTAGGTCGGGTTGTAAATTAAAAGATTGAAACATACGCTCAACCAACAAAATTTACGTTTTGCAAATGTATAATAGTCTTAAGAACTGTAGAGGTAGGAAAGTATGTTCATAATATTTTTATTCGCGTCCCATGAACCATGCGGTAGTTAACACAATCTTTATAGAGTTGACGTAGCATACATCGTAGATTCACGCCATCAGCAAGAAAACCATCATTCTATAACGTTGCGAACTAAACGTCAATGCATGCAAATGCATTACTATAAATTTTAGGTAGGATCGAGAGACACTTTTATACGATCCATAATCACGAGCCAGTCGTCAATACAAGGACACACACGTGCATGTTTGAAAATCGTGAGAATCAATGCCTTTTGTTTTGCTATCTCGACCATGTGCAGATAAGCAACCAAATGTGCTCGGGTTTAACATGGCAAGGATAGCGATTTCGCAATTGCAGACTTCGATAAAAACAAGTAAAAAGTGCAAAAGTTAGACCCTTTTCGTCCAACCAGACGAGCAAAAAATTGTTTTGCTCGCACGTGTCGTACCAAATTTCTCGATACACTTTACATGGAGAAAGAAGAAAGCGTGTTCTCACACTCTAGGCATTGTCCAATTAAATCGCGTCTCCCTTCTTTCTAAATTTATAGGACCCAATTACAAGGTTCCAAATCAATCAGTAAGTGGGAAAAATCCTAAATTATAGTAGGGAAAATGCATAAATTGAGCTACAAATTGCATATTCGGGGAGATTCACTTAAAATCCGATACTACCTTTTCGTATCGTAGCGCTTCCAAAAGCGGAATTAACTACCGAGGTCTCACATTTATTAGAGATCCTTAAATAAATACAAGTCATTTGTGCTAAAAATTAGTGTGTGTCAACTGCAGGTACTATCGAACATTAATATCGTCAATTGTTATTAAACAATTAATATTTTATCGAACATTAATATCGTCAATTGTGACTAAACAATTAATATTTTATCGAACATTAATATCGTCAATTGTCATTAAACAATTAATATTTTATCGAACACTATTATCGTCAATTGTTACTAAACAATTAATATTTTATCGAACATTAATATCGTCAATTGTGACTAAACAATTAATATTTTATCGAACATTAATATCGTCAATTGTTATTAAACAATTAATATTTTATCGAACAATAATATCGTCAATTGTGACTAAACAATTAATATACTATCGAACATTAATATCGTCAATTGTCATTAAACAATTAATATTTTATCGAACACTATTATCGTCAATTGTTACTAAACAATTAATATTTTATCGAACATTAATATCGTCAATTGTGACTAAACAATTAATATTGTATCGGACATTAATATCGTCAATTGTTGCTAATATTTAATGAGTTATCGAACATCAATATCGTCAATTGTTGCTAAACCTTCAATATTTTATCGAACATTAATATCGTCAATTGTTGCTAATATTTAATAAGTGATCGAACAATTAATATCGTCAATTGTTACTAAACCTTGAATCAATTATCGGACTTTTTATACCATCTGTTTATCACGTTTAATCACGTCGAGTTATTGCTTGCCGCTCATAAGGCAATTACGTAGCATTGCTTTTATCGAATGGTACAAAACAGGTGTTGCACTTCGAACCCATGTGTGCATTCCAATCGTTTTTTTTATCGGACACCACATTAACATTTCTTACTTAGACAGTGCCGGCTTGAATTAATTGTCACTTCGCGAATAACTAACTTAGTGAATTATTTCGTACGGAGACCCCTATTTTATCGCGAAATACAGTGCGTGTACCACCCTGTTATTTCACCACCTTCCGATTTGAAGAGTTTTTGGGAAGCTGGTTATTGCGCTGCCCTTCTGATATGGTTTGAGACATCACATTCAGCTCCATTCTACATTCTGAAGACGAATCTCACTCCTGAAGGACTCGTCATCGACTTTGCCTAGAGGTCGAACATCAACCACCCAAATTAAGTAAGAAACCTTTTTTTATATTTTTAAGATTGTGATGTTAATTGGTCCTATTGACCATTAGTTGTGTTTATGAACGTTCAGTTCAACCCTGGAAGACGATATCGCAACCATTTTGTACACCTTTTATGTAACTTAATATTATTATCTATTATTAACGTAACTTTTACCACGCCATTCGAGCGTTTATATCCGAACTAGTAATTTAACGTAACATTTTAAGTTTGGTGCTGCAACTAAAGTTCATAAGAATTGAGCGATCACTTTGATTGGCTTTCATTATCAATTTTATGAGTCACAGTTTTAGATGTCATCGAGTTGCACTTAAGTAACTAGTATTTTTGGGTGTGGAGTGCTGTATTCAATACGCCCCCCCCTTTCATGCAAATTAACCTTTTGTATTTTTGTAAGAGTAATTGTTTTACGAATATTAGTTTCGCAACGGAAACCACACTGAAAGGTTCCGTCAACTGTACATATTTATTTTTATACAAGACATGTAAATTTGATAGTATCTTGTGTAAACTTTGTCAACTCCCCCCTGATATTATTTTATTTAATACATTTTTATTATTTCCCAACTTTGTGTGTTATTATTATTGTTGTGTTAATGTTTATTTAGCTATTTTCACCCACGGAAAGTTCGCCTCCTGTAAAGGTAAGGTCATTGAGCGAGGTTTTTCCGGAGTGAGAGTTCGCCGTAAGATCATCAAGTTGTCGCGTACCAGCTTGGAAGGTGTGATAACCAGTCCCCTTCAAAAAGATTCATTTCTTCGTATGCGTGGCGCCCATTTAAACTCCCTCGTGTATATTAACCCCATCGATTTTGACTTAACTCCCCCCCTGTGTAAATTATTCACACCGATTTTGACAATTTTTAGAATCGCGATCGAGGATTGCCCGGTCGTCGATTGGAAACACCCGCTTTGCGACGTGCCGTCACACGACCCGTTCGTTCCTTTCACCAACCCACCCCTTCGCGACTTTGAGCTAGCCAACCTTTTATTACCTGTTGGAAAGGTGTCGTGGATGCAGAACGTGGTGTAACAGGATAATAATTTGGCGCCCAACGTGGGGCTGTCGAGAAAGCCTATTTGGCATCTCGTATCGAATTTTTGTAGTAAATCAAGTAAGCGCCAAATTAATTTTTGTAGGTTTAAAAAATAATTTGACGCCGCCAACGTAGTGGCTATCGAGAAACCCCTGCCTATCGAAAAGCCCTTTAGGCACATTACGTCAAATATTGTAAATCACGAAGTTTCGATTTTAAAAGTAATACCGACGCGCATGAATGGACTAACGAGATTCCATGACGCCCCCCTATTTAGAATTAAAAGTAAAAATTATCGCGATTTTAAGATCAAATATAGTATTTCCGTTCACCATCAATTGTTTAAAGAACAAGTAGAGTCGTGTTTCGCGAATTTCTTTTGTATTCAATTAAATTAATATATTTCACTTTATAATGGCGTTCAGGATCGTACCGGACAGATTACGCAAGGACGAAGTCCAATACGAGTTAAAGATTAGAGGTTTACCTGTTCACGGTTCGGTAAAAGAATTACGTGTTGAACTAGTATCAGCCCTTATGAAAGAAGAACAGGGTGAAAGATACATTTTATTATGGTACCCATTTACTTTCACGGAAGATTTGGCAGCGTTAAAAACGGGCGTGTTAATCATTAATAAATTACTCGGTCGTTTAGAAATTTTTAGTGAAAATGAAACCGACATAAGAATTCAGGTAGAAACGAAATTGGCGCACTACTTTAATAGATTATTTAAATCGAGACCCTTGCTAAATAAAGACAAGGACTCTCATCTCGCAATTTTAGACAAATTGGAAGATTGTAGGTCAACATACGGGTTATTGTTAGCGAACTCTCGGACGAATTTTGCAACAGAGATCGTGGAAAAAATTATCCAAGAATCTGTTGATTGCGTAAGCGAAACTGAAAATTCACTATCGAGCATGACCTCGGCAGTTTCAAATAAAATAATAACCGATGCAAATTTTATCGACCCTACAAGTAAATTTCCGGACGAAATTTGTCAATGTAGAGATTTCAAAATATCGACTCCGGTCGTGAAATTACACCTACGAATTTCCGGTCAAGTCGAAGCCGTTTCGATACTGACAAATGAACACATGTCAGTAAAAGAAATCGACAATTTATCTCGAGTCGAGTCCGACAGTTTTAGCGGACCGCAAAACAACGGTCAAATTAATCACGAGTTTGTTTTTAGGAACCGTGTTAATAATAATAGTATTAAAACAAATAATAACGCCTTTTTGTGTTGGAATTGTGGTGGCACAGGACATTTAGCGTCGCGTTGTACCGTTCCGCGGAAACGTATATATTGCTATCGTTGTGGGAGAAAAGATGAGACCACAAAAACTTGTCCCCATTGTAACTCCAGACAGAGTAGGACCAAGAAAAAAAATCGTTGCAGGGCATAATGCTCCAATTGAGAGAAACTAAAGCCCCGATTTTAATATTAAGATTTTTGTGTTTGTTTGTTTTTTCGTGTGAATGTATGAATGAATTTTTGGTGCGTGTGTCTCGTTGCGAATGTATTTAGTTCTTAGTAATTGTTGTTAAATTTTTCTCGTTGTATTGTAAAATGTCATCATAACATTTTACCTTGCTTTTTGTACTTTTAAGGAAATGTCGCCATAACATTTCGCTTTGTTTTTATTGCGTGTTGGTTAGGTTGAATCGAAGAGGTCAGGTCTGGTGCGGACCACCGCTAACTGTAGACCGAAACAACTTACATTTTTTTTTATCGGTTCATAATGCCGTTTTGGCGTGTACAACCCTTTTTGTCCCGTGCATGACGTAAAACTGCGAACACCCTTACCGCCCTAACGTGGCGATGATATCGCAACCCTTAAATTTTGTTGAAAACTCTTACTTGTCACTCAACTTAGTTTAAAGTTTTTTTTCGTTTCACCATTTTTTTTGTGTGAATCCTTACCGTCTATATCGGACGTTGAAAGTCTACCCTGTATTTCGCAACCCTTTCTGTAGAACGAAAACCACCCTAACGCACAATCCCTTAGCAATGCCACCCTCCCTCACGTCGAGAACTTTAGTAACAAATTTTTATTAGCCTTCAGCAATTAACGATGAAAGATTTTAATCTGCGTCTTCTACGCACCGTTACGCATTATCACTGCGTACCGTTTATAGCGAACCTTGTTTTTTATTTCCATCTTTAGCAAATAGCGATAGAAAGTTTTTTTGTTGTGCCTAGCACCCATGGTTACATTTAGATCGTGTATATTTAAGTACGCATGTTATTTACGCACTCGGTTCCATACGTATTTTATGCTAGTAACACCGTACACTCATTACGCATTTTTTTGTTTGCATGTGTCTCGAACAAGACACAAAGCGTTTCGTACGCATTCTTACGCTTTAATACGGGTCACGCACTTACGCACTTCATTAGGTTACGCATTTATTTTTTTTAAATATTTTGAATTTGGTATGGACATTTAACGTAAAGTTTTTCTAAAATTTTTTTTGAATTTAGTTTCAAGGTTCAATCTTCGAAGTTAGTTTTGTGGGTGTAGTTTTGAGATTTTACGCACACATTTAGTGGAATAGTAAAAGTTTTTTTTGAATTTCATTTGCAGACGTATTTCCGAATTTTGAGTTTAATCTAGAGCAGTTTGAGTTATTGTTAACTTCAAGTTTTTTTTAAGGTAAACATTTTTGAATTTCGTGTTGCCATTTGAGTTAAAGTTTTTTTGAATTTAACGTCAAGTTTTTTTAATTAACGTAAACATTTTAAATTTAATAGTGATACTTAAATTAATATCGGCCCTTGAGGCCAACTTTTTTTCGTTTAACGTCAAGTTTTTTTTGAATTGAGATGAACATTTTGAATTTAATGTCGGCCTGTGAAGCCAAGTTTTTTTTCAGTTTAACGAAAAGTTTTTTTCGAATTGAGGGGAATTTTTTTTTTGAAATTAATGGAATGTTGTTTTGAATTTAATCAAAAGTTTTTCAAACTTGATTAATAGTTTTTCAAATTAGATTGAAAGTTTTCAAATTCAGTTGAAAGTTTTTTTTTGAATTTAAGTTAAAGTTTTTTAAAGTTTTTTTTGAAGTTTGACGTCAGTTAAAGTTTATTTTTGAGTTTTTTTTGAATTTAAAGTTTAACGTAAAGTTTTCTTTGGTGAATCAAATCAATCAAAGAGTTTTGAATCCCAGTCCATTGAGACATTTTTCTTTAAGTTAGTGGTAGGGTAACATCTAGTTATCATTTCGGGTTGAGGTCAGTGCGTCACTGTCGCTTCATACACACTGACCATGTCTTTTTGTCAATCGCACGACGTTAACTTGCCCCCACCATCCCTCACCGTTCTTTCTTGGTATCGAGTACCGTTTACAATAGATTTTTTTTAGTTTTTTTCGTTTTCGTTTTCGAAATTGAAATTAAGATCAGGGCTGAGAATGCAATTGCATTAGACATTGCCTCATGCCGTGTTGTATTGTTTGGACTTGTGTCCAATTTCGGACAAATCATTTGTCGCAACACACCCTTTAGGGGAAGTTTTTTTAACACACCCTGGAAGGAAAATTTTACCGAATTTTATTTTTTTTTGTAGTAAGGTTGTCATAGTTAATAGTTGTTTAGAGTGACCCACTTCTCATCGAGCTATCGAATTATCATGCTGGACATGGTTCCACTGCTAGATAAACATTTTTTTTGGACGTCGATCCACATATGGACGACGATCCAAACCCCAGGGTTATAAAGTAATTTCGTGGGCTTAGTCCATTCCCCGGTGAATTATCGTCCCATTTATTTTTTTTGGCGGATGAAAATCTGCCCCAAAGGAACCTTCTTAGTAAGGGAATTTTGTACAGAAGTAGGGGTTATAACTCGAAGCAACACTCTGGGAAATTTACCTTTTTGTTAGGGAATAATAGATTGACTACAACTATGCTACACGGTCATAACACCTGCCGGTCTAAGGAAGAACAAACCCATTAGGGGTGAACTTGTAAATTTGATCCGTTCATCCCAGAGGCATATATTTTGACGCCTCCCAACTTTTACCACGTACTCGGGTCCAACCCAAGCTAGAGTTCGGCGTCTCTGTTTGTGATTGTGGGTCTCACGGCAAGCGAACGATCCCGTGACTTCGCGAACCGCCCTCTCTTGCAACGGTCACAACGGCTTAAGATTGTTTAAGGCTTGGGACGTGGAACATTTTTTTCTGTGTAACTTTTTTTTTCTCTCGCGCTTTTAGTATGTAAGGATTAGTTTAGATTTCGGTTTAGGTAGCATTAAGTTCAGCTTAGATTTCGGTTTAGTTAATTTTAGGTATCGGTTTAGTTAGCGTTAAGTTTGGGTATTTTTAAGTTAGTTTTAAGTCATTAAGGTTAAGGGAGATAATTGTTATGTCCCTATCGTACGACAGAAAACTACGTGCCCCCAAAGTATAAACGGGTCATTTTTCTTTTTCTCGCTTCATTGTTTATCTCGCGTGTCATTTTTGTAATCTCGAGTTTTTCTTTGTTTTTTTGAATTTTTAGTCATGTCATTTGGTAATCTCGAATTTTTTTTTGAATTTTCCGTCAACCATTTAAGAAATTATTTTACATGAAGTTATAGGGTACGCTTAGCGATCCATTGGGATTAGTCACCCAGTAAATCGTGCAGTAAGCCAAGTATCGACTGGTGTTGCGTTAGATCGACACCTAGTGTCAACATTAGTCATGCGTTAATTTCGTAGTCACTTTAGGCCTTTTGGAGAAATATTGTTTCTCACATTCGTCAGTTTCATATAGTAGAGTCACTTCATATATTTTTCAGCAAACATTTAGGTGCAACCCGGACGGTTGTCACCATTTCGAATTTCAGTCAGTTTTCGTATATCTTTTTTTTGTTGTTAAATTTTTTTTTCGTGTATAACGATCACTTTAGTCCCGTTTAAATTAATCAACCCCCCCCGCCTACCGAATTAGATAGGACCGGCTTTGTAAATTTGATCCAGCCGTCGTTCAACTTCTAAACCCCCCCCTTATGTTACATGTTATGATCTTTTGTGGCCTTGTACCCTAGTGGATACGTTCCACTGGTACAACGTCCCCGTCTTGCACTAACACTACCTGTGTAAGACAACATTTAGAGTGAAGTTTTCTCCGGTGCCGACCACCGCAGGACTTCTCAATAAATGGTCGATGTATTTTGCGCATCAAGACTCACCACTAGCGTTGGTAGAGTCAACCAAGCTTTGATAGCTTCATTTTTTTGTGGCAATAGATTGTGTAGGTCCACGGTTAGGCCCCACGTAATATTTTTTTTTGTATTCAATGAAAGCTCCCGTTTACATCAGTGTGGTTCAAGGACGTTCCCTTCGACTACACTGATGAAAGCAAACCATCCCGACCCGTACCGTCAACTATGCCCCACGAATATTTTTTTTATTCAGTGGAAACCATCTCAATTTTTTTTCTCGCCCCCCCCATCATTACCTCTTCTCTCTCTTCCGATCATCTCGTCCGGATCGAAGTCATGATGAAGGTTAGTGATCTCCCAAACGGCTTTGTAAATTTGATCAAGCCAAGCGCAAGTTTTTTTCTCTGTTTCACCAACGATAACTGATAAAACAGACAGTCCCCATCTACTGAAGTGCCCAAACGGCTTTTGTAAATATGATCCAGCCAAGCACACGTCTTTTTTTACTCTGCTTTTTCAACGATATTGAAAAAGGCAGACAGTCCCCATCGACTGAACATTTAAGAGAAGGCTTTGTAAATATGATACGCCGATGAAGTGTTACCTCAGTTCAGGTCTACTTTGATCTAGAGTCCGGTGTCTTCACAGACATTTGTGGGTCACACGGCCAGCGAATGATCGCGTGATTTCGCGAACCGCCCTCTCATGTAGGAGTCACTACGACGCACGGATTGACTAAGCCTAGGGTTAGGTGAACCTTCTCTCTTTTTTTTCCCGGCATATACGTATAGTCTAGTCACTAGTTTGAGTAGCTATTTCAATACTACAAGTGTTGATGGTTTATTGTAGGACAATTTTTGTTTCGGTTGAGGTTGCGCGCGTCCCAGTTGAAGAGTAGTTAGGGATAACAACTCTTGACGTAAGGGGAGTGTCACCTTATTACGCGCATTGGGCGCACCCTTAGATTTTGTTTTTACAATCCATGGAACTCATATTTTAAATTTCAAATCGATCCGGTGAAAATTATTCTTTTAGAAGACATTTTTAGGTCGGGTTGTAAATTAAAAGATTGAAACATACGCTCAACCAACAAAATTTACGTTTTGCAAATGTATAATAGTCTTAAGAACTGTAGAGGTAGGAAAGTATGTTCATAATATTTTTATTCGCGTCCCATGAACCATGCGGTAGTTAACACAATCTTTATAGAGTTGACGTAGCATACATCGTAGATTCACGCCATCAGCAAGAAAACCATCATTCTATAACGTTGCGAACTAAACGTCAATGCATGCAAATGCATTACTATAAATTTTAGGTAGGATCGAGAGACACTTTTATACGATCCATAATCACGAGCCAGTCGTCAATACAAGGACACACACGTGCATGTTTGAAAATCGTGAGAATCAATGCCTTTTGTTTTGCTATCTCGACCATGTGCAGATAAGCAACCAAATGTGCTCGGGTTTAACATGGCAAGGATAGCGATTTCGCAATTGCAGACTTCGATAAAAACAAGTAAAAAGTGCAAAAGTTAGACCCTTTTCGTCCAACCAGACGAGCAAAAAATTGTTTTGCTCGCACGTGTCGTACCAAATTTCTCGATACACTTTACATGGAGAAAGAAGAAAGCGTGTTCTCACACTCTAGGCATTGTCCAATTAAATCGCGTCTCCCTTCTTTCTAAATTTATAGGACCCAATTACAAGGTTCCAAATCAATCAGTAAGTGGGAAAAATCCTAAATTATAGTAGGGAAAATGCATAAATTGAGCTACAAATTGCATATTCGGGGAGATTCACTTAAAATCCGATACTACCTTTTCGTATCGTAGCGCTTCCAAAAGCGGAATTAACTACCGAGGTCTCACATTTATTAGAGATCCTTAAATAAATACAAGTCATTTGTGCTAAAAATTAGTGTGTGTCAACTGCAGGTACTATCGAACATTAATATCGTCAATTGTTATTAAACAATTAATATTTTATCGAACATTAATATCGTCAATTGTGACTAAACAATTAATATTTTATCGAACATTAATATCGTCAATTGTCATTAAACAATTAATATTTTATCGAACACTATTATCGTCAATTGTTACTAAACAATTAATATTTTATCGAACATTAATATCGTCAATTGTGACTAAACAATTAATATTTTATCGAACATTAATATCGTCAATTGTTATTAAACAATTAATATTTTATCGAACAATAATATCGTCAATTGTGACTAAACAATTAATATACTATCGAACATTAATATCGTCAATTGTCATTAAACAATTAATATTTTATCGAACACTATTATCGTCAATTGTTACTAAACAATTAATATTTTATCGAACATTAATATCGTCAATTGTGACTAAACAATTAATATTGTATCGGACATTAATATCGTCAATTGTTGCTAATATTTAATGAGTTATCGAACATCAATATCGTCAATTGTTGCTAAACCTTCAATATTTTATCGAACATTAATATCGTCAATTGTTGCTAATATTTAATAAGTGATCGAACAATTAATATCGTCAATTGTTACTAAACCTTGAATCAATTATCGGACTTTTTATACCATCTGTTTATCACGTTTAATCACGTCGAGTTATTGCTTGCCGCTCATAAGGCAATTACGTAGCATTGCTTTTATCGAATGGTACAAAACAGGTGTTGCACTTCGAACCCATGTGTGCATTCCAATCGTTTTTTTTATCGGACACCACATTAACATTTCTTACTTAGACAGTGCCGGCTTGAATTAATTGTCACTTCGCGAATAACTAACTTAGTGAATTATTTCGTACGGAGACCCCTATTTTATCGCGAAATACAGTGCGTGTACCACCCTGTTATTTCACCACCTTCCGATTTGAAGAGTTTTTGGGAAGCTGGTTATTGCGCTGCCCTTCTGATATGGTTTGAGACATCACATTCAGCTCCATTCTACATTCTGAAGACGAATCTCACTCCTGAAGGACTCGTCATCGACTTTGCCTAGAGGTCGAACATCAACCACCCAAATTAAGTAAGAAACCTTTTTTTATATTTTTAAGATTGTGATGTTAATTGGTCCTATTGACCATTAGTTGTGTTTATGAACGTTCAGTTCAACCCTGGAAGACGATATCGCAACCATTTTGTACACCTTTTATGTAACTTAATATTATTATCTATTATTAACGTAACTTTTACCACGCCATTCGAGCGTTTATATCCGAACTAGTAATTTAACGTAACATTTTAAGTTTGGTGCTGCAACTAAAGTTCATAAGAATTGAGCGATCACTTTGATTGGCTTTCATTATCAATTTTATGAGTCACAGTTTTAGATGTCATCGAGTTGCACTTAAGTAACTAGTATTTTTGGGTGTGGAGTGCTGTATTCAATACGCCCCCCCCTTTCATGCAAATTAACCTTTTGTATTTTTGTAAGAGTAATTGTTTTACGAATATTAGTTTCGCAACGGAAACCACACTGAAAGGTTCCGTCAACTGTACATATTTATTTTTATACAAGACATGTAAATTTGATAGTATCTTGTGTAAACTTTGTCAACTCCCCCCTGATATTATTTTATTTAATACATTTTTATTATTTCCCAACTTTGTGTGTTATTATTATTGTTGTGTTAATGTTTATTTAGCTATTTTCACCCACGGAAAGTTCGCCTCCTGTAAAGGTAAGGTCATTGAGCGAGGTTTTTCCGGAGTGAGAGTTCGCCGTAAGATCATCAAGTTGTCGCGTACCAGCTTGGAAGGTGTGATAACCAGTCCCCTTCAAAAAGATTCATTTCTTCGTATGCGTGGCGCCCATTTAAACTCCCTCGTGTATATTAACCCCATCGATTTTGACTTAACTCCCCCCCTGTGTAAATTATTCACACCGATTTTGACAATTTTTAGAATCGCGATCGAGGATTGCCCGGTCGTCGATTGGAAACACCCGCTTTGCGACGTGCCGTCACACGACCCGTTCGTTCCTTTCACCAACCCACCCCTTCGCGACTTTGAGCTAGCCAACCTTTTATTACCTGTTGGAAAGGTGTCGTGGATGCAGAACGTGGTGTAACAGACACTTATTAAAAAAAATGCGCCAGCTAGCAGATGAGACACTCAGGGTCAAAGGTGGATTCCTATACTCAATTGCAACACTCGCACGTCGACTTACTGAAGATCTTTCTTATAAAGATTATTAGCTTAAGTGAATACGAAAATTGTATATGCCTTCTCCGTGATCCAATACTGCAAATTTTGAAATTAAACGCATACGTAGCCAAATGAAAAACAATGTAATTTATTAAACATAATAAAATTAAAAAAACAAATATTGATTTTCATTTTTAACAAATTAAATCGCACAAGAAATATGTTTCAAAAGAATAAACCCCCAAAAGTCTGCGCAACCGAACTAAATAGCGTAATAATTCGTCTATTTCGAAATAAGAAACTTAACGCACAAAAATTCTTACCCGAGTATACTCGTGTTCGCACTATCTCGGAGTTGCTGCACGTGTCGTTGGTGTCTTCGTCTTGAATACAGTTTCCAATCTTGATTCAACCAAACAAACGAAAGAAAAATTGTTGAACGAATCCTCGATCTCAGGTCGTCTGATTAATCCAGGTAAGTTGATCTTAATCTCTTCCAATATTAATTTCATTAGATTTCCATAAATTACCATAAAGTTCTCAATGGTTCCAAAATTTATTATATTTTCCCTTTAGTTCCAATGATTAAATTTCCAACTATTAATTAGCAAGACCGTTGAATTAATTATTTATAAACCTCCAGAATACTTTCTTCTTCTATAAATCAGCTTGATAATTCCAACTAAATTAATTAATTCTTCAAATCAATTTCTAATTTAATCAAATAACTTAATGCATTCACACTCTGAACTCGCTAACTACAGACTTCGACACGTCTTTTCGTCACCGTAGACGAGACGCCACTCTCAATACGTCCTTCCGTCGCCGTAGGCGAGGCTCGACTTCTTTCAATTTTCCAAAATTGTTCTCCCAACATTATCACTCGCGCAAGTACTTTTCGAAGCGCCACTTATTTAAATTCAAAATCCAATTTTCACAAATAATTCAATTGACTTAATTTGTTATTTAATTTCTTTGAACAAAATATTTACAATATTTATTTCTTTTTACATCCTGTTTTTATTTTTCAGGGTTAGCAGCGTATGCATCTTTTGTTTTCTGAGGCAAAGCAGTCAAGTACATTTAAGGATCACGGAAAACCCAGACACAACCACTCTTCTACCCATTATGGTTTGATTGAATAAAAAGGACCTCATGAGTGTTGCAATCTTACACAAATGACCCAAAATCATCCCTTATTGAATAGACCATGACAACAAAACCCTCCAAAAGATCCACAAAAAGATGTGATGATAAAGAGTCAGATTTTTGTGGCATCTTTTAAAGAACTACCACAAATCTGCAAAAGTTACGTGAGATAAATTATTCAAACTCAAAATAAAATAAACTATTGAAAACTGCATAAAAAATTTTCACCCCCCTTATGTTCAATAAAATTTTAAATTAATTGTTTTATATCCCCATTCAACTAACTATTTACAAACTATTACTATTTACAAAACATTATCATTTTCAAAATGGTGAGATCTTAATCTTATTTACAAATCTACCAAAATTATTTGTAAAATTTCATTTCATAAAAAAAAACTTTCATTGAATAATAAAACTTCAGACGACATCATTTTCTTTCTATGTTTTAAAATAATTTGATATTTAATAAACTCTAATCTCTGGTTCAATGACTTATCACCTTGTTTATTTACAAAAATTTTGCATTCTACTAAATAATAAATTCCAATTTCACATTACAATTTGCTTTTACTCTGATGACTTTATAATTTTTTAAATCTTATTTAAGAAAACTTCTTAATCTTGTAGTATTTTAAATGACTGTAATTTATTCCAACAATAGTATTTTCAAATTCAATTTTTCAATTCATTTTTTAATTAACTTCAATTAGCAAATCTTTATTTTCACGATACTTCTTAATTGGTGATAATTATTCATAAAAACCTTTTCAGCAAATTCTCAACTAAATTAGATAAATAAGACAATAATAACCCCCCACCCCCTTATTTAATAATCATTTCAATACTTAAATTTTTCCCCTTAATTTCATTTAATTCATTAACATTACTAATTAAATTTTTATCTTTCAATTATCATTATCAATATCATCTTTTCCATTTAACTTTCATTTTCCCAATTATCATTTTCAATCTCGTCTCTTACCTAATTAAATTCATTAAACTTTACTAAAAAAAAACTTTATCATATGATCCATTTCAAAAATATTTTAATTTACTATTATTAAAATTAATATTGTATCATCACCCATATTCTATTTACCAATTAAATTATCAATGATTGTTGTTTTTCATCATCACCCTCCAGCCTCCCAATGTTTAAATCATTTGCCAATAATAATAATTAAATTTGAAATCTCATAATTAATTTTCAGTCATACAGTCTCGTACTTAATAATTTCCAAATCAGAGTCGAAGTTTAAATAATTTTGTGAAATTCATTCGTTTATCAATTTACCATTTTCATTGCAAATTTTTGTTACCAGATTATCGTCTTAAATCTTATTACTTTAATGAATCCGAATTTTAGTTGTTATTTAATTTTAAACGTATTCTTTTAAAGAAGCTCCATTTTACAAAGTAGTTATTAGTTTCCATTGCAATTAACGTTTTTTCTACTAATTTATTTCTTTGAAACTTCAAACTTCCGTTTCGGATTTCTAAGATTGACGAGTTTTTAAATTTTCTATCTTTAAACGTAATTTTACCAAACAAAAGTTTGTTTATTAATAATTTGTGTCTTTTTAAATTTTTCTGTATGATCGAGATTGACTTTTTATGTTTTAATGTTTTGTCAAATCCAGTTGTTTTAGTTTTATCTTTATTCATAATGTTTTCTGGTTCTAAATCTGTATCTTTTGTTTTGTTACATTTATCAGTTTCTTGGGCTTTAGAATGCTTTATTCTGTAAATTAATTTTGCCTTAAGTTTCTTTATTTTGCGTCTTTTTCTATTTTTAGTTTTTCTCGTTTGAATGACGTAATATCTTTTTTTTAATTTCTATTTTATGGTTGTTTGTTTGTAATTTAATATTTTTGTTTTCTGATACAACATTTCCGATCAATTGCTCGTTTGATCTTTCTAGTATCCTTGGTGCATTTGTTTTTATCCATCTTGTTAAATCTTCTACTATTCTTTTATATTGTTCATCCCTTCTTGGTGAATAAAAATTAATTTCTTCATCTTTTGCTTGTGGGTTTGTATTTTTAACCATTACCCTGAGTAATATTCTTCTCCGTTTGAATGATGTCATTTTCATCGTTTCCATCAATAATTGCAACAATACAGTTTCTCTTTGTTCTATTTCTCGTTCTTTATCTTTCGCAAATCTTACTTCGTCCAATCTTTTGAATCCTTCTAAAAATTTTTGTACCATTTCATCTTCGATTTTCATTATTGTTTCCTCACCAATTCCCCATGTTTGTGCAATATTCTCATTAAATTCTTGCATCATTACTAATATCATCTGCATTTCACTTTTTTGTGTATGCTCTCGTACTTGATCCATTTTTAAAAAAAACAAAATTTCGTTTGATAACCAATAAAATTTTTACAAACCATAAAATTAATCTATTCAAACAAATTTTTAATTTTTATCGTTATCTCTTTGAAGCAAATCAATTTTCGAACAAATTTTTAGTTTTATCATTATCTCTTAGAAACAAATTGTAATTTTTGAATAAAATTTAATTTTTATTCTTTATCTCTCAAACCAAACTTTTAATTTTAAGAACAAATTTTCTGACTTATCAAATTTTTATCCCTATCGAATTTAACTTTTCCAATGTGATATTTTTACTTTAAAATGTTTAATTTTTAACTTTATTGACGTATCAAGAAAAATTTTAATTTTTTGAATATGTCTTTCCCCACTAATCCAATTCAAACAGAAGCAAGCAAGTCAATTTAAGTGTTTGCTCCCACCTTTGTCAAATAAAAATTTTGCAATCTTAAAAATTTTATAGTAGCTATTTCCCCGATCTTATCTAAACAGTAGCAGTAGCAAAGCAAGCCCCACGTTGGTTAAGCCAATTTAAGTTGCCATGTAATCCTGTTTAATTGTAAATTGTAATAAACAAAATTACAATGACACTTATTAAAAAAAATGCGCCAGCTAGCAGATGAGACACTCAGGGTCAAAGGTGGATTCCTATACTCAATTGCAACACTCACACGTCGACTTACTGAAGATCTTTCTTATAAAGATTATTAGCTTAAGTGAATACGAAAATTGTATATGCCTTCTCCGTGATCCAATACTGCAAATTTTGAAATTAAACGCATACGTAGCCAAATGAAAAACAATGTAATTTATTAAACATAATAAAATTAAAAAAACAAATATTGATTTTCATTTTTAACAAATTAAATCGCACAAGAAATATGTTTCAAAAGAATAAACCCCCAAAAGTCTGCGCAACCGAACTAAATAGCGTAATAATTCGTCTATTTCGAAATAAGAAACTTAACGCACAAAAATTCTTACCCGAGTATACTCGTGTTCGCACTATCTCGGAGTTGCTGCACGTGTCGTTGGTGTCTTCGTCTTGAATACAGTTTCCAATCTTGATTCAACCAAACAAACGAAAGAAAAATTGTTGAACGAATCCTCGATCTCAGGTCGTCTGATTAATCCAGGTAAGTTGATCTTAATCTCTTCCAATATTAATTTCATTAGATTTCCATAAATTACCATAAAGTTCTCAATGGTTCCAAAATTTATTATATTTTCCCTTTAGTTCCAATGATTAAATTTCCAACTATTAATTAGCAAGACCGTTGAATTAATTATTTATAAACCTCCAGAATACTTTCTTCTTCTATAAATCAGCTTGATAATTCCAACTAAATTAATTAATTCTTCAAATCAATTTCTAATTTAATCAAATAACTTAATGCATTCACACTCTGAACTCGCTAACTACAGACTTCGACACGTCTTTTCGTCACCGTAGACGAGACGCCACTCTCAATACGTCCTTCCGTCGCCGTAGGCGAGGCTCGACTTCTTTCAATTTTCCAAAATTGTTCTCCCAACATTATCACTCGCGCAAGTACTTTTCGAAGCGCCACTTATTTAAATTCAAAATCCAATTTTCACAAATAATTCAATTGACTTAATTTGTTATTTAATTTCTTTGAACAAAATATTTACAATATTTATTTCTTTTTACATCCTGTTTTTATTTTTCAGGGTTAGCAGCGTATGCATCTTTTGTTTTCTGAGGCAAAGCAGTCAAGTACATTTAAGGATCACGGAAAACCCAGACACAACCACTCTTCTACCCATTATGGTTTGATTGAATAAAAAGGACCTCATGAGTGTTGCAATCTTACACAAATGACCCAAAATCATCCCTTATTGAATAGACCATGACAACAAAACCCTCCAAAAGATCCACAAAAAGATGTGATGATAAAGAGTCAGATTTTTGTGGCATCTTTTAAAGAACTACCACAAATCTGCAAAAGTTACGTGAGATAAATTATTCAAACTCAAAATAAAATAAACTATTGAAAACTGCATAAAAAATTTTCACCCCCCTTATGTTCAATAAAATTTTAAATTAATTGTTTTATATCCCCATTCAACTAACTATTTACAAACTATTACTATTTACAAAACATTATCATTTTCAAAATGGTGAGATCTTAATCTTATTTACAAATCTACCAAAATTATTTGTAAAATTTCATTTCATAAAAAAAAACTTTCATTGAATAATAAAACTTCAGACGACATCATTTTCTTTCTATGTTTTAAAATAATTTGATATTTAATAAACTCTAATCTCTGGTTCAATGACTTATCAAACTTATGGTTGTTTATTTACAAAAATTTTGCATTCTACTAAATAATAAATTCCAATTTCACATTACAATTTGCTTTTACTCTGATGACTTTATAATTTTTTAAATCTTATTTAAGAAAACTTCTTAATCTTGTAGTATTTTAAATGACTGTAATTTATTCCAACAATAGTATTTTCAAATTCAATTTTTCAATTCATTTTTAATTAACTTCAATTAGCAAATCTTTATTTTCACGATACTTCTTAATTGGTGATAATTATTCATAAAAACCTTTTCAGCAAATTCTCAACTAAATTAGATAAATAAGACAATAATAACCCCCCACCCCCTTATTTAATAATCATTTCAATACTTAAATTTTTCCCCTTAATTTCATTTAATTCATTAACATTACTAATTAAATTTTTATCTTTCAATTATCATTATCAATATCATCTTTTCCATTTAACTTTCATTTTCCCAATTAACATTTTCAATCTCGTCTCTTACCTAATTAAATTCATTAAACTTTACTAAAAAAAAACTTTATCATATGATCCATTTCAAAAATATTTTAATTTACTATTATTAAAATTAATATTGTATCATCACCCATATTCTATTTACCAATTAAATTATCAATGATTGTTGTTTTTCATCATCACCCTCCAGCCTCCCAATGTTTAAATCATTTGCCAATAATAATAATTAAATTTGAAATCTCATAATTAATTTTCAGTCATACAGTCTCGTACTTAATAATTTCCAAATCAGAGTCGAAGTTTAAATAATTTTGTGAAATTCATTCGTTTATCAATTTACCATTTTCATTGCAAATTTTTGTTACCAGATTATCGTCTTAAATCTTATTACTTTAATGAATCCGAATTTTAGTTGTTATTTAATTTTAAACGTATTCTTTTAAAGAAGCTCCATTTTACAAAGTAGTTATTAGTTTCCATTGCAATTAACGTTTTTTCTACTAATTTATTTCTTTGAAACTTCAAACTTCCGTTTCGGATTTCTAAGATTGACGAGTTTTTAAATTTTCTATCTTTAAACGTAATTTTACCAAACAAAAGTTTGTTTATTAATAATTTGTGTCTTTTTAAATTTTTCTGTATGATCGAGATTGACTTTTTATGTTTTAATGTTTTGTCAAATCCAGTTGTTTTAGTTTTATCTTTATTCATAATGTTTTCTGGTTCTAAATCTGTATCTTTTGTTTTGTTACATTTATCAGTTTCTTGGGCTTTAGAATGCTTTATTCTGTAAATTAATTTTGCCTTAAGTTTCTTTATTTTGCGTCTTTTTCTATTTTTAGTTTTTCTCGTTTGAATGACGTAATATCTTTTTTTTAATTTCTATTTTATGGTTGTTTGTTTGTAATTTAATATTTTTGTTTTCTGATACAACATTTCCGATCAATTGCTCGTTTGATCTTTCTAGTATCCTTGGTGCATTTGTTTTTATCCATCTTGTTAAATCTTCTACTATTCTTTTATATTGTTCATCCCTTCTTGGTGAATAAAAATTAATTTCTTCATCTTTTGCTTGTGGGTTTGTATTTTTAACCATTACCCTGAGTAATATTCTTCTCCGTTTGAATGATGTCATTTTCATCGTTTCCATCAATAATTGCAACAATACAGTTTCTCTTTGTTCTATTTCTCGTTCTTTATCTTTCGCAAATCTTACTTCGTCCAATCTTTTGAATCCTTCTAAAATTTTTTGTACCATTTCATCTTCGATTTTCATTATTGTTTCCTCACCAATTCCCCATGTTTGTGCAATATTCTCATTAAATTCTTGCATCATTACTAATATCATCTGCATTTCACTTTTTTGTGTATGCTCTCGTACTTGATCCATTTTAAAAAAAACAAAATTTCGTTTGATAACCAATAAAATTTTTACAAACCATAAAATTAATCTATTCAAACAAATTTTTAATTTTTATCGTTATCTCTTTGAAGCAAATCAATTTTCGAACAAATTTTTAGTTTTATCATTATCTCTTAGAAACAAATTGTAATTTTTGAATAAAATTTAATTTTTATTCTTTATCTCTCAAACCAAACTTTTAATTTTAAGAACAAATTTTCTGACTTATCAAATTTTTATCCCTATCGAATTTAACTTTTCCAATGTGATATTTTTACTTTAAAATGTTTAATTTTTAACTTTATTGACGTATCAAGAAAAATTTTAATTTTTTGAATATGTCTTTCCCCACTAATCCAATTCAAACAGAAGCAAGCAAGTCAATTTAAGTTTTTGCTCACACCTTTGTCTAATAAAAATTTTGCAATCTTAAAAATTTTATAGTAGCTATTTCCCCGATCTTATCTAAACAGTAGCAGTAGCAAAGCAAGCCCCACGTTGGTTAAGCCAATTTAAGTTGCCATGTAATCCTGTTTAATTGTAAATTGTAATAAACAAAATTACAATGACACTTATTAAAAAAAATGCGCCAGCTAGCAGATGAGACACTCAGGGTCAAAGGTGGATTCCTATACTCAATTGCAACACTCACACGTCGACTTACTGAAGATCTTTCTTATAAAGATTATTAGCTTAAGTGAATACGAAAATTGTATATGCCTTCTCCGTGATCCAATACTGCAAATTTTGAAATTAAACGCATACGTAGCCAAATGAAAAACAATGTAATTTATTAAACATAATAAAATTAAAAAAACAAATATTGATTTTCATTTTTAACAAATTAAATCGCACAAGAAATATGTTTCAAAAGAATAAACCCCCAAAAGTCTGCGCAACCGAACTAAATAGCGTAATAATTCGTCTATTTCGAAATAAGAAACTTAACGCACAAAAATTCTTACCCGAGTATACTCGTGTTCGCACTATCTCGGAGTTGCTGCACGTGTCGTTGGTGTCTTCGTCTTGAATACAGTTTCCAATCTTGATTCAACCAAACAAACGAAAGAAAAATTGTTGAACGAATCCTCGATCTCAGGTCGTCTGATTAATCCAGGTAAGTTGATCTTAATCTCTTCCAATATTAATTTCATTAGATTTCCATAAATTACCATAAAGTTCTCAATGGTTCCAAAATTTATTATATTTTCCCTTTAGTTCCAATGATTAAATTTCCAACTATTAATTAGCAAGACCGTTGAATTAATTATTTATAAACCTCCAGAATACTTTCTTCTTCTATAAATCAGCTTGATAATTCCAACTAAATTAATTAATTCTTCAAATCAATTTCTAATTTAATCAAATAACTTAATGCATTCACACTCTGAACTCGCTAACTACAGACTTCGACACGTCTTTTCGTCACCGTAGACGAGACGCCACTCTAATACGTCCTTCCGTCGCCGTAGACGTGGCTCGACTCTTTTTAATTTCCAAAATTGTTCTCCCAACGTTATCACTCGCGCAAGTACTTCTCGAAGCGCCACTTATTTAAATTCAAAATCCAATTTTCACAAATAATTCAATTGACTTAATTTGTTATTTAATTTCTTTGAACAAAATATTTACAATATTTATTTCTTTTTACATCCTGTTTTTATTTTTCAGGGTTAGCAGCGTATGCATCTTTTGTTTTCTGAGGCAAAGCAGTCAAGTACATTTAAGGATCACGGAAAACCCAGACACAACCACTCTTCTACCCATTATGGTTTGATTGAATAAAAAGGACCTCATGAGTGTTGCAATCTTACACAAATGACCCAAAATCATCCCTTATTGAATAGACCATGACAACAAAACCCTCCAAAAGATCCACAAAAAGATGTGATGATAAAGAGTCAGATTTTTGTGGCATCTTTTAAAGAACTACCACAAATCTGCAAAAGTTACGTGAGATAAATTATTCAAACTCAAAATAAAATAAACTATTGAAAACTGCATAAAAAATTTTCACCCCCCTTATGTTCAATAAAATTTTAAATTAATTGTTTTATATCCCCATTCAACTAACTATTTACAAACTATTACTATTTACAAAACATTATCATTTTCAAAATGGTGAGATCTTAATCTTATTTACAAATCTACCAAAATTATTTGTAAAATTTCATTTCATAAAAAAAAACTTTCATTGAATAATAAAACTTCAGACGACATCATTTTCTTTCTATGTTTTAAAATAATTTGATATTTAATAAACTCTAATCTCTGGTTCAATGACTTATCAAACTTATGGTTGTTTATTTACAAAAATTTTGCATTCTACTAAATAATAAATTCCAATTTCACATTACAATTTGCTTTTACTCTGATGACTTTATAATTTTTTAAATCTTATTTAAGAAAACTTCTTAATCTTGTAGTATTTTAAATGACTGTAATTTATTCCAACAATAGTATTTTCAAATTCAATTTTTCAATTCATTTTTTAATTAACTTCAATTAGCAAATCTTTATTTTCACGATACTTCTTAATTGGTGATAATTATTCATAAAAACCTTTTCAGCAAATTCTCAACTAAATTAGATAAATAAGACAATAATAACCCCCCACCCCCTTATTTAATAATCATTTCAATACTTAAATTTTTCCCCTTAATTTCATTTAATTCATTAACATTACTAATTAAATTTTTATCTTTCAATTATCATTATCAATATCATCTTTTCCATTTAACTTTCATTTTCCCAATTATCATTTTCAATCTCGTCTCTTACCTAATTAAATTCATTAAACTTTACTAAAAAAAAACTTTATCATATGATCCATTTCAAAAATATTTTAATTTACTATTATTAAAATTAATATTGTATCATCACCCATATTCTATTTACCAATTAAATTATCAATGATTGTTGTTTTTCATCATCACCCTCCAGCCTCCCAATGTTTAAATCATTTGCCAATAATAATAATTAAATTTGAAATCTCATAATTAATTTTCAGTCATACAGTCTCGTACTTAATAATTTCCAAATCAGAGTCGAAGTTTAAATAATTTTGTGAAATTCATTCGTTTATCAATTTACCATTTTCATTGCAAATTTTTGTTACCAGATTATCGTCTTAAATCTTATTACTTTAATGAATCCGAATTTTAGTTGTTATTTAATTTTAAACGTATTCTTTTAAAGAAGCTCCATTTTACAAAGTAGTTATTAGTTTCCATTGCAATTAACGTTTTTTCTACTAATTTATTTCTTTGAAACTTCAAACTTCCGTTTCGGATTTCTAAGATTGACGAGTTTTTAAATTTTCTATCTTTAAACGTAATTTTACCAAACAAAAGTTTGTTTATTAATAATTTGTGTCTTTTTAAATTTTTCTGTATGATCGAGATTGACTTTTTATGTTTTAATGTTTTGTCAAATCCAGTTGTTTTAGTTTTATCTTTATTCATAATGTTTTCTGGTTCTAAATCTGTATCTTTTGTTTTGTTACATTTATCAGTTTCTTGGGCTTTAGAATGCTTTATTCTGTAAATTAATTTTGCCTTAAGTTTCTTTATTTTGCGTCTTTTTCTATTTTTAGTTTTTCTCGTTTGAATGACGTAATATCTTTTTTTTAATTTCTATTTTATGGTTGTTTGTTTGTAATTTAATATTTTTGTTTTCTGATACAACATTTCCGATCAATTGCTCGTTTGATCTTTCTAGTATCCTTGGTGCATTTGTTTTTATCCATCTTGTTAAATCTTCTACTATTCTTTTATATTGTTCATCCCTTCTTGGTGAATAAAAATTAATTTCTTCATCTTTTGCTTGTGGGTTTGTATTTTTAACCATTACCCTGAGTAATATTCTTCTCCGTTTGAATGATGTCATTTTCATCGTTTCCATCAATAATTGCAACAATACAGTTTCTCTTTGTTCTATTTCTCGTTCTTTATCTTTCGCAAATCTTACTTCGTCCAATCTTTTGAATCCTTCTAAAAATTTTTGTACCATTTCATCTTCGATTTTCATTATTGTTTCCTCACCAATTCCCCATGTTTGTGCAATATTCTCATTAAATTCTTGCATCATTACTAATATCATCTGCATTTCACTTTTTTGTGTATGCTCTCGTACTTGATCCATTTTTAAAAAAAACAAAATTTCGTTTGATAACCAATAAAATTTTTACAAACCATAAAATTAATCTATTCAAACAAATTTTTAATTTTTATCGTTATCTCTTTGAAGCAAATCAATTTTCGAACAAATTTTTAGTTTTATCATTATCTCTTAGAAACAAATTGTAATTTTTGAATAAAATTTAATTTTTATTCTTTATCTCTCAAACCAAACTTTTAATTTTAAGAACAAATTTTCTGACTTATCAAATTTTTATCCCTATCGAATTTAACTTTTCCAATGTGATATTTTTACTTTAAAATGTTTAATTTTTAACTTTATTGACGTATCAAGAAAAATTTTAATTTTTTGAATATGTCTTTCCCCACTAATCCAATTCAAACAGAAGCAAGCAAGTCAATTTAAGTTTTTGCTCCCACCTTTGTCTAATAAAAATTTTGCAATCTTAAAAATTTTATAGTAGCTATTTCCCCGATCTTATCTAAACAGTAGCAGTAGCAAAGCAAGCCCCACGTTGGTTAAGCCAATTTAAGTTGCCATGTAATCCTGTTTAATTGTAAATTGTAATAAACAAAATTACAATGACACTTATTAAAAAAAATGCGCCAGCTAGCAGATGAGACACTCAGGGTCAAAGGTGGATTCCTATACTCAATTGCAACACTCACACGTCGACTTACTGAAGATCTTTCTTATAAAGATTATTAGCTTAAGTGAATACGAAAATTGTATATGCCTTCTCCGTGATCCAATACTGCAAATTTTGAAATTAAACGCATACGTAGCCAAATGAAAAACAATGTAATTTATTAAACATAATAAAATTAAAAAAACAAATATTGATTTTCATTTTTAACAAATTAAATCGCACAAGAAATATGTTTCAAAAGAATAAACCCCCAAAAGTCTGCGCAACCGAACTAAATAGCGTAATAATTCGTCTATTTCGAAATAAGAAACTTAACGCACAAAAATTCTTACCCGAGTATACTCGTGTTCGCACTATCTCGGAGTTGCTGCACGTGTCGTTGGTGTCTTCGTCTTGAATACAGTTTCCAATCTTGATTCAACCAAACAAACGAAAGAAAAATTGTTGAACGAATCCTCGATCTCAGGTCGTCTGATTAATCCAGGTAAGTTGATCTTAATCTCTTCCAATATTAATTTCATTAGATTTCCATAAATTACCATAAAGTTCTCAATGGTTCCAAAATTTATTATATTTTCCCTTTAGTTCCAATGATTAAATTTCCAACTATTAATTAGCAAGACCGTTGAATTAATTATTTATAAACCTCCAGAATACTTTCTTCTTCTATAAATCAGCTTGATAATTCCAACTAAATTAATTAATTCTTCAAATCAATTTCTAATTTAATCAAATAACTTAATGCATTCACACTCTGAACTCGCTAACTACAGACTTCGACACGTCTTTTCGTCACCGTAGACGAGACGCCACTCTCAATACGTCCTTCCGTCGCCGTAGGCGAGGCTCGACTTCTTTCAATTTTCCAAAATTGTTCTCCCAACATTATCACTCGCGCAAGTACTTTTCGAAGCGCCACTTATTTAAATTCAAAATCCAATTTTCACAAATAATTCAATTGACTTAATTTGTTATTTAATTTCTTTGAACAAAATATTTACAATATTTATTTCTTTTTACATCCTGTTTTTATTTTTCAGGGTTAGCAGCGTATGCATCTTTTGTTTTCTGAGGCAAAGCAGTCAAGTACATTTAAGGATCACGGAAAACCCAGACACAACCACTCTTCTACCCATTATGGTTTGATTGAATAAAAAGGACCTCATGAGTGTTGCAATCTTACACAAATGACCCAAAATCATCCCTTATTGAATAGACCATGACAATATATTAACGTTTTTTGTTTCTAATAAGTCCCAAATATTAATAAATTATCGAAGAATTAAAACAAAAATTGTTTCGGCATAAAGTGGGTTAAAAGGGATATAAATAGTATGCTATTCGCAGACGACCAGATACTCATAACAATGTGAATGCCCCTCAAGATCACAATTATTGTGTGGAGAGTAGTAAAGTTATTGGCGAAAATCGCGGAAAGTTTTCATTTTTGGAATCGCGAGATGGAATTCTACACAAAATAGGTGTTTTAAAGGTTGATTTAACTCCTAGAAAGTCAATTAAGTACATATTGCATAGAAATATAACGTCAAAATTATCCAAACTCCGTACTTTATTACGAAATGAAAGGGATAATGTAAATATGCTGGAAAAACTATATAAGACTGATAAATTTCAATGCATTGAAGAGAATTTAAATTTCGTAACAAAAGAATTTATTGATTCGCAGTTACGAAATGCAGATCGAAAACCTAGTGCGCCTATATGGACTGAGCAAGATAAAGCATTTGCCTTATCTGTGTATAAGAGATGTCCACGGTTACATAGATATTTGAACGCATACTTCTATTTACCCTCGATCAGAACTTTGAAGCATTTATTGGCTAAAATTACTTTTGATACTGGAATGAACCAGGCAGTTTTAGAGTATTTAAAAGTTCAAGCTTCTAAAATGAAATGTGCAGATCGTAGCTGTGCATTATTATTTGACGAAATATCTATAAGCCAAGGATTTCGCTACGAACATCATAAACAAATAATAAGTAGTTTTGAGGACTTAGGTTCTCTAGGTAGAAAAGGTAAAGCTGCAAATCGTGCGCTTGTTTTTATGATTAAAGGTACTATAAGAAAACAATGGAAGCAAGTTATTGCTTATTATTTCACTGCAAACACTGTTGCAACCCAGGATCTAAAGGCTCGTATTAAAGAACTAATATTACAACTTCAGGGGATTGGATTAAATGTTTTAGCTACGGTATGTAATCAGGGTGCTACCAACCAGTCAGATTTATCTCAATTATGTTCAGACAAACACCCCAGACAAAGTTCATGTTGTTTCTTTGTTAATGATCAGCCTATAGTTACAATTTTTGATGTTCCCCATCTTTTAAAAAATACACGTAATGCATTATTAAAGTGAAAGATTGAATTTGAACCCCACAAGTTTGGTAAGTTTGAATATAATGTACTTTCTGTTTCAATCTTGATCAACAAAAAGAATTTAAAACGTTAATAAAGCTAAGACCAGAGCATTTCAAAGAATCTTATTTGAAAATTAAGGTTGCTGCTGCAATATTGAGTGGCACTGTAGCGTCGGTTATTGAAACTTACTTTACAGTGGGAATGTTGCCTTCCGAATTAGTTTTCACTGCTAAATTTGTACATTAATTGATGATTTATTTGACTCTTTGAACGGGAAATTACTTACAGCTAAACAAACAAAACCTTATAGATGTGCTTTATCGGCAAATTCCTCTCATTTGGAATTTTGGTCAAGAATTATAATATAACTGGAACAGTGGAAAGTAATTGAACTGAAAGCGGGAAATGATATAAGCCGCCGATATTCATTCGTTCGAGGTTGGCAAACGCCAATCAAGTCAATTATTTTCCTCTGGAATCATCTACAGGAGGTAGACGAATTTGAATTCTTAAATTTAAGAAGACTTAATCAAGATCCGGTAGAAAATTTATTTTGCGCTATTAGCCAGCATGGTATCAGTAATAATTACAACCCCACTTGTTATCAATTCATTGCTGCTTTGAAATCTGTAGTAGTCAACAAATTAGTTTCTCCTGTAGGTGATGGGAATTGTGAGAAAGATACTTGTGTGCCTTTAGAAGATTTAGGGAGCTTGTTGCGGTATTCCGAACAAGAAGAACAGCAAATGTTACAATCAGATGATAACAGTAACCGATTTTAAAGCATTAAAAACCGAACGACTCAAATGTGAGGACAGTCAAGGTTTAGCCTATGTTGCTGGTTAGGTTTTGAAACATATTGCTATACCTGATTGTGACAATTGCCGTAATAATTTGTTTTCCAAAGAAATTGCTAATCACCATTTATTTACTTCTTTTAAAGAGATTGATGACCAAACACAGAGGTTGATTTATGCCAGTGATCATGTAATGGAACTTCTTCAGAATATCCATGACAATTTATATCAATTCCTTGATGAGCATGGTTATCAAAGATCGTTGGCGGATAACTTCAGGGCGTTGTATAAATCGGATTGCAGCACTGGAGAAGTTTATTGCACGGAACACGACTGTGACAGTTTGATTTTAGAAAAGTGTGTTCCTTTTCTAATTTTGAAATATGTTAAGGATAAACATAAGGCAAGATCTGCTTCACATGATCAAATCAAGAAACTAAAGAAATTTTGTGATTAATGATGTTTTACAGTGTTTTAATTTATTTTAGAATTTATTTTCTTTTAATTTATAGATATTTTGTTATTTTATTTTATAGTGTTTGTTTATGAACTTAGTTTAGAATTAATTTTATTTATCCATATTTAATTTCTTGTACTTCAATTTTTCATTTTATTGTTGTATAGTATCCGGAAGCGTATTACATGGCTGCTGCCGGTGACAAATCCATTTAAAGATGAAGAAGAGAGAAAACTCGCAATGAAGGAAGATATAATCAGCACTATAAATTTGGCTCACGGTTCACTATAAATTTGTTGGCTTATTTTTAGCCCTTGAATCTATCAGCCAATTTAAGGACCAACTGCACTGAATGAATACCTCATATTTGAATAATTACACGTTTTTGTAGAAAATAAATAACAAAATTGTATTAGCCGCCGATAAACTATAGCATGAAGTTTAATGTTTTCTAGTGTCGAAGGTAAGTAAACAATTGTATTTACAGATAATAAACACACCCAACTTTTAAAGTGACCCTCTAATAATTGTAACATTGGTGCAAGATACGATCTTGTAAATTTTTGACAAAACTTCTCAATATACGTATAATATTGTTACATTTAGAATGATTAGAAACCTTATCAGTAGACTAATGCCTAGATCACACGGAACGAGTACAGTGGCGAGACAGTGCTCTCGGCCGAGTGCTCGGTTGGTCTAAACGTATTACCGAGCGCTCGGCCGAGCGTTATTCACTTATTTCGCCCATATCACTCTCTCGGCCTAGTGACATTTTACTGTCTCGTCACTGTACTCGTTCCGTGTGATCTAGGCATAACATTGATGCACTGTCAAGGGATTACGATTTTGATGAATGTCAATGAAACATTTCCGCCACATGAAAAACTGGGGTCGTTTTTTCAACTAGAACTTGTTTTTGAGGCAACTACTTACGATTAAGTTTATATTTGTGAATTGTATTCAATGTTGTATTTTATATGTATATGCACACTACAAATGATTATTCTTGAAATTGGCGCAAAGGTAATCGGTGCTGTGTAAGTTGCTTCAGAATAGCAAATCGATGGCAATGGTTCGTTGACGTTTGGAATTTTATCCAAAACGGCACCTAAATTGTCCGTAATTGCATCATAAAAATACTTGTCAGAAGAAGCCACCGAAAGAGATTCCACAGCGCTAGCATATGAACCACTATCGCTATCGCTTTCATTTAACTCTCTCATTCTCAAATTTGTTACTTATGTAACAGTAATATGTGATGACAAAGCTTGTTGAACTTCGAAATGAGTATCAACAGGAGTACAAAATATACAGCGCAGTTCGAAATATAATAGACTGCGAAATCATGAAAAGCAAGTTGGTGGTGGGTATGACTACCGTCGGCGCCGCACGTCTTCAAACAACATTGCAGACCCTCAAATGTCGGATCGTGGTTGTGGAAGAAGCAGCCGAAGTTTTGGATTCGCACGTTACGGTGTCTTTAACGAGCCATTACCAACATTTAATTTTAATTGCCGACCACCAACAGTTAAGTCCAACTAAGGCCGATTATCGCATAGAAAAAAGGTTTAACCTGGGAATTAACATGTTTGAACGGATAGTGCGGAATAAAATACAGTGCAATACATTGGGCGTGCAACATCGTGAAACCTCGCAATGTGGACTATCGTTCACCCCATCGCATGCATCCCAACGATCGTTGGAATTTGTACCTTTATTGGTTACTTATGTAACAGTAATATGTGATGACAAAGCTTGTTGAACTTCGAAATGAGTATCAACAGGTGTACGAAATATACAGCGAAGTTCAAAATATAATAGACTGCGAAATCATGAAAAGCAACTTGGTGGTGGGTATGACTACCGTCGGCGCCGCACGTCTTCAAACAACATTGCAGACCCTCAAACGTGGGATCGTGGTTGGGAAGAAGCAGCCGAAGTTTTGGATTCGCACGTTACGGTGTCTTTAACGACCCATTGCCAACATTTAATTTTAATTGCCGACCGCCAACAGTTACGTCCAACTACGGCCGATTATCGCATAGAAAAAGGTTTAACCTGGGAATTGGCATGTTTGAACGGATAGTACGGATAGTAAAATACAGCGTACTACATTGGGCGTTCAACATCGTATGTGTCCAGAAATCGCAAACTTAATCGTGCCCCACATTTATCCAGAACTCGAAAACAATTACTCCGTTACTGATATTCCGCCAATTTTAGGAATGGATTGGTGCCTATATTTCATCGATCACAAACACCGAGAATCTACATAAATTACTCTACATAATTTATTGTCTTCCTGCCCGAAGTACACACAACATCGACATCACTACACCTTTCAATGTCAATTTTATAATATTATACCGTTCGACCTTACACAAATAATCACAAATAAATTAATCACTAAACAATTCATTACATTTTGCAAAATTATAATCAATACACTTAAACAATTCACCAATCCTTAATTTGTCTTAAAATGCATTTAGCCGTTCTGTTTGAAGTGAAAGTAAAACCCATTTCATTGCAAGCAACGAAGATCTGTTCATGATTGACATCGGAGATGTCAAGAACACCGAAAGTGCACCTAGAAGCTTGTTTCGATAGGTACAAGGCAGGATTGATGAAAGTTTCAAAGAAAACCAAGCCGAAGTTGTGGTTTCTCTATATTAATTTCTTGTTTTTGTTACAAGAAGACGTTGTGAGTGGCGGAACCGTTTTAAATTTAGAAATTCTCCCAGGCGCCTTACCCGATGCTTCCAGGGAGAATTCTTTGTCATAAACTCATTGCTAAGCGTGGTTGGGTTTGGAGAATGAAGAGAACAAATTAAAAATTACGGAAGAAGGCAACGAACACGGTTAAGTTAAATTTTGTTTTTAATTAATTCTTTACAGCTACGGCTACCATTCCAAATTGTGTAGAATTGTGGGTAGCCAGGCTACACTTGCAATCGGTATTGGGGCGTTACCGTTATGGGAGACGCTCCTCGAGTACGAGTCCACAACCAGGTTAGTGATGTTATCCATTGGTTGTTTATAAACTTGTATTGCCAATGTGCTCTTATTAAATTGTTTATGTCGTGATTGTTGTCTTTATTCTCTTGTCTACTGCCAACCTTCCCAATATATTTAAACTAAAATTTAAATAGTGGAATTACCGGAATTGTAAACCGAATACTGTCGAACGCTTCAGGCACGACTTAAACAATAGTTTAAAATAAAACCATTGTGGTTTGAAATAAAACTAGACCGTTTTAATTCAAAAGACACAATAGTTTAAAATAAAAACCATTGTGGTTTGAAATAAAACTAGACCGTTTTAATTCAAATGATAAATCTTTAAAAGAAAAAAAGTTTTAATTGAAAAGTAATTATTTTTTCGCCATAGGTAATGCGTAAAACTGTTTGAAATAAAACGATTCGTTTTGAATCAAACGATTTTTTTTTTCAGTGCAGAAGCAATCCATGTTATTAAATAGTCATGAAATTCGGAGCTTTCTCTATTTGAGGAATGGAGACGTAAGGGGACTGTTTGTTTTGGTTTGAAAATATCACGTGGTGTAGCTTCCTCTTAACATAAATACAAAATTTACTATTATACATATTTTTAATATGCTCTATATTGTTTATATAGCAATCAAAGGAAACGCAAAACTCGAAGTATTCAATGAAAATAAACCAAACTCGAGTACAGTTAAACATTCGTTACCTGGAGATTTTCTTATAGAACAGACCAATTAATTCTCAAAATTTAAAAATAAGCTAGCTATAACTAAGCTATCTATTATAAGGACATCTTATCTTGTCCTTATTAGGACACTATAAGGACATTCACCACATCTTCACATTATTTGTTTCAGAAATTATTTATATTTCACAATATCTGTGCATGAACTAAAAATTTAGATTCAACTTTTTTATTTCACCATTTTTTCATTTAATTATATAACGACAATTCCTTTTAAATTAAATGTGTTCCGGATTTACACATTATAAAAAGTTCATGCCATTGAAACCTCTAGATGGAAACCACACATTTATGCATTGTTTTATTTGTAAACTACTACCACCTTCGATCACCAGGTTTCAGCGATATGAACTTAATTATGGTTTGTTCGTGACAAGAACGCAGTTTTTAAACCGAGACTTTGAATTAGAACTCTTTTTGATTCCAAATGCATTCAAAGACAATGACTAATAAATTATAGTTAATTAATATTATTTGTAAAACTTATTAAAACACGTAAAAGTATTTGATTTTTTAACTAAATTTAGTGTTTCTGACTTAATAGTTTTATATTTCCGTTTGATAATTTCCAGATATTTTGAAAATCAGAGAACTGAAAATCAATTGCTACAAATTAATACGTTGAAACTAAGCCGAGATGAAGGTTTCATTATTAAATTGTAAGAAATAACAATTAATTTAAGTTTTGACCTATAACGCAACCATTTTTACCGATTAAATAATCGGGAACTATATGAACTATGGCAGCCCGATAAGTCTCTGAAAATTCTAAGAGATTGCGCTAGGATTCACCAATGTGTACCATTTTTTACAGCAACGATGTAGTCCGTTACATCGCTGTTTTCAACAGCACGGGTGTGCGATTTACAAAAAGAGGGGCATTGTTAATTTAATTAACCATGAATACTGTTGAATTTCGAGTCGAAATGACTGTAATTTCGAATACAATGTTATCGCTCTGATAACATGGCGATTAGATATTGCAATCGCCAAGTTTGGAATGCGACGTGTTCGTAGTTAAACTTGAACGTTGAACTTGCAGACAGCTGCACCTTATCTAACTAGGTCAAAACAATAAAAGACGACACCGGACGAAAATTAATCTTTTTATTTTATTTCCAGGTGTTCATCAATTAGATCGAATCCACGGTCTGCTAAGATTGCGGGAAAGTGGGGATCGCTTTTTTGGGACCGGGTTGGAGCCTTTGAAACTTACCTAAAATCAATGCGACCTAAATGAAAAACTCAGTCAGCTCAAGACTTTACACCGTCGAGGGGTGGGCAGGTGCGCGCCTCGCACCACCCACATTGCCGACTTCATCGACAATTAGTTTGCTTGGTAAACCGCCTCACGGTTTACTGTATCCTTTTGTTTTACCAAATCAGTCCTTTATTAAACTGCTATCAAAGTCAGCTTCTCAAGCACCCGATGAAGGGAGAAGGCGAGCTTAACTGGCAAAATATCCTACAATCCCACCCAAAGCCAGCAAATAATATAAAAATTACGGCCATTTACAATTACACAGTTACAAGTTACAGCACTGAGAAGCGACCAACCAAAGAATATTAATAAATATAGAAAAAAATGAGTTTCGAGTTTCGATTAAACACTATTATTTGCGCAAAAAAACGATAACCGAGACAAAATCCAAGCTGGATAAGTATTACCCGGACTCTGCACCGTCGATGGGAACGATTCATAAGTGGTTTACTAATTTTCGTTGTGGGCGTACGAGCACCGATGATGTTGAACGTTCTGGACGCCCGAATGAGATCACTACACTAGAAAACATTGAAAATATCCATGATATGATGTTGAATGAACCCTAAGCAAAATTGAGGGAGATAGCTAAGATTGCATTCATGTCAATGGAACGTGTGGGCAATATCGTACTTGCGTTTTTGGGCATGAAGAAGCTCTGAGCGCGTTGGATGCCGCGTTTGCTCACAGTCGACCAAAAACGAATTCGTGTTACAACTTCCCAGCAGAATTTGCGCATGTTTAAGCGTAATCCGAAAGACTTTGTGCGCCGATTTTTTTCACGAAAAAAAATTCTAACTTTTTCAGCAAGTTGAAATGATTTTTTTTTTTTACAAAAAGCACATTTTGTTTCAAACCCGAGAAAAATTTTAAATTTCACAATTTTTTCGGTTTTTCTTAGTTCATCTAGAAGAAAAATATATGAAAATTAAAAGTTTCTTTGGTTTTTTGTTTCAGACGAAAATTACGAGCTGCATCTTTCCCGCCGATTGGAGACTGCAATTGCAAGGTGTTGCACAAATGTGGATAAAAATCTGCTGCGTTTGAATATTTTTCGCTCAAAAAAATTTTTTTTTAATGTTCAAATATGCAATAAAATAATCTTAAAAGTTCGTTAGACGTGCTTATTTTTTTCTGCTCTAAAAAATTCCCCCAAAAAGCCCTTTTTTTATGCCTCCTAAAGCAGGCTCCTTTTAATCGAAAAAAGAGTTGGTAAATAGGGGTGTTAGTTCCATAGAAAAACACTAAATTTTTTAAATTGAAATATGTTTTCTTTTGTACGAAAAGAACACCTCTTTTGATTCAAATAAATGGTTTATTAAAATTAAATTAATTTAAATATCAGTTTAACATGCAATTTAATTAATTCAAAAACATGTTTGTTTCCATAAAACATTAGCTGTTTTGCAACAAACCTTAATATTTATTTACTTAAATAAAACTGTTTTTAAATCAAATAAACGATTTATTGGAAACCACAAAAATATGTTTGGGGCAAAGTAATTTTTTTAAATACCACCAAAGTGATATTTATTTGCCCCTATTTAATAAAAGGGTTTATATTATTTAATACAAAGAAATCTTTTTCTATGTGCGGTACAAAAAATGAGAACTTTTATGAAATTCATGACATATTAAAATATGATTTTTTAAGTATTGAAGTTTACAAAGTTGATTTTGCATGAACTTTTGCAATGTTTACTTTTATCATCCAGATACTCGGTTTTGTTATCATCCAGTTTTTTTCAATCTAAAATTTGTATTCTGAACTGTAAAATTTTAAATGTTGAGAATAACGATTGAAAAAAGAACAGTAGGTACTCAAAACACAAATAGTGGCTACCTACAAAAAATGTTTTCGTAAATATTCGAATAATCACTTCCCGCCATTTTTCAACGACGGTTAGCATAGTCGATCGAAGATGGCGTTACCCTATGGAGCTACCCTACAAAAAATGACCGACCGTTCTTGAACATGCGATTCATCTATTGTTAAAAGATATTTTGAACCACCCCAATATCATAATAAAAGTATAGCAACAAGCGTTATAACATTTAATATTCGAAAGGGGCAAATTACCACGTTAACAAGACATGATAAATGAACATAAAATACTACTGACCTTGTCCAACCTTGACTACGTGTAGACAATTATTTGCGATAAGACCGACCTTGATTGGAATTTAACCCGACGCCGATAGTTAATACAATAACTTCACTACACACAAAATACTAACTGCGATGCACTTCTGAAGATCCAAAGCAAATAAAATAAAACAATCGTAAAAAAATTAATTACAATTACGCGCACTGCGGTTTTTTGCAAAGCCCGGCAAACACGGTAGTCCACGGTAGACGCACGGTAGTACAAGACTGCAAGACCATACAAGGCATCATGGTGGCAATATGTAACCACACATTGTCACGTGATATTTGTTCAGGGTTGTCAAATATCACGAAGTAGCGACTAAATTAGTGAAATTGACAAGCAACAAAAAATATTTTGTACAATTTTTTTTTACGTAAATATGATCCTTTGGATGTCCTTTACCATATAATGTGGTTAGATTTTTCTAAAGGCGGCTCATTTCGATGTAATTAAATAATGATTATTAAAATAAAATTATTCGAGGTATCAGGGCTGTATTTACGCACGGGCCAACATGGCTTATGGCCCAGGGCGCAAAATTTCAGAGGGCGCATTTTTAAATAACCCAATTTTATACAAAATAAATATTCACAGTTTTTATTTTCATGTATTGTGTGTATGTCTTTTTTAAAATAGCAAACTTGCTAATACAAAGATAAAAAAGTAAATGTAAGTACAGTAGAACCCCGATTATCCGTGCGCGCATTATCCGGGCGGCGGATTTTCCGTGCGGCATTTTAAAATTTCATCCGTGCGCGGATTATCCGTGGCTGACGGCCAGAGGTTGGCGCATGAACGCTGAATGCACCGTGCAGGCGTTCGTCTCGGGGAATACCCAAGTTCGGCTAGGGAAATCCCCCGTTTATGTGTTTACTTATTATTTTCGCCAATTCGACGCCTGAGAATTACAGTGTTCTATGTCCATATTTTACTTTTTTACAGTAGAGCTAATTGAAAATTCTACTTTTGATTAACATATTAAATGAACTATTTTGTTGAATATATTTTGTTTTTCAAGCAGTATAACTATAGATTATTCGTATTTAAAAAACAAAATTCGCCTTGGTTCATTCACTTTGATCATGTAATATCATTCTAGCATTATCTATTCGTTGGTAGAGATAGAACAGTATAATAATTCTAGTACTATCCGAAGTTGAGATAGAATAAAATAATATCGGTGATAACTAAACTTGGACCCTTAAATTTTATATTTTCTCATTGGATATAGAACAATTTCGATTTAAAGGATCTAAAGACAGCATAACCTAAATATTAACAAAACGTGGACAGAGAACAATTGCCACCGACTCGTTAGTTAAACCATTGTTAAACGTAAACAGACGCACTAAATGCAGCGTACCGGTGCTAATGAAAAGCGTAAACGTAATGTTTACACATGTATTTGTCTGAATAAATTATTAAAAAAATAAAAATGAGGTCTTTGGATTATCCGTGTTTTCGATTATCCGGCGAAGGATCGGTCCCGGCTGGCCCGGATAATCGAGGTTCTACTGTATATAAAAATTACGTCAACTATTGTTGAATATGATATTCGATACTACATAAATATTGTGAGTAAGATGTAAAAACCAAAATAAACAGCAGTGGCTAGAATCTAGAATATGCATTATATCGTTTTATGTTTATCAGTTTATGCGTTTTGCTGCGTTTGAAGATTTTTTCTTATAAACAATTTTTTTTTATTGCTGATGATTTTAATTCTAGATATTTTAGTGCTAAGCTCAATGCAAAGCTCAATGCAGAATGAGAGCGCGTCGCGTACACGTTTCAAACCGTGAATATTGTTAAAGTTGAAATATTCCGTGCTTAAGTTTCTTAATTTCTTTAGACACAAAATTAAAGAAGGTAATTAGATTTTGTAAAATTTTTCTGGGTTGAGTTGAGGGTTTAGTTTTATATCCGTAGTATTGACAAAAATGTCGACGAAACTTAGTGGATTTGAATTTCCTAAAAGAAAAATTGAAAAAAAAGTTTCCGAAAGGAGAGCATTAGAAGGTGTACCAAAAATTACTTCTTTTTTCATAACTTCCGTCACTGTAATTTCCAAACAAAAACATGTTGAAGAAATTGAAAGTGTTCCACAAACAAGTGGAATAAATAGTGAAAATAAAGACCTGGAAACTCCAACACCACAACTTACGTGCGAGCAGCACGCAAGAAGAAGTTGAAGACACCGAATCTTTGTCAAGTAGAAAAGAAAGCGAAAGCGGTGAAAAAGAAACGCCAACGCCAAGAATTACTTCTACCTTTTTAAGATCCTGTGCCCCTGGAACGTCCAAGCTCGAACGTCCAAGTGAAACTGTGTCTCTGTGTCAAGTGAAAAAGTGTGTGAAAGTGAAGAATTAGGAAATCCCAACACCTAACATTATAGAAAAATCTACCATTTCTTCTGATCCAGCATTTTGGAACATTAACAGTGAAACAATTGAAATTTTATCAAGAAAAGAAGTAAAACAAAACATTGATAATGAAAATTTTGAAGGGCCAAAACGAGCAGACGGAACACGCTTTAGATTTTGTTCGAAAAAAGTATTTACTAAAGAACTGCTGAATGGAGAAAAGGTTGATAGAACTTACTTAGTTTATTCGAGAAGTTTAGGATGTATATTTTGTGTACCATGTCGTCTATTTGGAGGGTCTTCTTTGTTTGCAAATGAAGGTTTTCACGATTGGAAACATGCAAATAAACGCATAATTGAACACGAGAATTCGCATTCTCACAAAACTATACAATGGAAATGAAATTAATGAGTCAATCTCTGGGTCGAGTTGATACAAGTATTTCACTTGCAGTGGAAAAAGAAATTACATATTGGATTAATATTCTTCGTCGTGTTGTGGCAGTAGTAAGGAGTTTGTTTTCAAGGGGTCTTCCATTTAGGGGCTCGAGTGAAATTTTCGGGCAACCTGATAACGAAAATTTTATGATGGCATTGGCACTAATTGCCGAATTTGACCCTTTCTTATCAGAACATATATCGAAATATGGCAATCCTGGCAGCGGCAGGACATCATACTTATCATCTACTACTTGCAATGAGTTTTTAAAGATCTTGTCTCAACACGTGATGGATATAATTTCAAAAGAAGTCTCGACTGCAAAATATTATTCGATAATCGTGGATTCCACGCCAGATATGTCACACATCGATCAGCTTTCTTTTATTATCAGATATGTTACTGAAGATGGAACACTTGTCGAACGGTTTGTAGGATTCATTCCTAATTGTGGACATAAGGCAGTAGATTTAACAAAAGCCGTATTAGAAAAATTAAAGGACCTAAATTTGTATATTGCAAACATGAGGGTCAATCTTACGATAATGCAGCCAATATATCAGGCGCATACACCGGATTGCAAGCAAGAATTAGGGAATTATGCTCTTATGCTACCTATATACCCTGTTCCGCCCATTCCTTAAATTTGGTGGGTGAAGCTGTTGCGGAATGTTGCGAGGGCTCTTCTCAATTTTTTTATTTTCTGCAACATTTGTATAATTAATCGTTTTCCGCATTGAAGAGAATAAAGAATTACCTACGTACTTCAATGACTCAAGAGCATTTATTCAACTTGGCAATATTATTTATTGAAAATAATATTTTGAAATTTTTAGATTACGAAGAAGTCATTAAAGATTTCATTAATTTGAAAATGCGTAGAAAATTTATTAAAGTATAGTGTTGTTATCTATGTATTAATTATTTTATTATTTAACTTATTTCAGTATTTTTTAATTTTGTTACGATATGTATCATTTTTTTAATATTTCTATATATCATTAAATCAAAAGTACATTTTAAATTTTAATCAAAATTGGGGCGGCATTTAATTTTTGGCCCAGGGCGCACTTGTTCATAAATCCGGCCCTGCGAGGTATTTATTCGTAAGTCTTCACCGGCAGAACGCACTGGTTGTATACCTTTCGTTTAAGGCAGATTGGTATTTGGCTCTTCAGTATATACTACCGTAATTTTCCGAAAGCTGCTCACGAGAGACCTATTCTTGATATATTTCACAGGTTTGGTTATCTCTTCCTATTCTTATTTCGTAACCTAGATATTTATAAGCTTCTACTGGTTGTATTTCTTGCTTTGCCATCTTCAGATTTCCACTTAAAACAAGATTCGTCATAAATTTTGTTTTCTATACATTTATGTTGAGACCTACGTCATTGGAAGCTTTATTAAGAGTCTATAACATGATCTGTGTTTCACTTATATCGTCAGATATTAGCACTATATCATCAGCGAACTTTAAATGGTTGAGCATTTCTCCATTTACAGTAGAGGTGAATAAACTGCATTGCCTATTTAATTAAACAAAATCAGAATTTTTGTCTAATTGTGTAAAATGTATTACTTTAGATTAGCGCTGTTCTTGTTAGGATTGAAATGAAGTCATAATCAATATGATTCTAACATAATTTACAAAAGTTTTGTTAATTTTTAATTAAATCTGTTAAATGGTGATTAATTAGTATCGAGTTAATTAAAAAGCAATAAAAATAAAACTTTCACATTAGATGTTTTTATTGTAATTTAAAATGGATTTTTCTTTTTAAGCTATTATCAAAAGTATGTTTTAAAAATATTCAAAATTTCGTGCCCCCCTTTGCTTTTATCACAGCCGAAATACGTGCCGGCATGGATGGAATTAAATTTTCGATGGTTTGCTTAGAAATATCCTCATACCATGCTTCTTTTAGAGCATTTCTAAGTTCCTGGTTAGTCTGAGGTTTCCTCTCTTTGATCTTAGCCCCAAGAATAGCACACAAATTTTCTATAGGGTTCAGATGCGGCGAATTTCCAGGCCACGGTAACGAAATAATCCCCTTTTCTGCTTTAAAATTAGTTACCTGAAAGAAACGTTTTATTTATTTGCCACTGTATAGTAAACATTTCGTAGATAACAGTTTAAGCAAACACCTTGAACGATTACTCACCCTTTTTACCCTATGGCATGGAGCTGAGTCATTCTGAAAAATGTACTGTGATACCCTGGCGAAGTACACATTAATGGATGGTAGCAAACATTTACTTAAAATTATTTCGTAGTCAACTGCCTTCACTGTTCCCCCCACAAAAAGAAGTTTTCCCATTCCGTGAAAAGAAAAACACCCCCGGATCATTTGGCCCCCTGGTTTCTTCTGTCCTCTGGAGACTTTCATCGCTATATCGTTCACCAGCTTTCCGTCGCACGTAGTGAATACCATCGGATCCCCACACATTAAATTTGCTCTCATCCGAGAATATCATTTTCTTCCGGTCTTTTATAGTCTAATTTTTACTAAAGTCGAAAACGACTACATCGCATTTTTTTCAGCAAGATGTGGTTTTCTTGCAGGAATTCTTGCGTGAAATCCACTGTCACGAAGCCGTCTTCGCGTTGTTTCGACACTAATTTTGACTCCAGATGAATCTTCGAACTCCTTTCTGATATCAACAGCCGTTTTAAAGCGATCCCTTAAACACATTCGCGTCAGAAGCCTGGCCTGCGATTTTGACGTTTTTCGTGGTCGTCCACTACCTTTTGTGCGATTTGTGGTGTTTGTTTCGCGACATTTCTTTTAAAACCTTGCTACAGTCGACCGATTGCATCCAACTTTGATGGCAATTTAAATTATCGACATTCCCGCAGTCGAAAATGCAAGAATTTCTGGTTTTTTATTTTCAATTAATTGCTTATACTTGGCCATATTTATACAAAACTCTTCAAAATCGACTGTTCTTGTACAAAATATAGCATCTACTGATTAGAATGTTACCTCCTACTACCCTTATTTTGCATACAAACCCTAATTGAACGGTTATTCTTAGAATTGTACCTGTTATTTGCGTCTATTTGTAAATTTTAAACCTATACAATCAAAACATATAAAGTACTTAGTTTTAATTATAAGCAAAAGTGTAACGTGGTAGTGATTATGAAAAATATGTATCGATCTTTAGAGGTTGGAAGTATTTTTATGTATTAAAATTAGACTTATGCAGGTCCAAAGGGCCTTAACGTAATAAAGTAATGTTTTGGGGTTCAGGGCGCAGGTTTGATAATAATAAACAAATAAACGTTATTAGATAAAATTACGGTTATAAAATTTAAAAAAAAATGTTTCTCGGAAAAATTTATGTTGAGAATATCAAGGTTACATTTAATTTGTAAGCACGTGTACAGCGGAGTTTTAGGGCTTAAATAGGGTATTTACATATTCTCTAAAGTAACATTAATGTTTCGGGATTATTTAATAAAATTACATAATATTTTTCGAAGCTCAAAAAGGGTCGTAATAAGGTTATTTTTCCAAATGTTAACTATATAATTAGTAACTTCTGTTCTGCAATAAAAAAGGATATATTATGTGAGTGAGCCTTGATTTATATTGAACTGGATATTCGCTTTTTATAAGTGCAACTTTTCTCAGTCGCAGTACGTTGAGGTTGATTGTTCGGATGAGAACATGTTTTATAATTTCTGGCTTCTCTTTTGACCATTAAGTAGCCTTTGTTTTATTTGTCAGTCCAGATCCATGTGATCTGATAATCATCTCTAGTAAACAGTAAAAAGACCCAAAAATTGTAACAAGGGTCAATGACCTGTAACAAATTTAATGGTTAATTTTCTCATTAAATTTTATATTTCAGTACAAATGATATTCAAACTTACTTTTATAATAGCATTGCCTGGTGTTATATTGTATTTTCCAGTGTTTTTCCGCCAACAAATATTTTCTGTACATAAGGGTCATTATTGCAATTAGTGCGTTCATGTTTATAGCCTGTGGATTGAATAATTAAAAATTAGTGCTTTAAAATTATATAACTAGTGCCATAAAAATACAAATTTATGAAAAGGATTTACCCAATATCTTTCGCAACCAGATCAGCAATATTATCTCATGCAGGATTGAATAATTTGAATTTGGACGACGTCATTTCCGGTGCCTAGCCGAAAAACCTATAAAAGAGGGTGAAATTATCGACTCTCTCTCATTCGTTTTCTAGAACTGTAGTAGTACGTATCGAAGATTGTTATTGGTTTTGTTTCTGGAGATTTCATTTTTAATGGTTGGCAACAGTTTTGAAAAGTTGGAAAGTTTGGCAACCTGTTGGAATATTTTGACGTTTATGGAAAATTTTTGGTTAATTATTGGAAAAGCGATTATCGATCTTGAATTCGAATTATATTTTGAAGAATTATATTGGAAAACATTTACCTTCTGTTTATATCAATATCACGGCTAGGTTATGTCGTATCCTTTTGTATTGATGTTCACACTTCAATAATACCTGGAAAATTAAGTTTGGTTAATTCCGTTAAAGCATCAATTTACAAGTTGGAAATTAATTTTTACTTACCTGGATCAACAGAAAATCACAATAAGGCTTCTTGTATGGTCGTGGTTGCGGAAATTATCTGCGAGATTGTCGTTGATGTGTCATATTTTCTACACGAAGCTTATCTACTAAAAAACAGTGACGTACTTTTGGGTGAGCAAGTTTATAAATTTATCTTTAAAACTGTATTAATTTTTCATAAAGACAATTTTTTATTATTTGTTGGCGAACAATATTTGTACATTATTGAATTTGTTTATTTGCTATATTTACTAGTAAGTTTGAAGTTATCAATTTTTAATAACCATAATATTTGTTCTTTTGGTATTAAAATTATCATTACTTCTTATGAAAAATAAGCACAAATTGTCGATCTACGAGGGCCCACTTGAGAAAGTTAAATATATCGTTTTTTAGCGGTACATACATACATGCACTCCAGAATGTATAGGAAGTCCCACACAAGCAATTCTCAATAGTACTTTACACGAAGCGTTATCAATATAATTTTCGGGATGCAAAATTTCGAAATTATTGACGACTCTACTACCCATGCTAAGAAATTTAACACCCGAAGATATAAGGTGACGTTTAAGATAAAAGATGTTTCCTTACCAACGTTCGAAGAAAAAATTGACTTTTTCAAGGCAGTCATTGAGCAAATTATATCATATGCTTTACTATCGGTTTTAGCAACGGACAAAATTGGTATTACTTTTGAACTGAACGGTGTCAAAGAGAAATTACCAGGGTTTATGGCATTTCGAACAGCAAGTGAAGGAAAATTTAATGATGTCTGGAGTATATTGGAAAGTATTTTGCAAAGCGACCCTGAAACGTTAAACAATGAGGGGTTTAGACTAACCGTGACATCTGTAAGATTACCAAAAGGCAAGGGTCGTCAGCGCGTGTAAAATAATTTTGAAGAAGAATGCCGTCGAAAAAGAGGAATTGTTACAATTAATAATAAAGACGATTTGTGTTTAGCGAGAGCTCTGGTAGTGGATAAAGCTCTTGCTAAAAAGCACCATAGTTATAACAAAATTAGGGATAGGCAAGGTGTGAAGAAAGAGATAGCTGCCAAGTTAATGGCTATGACAGGCATCGAACATATAGGACCATAAGGCGCAGGTATCAAAGAACTAAAAATGTTTCAAAATCATTTAGCCGATTATAAGATCACAGTGCTCCGATACGGAACTAAAGGTCGAGAGGTAATATTCGAAGGCCCCGACGCCGAAAGTAAGATAAACTTATTATATCACAATCACCATTACAAGCTCATCTCCAGCCTCACATCCGCATTTGCCACACAGCTTACGATCATAAGAACGAACATAGGTGTGTAAAATCTTGCCGGGGGTGCGGTAATTTACCACCTTGTGAAAGAGGTGCAATGTTCATTAAGTGTGCGAATTGTAATCGATACTTTTACGGTGAAGAGTGTTATGAAAGCCACAAAAATTAAATGTACAACAAGGTGAGAAAGTACGATAAATGTTTTAGGATCGTAACTATAAAAAACGAAAATAAGGACCTGTGTGTGGTGAAATCTATTGTAAGACTTGTCAAGGACACAAAGCTGCAAACCATCATTGTTTTATTAAACAGACACATAAATTATCCTTTAAACAAAACACTCTCTTCGTATTCTACGACCTTGAGACAAGACAAGAAAAAGGGAACAATCTCGGGTTTAAACTTCATGAACCTAACCTCTCCATATTTCATCAGGTGTGTCCCACGTGTTACGATGAAAAAGACTTCATTTTTGTCAGAAATGCGGATTCAGAGAAACAATTTCATTTAATGATAATTGTGTTGCTGTTAACTTATTTAATGGAAGTAAGAAAGAAGTTTAAAAAGGTGGTCGCTGTAGCCTATAATGCTCAAGCTTTTGATTGTCAATTCCTGTTCATCCACATTATAACAAAACCATCTTTATAACCGGAGCTCATAATGAGAGGAAATAAGATTCTGATGATGGAGGTTGGTAATCTACGTTGCATTGACTCTTTGAATTATTTTCCTATGGCCTTGTCAGCTCTACCTAAAGCTTTCGATTTACCTACGCCCAAAGGTTATTTTCCCCACCTATTCAATACCAGATTAAATTCCAGTTACGTCGGTCTTCTACCAGATATTAAATATTACAGCTCGGACACTATGAAACCCGAAGCTCGCACTGAGTTTATAAAATGGTACGAACAAAATAAAAATTGTAATTTTGATATGAAGAGAGACTTAGTAGAATACTGCAGAATCGACGTAGATGTCCTGAGGAGAGCCTGTCTGCACTTTAGAAACTTGTTTTTGAAGGAATGTGACGTAGATCCCTTTACCGAGAGCATCACTATCGCTTCAGCCTGTAACCCGATGTTTCGACGAAAATTCTTACAACCAGAGACAATAGGAATCATACCAAAAGTATGATAGGAGAAATGATAAACAGTCAAAAATTGCTCTCCAGTGGCTACTGCATGAAGAACAGAAAAGAAGTTTTATTATTCAACACGCAGGTAGACAGAAAGAAGTAACAGTGTTGTAGGCTCAAAGGTTGATGGCGCCTATGAAAATCAAATGTTTCAGTTCCATGGCTGTTATTATCATGGATGTCCCTTCTGCTTTATAACGAGAAGGGATGAAGCACTTCACGATGACCCTTCACACACTATGAATATGAGATTCGAAAAAACAAAAAACCTTACCGACAAGTTAAGATTCTTAGGGTACGAAGTAACAGAAAAGTGGGAGTGTGAGTTTAGAAAAGATATGAAAAATAACAAAGAAACTAATTATCTAAGAAACCACCCGATGCTTGTCACGTTACCAATGAACCCCCGAGACGCTTTTTATGGTGGTAGAACAGGAGTCATAAGGCTAAAATATGAAATAAAACCAGGAGAACAAATCAAATATGTACATGTTTGTTCCCTATATCCTTGGGTATGCAAATACGAAAAGTTTCCTATAGGACTTCCTAAATATCCGTAGGACAGGAATGTTACAGGCTAATTGAAGAAAGCAGCTTAGAAAATTTAAACGGATTAATTAAATGTTTCGTCCTACCACCACAACATTCGTGTTATCTAGTACTACCGGAAAAAATGCAAAATAAGCTGATGTTTTCTTTTTGTCACTCGTGTGCAGAAATTTTAAACCAAATAGAATGTAATCATTCGGAGGAAGATAGAGTTTTACACGGTACATGGGTCGTGGATGAGGTGATTAAAGCGGTAGAAAGAGGGTACAAAACTGTGTCCGTTCATGAAATATGGAACGACAGGAGAGGGCGGTTTATTTGCCGGATTTATAAACAAATTCCTGAAAATTAAACAATAGGCTAGCGGATGGACTGAAAATTGTACAACAAAAGAAGATAAAGATAAATATATTGCCGATTATTTAAATAACGAAGCTGTACAAATGGAATCTGGTGAAATTGAAAAATCCCGGTTTGAGATCTCTTGCAAAGTTAATGTTAAACTCGTTTTGGGGTAAGTTTGGTCAAGTGAAAAATCCACCTAAAACCAATATTAGCATCGACCAGAAAGAGTATTTTGATCTGCTCTCCAACTCCTGCATTGACGTAAATTATGTACAGGAGGTAAATGAAGTGGTGATCGTTACTAATTGGGGGTACAAAGAAGAAGCGGCTGATCCTCTGAATACGGTTAATGTGGTGATAGTGCGTCGTACGTCACGACCCAGCCGCGTCTTAAACTTTATTCATATTTGGAACAGCTTGGTGACAGAATTTTGTATTACGATACAGATTCGGTTATTTACATTTCGAGACCGACCGAAATGGATTTACCAACGGGTGCATTCCTCGGTAATTTAACAGATGAGCTGGAAAAATATGGTCCAGGAAGTTACATCACCGTGTTTGCCAGTGGAGGACCCAAAAATTATACATATCAGAGTTTCATACCAACGGGTAAAATGGATCATAAAATAAAAGTCAGGGGCATCACACTTAATTATGAAATAGATAAAAAAAACTAACTTTGATTCTCTGCTAGATATGCTCACGAACAATAAGGGTAACGATAAAATTCTTGCTGAATCTTTCGGTATTAGGAGAACCGATGGTCACCAAATAGTTACGAAACCCGAATCAAAAACCTATAAAGTAAATTTCCAGAAACGACGTAGAGTAGAAGAATATGGCTATACCGCCGTATGGGTATAAGAGATCAATAATATTATAAGTAGAATTAATAAGTTTTATAACACAGAACTATAAATAAGAAAAATTTCCCGTTTAATATTTAAACGTGGTGTGCGATGATAGCAAGATTATCACTTATTATGTTTACATGACCTATTGTAAAGAATGGGTTGATTTACAAATGAATATTTCCCTAGTATTTAATTGTAAAATCATTAGATGTAAATTTACGATGATAAAGAAAATATAATTCAAATAACATTCAAAGGTCACATTTTGTATAATGTCTTCAATAGGTACCTACCTACCATTTCAAAAGGGGGATTAAACATTTAAAGGCTATACCCCGACAAAATAGCCCAAGCCGTAGGGTACAGGACCAGAACTGTTATAGATCTGTTATGGTTATAACAGGGCTGTTCGAGCTGATTGTTCTGTTAAACAATATCTGAATATCTGCTGATATAACGTCCTGTATTATTGACCATGGCTTAGATCAAAGATTCATCGCATTAGTTAACATCATCTAATTCGAAATACAAAGTAACGTCCTCGCGATGTGTTAGCTTGCATAACTATGCAAAAGGCTCGCTGATGGTATTTGATGACGTCATCACTGTTAAAAGTACCGACGTGTACGAGATTACTCTCGTAAAGGGTCAACCAAGGTCAACAGGCTGAACGAACAATACGACCACGGTCAACAGACCGAAAGAACAGTACAACCAGGTCGAGAGGTTCATGCAGGTGCAGGTTCTAATGAACCTGTTCGAGCTGGTCGATCTGTTCGACCTGGTCAATGGTATAGGTAAAAGCTTCGCATCGCCCTAAAACATGAATAATAGTCAAATCTTTCATGAAGGCTTTCAAGTTTAGCTTAAAGACCCTGGCAACTAAGTCAGGACGATCTGATCCCGATTCACCTCGTCTTAACTTACTTGTTATCTCTGGCCACTTTGGATTTGCAGTGAATGTGATGAAAAGTCAGGTGGGCCGTATTTTCCAAAAATTGACATTGCATCTTGAAGTATTTGCCGCATGTTTCTCGGAGAGCCTTCGAAAGAGGAAGGAAGAATAACCGACGAGCTACTTAGCTTGCACTCCAGCGTCGTATGCTGCATTTTGAATATGATTGGAAAGACCTTGATATAATTCAGAGCGCAATTTACTTTGTTGATATCGGATGTAGTTCTAATTATTGGCTTCCACTTGCAAATATGAGTCGATAATCCACTGTTGCGTAAGTTTTTCCGTACTTATGATCGGATTTAAATCATTTCTAATTGCTGTTTGCGCAACATTAAATTGTAACATGCTGATTTTATTACGCGTTTGTCGATATCCTTCACAATGCCAGGTGGGTTGCCAACCTGGTTCGCCATACAGATAAAGAATGCCATAAGTCATAGGGTCCAGATTTGGGCTGAGAATATTGATCCGAATTAATTGTTTTGCATTGTTCACGGGATTTAAAGGATAGATTCGGATATCACGTTCAAATGGAGGCTCACCGTCATCATTCACGAACACTATTGCAATTTCATTAGACATTGAAGCATTGTAACGTCTTTGATCAGACTGACGATCGCGCCGCATCACCATGTTTATGACAGGAACTATTCGTCCTACTTCTTCAGCTCGTACACGTTCTTGTTGCTCAATTTCTTTCATCAGGCAACATGAAGCTGCGATACGATTGTTGACACGGAATAAACTATCGATTTTCTCAGATAGACAACCTAGATCCTCAGGCAGATTCACTCGTTCGTTAACAGCTTCTTTCGTGTCCATTACATACAGTTATGCAAACTTTCTTGGTTGCCTTTCAGGTGGATACAAATTTGTGGTTCTTTGATACACCTGTCCATGAATTTTGAAAATGTACGTTCCCCGTTGCCCGGGATTGAAACAATCTCTGCTCCCATCGAAGCGAAAGAAACAGAGGAATTGTAAGAGCGGATGTGCCGACGACAGTTCTTGTAGTAACGATTTTCTGAATCTGAAAGCATAGAGCGAAGAAATTCGTGATACAACAATAGATTCCCATGTCGATCAAGCGGTTGAGGAATCTTCACTTTTCCTTTATGACAGCAGCTGGTAAATTGTTTATCAACTGGACGCTCCTTGGTGAAATTCTTGGAGGCACAGAACTGGCAGATAGAGTTTATTTCTCCACAATCGTGTCGAGTAACGTGAGATTCATCAAATCTCGATGCTCTTACTTGGAGTTGAATTGCTTGACTTTGTGGTCAATTTTCTTGCTGTCTTACGTATCGCATGATACTGAGCGTCAGCAGATTTCCGCACTTGAAATCCGTTAATTCGTTGATCCGTTAATCCGTTGATCCGTTGATAGAATTATCCGTTGATGCGTTCGGTCGTGCTTCGGGCGTCTACACCAGCAGAACAGACTTGGCCTTTTATAATAAGAGAAGATTTTGTGCCAATGGCAGTAAAACAAGATAATAGGATCTCCCCCCCCCTTCCATCGCTAATATTGGGTCGAATTTGTTGTCGGTCGTTTGTACGTCGTTATATTTATATTTCAAGAACAAAATCCGTACAAACGAAGCTAATTATCACACCAACGCACACTAACGACCCACAAACGATTGACACCAAATTTGACCCAAAATTCGTGATTGTGGAGGGGGGGCAGGGAAAACGGACGTCAAAATAATAGCATTAACTGCGCATGTTAAGAAAAGCGAGTTTCTGAGTTACAATTTATCATAATTATTTCGAAAATATAACATGATTCAAATTAATTTAGTAAATTACAACTTTTTAGTTATTTATGTTATGAGATTGTGCGAACACGACGCGTTTATAAAGTGCAACAATTGAAAGTTTTTAAAACAAAGTTATAAAGTGTATTTTCAAAACATTGTCAAGCTATCAAAATGTATCCACCCAGCCAGACGCATGAAGAAGCATACTCTTCTGATGAAAATTTATGTTCTTCGCATGATCGACGTAAGTTCTCTCAAATTACCATAAAGATTAAATACAAAATTAAAAAGTAATGGGTAATTAACACATTTGCGGATAGTTGACGGCATACGCTGCCAGTGCAATGTTATTGTTGACATATCCGCGAACCTGTTAACAGTCTAAATTACTTCAAAATTATTAATCTAAGGACACAAGAACACCTTGTTTAAATTTTGTAAAACTACAATATCAACAAATTGCAAATTATGTTTTAGTTATTGCTTGGTGCTGCAATTCTTACTCCTTTGTACCAATAAATTTTGTGACGCATTTTCGTTTTATGTTAGCTTATGTAACAAATATTTCAAATACATAAAAATTATAAAACTATAATTATATTATTATTATGAAATTTTTACAAAATCACATAACTATATCACATTGCATTTTTCAGTACTATCAACAATAATAATAATATTTAAGGTATTGTAGTAGCGATAAGATACTGATAGGAGTTTGTTTATATTAGTAATACAATGTCGCAATTCACAACGTGCGTATGCTAATTAGATGACCATCGTTTAAAAATTCAAATGCACTAAAATGAAAATCAACGAAAACAAAATAAATTAAATACAAGATTAACGAACAAAGTTGTTCTTTCTAGAAATAAGGTTGATAATAAGCAGGGATGGGCAAAATACATGAAAATATATTATTGAAATACAAAATACATTTACGTCGAGCATTTGAAATACAAAATAAAGTATTTCAAATACAATTAGATAGATTTAAATTACAAAATACATTTCAATTACAATTTTTAAGAATTATTTTAAAAATAAATTTATTACAATACAAAGTTTATGTGTAATAGTGTAATCACTAATCAGGCCTGTGTGTAATATACAAAAGTTAACAGCAAGCAAGCAAGCATAATTCACGAAGCCGAGACTTGCGGGCTAAGCCCTCTTGAATACCCTTCATCTGGTTTAGGGATTAACGCGCGATGGTTAATTTTGAGGGATCAACAACCCAGTTTCGGCATGTAGCCTAGTCTCGCACACTCCACCACCTATCGAAAGTATTTTGCAAAGGTTCTGTGAGCGTCCTATTTGCTAGGTAACTATGATTACTAACAGTAATCTCTCACAGTTAATATATGCCCCGCTAAGGCTGCTGATATCAACTTTCTATGTTGAATTTGAAAACAAATTTCAAGCATATAGATCAAAATTACAACCAGTGAAATGTAAACAAAGTAAATAATACATAAAGTATTTCCAAAGCGTTCTGGTTGATAGAAACGACTTTTATTACAGTCGAATACATGACCATTGCAAAAACAAACGAAGTGCTTAGGAGAGTCTTATTCTCAGCTGTTTCTCGTCCACTGCTGGACATAGGCCTCCCCTAACCTTCTCCAAGCTACCCTGTCTTTAGCAGTTTGATGCCATGATTTTCCCGCAGTTTGCTTTATGTCGTCCAGCCATAGTTTTTCTGGTCTACCAACGCTTCTCTTTGTAAATCTAGGGCGCCACTGGGAAATGCGATTTGGCCACTCCTCATATGATTTTCTTGCGACATGTCCCACCCAGTCCCACTTCAAGCTCGCTGTCCTTTTGATTATGTCCGTCACCTTCGTCATCCTCCTTATTTCCGCGTTTCTGATCCTATCCCTCAGGCTAACTCCCAATATTTCTCTTTCCATCGCACGTTGCGCTATACGTAGGCTGTTCGCGCTCTTTGCGGTTAACGTCATGGTCTCAACACCGTATGTCATTACAGCATAACACACATGTCGAAAGTCTTTGTTTTCAAACAAGTTGGTATTTATTTGTTCCTTAGAATCCACCCCAGCTTCCCGAATGCCGCCCATCCCATTCGGATCCTTCTTGTTATCTTGGCGCACAGTGGTGTATTTGACCTCAAAAGGTGGCATTAAATCAAATACTATTCCAACGGATTTCTAAGTAGGATATTTATTTTCAGGGCTCTTAGTAGTATCTAAAAAATACTTTGCATAATTCTGTTGCATTTATTTATTAAGAAAATGAATTTATTTGAAAAATTAACATCATCAGCAAAAAACACAGAAATAGTTTTTGGATGATATGTGTAAATATCATGTACCAATACACTTATCCGAAAATACAGGTTGTGATATCACAATACAACAAATATTTAATGGATACGAATTAAAAAATTCAGAAGAGAAGTAGTTAATAATTTTTATATTATTTTTCAAGTAATAGCGTTAAAAGTAGAAATAAAGCAAACATTTTAAATAATGTGTTGGTCATCTTCTTCGTCATCATCCATCGATCGCATCGTATCGTCATCGTCACTCTCGGAAATCTGTTTATGATCATCAATGACTTGGTCAGTAGGGGCTTTTAATAAATGTAATACCTGCTGAGATAAGTATCGAAGGTTTCTTTTGGGTAATTCTCTTTTGTTTGTTATAACAAGATCAGAGGTTAAAAGAAATCTGTTTAGAACGTCTCTGTTTGAACTTTCGCGGCTACATTTTCTCGAGTTATGTTCACGACATCTCTTGAAATCCTTATTGCAAGCTTCCTGTGCTTCTTCGCTTAACTGACCTATAGGCAGCAACGCAAATTTAACTATTTCTGGGCCATGAATTAAATATTTGTGTATGGTAGGTGGCATACAGTACCATGGGTATTTATCAACAAAGTACCGGGCAGTGCTGTGGCAGTGTTCACGAAATCTTTCAACATTTATTTCGTGACCAGAAGCCACAACTATTAATATAATTTGCATTTTTGTAATAAGTTCTACATCAATTGCAATTATTTCAGCAGAGAGTTCAGAATTTTCAAAAAAGCGCCTTGCCGTGTTTCCATCATTAGAATTGCCGATAATTAAACCACAGCGTTCTTTAAATTCTTTTTGAATCCGAGTCTAGGTTTCGGCTACTATATCTTTATCACTACCGTGAGCTTTCCATTTTTTGATAGGTGACTTATATGCCATATGGAGTAAACATTCAAAAAAACGAATCCAACCATGTAAAATTGATAAACCAAATTGTAAATTTTCTGTTTTAATTTCTTTTTGCATAACTGTATCGATATCGTTAAAAGATTTTGATGTTGCCCCGCATATATAACATTTTTGAGTCGATTTTGTATCTGTTAGCGCGTTACAAACCTAGCCATCCACCATTGAATTATCATTTCGTGTCTTACAGTAAGTGATTTTTCTTTAATAGTTGTTTTACTATTTTGCAGTTCTTCTATTTCTTTGTCTTCCCTACTGTTAATTGCACCGTATATGTTCAGTGCAATCACTTTATCCAAGCGAAGAATCTTGGATATTTTTTGGAGCAAATGGACTGTATCTTGGTATGGTTGAATAAAACACGGTTCTTTCCTTTTTCAACTGTATATTTTTGTAACCTTTTGTAATGTTGAAAACGTTTTTCTTTATTTGACAAGATATTGTTGTTACTTGTTTTTAGGTACTTGATGTGACTATGTTTATTTTGTAACTTTCTTGTTGCCTCACAACCGAACTAAAAAACGGTCGCAAAACAAAATGAAATGCAAAATGTTTGCAATTCTGAACATACCGGCCGGGTTGAAATGTGAAGCATTTAAAGAATAACGTGAAAGTTACAATATAAGATGGTTGTACATTGAGACAAACTTATAGCTAATGGCATAGTAATAAAAATTAAATTGACAGTCAAGTGAAGTAAAAACAATTCATTTTTAAAAAATGGAAAATTAAATGTTGCTAAAACAAAAACGAATAAATAATGTTCTCTTCACTACTGTAAGCAAACACAAGTGTTGCACTTTGTATTATTAGTTCTGGTCAGCACTAGGCAGCGGGCAGATTTTCGCGAAAGCTCTTTTTATGAGCCCACTAGCAGTTTGTACAGTCGCGACACGATTAATCCCTTCCGAACCGGGATGTAATGCAACAATTCTTCCTAATTTCCATTTTAATGGCGGTAAATGCTGGTCCTTTATCAGCACTAGAGTGCCTGCTGTCAGATCTGTATGATGCGTCTTCCATTTAACTCGGTGCTGGAGTTCAGAAATGTATTCCAGGCTCCATCGCTTCCAAAAATGTTGCTGGAATCTTTGTATGCGTTGAAACGAGTCGAGCCGATTCTCATTTAGCATCGTAACGTCAGGATCGGGCAATGACGAAAGGGTACGCCCAATTAAGAAGTGCCCGGGTGTTAAAGGCTGCAGGTCACTTGGGTCCGCAGTTAAGGCAGAGAGGGGACGGGAATTGAGGACAGCTTCTACCTGGTACAGAAAAGTGCAAAGTTCCTCATAAACTAAGATTTGTTCACCTATTACCCGTTTAATATGAAACTTACAAGATTTAACACCTGCTTCCCATAATCCTCCGAAGTGGGGACTATAAGCAGGAATGAAATGCCAAGTAATTTGGTCAATGCTGACTATAGTCGGAATAGATGATTCCTGGGTTTTCAAGAATTTCCCAAGCTCAAACAGTTCATGTTTGGCTCCAATAAAATTAGTGCCATTATCAGAGTAGATATGCGATGGCATACCTCGTCTTGATACGAAGCGTCTGAAGGACATAATGAAGGATTCCGTAGAGAGACTGGTGACCAGTTCCAGGTGAATTGCCTTGGTGGCAAAGCAAACATACACACAGATATAAGCCTTTAAAGTTTTGGCTCCGCGACCTTTACGATCTTTTAAATTCGTAGTCAACTCCAACATGTTGGAATGGAAAAGATTCCTCTGCACGGGCAGAAGGCAATTCACCCATGATGGGCTTCGTAATGGATGGAGAAAATCTAAAGCATCTAACACATTTGTGTACTATTTGTTTCGCCAAATTTCTACCCGAGGTGAACCAGAATTTGTCACGTAGGGTAGATAAAAGGAGCTGGGGTCCTGCATGAAGCATTCTAAGGTGCTCACGTCTAACTATTAATTTGGCTAAGTGATGCATGCCGTCAATAATTATTGGTAGTCTTTTATCAAATGAGTATTTAGTGTTTTTAAGTCTGCCTCCTACTCGAATTAATCCTTCTTCGTCTACGAAGGGATTGAGATTTATCAAAGGAGATGATGATGTGATCGGCTTTTTCTGTGATAGTAAATTAAATTCAATACTGAACGATTCTAACTGAGATAATTTTATCAACCTTTTGAGTGATACCTTTAATTCTTGAGGAGTAAGAGGTCCATATAATTTATTTTTAGATAATAGGCAGTTATTACCGAAACGCAGACATACGGCGATTGCTCTTTCAAGACAATGTAGATTAGAGTAGTTTATAAACTCAATGAAATTTTTGTTTAAACTAATGAGAGCCTTTATGTCCTTTTTAATAGCTTTTATTTAACTCGTACAAAATTGACCTCGCGCATATCCTATACGCGCAACTTGAAAATGGCTTCGCGAATATCAGATGTTTCACAAAAGCGCGCTTTCTGTAAGCCGTTGTTACAATTTGGTGTATTGTCTTATAATTTGGCGTATTGTAATAATTTTTGTGTTAAAATCAGAAAACTAGTTTTGCTGCAAATATCTATATTTACTTTGTTTTATTATGGTTATGTGATAAACTGTTGTGACATTTGTTGCTATCTCTTTTTTTTTTTATTTAGTGGTCAACTCAAATAATCCCATAGGCGTAACAGTGGTTTTGTTTGTTAAGGAACCCACGCAGGAATATTTTTCAAATAAAACATATTACCTATATAAAAATTTTTGGAAGACTAAAAAGAAATAAATAAAAAATAAATAAAAAAAATTAAAAAAAAAAAGCTTTTATAAAAACATGCACTATAAAGTTAAAAATAATTTTTCGTCACAAAAAGGAATAAAAGCGTGCGGCTGTTTAGCAATTACTTAAATTAAAATTAACAGCCGCACGCTTTTATTCCTTTTTGTGACGAAAAATTATTTTTAACTTTTTAGTGCATGTATTTATAAAAGCTTTTTTTTAAAAATTTTTTTTATTTATTTGTTGTATTCTGGAAGTTTACTAGAACAAAATTGTGGATTAGGCCAAGAAGGTTCTTCTTCCTGAAGCCAAGTTGGTCCATGCCACCACAAAGTCGAGTTCTTAAGCATTTGAGGAGTGGCTCCCCTGGACAACAAGTCGGCGGGGTTAAAATTGGTAGGGACGTGCCTCCAAGAAGAGTTAGCGGTGAGATTTTGTATGTCAGCTACGCGGTTGCATACAAATGTTTTTAATAAGTTGGGACTAGTTTTAAGCCGTCCCAATACTATTGTTGAGTCAGACCAGAGAAAGCAAGACGAATTTTGATAATTTATTGATTTTAATACCTTATGAATTAATTTACTTAAAAGCAGAGCACCACATAATTTTAATTTTGGTACAGTTATGGGTTTTAAGGGAGCAACCCTTGATTTAGAGCATAACAAATTTATGAAATTTTTATTGTTTGAATCGGTAGATCTAATATATAGTAATATATTAATATATACTAATATATAGTAGATCTAATGTTTAATTCATTTAGGCCTATTAGGTCTGATTTGTAAATTAACCAACGTCTTTCTATTTCATTTGGGACTGGATCGTCCCATGCAAGCTTTTCCAGCCATAGTTTTTGCATGAATAATTTTGCAATAAAGGTGCAAGGCGATAAAAGACCAAGTGGGTCGAAAATCTGAGAAATGACAGATAACATCTGACGTTTCGTTATTTTGTCGGAATGTCGATTAGAAATGAAAAACATAAAATGGCCATCTTGGAAAGACCAAATGAGGCCGAGTGTGCGCGATTGTTCATGATCGCCAAACTCATGTACACCTGGATGGACGTCATTGTGGTGTATGCCGGTAAGAATGTTCGGATCATTGGAAATCCACTTCCTTAAATTAAAACAACCTGATTTTAGAATAATTGATAATTGTGAGCATAGTTGAAACGCTTCTTCTATGCTTGACGCACCGGAGAGCAATCGTCAACATAGAAGTCATTTTTGATAATTTTTGAGATTTTAGGTGATGTTTTTTCACATTCATAACCTAATTGGGTGAGAGATCTGATTGCTAGGTAAGAAGCCGAAGCGGTACCGTAGGTAACAGTGTTGAGATCATAGTGCTCAATGGGATCTTCGGGAGAAAATCGCCATAAAATCCTTTGGAGTGATCTTTGAGCAGGTTGAACCTCAACTTGCCGATACATTTTTTCAACGTCGGCTGATATCGCATACGAATGCTGCCTAAATCTTATGAGAATAGTAAACAGGTCTTGCTGGATGGTAGGTCCTACCATCTGAATGCTGTTTAACGAATGACCTGTAGTGGTCGGAGACGAATCATTGAATACCACCCGTAGTTTGGTGGTCATGCTATTGATCTTGTGAACTCCGTGATGCGGAAGATAATAACAGATTTTTACTGTTGGATCAGCAAGCGACATGTGACCCAAGTCAATATATTCGCGCATAAAGTCACAATATGCCCTTTGAAGTGTTTCGTTGACGATTAGTCTCTTTTCAAGTGATAAAAATTGTTTTCTTGCAACGAAAAGAGAGTCGCCTAGAATTTGAGGTGGTTCCTTGAATGGAATAGATACAATAAATCTCCCTTTGGCGTCTCGTGTTGTAGTCCTTTTGAAGTGAGACTCGCAATTGTTTTCTTCGCTTGAGAAAACTCTTTCGGTGGGATATGTATCTATTTCCCAGAAACGGGCTAGCTGGTGTTCGATGTCACTTGCAATGTTGAAATGACATTGCACCTGCGCATTGGTGTTAAACCCTGTAGGTCCAGCTATGACCCAACCTAATTTGGTATTTTGGAGTATGGGCAATCCGGGGCCTAACCGAACTTGTCCAATACACATGAGTTCAAAGAATATAGGTGATCCTACCAAAAGATCAATATTTCCTGGTTTATCAAATGAAGCATCTGATAAATGGATGTTTGAAGGTATTTGAATAGCGTTACGTTCTACGCTAAAGCTGGGTAAGGTACCCGTTATCTCGTCGATGACCAGGCATGAAAGTTTTATTTTAAATTCAGAGTGATGAGCCTGTAACTCGACATCACATCTCGATTTGATGTGTGTGTTTGAATTGTTTAATCCAAACACAGAAATGTTAGCATTGAATATCGGTAAATTGAGTTTTTTACATACATCGAGTTTTATGAAGTTGCTTTGAGACCCAGAGTCAAGCAGAAGGCGTATATTTTGGACGTTTCCTAAAGGATCAGGGGTCTTAGCCGTAGCGGTAGGCAATAGAATTTGCGTTGTGCTTGTGCAAAAAGCGGAAAGAATTTGAATTGGTTCCTCTGGTGGGGCAACCGTAGCAATGTTTGCAACTGGAGGCACCGTACTAGAGGTGTTCTGCCGATTTAAGTGAAGGAGCGTGCGGTGCCTAGCTTTACATACCCTACATGAATACTTGGATTTGCATTGGTTCTTAACATGGCTTGTGGACAAGCAATTGAAACATAATTTTAGTTCTGTGACCTTGTCTGATCTGGCTCTTTGACTTAATTTTATAAATTCTTCGCACTGATTTATGTAATGACTCTGATTGCACATTATGCATGTAGCAGTGCTAATTACGAATGATTTTACCTTTGATTTATATTTAATTGTTGGTTCTGTGTCTCATTTTGACTGACGTCTTTCAAGACCTTCTAGGAGATTTGCGTGGTTATTTAAAAATTCTTTGAATTCCTCTAAAGTAGGTAAAAGAGCTGTACTTTTGTTAAAACATACTTCCCACTCCCTCACGGTGGTATCGTCTAATTTGTTTAATACCAAATAAATTACAACATATTCGAACAGCTGTTCGTTTGTAGCAAGCGATTTGACTGCGGAAATATGCTTAAACAAAATGTCATTTGCTTTCCTCAGACCTACAGAAGATTCTTTATTTTGTGTTTCAAAATGGAGTATATAATCTAAATGGTTTTTGATTATTTGCTTTGGTTGGTTAAAGCGAGCAATTAATGCCTTCCACGCAACCTGGTAATTGGATGCTGTGAATTCCAGCGAACCAATGACTGCTGACGCATCGTGCGTCAAAGATGATTTTAGATAATGAAGTTTTTGAGTGTCGCTCAAGTCCTCATTTTCATGTATTAAATTTTAAAATATGGCTTTGAATTCTAACCATGATTCTATATTTCCGTTAAATTTGACTAGGCTGATTTTTGGCAAATTAATGTAGTGCTTAGCACGTTCATTTCTGCCACAAGATTTATTGCTTATATCTGTGTGTACTGAAACTGCTTCACTAGGAGTAGGAGATGACTCCCTGCTTTGTTTTGAATTTGGCAACATGCCTTCTCGTAAATCTACAGTTGATTTCTGCATGTGCTTACGAATCATGATTTTTGCAATGCTCGTGTATTCATAAAATGAACTTTCAAATCGAATGAGCTGTTCTTCAGCTTCGTTCGATTCCTGTACGGTAATGATTTGAGCATGAATCCTTTCGAATTTGCTTAGGATATCTGAAATTACTGTTAGTCTTTCCTGCAATTCACAAATGTGTTCAGACGTAACTTCCTGAACTTGTTCATTTAACTTTGTTATGAATGTTATGAATCTGGTTAGGTGGCCTTTCAAGAGACCCCTCTCACGGTTTAATGATTCCATGATTGAAAGTTTTTGTTATCACAGTCGTGATGAAATGTAATTGAATTATTGAAATTAAAATTACCCTTAAAATGTGAAATCTTAGTAATAGGTGATTTTTTTTTCTCACCTTCTTCCTTACCTGTCCTCCCGGGTGTCCGCCGTCAGGCATTGCTTCCGGGATGATGTGTCCTAGAATCGGACCACGTTCTTCTCCTTTGATATCCTAGTTTTGTCGGCCGGGTAGGGGGCAATGCGATGGAACTCGCGTGTGGCGTGTGCTCTTCCGCATGCCTCTCTTCTACCTGTCCGGGTTTCGCGTCGAATCGTTAGTCCTCCATTTGTGTGTCGTCCTCCGTTTGTGTGTTCTCCGTTAGAGTAGCGGCGGCGGCTGCCTGTTGCTCGGCTCTCCCGGCTGCCTCCTTACATCTTAATATGGTGGTGACGAGGGTAGCTATCGTGACCGCTCCTGCCTTTGCTGCCGCTTCCCTGATGTGCTCTGCGAAGTTTAGATTTTTGTCTATCTTTATGCCGAGGACGGTTACCGAATCCTTGCATGGGATTGGAACTCCGTTTAGTCGAATGAAAACCGCAGGCACTTTCCTTCTTCCGCTTAGTAGTACTCCCTCCGACTTTTCGGGGACTAGGATGAGTCCTATTTCGCGTACCCAGGCGGAAATTTTTTGCAGGGCCTGCGTCGCGGATCTCTCGATCTCCGCCACGTCCTTGCCCACGATTACCACGTTGAGATCGTCCGCGAAACCCACAGTGGTGCAACCTTGTAGGAGCTGCAGTAATAGGTGATTTAGATATTTGGAACCCCACACTTATCAATAACACGTAAAAGCTATGTGTGTCAGCTGTTTGCTCCGTTGTACAGGAACAATGGCGTTTCTTTGGCGCCAAATAAATTTGATCAATTTACCTTGTGGTGAATCTTGATTGTAATCCACTGAATCCGTGTCGATCGACCAATTTTGAATCCGGCTCGAAGGAGCAATGTTAATTGCACCGTATATGTTTAGTGCAATCACTTTATCCAAGCGAAGAATCTTGGATATTTTTTGTAGCAAATGGACTGTATCTTGGTTTGGTTGAATAAAACACGGTTCTTTCCTTTTTTCAACTGTATATTTTTGTAACCTTTTGTAATGTTGAAAACGTTTTTCTTTAGTTGACAAGATATTGTTGTTACTTGTTTTTAGGTACTTGATGTGACTATGTTTATTTTGTCATTTTGTTTATTTTGGTTATTATGTAACTTTCTTGTTGCCTCACAACCGAACTAAAAAACGGTCGCAAAACAAAATGAAATGCAAAATGTTTGCAATTCTGAACACCTACCCTTCTCAGCTGTGGAAACTTCTATCGATTCTCTTACAAATTCTATTTTCAATGGTCTGCAGTACCTCGTAGAACTAGGGCGAGGATTTTGCAAAATGATTTTCGTACCACAAACTAGACGAAGTGGGACAATGGAAGTTATAAAAACAGTTGCATCATTAGCTTCCAGACCATGAAAAGCTTGTTTGTAAGAGCTATGACCGGAGCTACCGTCAAAACCCCATTTTGTGTATAAACACAGCTTACCCAGTTCTTCATTATCAAGGGAGTCGATTACACATTGTTGCACAACAAGTATACGCTTAACAGTATGATCAAGTAATGCTTGTAGATCAACTAGTGCAGTAGTAGGACTTACTGTAATATGTTCAGGTGTTGGATAGCATTCTTTCTTCGCCCTTTGCACAACCGTATAACATGGAAACTTCTCTGGGGCCATTTTTCTAATTACATTATATTGAATAATTTGATAAAAACATATAGGGTGACTTTGAAATTTTTGAGTTCTCCAAGTAAAACGCGAATTAAAAAGAATTGAGCAAAGCTGCGCAGGCAAATAAATTTTATTTTAAAGTCTCAAGTATCAGTATTATCCGTAAAAAAAATGTTATCTCTATCGACCTCGATTCATATTCAAATCTTCTTTTTTTCTGATAATCTTTTACAAAAATTAATACAATGCATTATAATATGATTGTAACCATATTTATTTAAAGATCAATTATTACAGACTTTATGTAAGATATTTGAACTTCGTATTTCCACAAGTAAAAGTTACAATTTATAACGATTTCTAGCAATAATAATCTTTGAAAAGAATGTGTTAACCCCCCCTCAGCAAATTCTTAGCATCTTTTGACGATGTAGTGGAAAATTGGAACGAGTAATGTTCCTAAAAATTCACATAATGGTGCCCAAGATAGTGTACTTTACAAAAATCATAATAGGGAATATGCACGTAGCATTTGATTTTTGTATTTTATGCCACATTTTAAGGCCAAATACCCCACTGTGCGGCGGTTTGATTCTGTTTTCCTAATTTTATGAGGTGCCCCAGATATACAGGGTGTCCCCGTGACCGTGGAGAACCTTTGAGGTAGTGATAAAGGACACTTTTCTAAGACAAACTTTCAAATAAAATTTTTGCCCAAGTCCAAACCCTTGGGGGTACCTCCTTTAAACAATTTTTTGAATTTCTGATTTAAGACGGCCATAGCTCCGATATTTTTGATTTTTTAAGGTTAATGCATTAGAACTTTTTTAAAGACCATTCGCTTGTCTACAAATTAGGTTATAACTCCTTATCGTCTAGAATCAACGGATTTCGAGTTGTAAATTAAATTAACGGAAAAAATGTTTAAAAAATTCAGGTTTATTTTTTAATTTTCTTGCTAACCCCGTATCTCTTCAACGGAACGTCTAAGAGAAAAACTAATGGCCAAAACCGGATAGGGAATTTAACGGGATACAACTTTGGTCAAATAAATTCTTTTGGGCAACCAACCGTTTTCACAGAAACTCTGAAAGTAATGAACAAGGTGTAGGTAAAAAAATAAATTCACAAAATTAATTTAATAAATGCTTAAAATGGCCTCCCTCATTTTCAGCACACAGGTGTGCTCTTTTCAAAAGGTGTTGCACGGTATTATTTAATACGTTTTAACGGGTCCGTTACTTTGCCCCCCCCCCCGGTTAATATTTTTACACCAAAAGCAAGCACTGGGATCCTTAGAGCTAGCACCCAAATATGAAAGCTAGCACCATTACAGTTTTTTCACAAATCGACTTTGAAACCGGGGGGGGGGCAAAGTAACGCTAGCCCCCCCCCCGGTTAATATTTTTACCCAAAAACCTAGCACTGGGATCCTTAGAGCTAGCACCAGCTAGCACCCAAATATGAAAGCTAGCACCATTACAGTATTTTCACAAATCGACTTTGAAACCGGGGGGGGGGGGGCAAAGCAACGCTAGCCCCCCGGTTAATATTTTTACCCATAAACCTAGCACTGGGATACTTAGTGCTAGCACCAGCTAGCACCCAAATATGAAAGCTGGCACCATTATAGTTTTTCCACAAATTCATGTTATTTATTTGCACCTAAACGCCTCTTCTACTGCGCACGCGTTGCTGGTTTTCGCCGCCATTTTTCAAAATAACGATCGAAATATTGTAAACAAACTTTGGTTATCCGCGGTTTTTTATATTCTATAATTATTTTTTTTAATATAGCTGTACCAAATTTCAGATTGGTCTTCAGCACTGAAATATTCTTAACAAAATTTTGATCTATTGTAACATTTCAAATGTTACTAATGCCGACCCTGTCGCCATTTATGATCATTTACAACTTGATCAAATTTATTTTCGAATTTTGTAATTTTATTTAACGATTTTTGTCAAAAGACGTTTAACTAATTTCTCTATTTTGTATATATTTATTATTTCTGATGAAAAGATACAAAAAATCAAATGCCATCAATTTCAATACGGTACTAGTTTCCATGGCGTATTAAAAAGCGTCGGTCAAAGTTACTCGCCTACTTTTTTTATGCCGAAAGAAGGTTCGCGTGCTAGAAGTCACACACATTACACGTACTATTTTGTGCTCCAAGTTTTTGATCAATTTTAAAGTAATTATTGATAATTACTACCAGTTTTTTGTGCAGTTACGTTCACCGAATGTCAAGTGACAATTCGAGTAATTTATTTCGACTCAACGATTTTTTTATAATCGAAATACCGATTTATAAAAATTGGAAATCGATAGACGCCATCACAATTTTTCATCGAAAGACGCAGTAGTAAACCGAATTATCCTGGCTACGCGCAATCGAACTAATGGTGTATTGTCAAATAAATATCATAACAAACTTTTGGATATTAAAAACTGAGAAAGACGTTGACGACAATCAATTCAAATCAATTGAGGCAGAAGCTAATTTCAATCATTCATCTATTGGGAAATATCAACATCAACAAAAAACAGTATCATAATTTATTAATTTTATTCAGATTTCAGAAAAAAACTATAAAGTTCGTAGTTTGCTTGTTAACGCTTTGTTTAATCAAATCGTATATGTGTTGTATTCTTTTAGAACCTCCTTCAGAAATTGAATGTACCGAGTGGGGAAACCTACAGATCTGTGGATTCCATCTACGTGCATTTGTATCCATCGTAAACGTGAGTAATTGTTTTACTCACTATATAATTTTGGTTCGCTTTGTGTTAACAACTTTTAATTCTGGTAGCTTGCTAACACCTTCCACTAGTGCTTCCGTAGTTATCTGTATTTTGCTTTTTGGTAGCATAGTAACAATAATTTATGATCTGTGATTCACTTCATTTTAGTGTATCGTCACGACTTCGCCAAGACGAGGCTACGATCTTTTCAGACGAACACTCAATTATTTGTAAATATTTTAATTATTGTAATATTAAGTTTATTATATTGTACCAAGAGATTTCGTTTAGTTCAAATATTGTCATTTTAAGTTACACAAAGTGTACGTTATTTTCTGTTCACTCAAGAATTATATTTTTTTATGTTTTCTTATTAAATGGTTATTGAACGATTAAGCATCGGTGTTTGTTTATTAACCTTTTTGGCGCCCCGAGCATTTAGTACCAGTAGCAGGAGAATACCGAACCCCGAACACTCGAATTACACCAGAGTAACCCTCGCTCTACGACTAAGGCGTAAAAAACCACGAGCTAGCCAACCTGTTGAACATCTACGGTTATCAAAGTGGACTTGTAACGACTAACGAGGAAGTGGTTATCCTTGGTTAGATTATTTAAGTTAAAGTGGTTACACTATCATACGTCGTCAGTAAAACTTTTCTTTTAAAAAATATTTTTCTCATTTTTTTTTGTTTTGTTTTATTTATCTAATGATCTAAATTAAATTGTTATCTAATAAAATCGAATTTTTAAATTTGGAGTTGTATGGCATATTGCACGGAGTACTTAAAAATTTCAATCATTTTAATTTAGACGTTATTATCGGGCGGAGTGATAGAATTATGAAGGGGTACTTGCCTTGTACGTGTTTTATCGATAACAGTTAAAATAATTTTCACGTAATAATTCTAAGTGGGAGATAAAATATAAAGCATGTTACCATTGAGTATAAGAATTTAGTTAAGAGACGCAACGACATCGACCAAATGCGAATTGTACATCCCTCTTACTCGAACAACAATCCATCCTCTTTCATCTTTACTCCCCTGCCGTCCCACGTCCTAAAACTAATCCTATCGACAGGTAGCGCACTTTGATTACAGCGGACGACTCTATGAACTTACTATGTCAACCTCTTATCCGTTATCACTGTTTTAAATTACTAGAATAAAATAGTGCACATTCGTACATTTGAAAGAAATTGTATTTATTCCTTTTTACTGTTATGTAGGCACTTTAAATAATATAATAAATTATGCATTGCAATATTTTCTTTACAATGTAAAGTATAAAATTTTGAAAAATTTGTCAATTTATAAATCCGAAATTTAAAATTAATAACAAACTATTGAAATGTTAACTTTGCAAGCAGAAAAATAATGATTTTATCTTCAAGCAGTAATATTAGTAACTTAGCGCATTTAAAAAATAGAAGATCGATCATTGCATTTTATAATTTATTGCAGTATTTCCTTATTTTGTGATTTCGATAATTTTTAAAAATTATTACCAAATTGCTAGTAGAATTTACGTGAGGGGTCATTCCATCTCAAATCGACTGAAGAATTTACCTGACCCCCACCAAATTTGACGAAACTTGGTACACACCATCTTAGTAAGAAATAAAAAATACAAATTTAAGGATTTGTCCAAAAGGGCATTCGTTTCGTTGTTTTGGTCGTTCAAAATGTCAAAAAGTTGGTGTGTAGACTTGTAGGAAAACGGCTGTAACTTCGTCCACGGTGGTCTAAATTTAAAAATAAAAAATGTTCTGTAAAGGTAAATGAACGTTCTATCCAAATATTTAATCACATTTTAATTTTTCAACCCCTAACTGGATTAATTTTATAATATTAACCCTATTTCAACCCCTATTTAAAAAACGATTCTTTTTTTTTTGTTTATTTTTTTACTGTTTGTTTGTGCAATTATGCTGAGTATGTGTGCCAAATTTTATCATGGGATCTGCAAGGGTTCGGTTGCTAAAAATAAATTAAAAATATGGAATGCAAAATTGAATTTTACAAAATAATGTTTGGCAGTATAAATATACAGGGTGTCCCCGTGACCGTGGAGAACCTTTAAGGTGGTGATAAAGGACACTTTTCTAAGACAAATTTTCAAGTAAAATTTTTGCCCAAGTCTAAACCCTTGGGGGGTACCTCCCTTTAAAGCAATTTTTTTAATTTCTGATTTAAAACGGCCATAGCTCCGATATTATTAATTTTTTAAGGTTAATGGATTAGAACTTTTTTAAAGATCATTCGCTTGTCTACAAAGTAGGTTATAACTACTTATCGTCTAGAATTAACGGATTTCGAGTTATAAATTAAATTAAGGGAAAAAATGTTTAAAAAATTCAGGTTTTTATTTTTTTAATTTCTTGTGAACCCCGTATCTCTTAAACGAAACGTCTAAGAGAAAAACTAACTGCTCAAACCGGATAGGGAATTTAACGGGCTACAACTTTCGTAAAATAAATTTTTTTGGGCAACCAACCGTTTTCACAGAAACTCTGAAAATAATGAACAAGGTGTAGGTAAAAAATTATAAATTCACATAATTACGAGTAGTACTAAAAATCTCAATTTGATTTATAAATTTATAAATTATAAATTTTTTATAATTTAATTTATAAAGAAAAATAATTAAAAAAAGTTACAGCCGTTTTCCTACAAGTCTACACACGAACTTTTTGACATTTTGAACGACCAAAACAACGAAACGAATGCCCTTTTGGACAAATCCTTAAATTTGTATTTTTTATTTCTTACTAAGATGGTGTGTACCAATTTTCGTCAAATTTGGTGGGGGTCAGGTAAATTCTTCAGTTGATTTGAGATGGAATGACCCAATATGGACTTTTTGTATAATGTATTTTATAAATTTGCAATTGAAACATTAATTTTTCTATTAATTTCTGTAGTACAATACCGCTTTCATAACGCAATATTTTACATAAAATTATGTTAAAACGAAATTTTTGTTTTGAGTTTTAGTTTAAATAATGATTTAGTGCCTATTTAACAACGTGTCTTATTTTGTTTTGTATTATTTGATACTTTTTAGTATTTCCATGATTCCATGTATTTCGAATATTTAATTAATTTTTTTGAGTATTATATCTTCTAAAGAAAATATTACACATGTAAATTTTATTCAATAAAGTGCTTAAATAACAAATAGGAATAAATATAATTTCTTTCAAATGTAGGAAGGTTACTTTTATGCAAGTATTTTTAAAACAGATAAAAGGTAATTGTGCACCACATCTTATCATGCAACTATCATGTTTCTTATCAACTCTACCGTCCACGGTACGTTGACAACATACGAATGCAACGGAGTTCTGCAATAGAATGACCGCGAGATCTCACGCGAAAATCTCACGGTCTAAATTGAAAACATCGAGTAGCGCCATCTAGTTGTCGCGACAATTTTGTATTACATTAATTTGCATAAGGTTGCGCGTCTTAATAAATTCATTCAGTCAACGATGTTACTCATGTAACCCCCCCCCCCCCCCCACTTAACCGATTTAATAATAAATAACTTTATGACGGTTGAGAAAACGCAAAATTAAAGTATACATATTACGGTGATTTAAATATCAATAACAGGAAAATCTAAATAAGCACTCGATTTATCATTAATTGCATGAGGACTCCTTGGTAACGGAGAAGGTTCCGGCAGGTAGATCAAAAGACTCTAATGAAGTCATATAATTCAAAAACAGGTGAGGAGTGAAGGAATTCACCAATGATATGAGCAAAAATGATGGGTACCACAAATTAATAATATTTACAGAAAAGTTGTTTAATGTTACAGAGTAGTAATTTAGAATTGTTAAAACTAGGTTAATTTAAGAGTGCATGTATACCCCGCGAAATATAGGTTGTTTTAGTGCCGTAACATTAACATGATAAAATCAAAACTATATTACTTTTTAATATAATTTTTAAATATTTCAATTAATAAATGTTCAGACTAAGGTTTAACGAGTTTAAATTTCAATTTTAAATAGATATTAATATAGTAAACTTAATGTAATGTAATTGAAATTTGATGTTTTTTTGTAGCCATTATATATTTATATTTCTAAGTTATGTAACCGTTATCAAAAAATTTTGAAGCTTTCCACCTTAGAAAAACATGTATACTAGTGATTGCACCTTGGTTTATTTCAATATTTATCTTACTTACATAATAATTATGTGATTGTTGAAAGTCTATTTTCATATAAAAGTACAGAAAAATTAATATTTTCGTTGGAATAAATTCTTTTTTTAAATTTCCCATCAATTAGTTAGCCAATCACTTTATTGGGCGTATATCAGAAAGAAGTTCCACAAAATATTCTAAAATTTACTACCGATGACCAGCGACCCTGCACATGCACTCTTAAGTAAGTGCGGTAGAAAAACTATGAGATTACGTGGTTGTTGTTAGATCGGTGTGACGACGAAATGCAACTTTAGGTCATCCGAAGCTGGAACGTGTTACGTGTGAACAATCTGCAGCGGGTTGGTATGACAACTCTGGAATCAAAATTAAAAATAATTTAATGACATTTAAAAAATGATAAGCATTATCAGAGGTGCGAGAAACTTACATTAAAAATAAAATTATCCAAGTATGATGGAAAAATGAAAAATCGTCAGAAACCCTGGAAACGGGAAATAAAATAAATAGGAGTTCGACACGCTAGTGCGACGCGAGACGGACGTGTGTTTTTTTCGTCTCCGTAGAAAATCGATAATTTGGATTAAAAATCCAACTCGAGGTGTGTAAAACTAGAAAATAAAAAAAATGACATGAATTTGCAAAAATTTGCATCAAGTATAACGAGATTAAGTTTGATAAAAGTAAAGGTACTGCAATGTTATTTTCACTCTTCACTTTATTTGACATCGGGTCACCTAAAATAACGAAGTAAAACAATTTTCATAAAAAGGGGTTGTGCGAGGTATACTACGATAAGCCACTGGGTTTGATACGCTAACAGCAATTCTTAGTAACGTTAAATTATATGAAGCACAAAATTTGCATGAGATTTCGAATCCAAAAAGGTCGATAAACTAAATTTAAACCCGGTCAGATAATAATACATTTGATTTAATTTTCAAGAATACAAAAGTTTGAACCCAAAATGTAATATGAAAGCAAATAAGATCCTAATAAAAATTGTCAAACCAAATTTAGTAATAAGAAATTTAAAAATTGTTAATTTATTTAGTTTTAGAAGTGTTAGTAATAATTCGTTAAAGTTGCACGAACATAAAGGTTTACATGACAAACGTAGTGAAATATTCCGAAGTGGACAATCGGGTCACAAAACGGGCATAACCTAAAAACAGAAAAACAAACATTAGGAAGTGACAGTTAATACAGAATTTATACTTACAATTAAAAATTTATCAAGTACTCTAAAAATTTTGGGTAACCAAGAAAAAAAACAAAAAAACAGAAGAGAATGCTACCAAGTGGTAATTGGGCAGACATGCTGATATGCACTTCGGTAAAAATTAATAAAAAAACTCTGCCAAAGTACAAAAATTTTAGAAGAATCTAAAATTAAAAGAGTGATTAATATTGATTATACGTGGTAAATCAAATAAAAAGTGGATTTTACTTACAAAAGGTAAAATTTTATCAGAAAGTGCATCGACAAATTAATGGTGCATATTTGTGTTCAAAATTGGTTTGGATCCAAAAGCAGATCTAACACAAGGAACAAGCGAAAAAGCGAGGTTAATAATTCGAGTCGACGAAGCTGTGGTATAAAGCTGTCAACAGTGAGTAAACATAACTTTAATAAAACTGTTAAATTGCATATGAAAAGCGCGGTTATATTTAAAAGTGCAACGAATTATAAAAAATTTTACAATTTATTTGCTAATATTAATTGTTGGGGTAGTTATAATAAAAACATTGTTTAATTTATTTCATGTGTTCTATAATTAACTTATCATTTAAAATACATTATATTTACGAAAATATTGGATCTTTATTTGCGAATTTTTGTGTTCTTGTTTTGTTAACTTCGCAGATTAAAATAAAGAGGAATTTTCTCCAGAACTTACTTTGCAAGGTAAGAACTCTCAAGCAAATAAAAGAGCTTAGCCGATGCAACATTTCATTTAGTTATTATTTCATTTTTCCACAACGGAAGTTCCGTTTTCATTCATAATCATCATCAGAATTGCTATTGACGAGGTCAAACCCAGCCTTATCATAATATATAAATTGTCGATCCACTGTGGGGCATTGTAAAAGGGTCGACAACATTGCAGTACTTACCTTGAATAATTTGTGAAGTGATTATAAGCGATTGGAACCAAGATTTGCAGTCAATGGATATTGGAGCACCAAAACGAATTCCACGAGGTGGTTATTAAGAAAATTTGGGATTCAGTACCGAGCGTAGCTGACTTGATGTTTACAAGGAATTTAAGAAAAACAACGGCGACACCTGTGTTTGGTAATCCAAACTTATTTAACTATTTCGTGCAAAAGTGAACGGTTCAAAATAAATAACAACAACACGTATAAAAAATAAAACTCTGATATGCGTCTAATTTTAAGATATTTATTTGTTGAATTTTTGATACCATTTTTAGTATAAGTTTGCATTATTTTCTGTGTTGTTTTAATGTTCAATAAATTAATTTCACTTGTCACATCCATGAGCGTATCATTGGGGAATAATTTTATCCCTACAAATTTAACTTTCAGGAAAAGCAAAGAGTCCTACTCAAAGAACCGACTTCTGAGGTAATTTTTACTAATGTTCTAATTTTGCACTTTTTAAATGTAATTTGTTTGTACAATAAAAGTTTATGAAGTTTTGAAATTTGATTCCCATTGGAACTTTGTTTATTTTCACTTTTAATAAGCACTATTAAACTCGATTGTTTATAATTTTTAAATGTTTTTCTTTTCACTTTGTGAATGTTTTTATAAATTTTAAAATTTTTGTGTTTTCTTTTGTTCCGAATTTTATTAACACTACACACTTTATTCTTTCTAGAAGTCTTGTATTTTTGTTTAGATTTTACCTTTTTGGTCTTGAAATTTTGCCTTCTGAAGCTCTTCCTGGTATGGACAATACTAAATTGATACTTGACTTCTTCTACTATTAGAATTGGCTCCTTGATTTCTTCATTCTCTATTTGTGTTAGCATTGGAGTTAAAATTTTTACCTCAATCTCTTGTATTTCAATTATCGTGGCTTCTTCCTTGATTATTTCAACCATTTTAATTAGTTCAACTTTTTGACTTCTTTGTGTGGGCTTTTCTAAGTTTCTAAATTTCATTTCCATCGTTGTACACAAATTAGTGATTTCTTTCTTTAATTCGCAGTTTGCCGATTCAATTTTTATATTGGCCAGATCGATTTTTTTGTTGGTGGCATCCAATTTTCTCGACATGTCCTTTAATTCACCTGCCAACTCTTCTTTTGATGATTCTATTTTATCTTGCAAAGTTTTGGACATTTCTTCTCGTTTCTTGTTAGATTTCATTATTTGCTCAAGCATTATTTTTATGTAAGCTTCTTGATTTAAGTCCATTTTGACTCGTTGTTTTGAAATTTAATATATCGAAATTTTTTTTTTAATAAATAATTAAAATTTTTACTCTAATCCTTTCCACCCTTAATTTTTCAAAGCCTCACTCATTGGTGTCAAAAGATATTAAAATTTTATCAAAAAGTTGCACAATTTTTGTCAAAAAGGAATAGATTTTTATTGTTTTCAACCCCTATTTTTGTCAATACACCCCCTAATTTAGCTTTTCAATGCCTCACGTTCGGAAGTCAAAAGATGCTGATCTTTTGGTGTATTAAAATTAAAAAAAATTTTTACCCTTAAATTTTATTTTATCAAAACTACCCCTAATTTTGTTTGTTTATAGCCCCACGTTGGGCGCCAAAAGATGCTATGATGTTTTGATCATAAAATTGCACACCTCGGGTTTGCCTTGAGCTTTGAAACTGGCGCTAAAACTTTTTAATTATTCTAGTCGGTCACCCATCTGAGTGCTTTCCCAAACTAGTATTGCTTGCATGCCACAATCGCACGACTTAGAGCAAATTCATTCCACCAAATTTTGATGTGGCAATAACCTTTATGAATTAATCTAACAGCTTTACATCAAGCTTTCCAATCTTTAAAGATCTTTATATCCTCATAATTTGAAAAATAGTGTAAATAGTTTATCTTTTGTATCTGTGTAATTTTTAAGTAGGTCAAACTTTTAATGTTGTTTTAAATTAAGTTAAAAATTTTATGTTTTGTATCGGCCTGGTAGCTTGGATCACAGCAATAAGTTGAATTTCAAATTATCGAAAAAGGGGTTTGTGCATTATTTATAATGCGACAGATAACGCAGAGGGCATTAGGCTATTCTTATTATAATAATTATTTGTACTAATTGGTAGATTTATTTTGTAAATGCAATAACTTGAAGCAAAATAAATAATAATATATTTAATTTATTCACGAAAAACCAGTTTACATAATGTATTTTACAAAAAAAAACTAAAATTTAGATTTTTAACAATAATTTCCGTTTTAACAATGTTTTAACATTAAAACAAATGCTTTAAATCAAATTGAGATTTTTAGTAATTATGTCTTAGAAAAGTGTCCTTTATCACCACCTCAAAGGTTCTCCACGGTCACGGGGACACCCTGTATATTAGGAGAGTATGCTCATGTTTCTCTGGAAATTTTAAGCTATGTGAATATAAAAATGGGTTTGTTAGCCGAAGATGAAATCGCTTTCATCAATCTGTGTCTGATGAGCTGAATCCCGATATATAGGGTAACAGCGAAACTGCAGTCATACGGTGAGGTGATGGCGATTAGTTGTTCTTGATAAGCTGCCTACATTCACAACTTGAATGGATGGAGTTATTCGTTTGTGCATTTCCTAAGCACTTCGTTTGTTTTTGCAATGGTCATGTATTCGACTGTAATAAAAGTCATTTCTATCAACAAGAACGCTATGGAAATACTTTATGTACTTATTATTTAATTTGTTTACATTTTACTGGTTGTAATTTTGATCTATGCTTGAAATTTGTTTTCAAATTCAACATAGAAAGTTGACTTTTTTTTATGATTACTACTTTTTTACGACTTCATTGATAATAATTTGAGGGTCTATCTTGTTCCTCGTGAGTGCCGCCAGAATGACCGCGATGGCCCTCGGTGTGACCTCCGCGAGCTCTTCATTATCCTGACTTGGCTGTCCTCTTGGATTTTTTGCCGGTGCGGTTTTGGTTCCGCAATTCGGGCCTTCTGATTTCCTCTTCGCGGACGGTTGTTTGCGGAAAGGTTTTCGTGGTCGCTGGCCTTGGCGCGGGTCTGCGTTTGGTGGCTGTCTCTTTCTTTGCCATGCTCCTCTTGGTTGTACAAAAGTTAACGAGTAGACTGTTCGTTTGTATAGAAAAAGTTTGATTTTGGTAAGGTAAGGACGAGTAGAGAAAATAACTTAAATAACCACATTTTTCCAATAACCACATGTGGTGTGATTTTTTTTCTAGCGCTTTCCGTTCGCGAGTTGTAATGGTGGGGGTTCAATATATTAAACTGGAACCCCCACTTTCAGATGTTCGTAACTTGAGTACGGTAAGAGCAACAAATTCGCGCTTACGGCAACAAAGTAGCAACAATCTCTCCACAAATTTTTTTTTGTTTTGTTCAAGTAGGGGTTCCAGCTTAACACGGGTCAAAAACTCTGCACACCTATGTATTTGCTTGATAACGGCGTGCTTGTCCTGTTTTCTAGTACTCCCATTTCATGTTTATCAATTATTGTTTGGCCAACATGTTTAAATTTTAAATATATTGGTGAAGAGTAAAACTCATTTGTACTAGACCAAATGAGTAACCAATTTTAATTGAAAATGGATCATAATATATGAAAAAATTAATGTTTTAAATCAAGTTTCTAGGTATTCCTAATGTTTACACATATACGTATAATATAAAATAATTCAGTAAGGGCTGTAATAACTACTAATCAACAAGATGTACAATTCTTTACAACACTTATGTATATTTATAAGTTTATGAAATTCCGGGACTTAAACAGTTATTGAAGTCTCTTGTTTCGAAGGCTAAAGTTTAACTTTAAATCACAAGTAAAAACAAATAGATTATTTCCATATCGACCTAATGCAACCTGCATTATTCAAAACGTCAAACCGACATCTATTAAATTAAGACTTTTTTTTCAAAATTTTAAGCTGACGAATTTACCACGCAGCTCCGGCATTTTTGTGATCCTAAAAAATATGTATCGTTTGGTATTGCAAAGTATCACTTGGCAAAATTTCAGCCTGTATCAAAATGTTAGGTGGAAGTTAAGAATTTTTGAAAATTTTTAATCCGACGGTTTTACCACTCAGCCCCGGAATTTTTGTGATTTTTAAAAATACGTCTTTTGGTATTGCAAGGTATCACTTAGCAAAATTTCAACCTGTATCAAAATATTTGGTGGAAGGTACGAATTTTTAAAATTTTGAAGCCGACGGTGTTTTAGTGGGAATCAGTAATTATAATTCCATATTGGAAACTGTTATCTGTTATTATATTTTCAATCGCTTAGCTGCAGCGATGTTTTAAATTTTTAATTACTGTTAAAAGTTAAAATAAACTTACTAAATATTCACAAGTGTTGTAAAGAATGTGTACATCTTGTTGATTAGTGGTAATTACAAGCCTTAATGAATTATTTTATATTATATGTACCTATGTGTATAAAAATATTAGAAAGACCTAGAAACTTGAAAATTCGATTAATATATTAATTCTTTTATAATATGAACAATTTTCATTTAATACCCCACCTACCCACTGTGTGAACACACAAGTAGGTTTGTTAATCGGGAATTGTATCGCTTTGTCAAAGCGTGTCTGACGAGTCGAATCCCCATTATATATGGGGTGACAACTAAACTGCAGTCACACGATAAGGCAAGAGTGGTCCATTTTTTGATGAGCTACCTACGTTCACAAGCTTGAACGGATGGAGTGAATCGTCTTTACATCCGCTAAACACTTCGTTTGTTTTTGCAATGACTATACTATATTCGGATAATATGCCATTTCAATCAACCACAACGCTTCTAAACATAGTTTATGTATGAAATTTTTATTTATACTACTACTGGTTGTTAAGCTTTAATATTTTTTAAAATTGTTTTTTCAATATAGGAATTTGTTAATTCATATTGGTTACTTGTCTGTTCCACTCTAAAACTCATATTTCTGATTCCGTTTCTGATGCTGTCTTCACCCACATACTTTTCACGGTCTAGGACAATTGGGCGCGACCGATTGGGCGCGGAGACAACCGGGCGCAAAGACAACCGGGCGCAAAGACTATTGGGCGCAAAGACTATTGGGCGCAAATACAATTGGGCGCGAGGAAAAATTTATCCATTACGTATTAATTATTATAACTGATCACCCAAACATTTGGAAATTAATTTCTAGCTTAAAAATCATTCAACATGGGAGAGATATTTTTTATGAGCAATTATTTGCCGGCAACAATCCACCTATTAAGAAAAGGAAATACTTGGAGGCTGATGTGCGCATCAGAAATCTAGTAGAGGATTACGCCAATAGAAATATTATAGATTTCTTGCGTGGCATTTCCCATAATTATGAAATGAATCCGTGATTAGTTAGGTACTTTATTAATAGACATTTTTATTTTATTTGTAATTGTTAGAAGGAATAAACATTTTAAAAACTATTTCTTTAAATTTTTAATTATAATTTTTTTTATTGCCTAAATAAATATTTCTAGATTTAGTTAATAATTTACAAAATTGTTATAATAGCTTCGTTCCAACAACGATTATTTCCAGTAATATTACTGCAACGCAAGCGCATTCATGAAATGTCGTTCCCACAGACTAGAACTACTAGGACGGAATTCTAGATTAGGGGCCGTTCATGTATTACGTAAGACGTTTAGGGAGAGGGGGGGGGTAGCTGACATCTTATTTTTTCTTACTCGGGGGCAGGGAGGGTCAAGACAATTTCTTACGTAATATTTTATTTTTTTAATTAAATTTCAAAATTATTTAATCTAATTTAGGTGCTGTTGGTATTAATGTTAATGTGAAACACAATACTGTTTTTATCTGTTATATCTGTTTATAATTAATATCTGGCTTCTCATTGGGTAATAATTTACCTTACGTAAGATTATTGTGTGTATACATTTTCTTATATTTTCTTACTAGGGGGTGGGGGGGAGTCTAAAAGTAGGAAAAAACGTCTTACGTAATACACAAACGGCCCCTGACTATAAATCTGCAGTTCCAACAAGTTTAGAATCAGTAATATTATCGGCCAAACGAGTTCAAACGATTCTTGCTCTAGAGCAAGAACCAAGCGTTCTTAAAGTGGATACGCGTGCGCGAATTCGCAAACGAGTTTAAACTTTGTTTACAGATCGTGTTCATTTCTTGCAACAGCAACTGTTTCATTATAAATTTTAGATTTAAGAATAATTCCATTATTTGCACTACAAAAAATACATTTTTTTTATATAGTACTTATTATTAATCTGGAATCTTTCTGGAACATGTTAGTGAAAGAATTTTGTAAAAAATTTAAAAAATGAGGAAATGTAGAAAATTTCAATTTTTTTTTAAAACGCTGCCATTTCCTATGCAAATTTTTTTTCTTATGATTGTAGTTAGGACGATAGCAACAACTCTGTTGAATATTTATTGCTCGTGAACAATAACAGAACTGCTTGTTGGAACGAAGCTAATATGTAAATAATAGTTTTATAAAATTTTCTTCGCGCCCAATTGTATTTGCGCCTTATAGTCTTTGCGCCCAATAGTCTTTGCGCCCAATTGTCTTTGCGCCCGGTTGTCACCGCGCCCAATCGGCCGCGCCCAATCGGCCGCGCCCAATCGGTCGCGCCCAATTGTCCGTTACCGTACTTTTCATCCAGACCACTTTCTTGACAAATATTTTCGATGATTGGAAAAATACACTATCTATATGTACGAGTACTTAATAGAACCACAAAATAGCTATAACGGATAGGACACCGATGATTTACGTAATGCTTAAGCAAATATCCCGAACGAGCCGCAGGGCGAATTCCAGTAGTTTGTAAATTTCGTAAAGAATTGTTTTTGTGCGAACCACGTATGCAGTTTTTTTCCAGGACAGAGTCATATGCGAATAAAAACAGAACAACAAACTGCACTATTACAATAATTATTGCAATAAAACTAAATAAAGAATACTTTAACGCAATTTAATTGTTTGCTATCATTTAAAATATTTAAAAATTCTCGTCACAGGATGACAGCTTTGGCACACAAAATAAAATGTCCGTTGTGATAATTCTGGTGGACCGTCAAAGCAGAAAAACTGTATCCGCTAGTAGCGAACAACGGACAATTCACCAAATATCAACAAATTAGTTATTAATAATAACTAGGCGACTCTCGAAAGTCGGCCGTGTGAATCGTCTCACTATTGACAGTGTAAATGGAAATGAGAAATGGCCGCTGCCCACGTGACCCAACAGATAGCTTTCCCCGGCAAGACCTGTATACAGGGCGTAGCAAACATTCTTCGCAACGCAAATGCAAAATTTCGTTACACACTATAGTTTTTCTTACCTAATTTCAGTGTTTCTTGAAATAGATTGGTTTTTCTATAAAAAAAAGAGGCGTCAACTTTTTTTTGAAAACGTTTTGTTTAAACGATACAAGGTTTCAAGAAAAAAGTAACACTTTGAAATTTTTAACATGTTCTTACTTAATTTGATCCATACTCGAAAGCCGTTGATTTAATAACAATGAAGGGTTATAATCTATCTCTCAGATAATATTACGCTCTTTAGAGAAGGCCTAAACCATTAGTAGTAAAAAATCAATAGTTTCGGTGCTATGGCCATTCGAAGGTTGAATTTAAAAAATTGTTTTTATGGGGCTAGGCCTCAAGGCTTTAAATTTAGACAAAAATTTTAAATAATAAGTTTCTTAGAAATGTATCTACCATTACCTCCTAAGAGGTGTGCATAGTTCGTGGGAATACCGCGTTAGGTAAATTGGAACAAATAGGATATAATTAAAACTCACAAATTCTTTGATTGACAATAGCACATTCTAGTTTAATAATATTAGTTAACTAAGTAAGGGTCTTAATTACTTGAAAATTATAGTTTTTACAGTATTTCCTCCAAGAGTAATAATCTAACTTATTCATCTTTTCTAGATGCAACTTTGTTGAGCCCCCAAGAAATCCATAATATAAGAACAGCCGATCCACGTTACTTTACATCGATATTTCCACTAAACGACGAAACAATTGATTCTGGTGATAGGCTGTCTTACCCTAACGGTAATTTAGAGAAAAAACACACGCTTACTGATTACCACGGGTGCTATGGGGAAGACGAAATATCCGCTGCCCAAGCATTATTATTATTTCGCCAGAATTCAGTGGAGAAAAGCACACCATATCTCATGAATGCGCATCAAGAGTCTACTACGGACGCGCTTAGTCAAACTTCAGAATGTCCTTCTACGCCGTCTAGTACATGTTCCTGTAGCTCTACGTGTAACTCCTGTAGATCTTCCGAGTGTTCTGAATACACGATGTGTTCCGATTCTTCCCATTCTTCCAATTTTTCCGAGTCTACGGACTCTCTTGAGTCGGTAAGTTACAAATTTATTTAATTTATTATTATTGAAAAAAACCTCTGTGAATATCAAACCTATAAAAATTATACTATAATGACCATTCCTATATAGATATAGTCCAGACTAGTTACATTTCTAATTCGCCATAAATTTGGACATGGTGTAATTTGCCAAATATGTGTATTTGAATATCCTCATCAAACCAAAATTAAAGAGCTCACAATTTTCGATAAATAATATTTTAGAATTTCGCTTTCCTGGAATTGATTTTTTTATTTTAGGAATAGTGTGACAGACAAATTTTGAAAAACTATATTTTGTATAATACAATATAATACTTAGCGACAACGAGGAAAGCATTGCAATGGAACGGGTACTCCAAGCAATTGAGGAGATGAGATCGGAGATGAGAGAGGGATTCAAGGAGAGTCGAGACGAAATGAAGAAGATGAAACAGGATTTGGTAACAATGCAAGAAGAGATGAAAATCAGGGAAGAGATCTGGACGGGCGAAAGACAACAACTAACACAAAGAGTCGAAACACTGGAAAATATAATCGAAAACCAAGAAAAGGCAAGAAAGCGAAATAATATAGTGATTAAAGGAATCGATACATCGGATGCGATGAACCTGAGAGAAAAAGTACGAATTTTCCTGAAAAATGAACTAGGTGTAGATGTTAACCTGAGCGAGGTTTTTGAGATAGGAAAGATTAAAGAAAAAAAAGCAGTTGTGGCTAAAGTTCAAAGCTGGGAGGAGAAAATTCAGATAATGAGAAACAAAAACAAATTGATGGGATCCAGGGTTTATATAGATAATGATATGACTCCGAAAGAGTTGCAGATACAGAGTAAAATAAGAGAACAGGCTGGAAAGGAAAAGGAAAAAGGAAACAGGGTAAAGATTGGTTACCAAAAGCTAACAGTAAATAATAAGATCTATAGCTGGACTTCGATGGAGAGAGCTCTAAAATGCCAGGTGAACGATGATAAACCAGAACCGGCAAAAAACTAACAAAAATCAACCCGGACGGCCAAATAACGACGACCCTTGCAATGATAATGGAACTTGAGAAGACAAAGAAAAGCACAGACAAAATACATATAACAGCAAGAGAGAGGAGAATCAAGAAAAGGAAGAAAAATGTAAGAATTGCGACATGGAATGTGAGAACGATGATGATACCAGGAAGAATGAATGAGATAGTAAATGAGATAAGGCGATACAAAATTACCCTAGCAGCGTTGCAGGAGGTACGATGGAAGGAAAGCGGCGAAGTAAAAGGAAGAGACTTTACACTATTATACTCTGGGGAAAATAAACAGGGCAGAAATGGGGTTGCTTTCGTGATAGGACAAGACATGAAGGATAAAGTAATGGATTTTGAGCCAATGGGCGGAAGACTTGCATATATAAGAATAAGAGATGAAAAGGCAAATCTATCTGTTATAAATGTTTATGCACCTACAGAAGATGCAAACGAAGAAGAAAAAGAAGAACTGTACGATAAAATTGAATCGATATACGAACGAATACCAAAAAACGATGCAGTAATAATCATGAGTGACTTTAATGCAAAAGTGGGTAAGGAAGAATATCTGAAAAGCATAGCTGGTAAACACACAATACATGAGGTCACAAACGACAACGGAGGAAAGATGTGCAGCTTGGCAGTATCATGTAATATTAAACGATCAAACGAACTTACCTATGAAGTTCGATCGTAATTATATGAGATGTCTCGTTCGAAGTAATTTTGATTTATATTGTAGTACCCGCTTCTGGTACTAGAGTGCACTTTGTTTATAGCATGGTTTAAAAGGGTTCTACTATACCACCATGCGGTCCACTTTTCATTTAGTTTAAAGCTGTCGGATAAAATTGTGATTCCTGGGTTTCGGGATATGGGTGGGATCTAATTACTTCGAACGAGACATCTCATATAATTACGATCGAACTTCATAGGTAAGTTCGTTTGATCGTTTAATTATATTTCGATGTCTCGTTCGAAGTAATTTTGATTTATATTGTAGATGTTTAACGCTAACGCAATTTTATTTTTTCGTATAATTTGTAATAGTAATTTTTTAACTACATTAACAGCCTATTAATAAGACAACAGTAACTTAACAACCTAACATAACTGCTCTTGCAAAGGCAGATTGATCCTGTAGAACAGGTCTGTTATAAAATTTCTGGAAAACCTGAGAGAGAGAGAGCAGTAAACATCTTCGTATCTATTCCGCACTGAGCGAGGATATCTCGAATCCAACGACTTAAAGTCTGTGAACCAATTGATTTTGTTGGCTTATTAAGAGACATAAACAGTCTAATGTTATCTCCCCTTATTGGCCTTGTGATTATTAAATATTGTCTCAGAGTACCAGCCACGCAGAGCTCTGGCTTCTCTGGAAAAAACGGAATAACCAGTATCGGTTGTTGGTTTCGGAGACTCGATGTTTTTATTATGTCGGGGATCTTTATAGTAGCACCCTCCGTAGAGAAATTTATATTATTTATGTTTATTGACGCTAGAGTCTGGATCCTATGAGCGGTGGATAGTGCCAATAAAATTATTAGTTTTTTCGTTATTTGTTTCAGGTTCAGCGTTTCCAACGGATGTAATCTTATTGTCCATTTCAGTACCACTTCAGGATTCCAAGTCTCGTGGTACTTAGGTCTTGAAGGTTTTAATTTAAAAATTCCTTTAAAGAATCTGTGTAACAGAGGATCTCTTGTTAATTTATTCATAGATATGAAGGATATAGCAGCCCTCATATTTTTTAGAGTTCCATACGAGGCTCCTTCTTCAAATCTTTGGTTTAAGAGCTCCAATACCTTTATTGGTGTGAGATCGTAAAAATCGTACTCTTTATCGTTACAAAATATCCACCAACTCATGAGGGCTGTATTATATTGTTTCATGGTAGACGTTGCCAAGGATGATAGTAATATTTCTGCAACAGCTGAGGAGGCTCCTGTGTTTATCATTGCCTGCCTGAGACTTTCCCTGCCACCAACGAAAGTTGAGATGCCAGGAGGTGAATTTTTGTTCTGTAAGAAGAAATTAATAAGTTCAAGTCTGGCGTAAAGATTAAAGGGTCCTCTATCAATAGTGATTTGAGCAAGGGAAACCAAGGTTGAGATGGCCATAAGGCACTATCACGATTCCCGTTGCTTGGTCGTCTGCTATCTTTCTTAGAATTCTTAGAATTAAGGAGAACGGTGGGAATCCGTAAAAAAACAGCCTTTCCAGGGAATGGTAAAGGCATCTATTGCTAAAGCCTCGGGATCTGAGTGCCACGATAGATATTTTTTACATTTTTTATTTTGTCGTGATGCAAATAGGTGTAGGTTTGGTGTCCCAAACCTACTGGTAATTTTTAAGAAAATTGTTTGTGATAGTTCCCATTCTGTGTGTACCTTCTTTTTACGGGATTCTTTGTCCGCCTCGCTATTGTCCTTTGAAACTATATAAGAAGCAAACAACCATAGTTTTTTCTGCTCTGCCCACTGCCAAATTTCCCTAGCAATTCTATTAAGAATGGGGAAATGAGTTCCACCCATCTTATTTATGTACGCAATTGCGGTTGTATTGTCTATGCGTAAAAGGATTTTGCAGTTTGATAAATCTGTAGCAAAGCATTTTAGGGCCATGAAGGCCGCCATTAATTCTAGATAATTTATATGGACCCGTTTTTCTTCTGAGTTCCAAAAACCATGGGTCCTAATATTATGAGAGATTGCCCCCCAGCCAGTTAGTGAGGCATCCGAGAAAATTTCTTTTTTAAAATCTAATTTTCTTATTGGATTGCAGGTAGTTAATATATTGGTTCGCCACCAGGTAAAGTTGTTTTGTAAATTATCTGGCATAATCATTACTTTGTTATAATCCCCATCGTTTAAGATTAGGGCTGTACACTTCTCTCTTTCAAAATCTTTACAATAAAGCCATCCACAATATACCGCTGGACATGCTGCAATTAGCTTTCATATAAAGTGGGCAAAATCTCTAATTTTACATTTCTGCAGCATTGAGAAAATTTTTTCATTAATTCGTTTAGTATTAATTTCTTTTTTTTTTTTTTTTTTTTCGGTAATTCTAAACAGAATCTTTCCGAGTCAATGACAAACCCCAAGTATTTCCTTCGGGTATTAGGTACTAACCTACTTTTTCTAAAGTTTATTATGAACCCCAGTGATTCAAGTAAACCTAACGTGGACTGCACGTTTAGATTGCACTGCTCTGTATTAGGTCCCACGCACAGTAAATCGTCTAGATAAATAACTGACGTAAAACCCCTACTTCTCAGGACGTTTATTACTGGTTTCATAACTTTTGTAAATATATATGGGCTTGAACATAACCCAAATGGTAAGCATCTAAATTCATACAATTTCTTTTTAAATTGAAATCTTAAATATTTCCTACTGTTTTTGCAACAGGCACTAGGAAATAAGCATCTTTAAGATCTAGGGAGGTCATACAACAATTTTTAGTAATTAACTTAGTAATTGTTCTGATGTCCTCCATCTTGAAATGTTCTGTTTTAATGAATTTATTTAGGTTCTTTAAATTAATAATAAATCTTTTTGATCCATCTGGTTTTGATACTAAAAACTAAGATGAAATAAACTGGTCCCCTAGGGCAGAGCATTGTCTTACAGCACCTATATGAACCAACCTATTTTTAGTTTCATTCATATGTAATAATTCCCTATCTGACCAATTTGGTTCTCTAGGGATCTGAAACTGAGTGTTGACTCCTGTGGTTTGCTTCCTCGTCCAGTTGTTCGTCTTCATTTTTCTCTTGTTGTTTATCCCCACCTGTCTCGAAGAAGGTTGTCGAGAGGGTGGGGCCCTCCAGTTTAAATGACCCCTATTTGATGATGTTGTTGGGAAACTCCTGGATGTAACTGGTATTTTTAAATCTTGACTCGTCTTCTCTAATAATTTGGCGTCCTTAATGCGTTCGCTTAGGTTCTCTCCGAAGAGCAACGAGTCTATTTCTGACTCCTCTAATGTCGCTTTTATATTCTTGTTTATACCGGGTGAAATGTATGCTCTTCTGGCCTTGGAATTTTCGTGGTGGAGTTCCGCTAAGAGTTTTCCTGTGTCGACCAGTTTTTCCAAATGGTCTAACCTATTTATTCCCCCCCTCGTTATTTGACAGAATGTTTGTAATTGCCGTGCCTAATGCAGACATGGCCGTACCCAATATTTTTTGGCTTTCACAAAAGAAATTGTCACGTTTGATGACACTTTCGTTCAGGGTTGTTGTTAACTCTAGATTCAGTGTTGGGGCTGAGAGCATACAGTTTCCTGTTAAACCATATTTTTCGCGGAGGTTCTTCTTTACGTCTTCGTCTAGTCCTTTAGACATCCAGGTCTTCCATCGTCGTGCCAAATCGGGGTGAAGAGATACGTCCTTATTAATCGTTTTTGTAGGATCTTCACCAAGGATCTCAACAACTTCGGCCTCTAGTGCATTGTTATCTAGAGGATCGTCGGAATGATCCGTTGATGAAGGAGTCTCGGTTTGGCTTGGGTCTTGTGATACTAGAATTAATGAAGAAAAGACTTTATATTACTTTTTGGGTTATAATATAGTTTCTTTTTATATAATCCGGTAATCTCACCTCTCGTGTAAGCTTTTTACCGACTGTAACGTAATTAACAGATTGTCGTGCAATTCTTTTGCTATCTCACCTCTCGTGCGAGTTTTAGCTTTTTTACGAGCCGTTGTTAATTCGTTATCTAAGTCAATTCACTCCTTGTGTGAATGAGTAACATGGCCATCTTACCTCTCGTGTAAGCTTAACCCAATAATTTTTTAATAATTTGGTAGTCTCACCTCTCGTGTGAGCTTTTACCGACTGTATTAATCAATTCACTTCTTCTGTGAATGGATAACATGGCCATCTTACCTCTCGTGTAAGCTTAACCCAATAATTTTTTAATAATTTGGTAGTCTCACCTCTCGTGTGAGCTTTTACCGACTGTATTAATCAATTCACTTCTTCTGTGAATGGATAACATGGCCATCTTACCTCTCGTGTAAGCTTAACCCAATAATTTTTTAATAATATGGTAGTCTCACCTCTCGTGTGAGCTTTTACCGACTGTATTAATCAATTCACTTCTTCTGTGAATGGATAACATGGCCATATCTTACCTCTCGTGTAAGCTTAAGCCAGTCGCAAAGGAAAGTAAAAACCAAACATAAAAAATTTTGTAACAATTTTTTAATGAAACAAAAAAATTTTTATACTAGTCATCTTTTAATTTTTTAAAATTTGTCATAATTAGCATGACAGTTCTACCTTTGCTAATATATCTTGGTCGCTTCATCACTCGTGTGAAGTTATTTTGCTTTTTATTATTTTTGTGTAAATATTACATACCTGTAACCGGCGTTCCAATGTCATTACTAATTTTCGAAACCGATTCTTCGGACGAGCTACTTAGTAGTCGAACTCGCCTGTTTCTTGTTTTTCCTTTAAATCGACCTTCCAATTTCATAATCTTCCGTAGGAGATCACTTGTAGTGACCTCATTCTTCTTTACTTTACCCATTGTATGGATAACCTAAAATTCGCACTGATTTTTAAAACACGTGTGATCGGTCTAGCACTAGAAACGGTAATGAAAAGTGGACCGCATGGTGGTATAGTAGAACCCTTTTAAACCATGCTATAAACAAAGTGCACTCTAGTACCAGAAGCGGGTACTACAATATAAATCAAAATTACTTCGAACGAGACATCGAAATATAATGAGAATTACTAGTACTGATTACAACCACAAGAGAATACACAAAGAAACCTGGATAAAACCAGGCACCGATAAAGGTAACCAGATCGATCATATACTGGTGTCAACAAAAAAACTCTTCAAAGTATGCGATGTGAGATCGTACAGAGGCGCAAGTGTAGACACGGACCACAACCTAGTCGTAATGGAAATAAAGAAAGAGAAAAGCAATAAAGGAGAAATAAACAAGAAAAAACCACCATTTAAAAGATTTGCAGTAGAAAAACTGAAAAATGAGAATGTACAACAACAATATGCACAAACTGTATGCGAAGAAATCAACCAGAAAGAGAAGCTTGAAAGTATTGACGACGAATGGATACATATTAAAACGAGCATAAAGAACACGGCAGAATCAGTACTAAGACAAAAAGAGAAAAAAAACAAAATAAAGGAATGGTACGACCTGGAATGTGAAAAGATGGTGAAGGCGAAGAGAGAGGCAAGAATAAAATGGTTGAAGAATAAAAAAACAGAAGATGAAGAACAATACAATAAGCTGAAAAGAGAGACAGTAAGAATGTGTAGGAGCAAGAAAAAGAAGAGTATTGAAAGAGAAATCGAAGACATAGAAAGAAATCATAAGAACCCCAGAGAATTCTATAGAAAAATACGTGAACAGAAGCAAACTAACAAAATAGAGCCAAGAGGAATGAAAGATGCTGAAGGAAATATGAAGTGTAGCGAAGAAGAAGTAAAAAACATATGGAAGGAATATTTCCAGAGACTCCTAAACGAAGAATCAAAAATAGACATATGTGATAAAAGCGAAAGAAAAGAAGATGAAAACGTAAACGAAGTAATGGTAGTTGAACCAAGTTACGATGAGTTTAAAAAAACAATAAACAAAATAAAAAATAACAAGACACCCGGACCTGACAACATAGATGGTGAACTCATAAAGATGGGGGACGAAATAATGCATGAAAGGCTGTATGAGTTGATACTGAAGGTATGGAGGAACGAAAAGATGCCAACAGACTGGAGTGCAGCATGTGTTATACCAATCCACAAGAAGGGAAGTACGACAGAGTGTAAGAACTACAGGGGCATATCACTATTAAACGTTGCATATAAGATATTATCAAAATTGATACTGTCACGTCTGCAAGAACACACCGAGATATTAATAGGTGATTATCAGCAAGGTTTTAGACCGGGAAGATCGACCATAGACGCGTTGTTTGCAGTGACACAAATTCTAGAAAGATCGTACGAATATGACATCAGACTGGAAATGCTTTTTATAGACTTCAGGCAGGCATTCGATAAAATAAATAGAAACCAATTACTGAAGGAAATGGAGAATATGAAGATCCCGAACAAATTGATACGTTTGACACGCATGACGCTAGAGAAAACTACAGCAGAGATATTGACAAAAAATGGAAAAACAGAGGAATTCATAATTGACGCAGGAGTACGACAGGGTGATTCACTGTCGGCAACATTGTTCAATATTGTGCTTGAAGGAATAGTAAGAAGAACAAATTGCGGAGATAAGATCATAAATAAGGAGGCACAGATAATTGCATATGCCGATGATGTGGTGATTATTGCAAGATCACATAACGCTTTAAAAGAAACGTTTAAAAAGTTGGAAAATGAAGCAAGGAAGGTTGGACTTATTGTAAATGAGGATAAGACAAAATTCATGAAATGTCACAGAAACAAAAGCGAGATCAAAGAAGAAAAACAGCTTGAAGGATACATTTTCGAAGAAGTAAGAACTTTTAAATACCTGGGTCTCCAAATTAACAGTACAAACGACAGAGAAGATGTTATTAAAGAGAGAGTAATGGCTGGAAATAGAGCGTACTATGCCATAGAAAGACTCTTAAAGAACAAATTAATTGGTAAACACACAAAAGTGAAAATGTACAGAACACTTATAAGACCGGTAGTGGAGTATGGAACAGAGGTAATGTGCCTGACAAAAGTGGAGGAGGAGAGATTGAGAGTGTTCGAACGAAGAATACTGCGAAGAATACTCGGCCTGGGTAAAATCGGAGAACAATACAGAAGCAGGACAAACAAAGAAATACAAGAAGAACTAGGCGGGGAAGACATGGTAAAACACATCAAGTCAATGAGAATAGGCTGGTTTGGACATGTACAAAGAGCGCAAGAAACCAGAGTCATCTCAAGCATAATGAAATGGAACCCGAATATTGAAAGACCAAGAGGAAGACCAAGGACAAAATGGATGAACGAAGTGATGAGCGACCTAAGAAACATGGGCGTACATGACTGGAAGGAGAGAGTGCAAAATAGATGCCTATGGAGGAAAGTGATCGAGAAGGCAAAAACACACGAAAGTTTGTAAGTTTGAAGATGAAGAGGAAAAAGGGGGACTAATCCACCCCAGAAAGGGGATTTGTAAGCGTCAAACGATGCGGCGATATTCCGCAAGGAATGGAAAGCCTGATGATGATGATGATATTTTGTAAAAAATTTCATAGATTTGATGAGGAAAAATTAAATTAAGCGAATTATAGACGAAAACGCGTTCTAGCGGGACTAAAATCCTCAATTGGAGAAGAATCTGTCAAGGATATTTAGAAAAATTTTGGGGGCTCATTAGGATACTCAAATAAATATGCATGTCTGTAAAATTTCAGCTTATCCGATTTTTTATAATCTTCCTGCTCGTACTACTCTGTGACATGTATATGTATTGATACAACTTTTGCAACTCTCAAAACTTTATTTTGCAGCACAAAAATTAAATTTTTTTTATCACAGCAGCCTGTTAGGATGTTTTGACATTATATAAAACAATATATTCTCATATAGTTTGTTATAGTTGGTTCAATCAAACATGACAAGACTACGCGACATTATTGTAAAAAAAATTGAAATCAGGTGTAATTAGAGTTAATATTTTTCGGCAAGTAATGCATTTAAAAGTGATTCGAATTTATGTTTATCGTACTACAAAAAGATTTATGGACACAAGCTTTAATGAAAACCGAAAAAAAACTGGAGGAAAAAAATCAGTCAGGACACCATAAACAATTAAGATTGTCCGTGAACGTATCAGACGGAATTGTGACCTCTCGGCAAGGAAAATGTCTCAAAATCTTCAAATACACCGCGAATGTCTTTGAAAAATACTTCGTGGAGACCTTAAACTAAAGCCTTACAAGAAAAAAAAGGTTCATGGGCTTACAGATGCTACTACAGTGAAAAGGTTCGAACGAAGTAAGATGTTGCTATCATGGCACGGTGGTGACGAAATAATATTCTCAGATGAGAAATTATTTATTTTACAAGCGACCTACAATTCTCGCACGATACAACACAAGGGCTAGGAAAATACTCAAAGATTCAGCGAGTACAGGTTTTAGCAAGGAGATTGCACGAGCAAAGCGCAGCGCAGCGAGTGTCAATCTCCGCAGCTGAAACCTGTACGAGATGAATCTTTGAGTATTGTCCGAACCCGCGTTGCTGTTGCGGTGATAACTCCGTGAAGAAACGCCACAACTTAAAAGCACAACATCACATACGAAAATCGACATTTCAAACGCCATTTTTAATGTCGAAAATTATGAAACAAATTGACCATATCGCATCACAATCATTGCAAAAAAAAATCAAACAAAAAATTTCGTAAGTACCGAAAAAAATTGAAGCATATAATCGCACTAAATTTGTAATATAAAATTCGTTACTATAAAATTCGTTAGAAGTACATTGCTTTAAGTGAACTAGGGTTGGAACTAATGCGTTGAACCGGTTTCCTACATCGCATCTGTTGAGTGCGTTAGTCATACACACTACATAAATTATAATATTCGAAGAGATTTTTTATTACGTATGAATTCTTTTACGCTCAACTACAAATATTCGATATTCTGGTAGGGTATTTGGAATATTTTTTATTTTCGGATATTATTCGACTGTGCATGCGTTGTAACCATTTAACTACAATGTAAAATAACGCACGCTGATTGGTCGAAACGACAAAATTTGACCCTGAATGGAATTATCAGAACGATAGGATCTGCGTTGTTTCGCTTAAATATGTTCCTAACAACAAAAAAATATGTTTCACGCTTTCGAAATGCATCATCGGAAATGGTTTGGGGTGATATATGCAAAAGAGGAACTCTGCCACTGGTATTTATAGAAAAAGGGGTTAAAGGCAATACAAAGTATAATTTAGAAGACGTTTTACAAAAGGAGATAGTTATAGCTTTGGCAGTTAAGTGCGTCTACTGCTAATGCGAAACACTCAGATCGAATCCGGGCAGGGTAAGAACTTTATTCTGGCCGTCTCTCCTCGGACGGCAATGGCAAACCACCGAGGTAATTTTCCAAGAGTGCCTATTTCAACATGAAGTGTATTACACTTCCCGTGGTTCGGAGCCCACGTTAAACAAGTAGGTCCTCTATGTATGTAAAAGCACTTTAGAACGCACATCACATGCATAGAAAGAGATGGGTCACGACGTTCGGAAATGAACAATACGACTTAGTAGTTTACAAAAAAATATGTTATCATGAGTTCAACAAATGTATGGTGATGAATATTATTGCTTCCAGCAAGATGGAGCCCCATTGCATACCGCTGGAATAGGCACGCATGGTGTCAAGATAATTTGACTGATTTTATAGCTAAGAATGAATGGCCACCAAGCTCACCAGACTTAAATCCTCTGGATTTTTCTATTTGGGGATATATGCTACAACAACTTAAGCATAACAAATATCGAAATCTGGAAGAATTTAAGCAAGTTATATCGAAATACGAGAATTAATACCATTTGATATGTAGCGCGCAGCTTGTGATAGCTTTGAAGAGAGACTCCGATTAGTTGTGAAGGTAAAAGGCGAAGTAATTGAATAAATTTTTGTTCCACCTAATCCTACTTATAATTCCAATGTATCATTAAAAAAAAAAGTTAAATCAGTTGAAAACTTCATTTGTATCAATACATACATGTAACATTGTACATAGTAGGAAACCTTTGAAAAATATGTATTTTTAGATAATTTTACACTCTTAAATTTTGATCTATTGAGAATTTGACAAAAAATAAAATACAGCGAGTAATAGGCAGAAAACCACCTTGAGGGAACTAAAATTTCCAATTTGGAGAGCAGGGAGCAACAGGAGATTTTAGGGGTTCATTTGGACATTCATGTACGATATGGCACTCAAGTCGATTACATTTTAGCTTGCCCGTATTTTTTGAAAGCTTTGTCCATTTTTTCGGTTTCTTGCCTCAACTAATGCGATCTTGGGCACCTATTGCTGTTTGGTGGAAAAAGTACAGCTGCTCTTGACACCATTTAATAAGAATCTCAGAACTGAACAAGCTTAGAGTAGCTGTCAGTCATATCCTATAAAAATTGTCCATGCAACAAAGCCATTTTGGTCTAATAATAATTTTTCGTAAAAGTGAAATTAAGCGTGCTATCGGCCAAAGATCGTTTTCCGGAGCTAAAACCCCAAATCTAGAGAGACGCAGGCATTGGATTTTAGGGAATATTTAGGAGGGTTTATTATTACATTCAATTATAGTACATGTCTGTCAAATTTCAGCTTGCTGTTGAGAAAGCTGGGATTCTTGTCCTAGCATCCAGTACATGAATTTTAATTCAAGCTTTTCCGCTTAGTGAATATGTGTTTACGCCAGGCGAGTCTACTGTTGAGGTGCATACCAAGATACTTAGCATCTGTGCTCTGGGGAAATTGACAATTGTTCAGCTTTACAGGAGGGCAGTTTCCTCTCCTCATGGTAAAAGTAACTTGTACTGACTTTGCCTGGTTTGCATTAATTCTCTATTTTTTAAGCCAATCAATCCTGTATCATATTAAAGGTCACTTGTAGATTGATGCCATTACTAAATCAACTGGGATGAAAATATTGCAGTATCACCAGCAATATAGCTACAGTTGTGGATTCTAATACTGGTAGGTCGGATGTAAATAGCAAATACAGGATGAGTCCTAGAATGTTTCTTTGAGGCACTCCAGAATGGTTAGGATTAAGGTCTATGTTTTCTCATTGATGTTTAACAAGGAAGTGCCTGTTGCTTAGGTAGGATTTGAAGATCAGATAATAATGATACGGATGGGTCATTTTCAGTTTGTAGCACAATCAGATGTGCCTAACCTTGTCGAAGGCTTGACTTATGTCGATAGATACCACCGAGGAGAAACGTTTACATTATTTAAAGTGTTGGTTGATTTTGCCGACTGCTCGATGCACTTATTCGATGGTTCCATGGTTATGTCGGTAGCTGCACCGGTGTTTGAGAATGAGATGTCTATTTTCTGTTATTAGTTTTAGTTGTTCAAGTAGAAGGTTATCAAATACTTTCTACAATATAGGAACAAAACTAATTGGTTTGCTTTGTAGGATTTAAAATTTTCGGCTCTTTTTCCCGGCGTTAGTATCATTCCAATTTGTGCTATTTTCTATTGGTTAGGAAGGGATTGATTGATTGGTAGAAAAAGAAGAATTAAATATTTGCGTAATGGCTAGGAAGAATTTGTGTATCGCTTCTTGCAGTATTCTTCCAGTTATTAAATAAAATCGTTGTGCTTTCTTGAAATTAATTTTACCATTGATCATCCGTTCGATTTTAAACGTTTTATATTTTTGAATTGTTTTATTGGAAAGTCTGTTTGGATGGGAGAGATGGATGGGACGCCGAGAAATGTGGTTAGAAAGTCTTCTCTTTATTATCTCTAACCGATTTGTTGTTTTCATCCATAAGTTGAGAAGTCGATTGTTGTGGTACGCATAGATTTTTTATTTACTATAAAATTTCCTTTAATTCACGCGCAACTTTATCGAATTTAGCTTTATCAGAGGGGAATCGAGTTTGTGCCATCTCCTGCGTACCACCCTCATTTCGAATAATTTTTGCCTAATTTTCAAGGGCATTTCTTTTATAATTTCTTTGTTGTAGGAATCCAGAGTAGCTCCTTCTATCTCGTGCACAGCATCCCTCAAGTCACATCCCGTCTTAAGTGGGGCATTCAATCTAACCAACCCATTCAGTTCATATCCGAACATATTCCAATCAGTTTCTATGCTCTATAACGATGGACGGTTGTCTTTTTTTCAGTAATGTTTGTGTCATAAACACTAACAATAATAGGTGAGTCATCAGAGGAGAGGTCCAAGCAGGAGTCAGCCTTTACTTTATTAACGTCGTTGTCTTTGACTACACAAAAGTCGATGTGGTTGCGCTAAGGCTGCGGACCACGTTCATGGAAGCGCCAGCCGATAAGCGCATATTGCACAATTCAACTGTTTCGATATACCTATATATACTGTACTAATGATAATTGAGGAATCTAATACACGTGTCCGCCATTCATCCTTGATTTTGCAAAGCTCATTGTTTGGTATGAATATGTTTTGTAGCATCATCAGTTTGCGAGCTGGCACCCCCACCATTTCCTCTTTCAAATGGACGTAACTCGAGAACGGTAATAGCAATAAATTCGCGTTTGCGGCAACAAATTAGCAACAAACACTCCATACATTTTTTTTGGTTTTGCTCTAGTGGGGGCCCAACTTAACACGGATATGTATTCTTTTAGCAACACTCCGGAAGCTTCTTTTCTCCGTGAACTGGTAAGTGACATACTGTGTTTTCTATTCATCAAGAGCTTCCATAATTTTGTTAAAATGTTCCGATTTGAACAGTTGCAATTTAACTTCATTGTCTCCTAGTACTTTTACTCTATATTTGTCTTTTATGGTCTATTGACTAAGCTTGTGCAGCGGGGCAATATGCATCACTCCGTGAAGTTATTGGTGGATATTTGGTTTCAATTTGCTGCAACTCTTTGTTTGTTTTAGATTCATCTTCAATCAATGGATCTAACCTATTTTGTGTTTCAATTGCTTATGATTTACCAGTTTAGTTTAACTAATAACCTAATAAATAATTCTGAGCCTTATTTGCTCAGAATTTTCGCCTCTTTTCGTTAGAAAGTGATATTACGTGAAGACGAACGAATACTCAGTAAAATAATAGTCACCCATAATGGCTTTTTAGAAAATTGTTATTTTTGGATATAATTATTATTATCTCTCCTTTTTGAAATTTAAATTAACAAAGTCTTGTGTGTGAACGCTAGTCCCTTAGTAACATTGTGCATCGAAGGTCGGCGAATATTTATTCTATCACGTTATGAGACTGGCAAAGAAAAAAATGTGCTAACGAAATAAGGTTCAAGTGAAATAAACTTTTATTAACCAAAATTCGCGAATACCGAGTGTCTTAAAAGTAAGTTTTTTTTTGTGCTATCAAATGGGAATTAAACCACGACGAATATGAACACATCACGAATCGAACCACTTAACAGTGAAAATTACGAGAAGTGGAAAATTCAAATGGAAGCGTTACTAGTCAGAAACGATTACTGGCCGTACGTGACCGGAAATAGCAAGAAATCGATAGACATTGAGAGCGACACTAACTCGCAAAAGGACTGGAAAGATAGACAAAAATCGCTGGTAAGACAAAATCTGAATTAATATTGTCAATTAATCTGAACGAGAGAGGTTGCCAACGTCCGGGGACTGGATATGCCACATGAAAGAAGATTAATCCGAAGGAGTTGAAAAAAATTAAAAATTGTATCACGTCATGTGACGCATAGCTCAAGCTGGAAAGTACATATCAATCAAAAGGACCAACAAGAAAAGCCACATTGCTGAAGCAATTAATGTTGCACCGTATGGAAGACCAAGAGGACATAGTATGTGAATATGTTACAAATTTTTCAACACCGTCGACAAATTAAGCGAAATGGAAGTCAAAATAAATTCAAATCTACTCTTCATTGTGCTATTATACCGGGTGACCGGCCGAAAACTGAACATAGGGAAATAACATGGGAAATTGATTTTTTCTAAATTCCTGCTTCCCATTATAACTGATACGAATAAAAAAAATACCAAATTAAAGAGATTTTTTTTCCGCGCCTAAAGATACCAAACACTTAATATTTTGTTTTTTAATTATTGTTAAAAAGTCGATAGTAAAATTAAGAAATAGCGCTTCTTAAAAAAATATTAGCAGGCTGGGTATTTGCATTACGTCTAATGTGCCGCATTGCTATTGTATGAAAGCCAAATATTACAAACAAAAGTTACTTTGACAGATTAAAATTAATTTTGTTAACAATGAAGTGGTCTGTTGAAGAAAAAGTTTTCATGGTAAAATATTATTACAGCGGTAATAGTTTACGCCAAATACGTGACTTATTTTCTGTTAAATTTAATAATAGCCAAATTCCATCAATATCGGCCATACAGAATATAATTAAGAAATTTGAAGACACTGGTAATACTTCGACAAATTTAAATAAAGGTATTAACCAAAATTATTAATTGAAGTTGTCATATCATTATTTTTTAAATAGGATATCAGAGAAACAACCATGAATTGGAAGAAACTATATTAGGTTTAATTTCTGCGAATCCAAATGCAAGCATTAGATCCATTGCAGCTGAGTGTAATGTTGGTAGAGAAAATGTTCGAACAATTTTAAAAAAGCACAAGTACCATCCGTTTAAATATCAATGTCATCAAGAAATATTTTTGTTTGACGAAGAATCCAGGCTTGTATTTTGTGAGAAAATGCAAGAACGTGCTAACAGAAACCGAAACTTTCTGGAACAAATATGTTTTACAGACGAATGTACATTTACATTAAACAATGAGCCAAATGTACAAAACCACCATCGCTATTGGGCTATACAAAATCCGAGACTAAATTTAATGACCGGCTCACAATATCCTCAAAAAATTAATATTTGGGCTGGCATTTATACTAACCGTGTTCTTGGTCCATTTGAAATACTGAAACGGTGGAAGTCACTTATGAAATGGTTCTAGCCAAAACTAGTGCTTCCAGTTCCAATTGCCTCTTTTATGCTCGTAGATGTATTAACGAAGCGGCTTAGCTTTGTACGTTTAGTACTAAGTACTGAGAGCTGGGTAGCGACGGGTCGCTTTCGTGGATTCTTGGATGGGTTCTTCTTTGCGTAGTAATATTCTCCGGAGGGCGCCAGAATCGAATAAGGACGTTCAGAAACCCTAGTTATCCTTATCGAGACAAAATTAACTCAAAGTAAAAAATAAAAAATTACTCGTTTTGAACACACACTTTTAATATAAATCAATATGAAATCAATTGTAAATAACATAAAAGAATTCTTGATTACACAGATTATATGAATGGTAAATGTTTGTATTAAAATATAAAAATTGATAATTATTTACAAATGTTGAATATAAGTACATAAACACATAAAATATACAGAGCGAATCTATCGATGTCGCTAGCTGGAGTCGAGTTGTACAGGAAAATGAACCTTCGCACTTTGATGGTGTCGCTACGAATTCAATTGCCTTGTTAAAAGCCAGTGATATAAAAATCACTCTAATACTACCCAAAAAGCAAGAAATTCTAACTACTTCTACAGAAGGTAGATTGTTTTTGGATAAGCGGGTTGACAAAGTTTTAACTACTAGCTTAATATTATTGTTAAACAAATCATACAGTAAGCAGTGTTTAAAGCTACTTACGGTTCTTGGTTGAATAGTTATTGGATGACGTGCAATCAGATCTGATGTTCCGTTATCGATCCTGGTTAAAATCGTCAGGATTTCAAATGTTAAATGTCGATCTAAAATGCAGTTAAAATCACAACATATATGATTATGTAAAACTCAATTTAAAGCTTAGCGATATATTGGAATTATTTGAATAAGCGATTAGATTCGTTTTGTTATCACCAATTATGCGTTTTGTTCCTCCAGCTGTATTCGAAATAGGATTTGGTGTCACACACATGAAAGTTTTAGGAAAGTTTGAACAGATGTTGGGCACCAGTACGAATGTTTTTGAAATTCCAGAATGGACAGGCAACGTTCGTTGGCGAGTAAAAATGAGCCGATTGGCTTGCGGATTTTCAACACTCTTCTCAATAGGAATTATAATAAATTCTCCAGTTTGCCCATTTACATCAAGGGTGGATTGGATAATAAAATAAATCACCTCAATATAATGGTCGCTATAGTTGGCGGTTATTCTGGATTCTAAGAATGGCGTCGCATTGACTTTCCACATGTGTTGGTCGATAATATTAATTATCGAAATAAAAATTGATTGTTGATCACTACTGATCTTGTTAAATCTAAAAATTACACTACACTCGGTCGTGAAACTTTACTGGTCATAAAACTGATACTGATATTATAAATCGGAAATCGATAAATTTAATAATTTTTGTATAGCTAATAATTTTGCGTGTCGACGTTACTACAACGGTTTGGCAAGAGAGCTTTGCTAATCGATTTTGCGCCGATGCAAATCCATGCAACCTTGAAAGTTGTCGGTTAGCGATCTACCTTACCGATCTTTTATTATAATACCATTGATTATGGGTGAAAAAGATGTTCGGTAATCAATGGTTTATTAGATATCGAGAAAGTGCTATTTATTAGTAAAAATAATAATTTATAACGGTAAAACGTATTGATAAAATAAAATTAGCTTTGCTTATACAAAGCTGGTCGAAAAAATCATACATAGTTAGTAAGTTATAACATAATTATTTAATGAAAAATTTATAAACCCTAAAATAAAGAATAAAGTTTTCCTTTTGAGGGCAAAATAACAGAAGTCTGTTACAATACTTGGAAATTTAAATTCAGATATGTATTTAGATCTTCTTATAAATAATATTGGTCCTGCGTTAGACGAAATAGCTTCTGAACACCATGAGGTCTGGTTTCAGCAAGACGGTTGTCCAGCACATTTTGGGGTAAACGTTAGAGATTATTTAAACCAAGCATATCCAAATCAATGGATTGGTCGTGGTGGTGCTATAAACTGGCCAGCCCGATCTCCTGATCTGGCACCGTGTGACTTCTTTTTGTGGGGTCATATTAAAAGCAAAATTTATAAAACTCGTCACCCAAATATTGATTCTTTGAGGAACGCGATCTTTGCAGAATGCAATCAAATTACTGCTAGACAGCTAGCAAATGTAAGGGAATCATTTTATAATAGATTGGGTTACTGTTTAGTGCGGAATGGAGGGTTATTCGAATACTTGTTATAATATTATTATTATTTGGTTACTTTCGTTCAGTATTTAATAATCCAATTGATATTTTTCTTATTCTTGGGTTTTGTTGACTAAATAAAACTACTTTTAACTTTTAATATTGGTCAACTTGTTATAATAAAATAATATTCAAATTGCGTTCTTATTATTTTTAAAATAAAAACAAATTTAAAAAGTTTAAAAACAATAGCAGTGCGGCACATTAGACGTAATGCAACGACCCAGCCCGCTAATATTTTTTAAGAAGCGCTATTTCTTAATTTTACTATCGACTTTTTAACAATAATTAAAAAACAAAATATTAAGTGTTTGGTATCTTTCGGCGCGGAAAAAAATCTCTTTAATTTGGTATTTTTTTTATTCATATCAGTTTTAATGGGAAGCAGGAATTTAGAAAAAATCAATTTCCCATGTTATTTCCCTATGTTCAGTTTTCGGCCGGTCACCCGGTATAGTTTTCCAGCAAGTTTAGAAAATTTCCGGGTAAGTAAACAGTGGCGTGCTAAGAATACGTACTCGAATAAAACCGAGAAAACTTAAGTATTGCTGTCATAAGTGCCGAAAAGTGGGACAAAAAGCTGCCGATTGTAAAAATAAAAGCAATAGTAATCAATCGATCGCGAATTGTTCACAATTAGTGCTTTAGAGTTCACAAGCACTGCATTCTTGTTAGCACAGCTCGGTGTTTGTTAATATCATTTTGGGCATAGAAGCACTCAACACAGCAAACTACATTCGAAATCGCTGTCCCACGAAGAGTTTAAACAAGATAACTTTATATAAAATTTGGTATGGGAAACCTCCCGATGTGAATAACTTCAAGGAATTCGGAAGTAAAGTTTACTGTTTGAACAACAAATCAGGAAAAGGTAAATCTGATGCAAGATCAAAAGAAGGTATTTTTCAAGGTTATTCCGAACAAGCCAAGGGTTATTGAGTATGGTTACCTAATGAGAAGAAGATCGAAATAACCCGGGACGTAAAATATCTTGAAAATGGTAATAATCAGGAAAAAAAACTTCACAGATTTTCTCTCAGAATATACGTCAATTAACCTCGAAGATACAAATACATCTATTGTGACAATGGATATTAGCACATCGGTTACTGAATAAGTAAGTGAAAACGAAGTCGAATTTGAAATTGAAAACCAGGTTGATGTTGAAGTCAAAGTTGGCGTTGCAGAAGATGCAATTCAAACAGTACATAGTGAAGGTAGACCAAGAATAGCCATGACCGGAGCCATAGGAAGGTCCAAGAAAGTTTAACATGGTTCCTATAGCAAACGATACAAAAGAAGAAATCGAAGAGGTGTTTGTTATGGAAGTCACAATGAAATAAGCAACAAGTGGACCCGATGCCCCGGAATGGTACAACGCAATACCTAACGAGATGACGTTGTTGATATAAGAAACAATACGGTATCCAAACCTCGGTATGACCGAGGTTACGCAGGAATGCATCTACATAAATAAATTCATAACGGAAATTGGATTTGGAAACTCATCAACTATTTACCAATAGTATCTGCGCTTCGAAGTTGGCTGAAAACCCAGCATTCCAACCTCGCAGTAAACACATAGACATTCGCTACCATTTTATACGTGAAGCCATGAAGAGCAAAGTGTTAAAGTTACATCACGTTAACACCGAAGGAATGGCCGCAGACGTCTTGGCAAAAGCACTGAATCGACAGAAGCATAATTCCTGTGTCGAGTTGTTGGGACTTGATCCTTCTAGAAAGTGCATTCCTACGCCATCTAGTTTGAGCAGCGATCCGCGACGGAAGCTATCAACTCCTGCGCCCTGATGCTAAGTGAAGACGAACGAATGCTCAGTTAGGAAGATCTATGTTGTTTTCGTGCAAATTGTTATTTTTGTATATATCATGTTGATGCATAAGTTCGTAGCGTTTTTGGTTTCCACGGTAAGAGTACTTTGGAAACAAATTTGTTTGAGAAATATCAGTGTCATTTTAATAACATAGTATTGTATTGTTAAAAGTTAGGGGTAATTGTTGGCTAAAGAAAATGAGCGTCAATTACTAAAAAAATTGAACATTTCCGACATATCTTCTTGTATGAATTTAACCGAGGAGTTAGGCATCGGAGGCCTCCAGAACCATTTGTACTGTTTATGGAGAGAACACCATCGTGGAAAGTACTGCACGAAAATGGCTTCCTTGTTTCAAAAAGGGGAATTTTGATATGAATAATTTCCCACGTTCAGGGAGACCATCCGGCTTTGATGAAGACCGATTAATTGCTTTCATTCGTGATAATCCACGTCAATGAACTCGGGAATTGGGCAATATGATGAATTGTGACCAATGCACTATCCTACGACATTTGCATTTCATACGATACCATACGTTTTTAGCGAAAACAACAAAAATCAGCGTGTTACCATTTGTGCTTCTTTGCTTGCTCATCATCGTTTAGCATCGTTTAGCTAATAACGTCGGCCGCTTTTGTCCCAAATTGTTACTGGTGACGAAAAAATATTGTGCCTTTACATCACCATGAAGAACAGACAGTAATGGCGAAGCCCTAACAAACAAGCAAATCCTCGTTCAAAAGCTGGTGCTCATCCACGCAAGGTAATGTTGTGCATCTGGTGGGATAACGAAGGCGTCATCTGCTATGAATTGGTTCCGAAGAATGTAACATCACTTCTGAGGTTTATTGTCAACAACTGCGCCGCCTGGAGGCTGCAATTCAAGAAAAACGACCGGAAAGACGGCATTAAGTGGTTTTGCAGCATGATAATGCCCGTCCGCATATTGCTAACATTATAAAAGCAGCTATTCAAGACCTCGGTTGGGAGGTTATTTCACATCCGCCCTATTCTCCTGATCTTTGCTCCATCAGATTTTCATCATTTGCGCTCTCTATTCAACAATCTCCTCGGAATCTCATTTAATAATGACGTTGCTCTTCACAATTGGGTCGACGACTTCTTCACCTCCAGACCACCGGATTTCTTCAGGCGTGGAACCGAAAAACTACCAGAACGTTGGGAGTCAATCATGAACAATGGAGAAGAATATATTAATGATTAGTTTATGTATTTTTTTGTATTTCAAAAATTAAATTTTAAATTTAATAAAAAACGCTACGCACTTATGCATCAACCCGATAATTTATTATTAACTCCTTTCTGGAAGGTAAATTAATAATGTCTTGTGTGTGAACGTTAGTCCCTTAGTAACATTAACTATATCACTTATACTATTATTTTGGACCAGTGTGTATCCTTCTTCCTGTTGAGTAGGCGATAAAATTGTTGATATGGCATTACTAAACAATCGTTGATTAGACATAAACTGCGGTGGAAGGATCATTTGTTGCATTTGCTATTGTGACCCTTGTACCTGTTGAAAATATTGTTGTTTACTGAAATCAAAATAATTTTGGTTTAATGGAATTGTGACTTGTATTTGGGGCAAGTACGGCCCTGACGATTGTTATACCTGCGGGTTTAGATTGAAATAAACGGAGCCATTTGACCATGAATCATTGCTACGAGTATCTCTATCAGTTAGGGTGGTTTATCTTTCATAGGAGGTGTATGATACAAGTTTATGTAATTCTCATCCTAACCTCACTTTACTACAACAGCATAAATATTATGAATTTGTAAACAATATGTTGTTATTCACCTTATCAATTACTCAATAAAAGTTTGATATAACAAAAATAATGTTCTAATGAAATTTAAATTATTATATACACAAATTCAACACATATCACTCACTTCAGACGCGCTGCACACACAAACTGTATTATAAAACCTTTTTTTATTTGGAATTATTTTATAAAAAGAGTAAAATATATATTACGATTTACAGGAACCAGAACGTTCAATGATGGAAGAATAGGAAACTCTTAATATATTTTTCTCCAGGATAGCGCGAAATCATTACTTTCTTTAGAATTTATCTCTTTGAAAGTCAGCAATTCTGGTACAATGTAACATGATCATACATGAACTGAAGACAATGTTTTCGATTGATGTATAATCATGTTACATGTTTTCAGTTTATGTTATGTTAGGTTAATAGTTGCTTTGATGCGCTCTTTGTAATTAAATATATAGTTTGCATTGTAATACACTTGTGGTTTACTTAATAATGCTTACGTACATACATTCTTGTCAATAAATTCCTAGAAGGTGAAGTTGTGCTTGCGCGTATTCCATTTGATGATTTTAATTGCACTTTGTAAATAACCTTATCGCATATACATAACTGAATGCTCTTGTTGAATAATTAATAATTTCAAAGTTTACTTAACTATTTATTTTTCAAGTTTATTTTGCAATATTAAATACTTATTGTTGTAAACCCCGACGCCCTGTCAGCAATTCCTTCTATTTGATATGTCTAGCACATCGCAAGTGCATTTTTATCGCACCCACGCGTGTACTGAGCTTTCTATTTATTCATTCATTTCAAAATCATTTTGTGTTTTGGATATTTTAATTTGTAGTGTAAGAAAATTGCGAAAAAAAATCTAAAATCTGGTTTCTGCGATTTTTCGACGGATTTCGTTAGGTAATTGTTCGTACTTTAAGATACTAAAAAACGTCCTCTCGGAACCCTGAGCTTCTTACCAAATTCTTCGTCTGAAGTTGACATTTTTTATGAAGGAGTGAAAATTATGTTTTTCGGCAAAATATTTAAAAACTAATTTCTATTTCAGCTATATTGTTATCATATAACTCATTAAAAAAATTAAAAACACTTAAAATATTTTAACAACATCCTCGAAATCATGAAATGAAGAGTTTCCTAAAAATGGTCAGGGGGTTCTGATTTTTGGATATGTTTTAAGGTTTGGGGTCCTAATAAAACTCTGAGTTGGCGACCTCGGCGACCGCCCGGAAGTGCCGCCATTTAAAAAAAAGCAAAAACAAAACTTTTCTTCGCAATATTTCCTTACCAGATGATTTTAGGACGAAAATGACTTCTATAAATCTTATAGAGAATAAAATTTACTACAACTTCTATCTAAGGTATTTTTCTCTAAGTCGAATACTTGCTGAACCCCAGCACTGTTAAATAGAGAAATTTTAGAAAATTTAAAAAACGCTCGAATTTGCTCTAACTTTTTTTATAATTTTTGGTTACTCTCTCTAAAAAAGTCTATTATATGATCAAATCTATTAATATTGCCGTGTTAGCTACTGAATTTTTATATTTTTATAGCGAGGGTAAAACAAAACGGCACTCTTTTTTAAATTGCCACAGCCAGCTATTGCATGAGACTCTCAGGGTCAAAAGGTGGGTAAATGGTCCAGATACAGAGAAAAATACTCTGCAAAATGATGCCACTGTGCATCGAACTTTGAATGAATTCCAAAACCTTAAGCTACACCAGAATCTTTTTCTACTTATATGCTGTAAAATGTAATCAAAAATTGTACTCAAAATAAATCAAATTCAAAATAATACCTTTGTTTATTGAATTTCTAGACAACTCATAAAATTTTTATCAAAAGGAAACAAATCAAATTTACAAATTATTTTCTTAATAACTAAAATATTTCCCCTTTTTAAATTAAAAATTATATCGCACTTTTAATAATTAAACTATACGCGTTAATAACGTTTTTAACCGCACAAACAAAAAAAAAGAGCTCTGTAACAGTCTTACCAACAAACGTAGAAAGAACGAAGTTCAGCGACCAGTGCTTCTGAGTGACGCCTTGTAGAAAAAAACGGCCTGCTTATTTCTTTGGATAGTGACACGTAAAGCTGATAATAAACCATGGATTCCCATTAGCCAAGTAGTAACCAGTTTTCGACTTCCGTAAGTATTTCCAAATTATTAATTATTCTCGCTCTGTATTATAACCAACCACTTCCAGAATATCCAGTGGTACCCAAAATTTATCACTTTCTAATCAACTCCGGAACTTTTGTGACTAATTAATTGTACTTTCCATTAACTTTAAATAACCTCCAAAACTTTTGTATCTCAACTATCCAATCCTCTCCTATTCATTTCACTCGTTCGCACTTCTCGGAATCAACCCAAAACAATATCAATCCGTCCGTTCTCGTTCTTGGACGCTAGGAGAGTCCATAAAATCAATAATTACGTCCGTACTTCTCGGTGGACGCGGAGCAAGCTTTTTTATTTTTGCCAACTTATCCTTTTCCAAAATCGCGCACGAGCAGGCGCGTTTTAGTTCCCTCCTTTTTCTTCTCCGAAATATCAGCCCGTCTTTTTCCAAATCACTAATCACTTTTAATTATTGCTTAATTACGCTTTGCCTAACTTTAACAAATATTAAAAATTACCTAATTTGTTTCCTCATTCTATTGAATTAATAATAATTTATTTTATGTTTTTGTCTATTACATTAATATTTTTCTTTTACAGGGGCGGCGTTCATTTAAATTAACTTACCCCGAGTACAAAAACAGATCTGAGGCAACAGCATTTTAATAACTTTCAAGTATTCGAAATTCTGGCATAGTAAAATTGACCAAATCATAGTGAATTGAAGAAAATTGCAATTGTGTTATTTCTCATTCTCTGGACCACGCAATCCTTGGCATAATCACATCAGACCACCCCCCTATTATAAGCAGAACATCGCATACTCTATTATATACTCTATTATATACTCTATTATAAAAAAAAGTCAGGTCAAAATGGAGCGTTTTTGAAATTTTCTCAAATGTAACAACAGATGTTACAACAAATTCAAAAATTCAACAGTGCTGGGATTCAGCAACTATTCCACTTAGAGAAAAATACCTTAGATAGAAGTTGTAGTAAATTGTATTCTCTATAAGATTTATAGAAGTCAGTTTTGTCCTAAAATCAACTGGTAAGGAAATATTGCGAAGAAACTTTTTGTTTTCGCTTTGTTTTTAAATGGCGGCACTTCCGGGCGGTCGCTGAGGTCGTAAACTCAGAGTTTTTATTAGAACCCCAAACCTTAAAACATATCCAAAAATCAGAACCCCCTGACTATTTTTAGGAAACTCTTCTTTTCATGTTTTCGAGGATATTAAAATATTTTAAGTGTTTTTAATTTTTTTAATGAGTTATATGGTAACAATATAGCTGAAATAGAAATTTATTTAAAAATATTTTGCAGAAAAACATAATTTTCACTCTGTAATGTTTCGTAGTCACTACTAATAAAATACTACTACGATTACAATATCTTTATTCCGCTACTTATTACAATTCATTTCTGCTTCGCACACCGCAGCACTGTCGCCAACCTTATAATGTATGTTCCCCTAAAAACCCCAAACTAAAGTACACTACATCTCTTCCCACTTAAATATGTACATCATTAACCCACTTAAAATTAACTAATATCTAACAGTTTGTTTTCTCAGTCGAGTTCCCCGTCTTAAGGGTGGTGAACAAGATCTCGACTTGGTTCTGTTGGTAGTAGTCACATCCTTACTTAACTGTGACCCTGTCTGCTCACTGTTGTTAACGTTTTCAGTTGCCTCATCCCCCTCTTCACTATTATGAACCATACTTGCCCCTTCAGCTAGATCCAACATTTGATTAACATGTTTCCTAACTTTGACATTGTCTAGGCTGGGCAAGGCAACTAAATACGTTCTAGACCCCAATATTTCAACGACCTTCCCTCTTATCCAAGAAGGTTTACTAAATCTAAAGTCCCTAACGGCAACTGTATCGTGCAAAAAAAATCTTTTATATCTATTTCCCCCATAATCCAATTGTTGCCGCTGCTGGCATTTCTTTACTCTATCTACTAAGCTCTGGTTTACAATATAATTTTTTTTTCTGGTTTTTAACAAGTCAAAACGAGTACGTAATGGTCTGCCAAACATCAACTCCGCCGGTGACTTGTCAGTTGTACAATGTTTCGTATTACGATAATCAAACAAAAATTTATTAATGTGTAACTGCAAGTCACCAGTATATCCCTTATCCAATTTATTTAAAGAAGCTTTAATGGTTTTTACCATGTTTTCTGCTGCTCCGTTTGTTGCCGGGTGATGGGGGGCACTACACTTAAAAGCAATACCGTTCGTATCTTCGCTGGTTGAAGCTTGTTGTTTTTGCTGTCCTCCAAAGCGATTGTAAGGCCGCGTTGTTGAGGACGCCTTTCTGACTTGATCAAAAAGGCACTGGTTTTCGTGAACGAAATAATAAAAACTAATAATTGACTTTGTAGCACTTTAATTTATTTGTATTAATGTTCACTTGGTGCAGACAACCCGAAAGCTTGTGAAATGACTTGCCTGCTTGACTTGTTGTAAGTAAGTGCGTGATAAAAGAAAGATGGTTACAGAGGAAGGCGCGACGGTGGCCGTTATTCGAAGTAAACTGTGTGGCGAACACCTGCACATTAAGGGCGCCACATTTGAATAGTAGAAACGACTTAACACCGTTGTTATAGAAAAATGTTTGGAACAACTCTGATTTAAACTGACTACCGTTATCGGACACTACTATCTCGGGCAACCCAAACCTCGAAAACAACCCCTGTAATGCAGAGATCGTCGCGGGCGCATTTGTGCTTGGTACCACCAAAGCTTCCGGCCATTTGGTATGTGCATCGACAACGACCAAAACACTCTTCCCGAAAATTGGACCCAAGTAATCAATGTGAATTCTCTCCCACGGTCTACTCGAGTATTCCCAGTTTGCAAGGATCGACTTCGGTGGACTCTGTCGCAATGGCAAGCAATTCTCACAATTACTGGCCACCTTTTCAATATCCGCATTCATACTCGGCCACCACATGTAGGACCTAGCCAAACTTTTCATTTTAACGATTCCCATGTGGGATGAATGTAATTCGCGCAATAATCTGCTATGCAATGTCAATGGTACGACCACCCTTTGGCCGAACAACAGACAATCCTTCTCTACACTGAACTTGTTTCTGTTATACATATATTTTTTTAATTCCCCCGTAACCTTCTTTGGCCACCCCTTGTTTGTATAAGCAATTACTTCACTTAAATATTTATCCTTCTAAAATGATTGTTTGTACTTATCAATTTAATGTATGAAGTGCTCCCTTCATTAAAATAAACGTTTTTCAATGGCATGCGTGAAAAACAATCTGCATTATTACCTTCCGATTTAACATATTCAATATCATAATTGAAATTGGACAAGAATAACGCCCAACGCTGCAATCGGTTTGCTGATAATGTGGGAATTCCCTTTTTAGGACCAAAAATTGTAATCAACGGTTTATGGTCGGTGACCAAGGTAAATTTTCTGCCCGACAGGTATTGGTAAAATTTGTTTACCCCAAAAATGATCGCCAACCCTTCCCGCTCAATTTGCGAGTAATTCTTTTGGCTGTCATTTAAACTTCGTGATTCAAACGCTATAGGTCTATCGTCACCAGAGGGAAAAACATGCGACAAGATCGCTCCCATTCCTCAAGACGATGCGTCCACCGTTAATTTCACGGCCAACTTCGGATTATAGTGGACAAGAACTTTCGATGAGCATAATATTTTTTTACATGTTCGAACGCAATTCTGCAATCCGCGTTCCATATAAATTTATTTCCTTTCTTTAACAGATCATATAATGGCCTCAAAATAGTCGAGCATTGGGGTATAAATTTATTGTAATAATTGACCAACCCTAAAAATGACTTTAAACTTATGATATCCGTAGGTGGTTTCACCTCACAAATCGCTTCTACTTTATCTTTTGTGGTATGTAACCCTTCTCTATGTATTACATGGCCTAAATAATGTATAGATTTTTTAAATATTTCACATTTTTCCTTTCTAATTTTTAATGCACAACTTTTTAGGATGTCTAACACTCCTTTCAATCTACTCAAGTGCTCTTCCATTGTGGTACCTGCGACCACTATGTCATCTAAAAAGCAAACCACCCCTTGTAACCCTTCCAATATTGATTCCATAATTCTTTGGAATTTTGCCGGTGCACAGGCCACACCATACGGTAACCGTGTATATTTAAACAACCCTTTGTGTGTGCTTATGGTAGTGAACAATTGTGACTCTTCTTCCAATTGCATTTGTTGGTATGCATTAGATAAATCAAGCTTACTAAAATATTCACCCCCCTGTAATTTTATAAGCAATTCCTCTATTCGAGGTAACGGGTGCTGATCAATAATCATTGCTTGATTTAATGTAACTTTATAATCTCCACAAATTCTAATGGAACCGTCCTTTTTTAATATCGGAACGATTGGTGTTTCCCAAGAGCTGAAATCTATTTGCCTCAATATTCCTAACTTTACCAACTTATCTATTTCAGCCTCCACCTTCTCTTTAAGCGCAAAAGGTAAAGGCCTGGCCCTGTAAAATTTTGGTTCAACATTTTCTTTTAATTTAATGGAAATTTTCCCTCTATTAAAGAGTCCCAACTTATCAGAGAATACTTCTAAATAATTAGAAATTAAATTGTTTTTAATCTCTTCAATATTTTCAGTAATGGTGGCCCTGAACCCCTAATGACGTACAAAAACAAGTTCCGTGCAGTATTTTTAAAGTCCACCGAAATCAGTATCTTACCAACCGGATTCATTTCATTTCCATCATAATTGAAAAAAATCTTATCGTTACTCATTAACGGTATTTTACTGAAATATTTATCTTTAAAATCTGTGGCTATTACTGAACAAGATGCGCCACTGTCCAATTCAAATCTTAGTAGAATGTCGTTGAACTTTGCACAAACGAAAATAGGTTTAACATTGTTACCATCCCCGATATTAAATAAAGCTTCCTCGAGCCTCGGTTCCCCCGTCATAAAATAGTGTCCGACCTCTGTTTTATTCTGCTTAGCATTTTTACTTTTACAAACTCTTGCCAAATGTCCCACTCGACCACAAACGTAACAGCTGCTATTTCGAAATCTACATAAAAATGTATTATGATTGGCATACCCACATACCGTACAAGCCGTTTTCATATTTTCAATGTCTCTTCCATTCTTCGTCCCTTCCTCGCGCTTGTCTATCTTATAAATTTCGTTTTCTACCTTTATTTGTCTGCTACTATCCACCAGTTCGTAATTACGTACCGACGCTTCTTGGTTTTGTGCGATTTTAATTGCTGACTCCAATAACATTTTACTAGCATCCTCTTCAAATAATCTGTCCATCATCTTTGTATTATTTAACCCCATTATGAATTTATCGGTTACAACCACTTTTAAAACTTGACAGTCATATTGACATTTGGCTACCAAATTTCGCACACGCGCTGCCCAATCTGCAACACGTTCATTTTCATCGCGTTTTGCATTATAAAACTTAAATCGCTCAGGGTAATATGTCTTAATTGGTAAAAAATGACCATTGAACGCGCTAATCAATTCCTTAAAAGTTTTACTTTCCGGCTCCATTGGCACGCACAAACTTTGTAACAACAAATACCCTCTTCTTCAAGATTGCTTAATAGTACCGATCGTTTAATAATATCATCCTCTATCGAATTTGCTATAAAAAACTGTGTTAACTTAGCCTTGTAGATTTTCCAATCCATTTCCATTTTAAATTCCTTGATACCACCGATTAGAGCCGTCGCCATTTTGGTTTCTACCACCTGTTCACTTTCATCCAAGCTAACATCAACCAAATTATCTCCAATGTCAGGTTCTAACGATTCGCTCATCACCCCACCGCGTGAATTTTAAACCTCGTCGCCACTGTAATGTTTCGTAGTCACTACTAATAAATAATACTACGATTACAATATCTTTATTCCGCTACTTAATACAATTCATTTCTGCTTCGCACACCGCAGCACTGTCGCCAACCTTATAATGTATGTTTCCCTAAAAACCCCAAACTAAAGTACACTACACACTCCTTCATAAAAAATTTCAACTTCAGACGAAGAATTTGGTAAGAAGCTCAGGGTTCCGAGAGGACGTTTTCTAGTATGTTAAAGTACGAACAATTACCTAACGAAATCCGTTGAAAAATTGCAGAAAACCGATTTGGGATTTTTTGATCAAAATGTGCCCAATTTTCTTACACTATTGTAATAATAAGTATTTTAATTTTTACATTTAACTTAATATAATGTTTTTATTTAAATCTTAGAATTTCACTTCATTACAAAATTATTTTATAATATTCCTTTCATTATTTTGGTACAGTTTTCCTTTTTTATTTCGGCAAGGACTAATCCTGGAGAAAAAATTACATACGTATTGCGCCGAGAAACACTCTTTCCTGAATTCGCGAGTACTCCGAACGAGACAGAGCGTAGCGAAGCGAAAATAGCATTTGAAATTGGGCCAAATGTAAACGGCCCGAAACGTTGGAAAATATTTAAAATCTTAAAATATAGTACGTAGTTAGTTTTTATTAAGAATTTTTTTTAAATCATTATTGAAGGTACGGTGGCGGAATAAACAATTCAGAGTGACAAAAGACAATAGTGTTGTACCTATATAAAACTTTAAGTATTTATTATTTTAGTAATAGGATGTATGTCTTTAAAACTTTTTAGCTGTATTCTTTTTATCTATTTTAAGTGAGATTGTACTGAGATACTCATCGGGTACTCAGTTAACAGGGTGTTCTTTTTACCGTTTTGACGAATGTACCGTGCCGTGCCGAATTGAGTTTTAACTGAGAAAATTACCTGTCACCCTAACCCAACTGATCTTGCTATTTCGAAGTGTTACAACTCAGATAAAGTTGGAAATAGCTCGGATTGGTCGATTTAAAAAGGTTAACGTCATTTTTCGTAATATTTCGTCTTTTTGGAGGTTATGTAATTTGTAAACTAATTTTGTTGGTAGGTAAATTCGGTAAATTACTATATAATGGGTTGGTAGTGTATTTTTGTTGTTCTTTTTACCTTATGTTTTTCTCACTTTGACTCAGTTAATCTCTGTTCGGCTCAGCTCACTTTGTCTCAGTTGTGTAACTGACATGGAAATAAAATAGGTAAAAAGAATACAGCTTTTGTTAGAATAAGTAGTAGGGCTATATCTGCATTGAGTACTTCCATATCAAACAGTTCCAGTAAGAAAATAAGAAAAATCACTTGACGTGGTGTTCAACTCACTGGTTTCATATTTTATAGAAAAAATGTACAACTTTTATAAACAATATTTATTAATACAAAATAAAAATAATATCCTATTATGTAGATGATTTACGTACAAAATAACTTAGCTATATAAAATTTTTAGGTTAATATTTGGGTTAACATTCAAATATTGATACAAAAGATCTTGCCAAATTAGTAATGTAACCAGAACGCCTTCAAATATACTTTATGTATGAATTTTTGTTTCCTTATTGTTTCTTGAATAAATTTTTATTTTATAAAATTCTATAAACTAAGAATTATAATTGGAATGGAAACATTCAGCAAGAACTGGTCTATTGTCATCATTCATAATATAGCAGCAGTGAGTTCTCGTATTCTACATCTAGGAAAACGGTTCCTCTCTTTGTCATACGGCATACTTTCTTATGTAGGTACCATTTCCCGTAAAATCCTCTCAAAGGGGGACCTAATTTTTAATGTTGGTTTTGAACAACTAAATTCTATTAGTTCCATTTTACTTACCTTATAATTTCCCAAGAGAGGGAGAGGAAGATACAAGCTATCGGTTGTTGATTCCATTAGGTACTGTGTAAAGAACAGCTGAAAATTACTCTAAATCATTTTGTTTTATTGCACTGAACCGATAATAAAAATTATTATAAAAATTACTAATTTATTTATAAAACAAATATCAACTTAAAATTCTACAATATTGAACATAAATTTAATTTTGTAATTTCTTCACTTACAATTCAAGATACCAATACACATTCATGGTTTGTTTTATAATAAAATAATTGTTCCTGATTTTAATACGTAAGTAAACTAAAACTTTTTTGTTTGTTATATCACACGTTAAATCTGCTAACTAAGTAGGTACTGTAATAAGGGTCAAGCTGAATTTATTGAGAATAAAAAACGCGGTTAACATTTTCTAGGATTTTATTTTAAATATGCTCAAAGTAATTCCCTCCAACAATGATACACTTGACCATTCTTTCTTTCCATTGCTTAAAAGCTCCCAACCAATCTTCTTTCGGAACACCTTCAAAATAAGTATGAACTGCGGTATCAATCTCTTCTTCAGACTAAAACCTTCTGCCCCGCAAATTTTTTTTAAGCCCAGAAAATAGCCAAAAGTCGCACATTGCTAAATCAGGTGAGTATGGCGGATGTTCTATGACTTTTATATTTTTTTTCAGCCAGAAACTGGCGAGTTATAGCTGCCGAATGGGATGATGCATTATCATGGTGGAGCATAATTCCCTTGGCTGGAACTCTACTGAACACATCAGGTAAACATTTTTCAGTGTACCATTTAGCTGTAACTGTCTTCTGTCCATCTAGCTTAATGGCATTTACTAGGTCCGCACTTCTGAAGAATACCGCATACATAACTTTTTTCATAGCTCGCTGTTTCTTGATCATTGTTGGAGTTTCCTCATCTTCGTGAATACACATACACGACTCTCTTGACGAGTAGGTATGTCGAAAAAGGAAATATAAGTTTCGTCACCTGTCACGATTTTGGAATAAATTTGGTGTCCGCCGTTATTTAACAAATTTAGAGTTTCATGGCAAATTCTTACACGCTCTGCTTTTTGGAAATCAAAAAGGTGATGCGGCACAAAACAACGGACCACTTTTTTTAAATGCAGGTGATCGTGTATGATTGTTTTAACAGCTGAGGATCAAATCTTGAGTTGATGCTCTATTACCCCATAAGTGGATTTATTGTCCTCTTTAATTATTTTTTTAACATCAGCAATGTTTTTGTCGGTAACAGCGGTAGAAGGACGTCCTGCTCCTTTTTGATGCTGAACGGAATTCCTTTTGCGTTCAAATTCCTTATACCATCGGTAAATTGTAGCCAAGGAAGGTGCTTGTTCACTAAAAGTTGAATCTAAACTCTCTTTGCACTCGTAAGCGCTTAAATCTTTTTTTAAATCATAATAAATCATGATTCGAAAAAGCTCTCTTGTTAATTCCATGTTTTCACTTGCAATGACACTTTAAAAAATTAGTAACTTGAGTTATAACGACCGTATTTTCAACTTCCAAACTTCAAATGACAGATAAAGAGTTTCTCTAAATAATACCGTATGTTTTATTTTTAACAACTTACTAGATCTATTTTATTCTCAATAAATTCAGCTTGACCCTCGTACCATACTAAACTATGTCATATGTTAGTCACGATTTACGATTTACTTGTGCCCAGTTCCAGGGGGTTATTTTTTGTTTTCAGAAAAATGGCACCGAAACGAAAGTATGACGACGATTATATTAAATTTGGCTTTAAGTAAAGCCAAATTTAATATAATCTATTGAAGTCAATAGAAATAAATGGGGAGACTAGACCTCAATGCGTAATATGCGCAACTGTTCTTGCCAATGATGCTCTAAAACCGGTAAAGTTGGAACGTCATTTAAAAACCGTACATCCGAATTATTGCGAACGTCCGCGAGAATTCTTCGAAGGCAAACTAATAAATTTTAATCAAATGAAACTTGGACCCAGCGGAACACGTTATGCAGTATCTGAAAAAACATTGGCTGCATCGTTTGAAATTTCAAAATTGATTGCCAAATCAAAAAAAGCACACACAGTCATCTGCGCGAAGTTAGCCCCCCCTTTTTCGAAAACCAAAAAAATTTTTTTTGTATTGTGTTGTATTCATTTGTATTAGATTGTATTGACAAAATTTTTTTTATTTCGCGAAGCATTAAAATAAATATCGCGAAAAACCGTTATTTGGGCTGGCCCCCCCTTTTCAATAATTCAAATTTTTTTTGGTTGTACTATTTTGTTGTATTCATTTGTATTGGATTGTATCCTAAAAAATGAAAGTCGTAAGTTTAACCTTAACCGCGTAAATCGCGAAACAAAATTTAGCGCTGGCCCCATGCGCATTGATAAATTTTTAATCACGCATATACGTTCTTTTTCGGGCAGGGCCAAATTAGCTCTCGCTAACGTACAAAATAATATAGAAGATAAGAAAAAACTAAACGTTATCGAAGAGCATTCTGAAAGTGTCGACAAAGTTATGGATGTCCAAGAGCCTTCTGAAAGTGTTGACGAAGTTATCGATCTCGATTTAAATTTAGAAAATATAGAATTAACTGAAATTGGAGAAATAAAAATCCTGGAAGAACAAAGAAACGTGCGTATCTCGATGCCTATCGCGATTGGAATATTATCGAATATAAGAAGAAGAAACTAGATGTTGGTTTATTACTTATTGGTAATATATGCCCAATAATTAAAGGAAGGCTCGAAAATACCGTCGTAACAAATACATGTGGGTTTGATAGCATAATGCAAATATTAGCCATAGCATGCAAACACGAAAAGTTCTTTCAAGTAATTAATAACGGAAAACAAATACGTTTTCTTTTATTAAGAGTTTTCTTAAAGATGGTCCAACTTTGGCAATATATAAAATGCGATCCAAAATATTAAAAGAAGTTAAATATTTTGTTAGTAGTGAAAAATCATCAGATGTTATCAAAATCAATGCAGCTTCAAATATTGTAAACCTCTGTGAATACATTTTTAACCTCGATTGGAGCGTGATGGAAAATTTTACGTGCGATAAATGCCGGAAAACAAAAACTTTTAAGAAACCGATCGCCACTGTAAATATAGAAATTCTTGAAAAGCATGGTTTTGGAAAATTGACAGAAGCGCTGAAAGACGGTAGACTATCTAAAAGAAAATGCTGTAATATATTATTTGACGTCATTATAACGTATGGTTCGCAACTATTTATTGAATGTGGATTAATGGACAAACAAATTTCTGTGGAAGAATTTCCAGATGAAATTTACTTAAATTGCAGACGATATGTACTTGCTGGAATTGTTATGTATAAGAGATGCATGGATACTAATGCAATTGGACACTATACAGCATGGATAAAACGTGATATTCATTGGATTGAATTTGATGACTTACTAAAGAAACCTGCATGTCCACCTCATCAGCCTACAGAAAAAACTCCTCATCTATGTATATATTGCCATGTGTAGCTACTGTTTAAGCTCAAAAAATTTTTTTATATATCGAGAGAGATTCAATGGCACTTAATTTATAATGCTCCGGCCAGCAATGCATGAAAGACTCTGTAGATTTGGGTCGAACTTGGGTCCATGTAAATTAATCAAAACACTCTTATACTCCACCTTAATTTGTGTTCTTTCTCATAAAGACTATGCAAGAAAAACGAAAAATTGTATCTGTTTTCTTTTCAATTTACTACTACTATAATTGATGAAATTAAACGCAAACGTTATAGAAAACAAAATGATTGAATTTATTTATCACAATAAAATAATTTTAAAACAAAATATTGGTTTCCTTAAAATCTAAACAAATTAAATTGTACAGAGTCAAATATTTGCAATAAAACCCCCACAATTTTTATCCGCGCCGGAATTTAAAAACGATTAGTTTATTTTTAAATAATAAGTACGTCCCGTAAACTCTTACCGGAGTTCTCCGATGCTGCCGACGTTGCGTGTGACAGGGAAGCGTGAAGATCTTCGTTGAATACAGCTGCTGACTTTGAATCAAACAAAGGAAATTGAATTGACCAGTAGATAATTGTCTTCTTTCGGAATCGTATAATCCAGAACAGGTACGTAATTTAATACAATTTTTTCTTTCTTGAATTTTCATTCACCTCGCCATCAAACATAACCAAGAAACTCATTGTCGGTGGTACCAAAGCTTCTTTTTTTAGACAATATTTTAACTATGACCACACCAAATATAATCACTTCCAACTTATTCCAAATCATCAACCAACAACGAAAAACGTCCACTTTCCTTTCTTCCAATTAATCCGAAAAATTCTTTCAAATCCAAATATAACTCAATCAGCGCGTCTTTACAGTACGACCGCTCGATTCAGAATCCAGACCAAAATTATTCAAATTAACACGATCAGCACGTCTCAACGATCCAACGGCTGACTTGGAAGTCCTTTCTCCTCGCTCCCTTATCATTCTCCCAAAAATATCCCACCAATTCTCTCCAACTCGCGCGTGACAAAATTGACAAAAATGTCACGAAATTCACTTATTTTTAATTACCACGAAATCCCTATTTTAACAAATAAAGCAAAAGAATTTAATATGTTCTTCCTTATTTCTATTTAATCAAAACAAACACCAATACTTTGTTTTTTTTTACAGCTTTCCATACCTTACCGATTCTACAACGCTTGCATCTTTATGGATAATTGAGGCAAAAGCAGTTTAACAATTCTTCAACCAAAGAGAATCCAGACACAATCTAATAATTGTCAGTTAAGGTCTCATTGACTTAATTACATTATGAGTGTTTTAATTATTTAACCCAATTACGACAAACCTCTTCATCTATGATGATCGGAACATGACAATATATAGAAAGTTAATTATTTAAATATTTTTATTTATTTAAATTTAAATTTTATTTATTTATTTTTTTATATATTTGTTAGAATAAAAAACATTTAATATTAATTTTACTTTAGTTATGAGTTATGCCATTTATCCAGGTTTACTAATAAATCCTAAACTAGTATAAATATATCGCAATTGTTCAGATTTGTTCCAAGTTAACGATTTTATTTCTACCATATTTAGTTATTATTTTATTTTAAGTGAGTTGTTTATTAGAAATAAAAGTTTCACTTATATAGTATTTTTTTATCTGATAATCCGATGATACGGATCATCGGATATAACATAATTCCCGGTCACTACACATATTGCTATGTGGGTTTCCACCTTTGATAGAGCTCCTCGTTGAGCTGACAAATTATGCTCTGAACGGGTGAACACGGATAAACCCCGTCAATAGAAATGTTTGTTGATCTAATGTGAATAAATGTACACCTCGGCTAGATGAATTTATTTGCATGAAACTTACCTTATCTCGGCTTGGGTTCGTTCCGGAATCAATTCTGCTAATACTGAAAAATAATTTTGATTCGGAACAAAGGTGACAAATAAATAATTCTCCGTTTCGATGAAATGTATAATTTTATTGTATAAATTAGTGGATGGATGATTAATAAAATAAACGTACTTAAAATTATCAACAAATTCTTATTTTACCCCAACTATAAACGATTATCGTACGCGGTTGTAAAATTTTTAATGTTCGCACTTATTTTTATCAAGAATAAAGTTTTATGTAAAGTTACCTTAACATCTAGTGTTTTTCTTGTTCGTAATACCATTTACCATGAAACTGCTGGCTCGTACTTTGTCGATGATCTTGTATTCTTACAATAATTTCAGATTGCTTTTTACACAGCAATTTACCACGTGTAGTTTTGTGTTCCGTTTTCTTTAAAAATATCAATAATCGGTGAATATTTTCTTCCAAATTTATCTCTGTGGCACGTAAGTAAAATAGTTTTACAATATTTATAACTTTTCTTTTCGTTTTAATTAAATTTTTCACTAAATTGCATTAATTTTCTAGTAACACACCAATTTCAACACGCCATTATCATCGATCGAACGTCAACTTTTTTCAATTGTTTGCCTAGCAATCGCATCGTAAAATTCAAGGCAATCGTGATTATTCGCATTTGTCAATATAAATAATCAATATTTTAGGTGGTAAGTTACCCGCGAATTTCAAATTTTAAAAATTTAATAATTTTTATATGTATTTCAGGTTAGTTCAATTTTCCACATAATTCCTCATTGTTCTTTGGTAAAATGATAAACATGGATCATCGTAAACTGTCCATTGATTCTATGAAGCACTTCGACGTCATTGTGTAAAGTTTTTTAATTATTAATTTTAACGTTGACAAATTTTATACTAATCATACAATTAACAATATTTTGATTTGAATTATGGTTACTTATTTTTTTAAACAAATTGTTTTTAATGATAATAACAATATTTTTATGATAACGGAAATTAAAAGTTTACATTGTTAATTTATTTTTGTTGACAGCTGTGTACCGTGAATACATTTTAAAATTAATTTTTTTATATTGAACTAGTACTTGATCTACTAGTTCTCTCTCAACTCTCAACTATTATTTTTCATGCCCGTAAAACTCAGTTTACGATTCATTTCTAAATAATATCAATTTATCATTATCAAAAATTGCCATGCCAGTTCTTATTAACAGAAATCACTGGTGCATAGCTATAGCAGATTTTGAAACACAAAGATTTTGTTTTATAAATTCAACGGGTAGTTCCCATCATATTATGACAGAACACTATTTTCTTCAATTTAAATTATTTTTAACTACACTGTAAAATAAGCACGTAAAAATACATTAAAATACGTGTAATTTTTACGTTCAAAATTATGGTAACAATACAATTGTGTATTATTCCATTGATAATAATGCAATTTCACACTATTATCAATGGAATAATACACAATATGTATTTTTACTATAATTTTGAATGTAAAAATTACACGTATTTGAATGTATTTTTATGTGATTTTTTACAGTGTATGTACAACCAATATAAAACTTCACAGTATTGTTTAAACGAGTTTACTGTTCAAGTATATCCACATGTGCTTCAAGATGATGGATATAACTGTGGTCCATACATAATCTATTTTTTCAAATAAATTTGCAATGGAAACAGTTTAATAGATCCCATATCAATGATCGATTTCAGGCAAGAATTGAAAACACTATTGTTCGAATCAGCAATAGATATGAAAATGATTTGCTTACTATGCGGTAGAGATATTTTGGTTACTGAATCAATACAATGTTTATCATGCAAAAGATATATCCACATTAAATGCCTGAGAACTTCTTCAACGACAATCTTAGAAAATGAAATGTGTAGATTATGTTATTTATATTAATTTTTGGAAAATGATATCACACATGTGTCGATCGTATTAATTCAAAAGTGGCGGTATGTGCCGTTTTGGATAAATCAGTTTTGGGTACGGGTACGGGGTTGAAGTTCGTTAAACGAACCATCGATGGTATTAATTAAAAAGTGGCGGTATGTGCCGTTTTGGATAAAACAGTTTTAGGTACGGGTACGGGGTTGAAGTTCGTTTAACGAACCATCGTTGGTAATTAATTCAAAAGTGGCGGTATGTGCCATTTTGGAGAAATCAGTTTAGGGTACGAGTTACGGGGTTGAAGTTCGTTCAACGAACCATCGTTGGTATTAATTCAAAAGTGACGGTATGTCCCGTTTTGGAGAAATTAATTTTTGAATATCACATTTTGTCAAAAAATTGTATATAAGTGAATTTGCCACCCCCTGTTCCCTTTTGCAAATGAATTCCCCCGCCATGGGGTTGTAGCCCGTGACACGGACCATCGATGGTATTAATTTAAAAGTGACCCTATGTCCCGTTTTGGAGAAATTAATTTTTGAATATCACATTTTGTTAAAATATTGCATATAAGTGAATTTTCCACCCCCTGTTCTCCTTTGAAAATGAACTCCACCGCCATGGGGTTGTAGCCCGTGGTACGGACCATCTATGGTATTAATTTAAAAGTGACCCTATGTCCCGTTTTGGAGAATTTGATTTTTGATGTATCACATTTTGTCAAAAAATTGAATATAAGTGAATTTGCCACCCCCTGTTCCCCTTTGCAAATGAACGCCACCGCCATGGAGTTGTAGTCCGTGACACGGAACATCGATGGTATTAATTTAAAAGTGACCCTATGTCCCGTTTTGGAGAAATTAATTTTTTAATATCACATTTTGTCAAAAATTTGTATATAAGTGAATTTGCCACCCCCTGTTCCCTTTTGCAAATGAACTCCCCCGCCATGGGGTTGTAGCCCGTGACACGGACCATCGAATGTATTAATTTAAAAGTGACCCTATGTCCCGTTTTGGAGAAATTAATTTTTGAATATCACATTTTGTCAAAAAATTGAATATAAGTGAATTTTCCACCCCCTGTTCCTCTTTGCAAATGAACGCCCATGCCATGGGGTTGTAGCCCGTGACACGGACCATCGATGGTATTAATTTAAAAGTGACCCTATGTCCCGTTTTGGAGAAATTAATTTTTAGGCTTCTATACAATGTATAGCAAGAAGCCTTATGATCTGGCTCGGTGTCTGTCCGTCCGTCCGTCTGTCCGCATAATTCAAAATCATACAGAGCGTTTCAAATCGTGCTGGAAATACTGTGTGTATAGAGGTCTAAGAACTGGGTAGCCAGTGCGCTACTTTTAGGCTTCTGTACAAAGTATAACAAGAAGCCATATTTAGGCTTCTATGCAAGGTATAGAAAGAAGCCTTATGGTCTGGCTTCGTGTCGGTCCGCATGTTTCAGAGCCAATCATAACGTTGATCAACTGAAACGTTGTTATATTGTAAATACTTCGTCTATATAGTATTGCGTTAATCTGTTAATCCGTTGATTCGATTCGCTAATGCAATTTATTATTATTACAGGTTAGATGATGTTTTGTATTGCTTTCATCAGAATCAAAATCGGAATCGAAAAAGTCGCTGCTAGAATAATTGCTTGAGTTGTTCATGTTTATAAATTAGTGGTACTTGCTATATCGATTCCTTTTCAAAAGTATTACCTAAATTTTAAATACAAAGTGTAACCTATATAGTAAATTGTTGATCCTTTGATACGTTGATACATTGATACGTTGACACGTTGATACATTGATACGTTGATACATTGATACGTTGATACGTTGATACATTGATACGTTGATACATTGATACGTTGATACGTTGATATATTGATACGTTGATACATTGATCGGCTGATCTGTTGATCTGTTGATCCGTTAATCTGTTTATCCATTTATTGCATTATCTGCTTATCCGTTATTTGTATTTTTATCTTTTGAACAATACATCCACACCGTTAAGAAATTGTATGTAAAATTACAATCATTAGCAACTTTGTGACCAATTTTTCTTCAGCATAGCGCGAAATCATATCTTTCTTCAGTATTTATCACATCGAAAGTCAGCAATTATGGTACAATCTATATTTACGAACGTAACTTATATACCATGCTTTAAAAATAATATTTTCGAAGCATGTTATATCACGTTACTTGGTTCGGACGATGCTATTTTAGGGTTTTGATATCATAGATATCAAAAAACTAATATTTTTTAATCAAAATCAAATTAATTAAAAAAAAATCTTGTAGCTGGTGTGTTATGGTAGTGTTATATCTACGAGGGCTGGGAAATCGAGTATTCGAATACTCGATTCTAGGTAATTTGTTCGACAGCGTTATGTGCGACAGAAATTTGTTTGAAAATGCCCTGTCGATTAAATGTTCAGTCGTACAAATGCTGAGTTGGACGAATTTCTCTCGAACAAATTACCAACTACGGCATATTCAAACATTCGAATATCCCACTAATATTTAAGTGTTTTACTAGGTTTAAGATAATAATTATAATAATTATTAATTTAACACAAGCGGCCTGCCGGTGTCGCGAGTAAGCAGTCGACTAGTCCAGACGTGTTTTTGTTTTTCCAAGCAAAAATGTAATCAGTGACATTTACAGCCGTATTCACCAAGCTCTGTTAAGTTGCTAACAGAGAGTCAAGTCAATAACAGTCTGTTAATGTGATATATTTGTATTCACCAATGACTTAGCAGTTACCAGTCTGTCAAGTCGTCTGATAAGTTAACAGAGCAATATTGGGCTGTCAACATAGGTAACAGACTGATAAGTAATATTTTTATGTGTCAATATTGTAGGTTATAATTATTATTGACATTTGTTTTTGGTATGTATTTAAGGTTAACTTTTTTCCGCGAAATCAGTTAAAGCTAGTTTTATACGGTTTTACCAACAAAAATTCTAGTTACTTTTAGGCTTCTATACAAAGTATAACAAGAAGCCTTATGATCTGGCTCCGTGTCTGTCCGTCCGTCTGTCCGTCCGTCCGTCCTTATAATTCAAAATCATACAGAGCGTTTCAAATCGTGTTGGAAATACTCTGTGTGCATAGAGGTCTAAGAACTGGGTAGCCAGTGCGCTACTTTTAGGCTTCTATACAAAGTATAACAAGAAGCCTTATTTAGGCTTCTATACAAGGTATAGAAAGAAGCCTTATGGTCTGGCTTCGTGTCCATCCGCATGTTTCAGAGCCAATCATAACGTTGATCAACTGATACGTTGTTATCTCTTATTATAAAAGGCCAAGTCTTTCTTTCTTTCTGTCCGTCCCACGGAAATACCCGAAGCAAACCGAACCGAACCGAACGCACAACGTATCATCGGATCAACGTATCATCGGATCAACGTATCATCGTATCAACGTATCATCGTATCAACGTATCATCGTATCAACGTATCATCGTATCATCGGATCAACGTATCATCGTATCATTTTGTCTATATAGGTAAGTCTATTTCCAAAAAAGCATTATGTGAACTTCCATAATGGATAATGAAAATTTTGAAAATCCTGCTGCAAAGCGACGACGATTGAATCGTGAGAGAAAAGCACGTACAAGAGCTAATAACACAGAAGAACAGCTTCGATCACAGCGACAAGCTAACGCTCGGTCTCATGCGATACGTCGACAACGTGAAACTTTGGAACAAACTCAAGCGCGGCAAGCTGCTGACGCTCGGTCCCATGCGATACGTCAACAACGTGAAACTTTAGAAGAAACTCAAGCGCGGCAAGCTGCTGACGCTCGGTCCCATGCGATACGTTGATCCGATGATACGTTCATCCGATTGGTTATGAAATTATCCGTTATGCGTTCGGTTCGGTTTGCTTCGGGTATTTCCGTGGGACAGACAGAAGGAAGGAAGGAAGGAAGGACTTGGCCTTTTATAATAAGAGATTTTTCACCTATATAGGAAATTTAAATACGTTGATACGTTGATCCGATGATACGTTTATCCGATTGGTTATGAAATTATCCGTTATGCGTTCGGTTCGGTTTGCTTCGGGTATTTCCGTGGGACAGACAGAAGGAAGGAAGGACTTGGCCTTTTATAATAAGAGATGAGAACAACATTAAATAAATAAACAAAAAACTTACATATATTTTTTTTAATTAAATTAAACTTAATCAATATTTAAAATTTTTTTACTTATTTTAAACTAGATGATACCCCGTCCGAGGACGGGCAGCTAGAAGGACGGGCAGCTACCCAAGGTAACTTAAGTTGAATGAAGATTAAGGAAAGCTCTCAGTGCAATCCAAAAGCCATATGACCTTGGGTAGCTGCCCGTCCTTCTAGCTGCCCGTCCTCGGACGGGGTATCATCTAGTATTTTAAATACTTCGTCTATATAGTATTGCGTTAATCTGTTAATCCGTTGCTTCGATTCACTAATGCAATTTATAAATACGCAAATGTTCGAAAGAAATTTACTAAGTTAAAGATATTTTCGAAGAGGTCTCCCTATATAAACTACTTGTTTTACTTTGATGTGAAAAAATAATTTTTTATTGATGTGGTTAGTGAAGTTAAGTTATAAATAAAAGAGAAAGGAGAGGATTGGTCCACCTCAAAAAAAGGACCATACATTACAGAGAAGTAAAATTTCTAATAGAATGGAAAAGTTTGATTGTTATTACTTATATAGTAAATGATAATTACCAATCGCAAAAAATTTAATTGGTGCAGATTATCTGATTATGTGGTGTTACATTATATGGCGATCAAAAATAACCAGATAATAACAACTTTCCACACCAGAAAGGTAGCTGTATAGAAGCCTAAGAACTGCCGCTAAAGCGAGTTCCACCTTGTTTAATATCACATTTGGTCAAAAAATTGTATATAAGTGAATTTGCCACCCCCTGTTCTCCTTTGTAAATGAACGCCACCGCCATGACGTTGTAGCCCGTGACACGGACCATCGATGGTATTAATTTCAAAGTCACCCTATGTCCCGCTTTGGAGAAATTAATTTTTGAATATCACATTTTGTCAAAAAATAGTATATAAGTGAATTTGCCACCCCCTGTTCCCCTTTTAAAATGAACTCCACCGCCATGGGGTTATAGCCCGTGACACGGACCATCGATGGTATTAATTTAAAAGTGACCCTATGTCCCGTTTTGGAGAAATTAATTTTTAGGCTTCTATACAATGTATAGCAAGAAGCCTTATGATCTGGCTCGGTGTCTGTCCGTCCGTCCGTCTGTCCGCATAATTCAAAATCATACAGAGCGTTTCAAATCGTGCTGGAAATACTGTGTGTATAGAGGTCTAAGAACTGGGTAGCCAGTGCGCTACTTTTAGGCTTCTGTACAAAGTATAACAAGAAGCCATATTTAGGCTTCTATGCAAGGTATAGAAAGAAGCCTTATGGTCTGGCTTCGTGTCGGTCCGCATGTTTCAGAGCCAATCATAACGTTGATCAACTGAAACGTTGTTATATTGTAAATACTTCGTCTATATAGTATTGCGTTAATCCGTTAATCCGTTGATTCGATTCGCTAATGCAATTTATTATTATTACAGGTTAGATGATGTTTTGTATTGCTTTCATCAGAATCAAAATCGGAATCGAAAAAGTCGCTGCTAGAATAATTGCTTGAGTTGTTCATGTTTATAAATTAGTGGTACTTGCTATATCGATTCCTTTTCAAAAGTATTACCTAAATTTTAAATACAAAGTGTAACCTATATAGTAAATTGTTGATCCTTTGATACGTTGATACATTGATACGTTGACACGTTGATACATTGATACGTTGATACATTGATACGTTGATACGTTGATACATTGATACGTTGATACATTGATACGTTGATACGTTGATATATTGATACGTTGATACATTGATCGGCTGATCTGTTGATCTGTTGATCCGTTAATCTGTTTATCCATTTATTGCATTATCTGCTTATCCGTTATTTGTATTTTTATCTTTTGAACAATACATCCACACCGTTAAGAAATTGTATGTAAAATTACAATCATTAGCAACTTTGTGACCAATTTTTCTTCAGCATAGCGCGAAATCATATCTTTCTTCAGTATTTATCACATCGAAAGTCAGCAATTATGGTACAATCTATATTTACGAACGTAACTTATATACCATGCTTTAAAAATAATATTTTCGAAGCATGTTATATCACGTTACTTGGTTCGGACGATGCTATTTTAGGGTTTTGATATCATAGATATCAAAAAACTAATATTTTTTAATCAAAATCAAATTAATTAAAAAAAAATCTTGTAGCTGGTGTGTTATGGTAGTGTTATATCTACGAGGGCTGGGAAATCGAGTATTCGAATACTCGATTCTAGGTAATTTGTTCGACAGCGTTATGTGCGACAGAAATTTGTTTGAAAATGCCCTGTCGATTAAATGTTCAGTCGTACAAATGCTGAGTTGGACGAATTTCTCTCGAACAAATTACCAACTACGGCATATTCAAACATTCGAATATCCCACTAATATTTAAGTGTTTTACTAGGTTTAAGATAATAATTATAATAATTATTAATTTAACACAAGCGGCCTGCCGGTGTCGCGAGTAAGCAGTCGACTAGTCCAGACGTGTTTTTGTTTTTCCAAGCAAAAATGTAATCAGTGACATATACAGCCGTATTCACCAAGCTCTGTTAAGTTGCTAACAGAGAGTCAAGTCAATAACAGTCTGTTAATGTGATATATTTGTATTCACCAATGACTTAGCAGTTACCAGTCTGTCAAGTCGTCTGATAAGTTAACAGAGCAATATTGGGCTGTCAACATAGGTAACAGACTGATAAGTAATATTTTTATGTGTCAATATTGTAGGTTATAATTATTATTGACATTTGTTTTTGGTATGTATTTAAGGTTAACTTTTTTCCGCGAAATCAGTTAAAGCTAGTTTTATACGGTTTTACCAACAAAAATTCTAGTTACTTTTAGGCTTCTATACAAAGTATAACAAGAAGCCTTATGATCTGGCTCCGTGTCTGTCCGTCCGTCTGTCCGTCCGTCCGTCCTTATAATTCAAAATCATACAGAGCGTTTCAAATCGTGTTGGTAATACTCTGTGTGCATAGAGGTCTAAGCACTGGGTAGCCAGTGCGCTACTTTTAGGCTTCTATACAAAGTATAACAAGAAGCCTTATTTAGGCTTCTATACAAGGTATAGAAAGAAGCCTTATGGTCTGGCTTCGTGTCCATCCGCATGTTTCAGAGCCAATCATAACGTTGATCAACTGATACGTTGTTATATTTTAAATACTTCGTCTATATAGTATTGCGTTAATCTGTTAATCCGTTGCTTCGATTCACTAATGCAATTTATAAATACGCAAATGTTCGAAAGAAATTTACTAAGTTAAAGATATTTTCGAAGAGGTCTCCCTATATAAACTACTTGTTTTACTTTGATGTGAAAAAATAATTTTTTATTGATGTGGTTAGTGAAGTTAAGTTATAAATAAAAGAGAAAGGAGAGGATTGGTCCACCTCAAAAAAAGGACCATACATTACAGAGAAGTAAAATTTCTAATAGAATGGAAAAGTTTGATTGTTATTACTTATATAGTAAATGATAATTACCAATCGCAAAAAATTTAATTGGTGCAGATTATCTGATTATGTGGTGTTACATTATATGGCGATCAAAAATAACCAGATAATAACAACTTTCCACACCAGAAAGGTAGCTGTATAGAAGCCTAAGAACTGCCGCTAAAGCGAGTTCCACCTTGTTTAATATCACATTTGGTCAAAAAATTGTATATAAGTGAATTTGCCACCCCCTGTTCTCCTTTGTAAATGAACGCCACCGCCATGACGTTGTAGCCCGTGACACGGACCATCGATGGTATTAATTTCAAAGTCACCCTATGTCCCGCTTTGGAGAAATTAATTTTTGAATATCACATTTTGTCAAAAAATAGTATATAAGTGAATTTGCCACCCCCTGTTCCCCTTTTAAAATGAACTCCACCGCCATGGGGTTATAGCCCGTAACACAGACCATTACCATCGATGGTATTAATTTAAAAGTGACCCTATGTCTCGTTTTGCAGAAATTAATTTTTGAATATCACATTTTGTCAAAAAATAGTATATAAGTGAATTTGCCAACCCCTGTTCCCCTTTGAAAATGAACTCCACCGCCATGGGGTTATAGCCCGTGACACGGACCATCAATGGTATTAATTTAAAAGTGACCCTATGTCCCGTTTTGGAGAAATTAATTTTTTAATTTAATATTAATTTGTATGCATGAAGTATAAATTAATGCATCTGACAATAGATGCTGCAAGTTTTGATTAATGTGAAAAATAGGTGTTGGAGCAATTGAATTTAATGTTATAGTATTAACATTGAATGTTTTGTAATTTTATATGTTACTAGTTGAAAAGCCCGTCCACTGACGGTCAGCTAGATAATTGAACACTTGTTGCTTTCATAAACTTCCCTCTTCCATAACTACTATTAGTGTTTAGGTTGGTGAAAACTTTGGACTAATCAGATTAGGTTTATTTTACCAAAAAAATGACACGCCGTAGCATCAGCAGCAGAGAGCTGGTATTTCATATATTTAGAAGATAGTACTTATTAATTTTAATTTGTGTTTATTTATTAATTAAAAATAAATTATTGTCGTAAATAAAATCTTTAGTAATACCTAGTGTGTTAGTACTTCCTTGTACACAACATTTTTCGTGAATACTGACTGTGAACCTTCAATCAATTTCCCTTGTTCTCTTCCATCAACTATTTTTATCTTCAGATCTTCAGATCTTCGCACTCGTGACATTGCCACATAAAGATGACCGTGACTGAACACCGGTTCGGGCAGATATAATCCAACTTTTTCTAACGTCTGCCCCTGACCTTGTTGATCGTCATGGAAAAGGCAAGTTTAATTGGAAACTGTCGCCGCCTTAAAACAAATGGCAAGTCAGTACTTGTTGGGGCTAAATCTATGCGCGGAATAAAAACAGTCTGCTTTTCAGCAGTTCCTGTCAAGACTTCAGCTATGATTAAATTGGGTTTTAACGATTTAACAATTAAGCGCGTCCCATTACAAAGACCACGTTTAGTGTTCAAATATCTGATCAAAATAATCACACTTCCAACCTTCAAGTGCATTTTGTGTACTGGCATCCCTGAGGGAGTTTGTTCATTCAGAAATTCAATCGGATAGTTTTCCCTATCGTTATCATCACCATCGTCAATCGAATCGCTACTTAGATAAGTGAACACGCTGCCGTCTAAAAGGTCCAACACTTGCTCGTTTATATCGTCAACGTCTGTATTTTTTGGGCAAAGTTTTGCCATTTTGGAATATTTTTTCACATCAGCAGCTGTAAGGCTTTCTCCAAAAATTTCATGGGTAAGGGAAGTTTCGCATATAGAATTATGTGGAATCTCAATTATCTCTTCGGGTAAACCTTTGTTATTTGTAAGCTCCCCGTTGCCCAACTTTATCAGCCAATCACTAAATACCGAATCAATGGATCTGACATTTTGACTCAATTTAAGCACTTTAAATTTACCCCACAGATCGTTAAATTTAATGCTGGAATGAATAATTGCTGACCTCTTTTCATGAGGTACAACAGGAAGCGTTTGCCTGAAATCACCACCAAGAATTAAAACTTTACCGCCAAAAGCTTGAGTGTTTTTCATGATCTCTTGAAGGAGTTTGTCAATGCAATTTAGTGCATTATTTGGGGCCATTGTAGCTTCGTCCAAGATAAAAATCTTGGCTTTCCTGATAAGCTCCGCATCGGAACTGGTCATCGTCATTCTCGAAGTGGAATTTTCATATACAGGAACGGGTATTTTAAATTGTGAATGATATGTCCTGACACCATCAAGAAGATTTGCAGCGACACCTGTTGATGCTGTAGCCAGTGCAATATTTCCTTCTCCTCGTATAGTCTTCTTCTTCACGTGCCTATCCGTTACCGGATGTTGGCGACCTCTCTCCTATGTATGTGTTGTGCATTTGTAGTACTATCACACACATAGGGACCTACTTGTTTAACGCGGGCTCCGAACCGTGGGAAGTGTATACACTTCATCTCCAGAGAGGCTGTTCTAAGCATATTACACCTCGGTGGTTTGCCATTGCCTTCCGAGGGGAGACGGTCAGAATAAAGTTTATACTGAGCCCGGAGTCGAACCGAGCATTCCGCATTAGCAGCAATGCACTTAACTGCTTAAGCTGATCACCGTCCCCCAATGAATGTTTTGCCACCGCCAACTGGGCCATTAAGAAAAAAGCACCTGCTTTCTCTTTCGTCATCTTGAACGGCAGACATTATTTCATTGTATGCTACCTTCTGTTGTGGATTCAACATCGACTTCATTCTTTCACTTTTTTCTCTTTCTTGCTGGGCATCATAGTGAGTTGCAGGAGTAACGTGAAGATTGGCCGGAGGAGTGGGCAGTCCGAAGTCCGCACATTTTTTACCGTGAACGCTAAGCACATCTTGAATATCTTTAAGGGCGAAATTCTCACAATCGGTACAGTCATTTAAATGGATATCATGTTGCCTCACAAAATCCTCACAAAGATCTTCCTTGTACTTAGCAAAAAGTTCGGGTACATTTGGCGGTGCAGCAAGGACACAAAGATAACCGAACAGTTCTCTTAATTGTCGGGGCATTTTTTCGGCCACCGCCTCAGATAGGGTTGTAACCACTTTAACTTAAATAATTTACCTAAGGATGACCACTTCCTCATTAGTTGTTACAAAGGCCACTTTTGCAACCGTAGATGTTGAACAGGTTGGCTAGCTCTTGGTTTTTTTTGCTTTAGTCGTAGAGCGAAGGTTACTCTGATGTAATTCGAGTGATCGGGGTTCGCTATTCTCTTGCTTACCGATACTAAATGCTCGGAGCGCCAAAAGGGTTAATAAACAAACACCGATGCTTAATCGTTCAATAACCATTTAATAATAAAACATAAAAATAAAACTCTTGAGTGAACAGAAAATAAAATGTACACTTTGTGTAAACTTAAAATGACAAAATTTGAACTTAACGAAATCTCTCGGTACAATATGAAAAACTTATTACTACAATAATGATAATATATACAAATAATTGAGTGTTCGTCTGAAAAGATCGGAGCCTCGCCTTGAAGAAGTCGTGACGATTCACTAAAATGAATTGATACACAGATCATAAATTATCTTGCCTATGCTACCAAAAAGCAAAACACAGATATCAACAGAAGCAATAGTACAAGGTGTTAGCAAACTACCAGAAATAAAGGTTGTTAACTCAAAGCAAATACAATTTATATAGTGAGTAATGCAGTTACTCACATTTATGATGGTTACAAATATACGTAGCTGGATTCCGGCAGGCCTGCTGGATCCTTCCTCGGTACATTCAATTTCTGAATAAGGTTCTAAAAGAATACAACACATATACAAATCGATAAGCCAATTGTTAACAAGCAAACAATGAACTTTAAAGTTCTTCTCTGAAATTTGACTAATAAATAATAAAATATGATACTGTGTGTCGTTGATGTAGATTTTCCAATTGGATGGATAATTGTAATTAGCTTCAGCTTCAATTGATTGAAATTGTCTTTATCGTCAACGTCTTTCTCGAATTTTATTCTCCAAAAGTTTGTTATTATTTTAATTTGACAGGCCACCATTAATTCGACTGCGCGTAGCTCAGGATATTCCGTTCACTACTGCGCCTAACGATGAAAATTGATGGTTTCGATATTAGATCTTCGATTTTTATAAATCGATATTTCGATTATTAAAAAAATCGTTGGTTCGAAATAATTTACTCGAATTGTCACTTGACATTCGGTGAACGTATTAACACAAAAACTGGTTTATAATTCATAAAAATTACTTTAATTTTATTAAAAAACTTGGAACTCAAAATAGTGCGTGTAATTTGTTCGACTCGCTAAACGCTAACCTTATGTTCCGCGTAGGAATCCATCGACAAATAACTTAGACTTATTAATACGCTGAGATGATGAAAAAATAGTACTCATTTAAAATTGGTGGCATTTGATTAATTTGATCTTTTCGTTAGAAATAATAATTATATACATGATAGGAAAATTAATAAAAGGTCTTTTGACAAAAATCGTTAAATAAAAATATTAAATTCAAAAATAAATTTGACCAAGATGTAGGTGGGTCATAACATTGACGACAGGGTCGGAATGGTAACATTTTGGAATGTTACAGGGTATCGTCCCAAATTTCTTCAGTGTTAAATAGTCCTCGTTTTTGAGCTGCCGTAATAAAATCTGGATATAAAACTCCGTCAACGGATTTCAAATCTTCAAAAGAAGTACCTAGCTCCAGGGATATGCAGCAAGGGGACTCGTAAACAAAATCGCTTTGTGTCTACGTTCAAACTTACGGTGTACATACGCCCAATCGTTTTTTCCTTGCCCCTTCGCCAAAGCGTCCACTGACGTTTTTTCTCGTCAAATAAATAATATAGTGGAATGTCGATATACAAATGTTTTCGAGCATTTTCATCTGCCCGATTTAATTTAAACCATGCAGTTAGGGTAGTATTGCGTGTGGCTTCCCTCTCTGCAACGGCCTCCATATTGTCTTCGGTGAAATAAACACTTTGCTCATTAGGAACATGAACTTGAAGTCGCACGATAGTATGCGATTGGTCATGCATTTTAAACGTAAAGAGTCTTCATGCTGCCTCTAGAGCACTAACATACCTGGAATCCATAAAAGTTTGGAGTTCATCATGGTGTAAGGTGTTGTAAACTTCGTGATTCAAACGCTATAGGTCTATCGTCACCAGAGGGAAAAACATGCGACAAGATCGCTCCCATTCCTCAAGACGATGCGTCCACCGTTAATTTCACGGCCAACTTCGGATTATAGTGGACAAGAACTTTCGATGAGCATAATATTTTTTTACATGTTCGAACGCAATTCTGCAATCCGCGTTCCATATAAATTTATTTCCTTTCTTTAACAGATCATATAATGGCCTCAAAATAGTCGAGCATTGGGGTATAAATTTATTGTAATAATTGACCAACCCTAAAAATGACTTTAAACTTATGATATCCGTAGGTGGTTTCACCTCACAAATCGCTTCTACTTTATCTTTTGTGGTATGTAACCCTTCTCTATGTATTACATGGCCTAAATAATGTATAGATTTTTTAAATATTTCACATTTTTCCTTTCTAATTTTTAATGCACAACTTTTTAGGATGTCTAACACTCCTTTCAATCTACTCAAGTGCTCTTCCATTGTGGTACCTGCGACCACTATGTCATCTAAAAAGCAAACCACCCCTTGTAACCCTTCCAATATTGATTCCATAATTCTTTGGAATTTTGCCGGTGCACAGGCCACACCATACGGTAACCGTGTATATTTAAACAACCCTTTGTGTGTGCTTATGGTAGTGAACAATTGTGACTCTTCTTCCAATTGCATTTGTTGGTATGCATTAGATAAATCAAGCTTACTAAAATATTCACCCCCCTGTAATTTTATAAGCAATTCCTCTATTCGAGGTAACGGGTGCTGATCAATAATCATTGCTTGATTTAATGTAACTTTATAATCTCCACAAATTCTAATGGAACCGTCCTTTTTTAATATCGGAACGATTGGTGTTTCCCAAGAGCTGAAATCTATTTGCCTCAATATTCCTAACTTTACCAACTTATCTATTTCAGCCTCCACCTTCTCTTTAAGCGCAAAAGGTAAAGGCCTGGCCCTGTAAAATTTTGGTTCAACATTTTCTTTTAATTTAATGGAAATTTTCCCTCTATTAAAGAGTCCCAACTTATCAGAGAATACTTCTAAATAATTAGAAATTAAATTGTTTTTAATCTCTTCAATATTTTCAGTAATGGTGGCCCTGAACCCCTAATGACGTACAAAAACAAGTTCCGTGCAGTATTTTTAAAGTCCACCGAAATCAGTATCTTACCAACCGGATTCATTTCATTTCCATCATAATTGAAAAAAATCTTATCGTTACTCATTAACGGTATTTTACTGAAATATTTATCTTTAAAATCTGTGGCTATTACTGAACAAGATGCGCCACTGTCCAATTCAAATCTTAGTAGAATGTCGTTGAACTTTGCACAAACGAAAATAGGTTTAACATTGTTACCATCCCCGATATTAAATAAAGCTTCCTCGAGCCTCGGTTCCCCCGTCATAAAATAGTGTCCGACCTCTGTTTTATTCTGCTTAGCATTTTTACTTTTACAAACTCTTGCCAAATGTCCCACTCGACCACAAACGTAACAGCTGCTATTTCGAAATCTACATAAAAATGTATTATGATTGGCATACCCACATACCGTACAAGCCGTTTTCATATTTTCAATGTCTCTTCCATTCTTCGTCCCTTCCTCGCGCTTGTCTATCTTATAAATTTCGTTTTCTACCTTTATTTGTCTGCTACTATCCACCAGTTCGTAATTACGTACCGACGCTTCTTGGTTTTGTGCGATTTTAATTGCTGACTCCAATAACATTTTACTAGCATCCTCTTCAAATAATCTGTCCATCATCTTTGTATTATTTAACCCCATTATGAATTTATCGGTTACAACCACTTTTAAAACTTGACAGTCATATTGACATTTGGCTACCAAATTTCGCACACGCGCTGCCCAATCTGCAACACGTTCATTTTCATCGCGTTTTGCATTATAAAACTTAAATCGCTCAGGGTAATATGTCTTAATTGGTAAAAAATGACCATTGAACGCGCTAATCAATTCCTTAAAAGTTTTACTTTCCGGCTCCATTGGCACGCACAAACTTTGTAACAACAAATACCCTCTTCTTCAAGATTGCTTAATAGTACCGATCGTTTAATAATATCATCCTCTATCGAATTTGCTATAAAAAACTGTGTTAACTTAGCCTTGTAGATTTTCCAATCCATTTCCATTTTAAATTCCTTGATACCACCGATTAGAGCCGTCGCCATTTTGGTTTCTACCACCTGTTCACTTTCATCCAAGCTAACATCAACCAAATTATCTCCAATGTCAGGTTCTAACGATTCGCTCATCACCCCACCGCGTGAATTTTAAACCTCGTCGCCACTGTAATGTTTCGTAGTCACTACTAATAAATAATACTACGATTACAATATCTTTATTCCGCTACTTAATACAATTCATTTCTGCTTCGCACACCGCAGCACTGTCGCCAACCTTATAATGTATGTTTCCCTAAAAACCCCAAACTAAAGTACACTACACACTCCTTCATAAAAAATTTCAACTTCAGACGAAGAATTTGGTAAGAAGCTCAGGGTTCCGAGAGGACGTTTTCTAGTATGTTAAAGTACGAACAATTACCTAACGAAATCCGTTGAAAAATTGCAGAAAACCGATTTGGGATTTTTTGATCAAAATGTGCCCAATTTTCTTACACTATTGTAATAATAAGTATTTTAATTTTTACATTTAACTTAATATAATGTTTTTATTTAAATCTTAGAATTTCACTTCATTACAAAATTATTTTATAATATTCCTTTCATTATTTTGGTACAGTTTTCCTTTTTTATTTCGGCAAGGACTAATCCTGGAGAAAAAATTACATACGTATTGCGCCGAGAAACACTCTTTCCTGAATTCGCGAGTACTCCGAACGAGACAGAGCGTAGCGAAGCGAAAATAGCATTTGAAATTGGGCCAAATGTAAACGGCCCGAAACGTTGGAAAATATTTAAAATCTTAAAATATAGTACGTAGTTAGTTTTTATTAAGAATTTTTTTTAAATCATTATTGAAGGTACGGTGGCGGAATAAACAATTCAGAGTGACAAAAGACAATAGTGTTGTACCTATATAAAACTTTAAGTATTTATTATTTTAGTAATAGGATGTATGTCTTTAAAACTTTTTAGCTGTATTCTTTTTATCTATTTTAAGTGAGATTGTACTGAGATACTCATCGGGTACTCAGTTAACAGGGTGTTCTTTTTACCGTTTTGACGAATGTACCGTGCCGTGCCGAATTGAGTTTTAACTGAGAAAATTACCTGTCACCCTAACCCAACTGATCTTGCTATTTCGAAGTGTTACAACTCAGATAAAGTTGGAAATAGCTCGGATTGGTCGATTTAAAAAGGTTAACGTCATTTTTCGTAATATTTCGTCTTTTTGGAGGTTATGTAATTTGTAAACTAATTTTGTTGGTAGGTAAATTCGGTAAATTACTATATAATGGGTTGGTAGTGTATTTTTGTTGTTCTTTTTACCTTATGTTTTTCTCACTTTGACTCAGTTAATCTCTGTTCGGCTCAGCTCACTTTGTCTCAGTTGTGTAACTGACATGGAAATAAAATAGGTAAAAAGAATACAGCTTTTGTTAGAATAAGTAGTAGGGCTATATCTGCATTGAGTACTTCCATATCAAACAGTTCCAGTAAGAAAATAAGAAAAATCACTTGACGTGGTGTTCAACTCACTGGTTTCATATTTTATAGAAAAAATGTACAACTTTTATAAACAATATTTATTAATACAAAATAAAAATAATATCCTATTATGTAGATGATTTACGTACAAAATAACTTAGCTATATAAAATTTTTAGGTTAATATTTGGGTTAACATTCAAATATTGATACAAAAGATCTTGCCAAATTAGTAATGTAACCAGAACGCCTTCAAATATACTTTATGTATGAATTTTTGTTTCCTTATTGTTTCTTGAATAAATTTTTATTTTATAAAATTCTATAAACTAAGAATTATAATTGGAATGGAAACATTCAGCAAGAACTGGTCTATTGTCATCATTCATAATATAGCAGCAGTGAGTTCTCGTATTCTACATCTAGGAAAACGGTTCCTCTCTTTGTCATACGGCATACTTTCTTATGTAGGTACCATTTCCCGTAAAATCCTCTCAAAGGGGGACCTAATTTTTAATGTTGGTTTTGAACAACTAAATTCTATTAGTTCCATTTTACTTACCTTATAATTTCCCAAGAGAGGGAGAGGAAGATACAAGCTATCGGTTGTTGATTCCATTAGGTACTGTGTAAAGAACAGCTGAAAATTACTCTAAATCATTTTGTTTTATTGCACTGAACCGATAATAAAAATTATTATAAAAATTACTAATTTATTTATAAAACAAATATCAACTTAAAATTCTACAATATTGAACATAAATTTAATTTTGTAATTTCTTCACTTACAATTCAAGATACCAATACACATTCATGGTTTGTTTTATAATAAAATAATTGTTCCTGATTTTAATACGTAAGTAAACTAAAACTTTTTTGTTTGTTATATCACACGTTAAATCTGCTAACTAAGTAGGTACTGTAATAAGGGTCAAGCTGAATTTATTGAGAATAAAAAACGCGGTTAACATTTTCTAGGATTTTATTTTAAATATGCTCAAAGTAATTCCCTCCAACAATGATACACTTGACCATTCTTTCTTTCCATTGCTTAAAAGCTCCCAACCAATCTTCTTTCGGAACACCTTCAAAATAAGTATGAACTGCGGTATCAATCTCTTCTTCAGACTAAAACCTTCTGCCCCGCAAATTTTTTTTAAGCCCAGAAAATAGCCAAAAGTCGCACATTGCTAAATCAGGTGAGTATGGCGGATGTTCTATGACTTTTATATTTTTTTTCAGCCAGAAACTGGCGAGTTATAGCTGCCGAATGGGATGATGCATTATCATGGTGGAGCATAATTCCCTTGGCTGGAACTCTACTGAACACATCAGGTAAACATTTTTCAGTGTACCATTTAGCTGTAACTGTCTTCTGTCCATCTAGCTTAATGGCATTTACTAGGTCCGCACTTCTGAAGAATACCGCATACATAACTTTTTTCATAGCTCGCTGTTTCTTGATCATTGTTGGAGTTTCCTCATCTTCGTGAATACACATACACGACTCTCTTGACGAGTAGGTATGTCGAAAAAGGAAATATAAGTTTCGTCACCTGTCACGATTTTGGAATAAATTTGGTGTCCGCCGTTATTTAACAAATTTAGAGTTTCATGGCAAATTCTTACACGCTCTGCTTTTTGGAAATCAAAAAGGTGATGCGGCACAAAACAACGGACCACTTTTTTTAAATGCAGGTGATCGTGTATGATTGTTTTAACAGCTGAGGATCAAATCTTGAGTTGATGCTCTATTACCCCATAAGTGGATTTATTGTCCTCTTTAATTATTTTTTTAACATCAGCAATGTTTTTGTCGGTAACAGCGGTAGAAGGACGTCCTGCTCCTTTTTGATGCTGAACGGAATTCCTTTTGCGTTCAAATTCCTTATACCATCGGTAAATTGTAGCCAAGGAAGGTGCTTGTTCACTAAAAGTTGAATCTAAACTCTCTTTGCACTCGTAAGCGCTTAAATCTTTTTTTAAATCATAATAAATCATGATTCGAAAAAGCTCTCTTGTTAATTCCATGTTTTCACTTGCAATGACACTTTAAAAAATTAGTAACTTGAGTTATAACGACCGTATTTTCAACTTCCAAACTTCAAATGACAGATAAAGAGTTTCTCTAAATAATACCGTATGTTTTATTTTTAACAACTTACTAGATCTATTTTATTCTCAATAAATTCAGCTTGACCCTCGTACCATACTAAACTATGTCATATGTTAGTCACGATTTACGATTTACTTGTGCCCAGTTCCAGGGGGTTATTTTTTGTTTTCAGAAAAATGGCACCGAAACGAAAGTATGACGACGATTATATTAAATTTGGCTTTAAGTAAAGCCAAATTTAATATAATCTATTGAAGTCAATAGAAATAAATGGGGAGACTAGACCTCAATGCGTAATATGCGCAACTGTTCTTGCCAATGATGCTCTAAAACCGGTAAAGTTGGAACGTCATTTAAAAACCGTACATCCGAATTATTGCGAACGTCCGCGAGAATTCTTCGAAGGCAAACTAATAAATTTTAATCAAATGAAACTTGGACCCAGCGGAACACGTTATGCAGTATCTGAAAAAACATTGGCTGCATCGTTTGAAATTTCAAAATTGATTGCCAAATCAAAAAAAGCACACACAGTCATCTGCGCGAAGTTAGCCCCCCCTTTTTCGAAAACCAAAAAAATTTTTTTTGTATTGTGTTGTATTCATTTGTATTAGATTGTATTGACAAAATTTTTTTTATTTCGCGAAGCATTAAAATAAATATCGCGAAAAACCGTTATTTGGGCTGGCCCCCCCTTTTCAATAATTCAAATTTTTTTTGGTTGTACTATTTTGTTGTATTCATTTGTATTGGATTGTATCCTAAAAAATGAAAGTCGTAAGTTTAACCTTAACCGCGTAAATCGCGAAACAAAATTTAGCGCTGGCCCCATGCGCATTGATAAATTTTTAATCACGCATATACGTTCTTTTTCGGGCAGGGCCAAATTAGCTCTCGCTAACGTACAAAATAATATAGAAGATAAGAAAAAACTAAACGTTATCGAAGAGCATTCTGAAAGTGTCGACAAAGTTATGGATGTCCAAGAGCCTTCTGAAAGTGTTGACGAAGTTATCGATCTCGATTTAAATTTAGAAAATATAGAATTAACTGAAATTGGAGAAATAAAAATCCTGGAAGAACAAAGAAACGTGCGTATCTCGATGCCTATCGCGATTGGAATATTATCGAATATAAGAAGAAGAAACTAGATGTTGGTTTATTACTTATTGGTAATATATGCCCAATAATTAAAGGAAGGCTCGAAAATACCGTCGTAACAAATACATGTGGGTTTGATAGCATAATGCAAATATTAGCCATAGCATGCAAACACGAAAAGTTCTTTCAAGTAATTAATAACGGAAAACAAATACGTTTTCTTTTATTAAGAGTTTTCTTAAAGATGGTCCAACTTTGGCAATATATAAAATGCGATCCAAAATATTAAAAGAAGTTAAATATTTTGTTAGTAGTGAAAAATCATCAGATGTTATCAAAATCAATGCAGCTTCAAATATTGTAAACCTCTGTGAATACATTTTTAACCTCGATTGGAGCGTGATGGAAAATTTTACGTGCGATAAATGCCGGAAAACAAAAACTTTTAAGAAACCGATCGCCACTGTAAATATAGAAATTCTTGAAAAGCATGGTTTTGGAAAATTGACAGAAGCGCTGAAAGACGGTAGACTATCTAAAAGAAAATGCTGTAATATATTATTTGACGTCATTATAACGTATGGTTCGCAACTATTTATTGAATGTGGATTAATGGACAAACAAATTTCTGTGGAAGAATTTCCAGATGAAATTTACTTAAATTGCAGACGATATGTACTTGCTGGAATTGTTATGTATAAGAGATGCATGGATACTAATGCAATTGGACACTATACAGCATGGATAAAACGTGATATTCATTGGATTGAATTTGATGACTTACTAAAGAAACCTGCATGTCCACCTCATCAGCCTACAGAAAAAACTCCTCATCTATGTATATATTGCCATGTGTAGCTACTGTTTAAGCTCAAAAAATTTTTTTATATATCGAGAGAGATTCAATGGCACTTAATTTATAATGCTCCGGCCAGCAATGCATGAAAGACTCTGTAGATTTGGGTCGAACTTGGGTCCATGTAAATTAATCAAAACACTCTTATACTCCACCTTAATTTGTGTTCTTTCTCATAAAGACTATGCAAGAAAAACGAAAAATTGTATCTGTTTTCTTTTCAATTTACTACTACTATAATTGATGAAATTAAACGCAAACGTTATAGAAAACAAAATGATTGAATTTATTTATCACAATAAAATAATTTTAAAACAAAATATTGGTTTCCTTAAAATCTAAACAAATTAAATTGTACAGAGTCAAATATTTGCAATAAAACCCCCACAATTTTTATCCGCGCCGGAATTTAAAAACGATTAGTTTATTTTTAAATAATAAGTACGTCCCGTAAACTCTTACCGGAGTTCTCCGATGCTGCCGACGTTGCGTGTGACAGGGAAGCGTGAAGATCTTCGTTGAATACAGCTGCTGACTTTGAATCAAACAAAGGAAATTGAATTGACCAGTAGATAATTGTCTTCTTTCGGAATCGTATAATCCAGAACAGGTACGTAATTTAATACAATTTTTTCTTTCTTGAATTTTCATTCACCTCGCCATCAAACATAACCAAGAAACTCATTGTCGGTGGTACCAAAGCTTCTTTTTTTAGACAATATTTTAACTATGACCACACCAAATATAATCACTTCCAACTTATTCCAAATCATCAACCAACAACGAAAAACGTCCACTTTCCTTTCTTCCAATTAATCCGAAAAATTCTTTCAAATCCAAATATAACTCAATCAGCGCGTCTTTACAGTACGACCGCTCGATTCAGAATCCAGACCAAAATTATTCAAATTAACACGATCAGCACGTCTCAACGATCCAACGGCTGACTTGGAAGTCCTTTCTCCTCGCTCCCTTATCATTCTCCCAAAAATATCCCACCAATTCTCTCCAACTCGCGCGTGACAAAATTGACAAAAATGTCACGAAATTCACTTATTTTTAATTACCACGAAATCCCTATTTTAACAAATAAAGCAAAAGAATTTAATATGTTCTTCCTTATTTCTATTTAATCAAAACAAACACCAATACTTTGTTTTTTTTTACAGCTTTCCATACCTTACCGATTCTACAACGCTTGCATCTTTATGGATAATTGAGGCAAAAGCAGTTTAACAATTCTTCAACCAAAGAGAATCCAGACACAATCTAATAATTGTCAGTTAAGGTCTCATTGACTTAATTACATTATGAGTGTTTTAATTATTTAACCCAATTACGACAAACCTCTTCATCTATGATGATCGGAACATGACAATATATAGAAAGTTAATTATTTAAATATTTTTATTTATTTAAATTTAAATTTTATTTATTTATTTTTTTATATATTTGTTAGAATAAAAAACATTTAATATTAATTTTACTTTAGTTATGAGTTATGCCATTTATCCAGGTTTACTAATAAATCCTAAACTAGTATAAATATATCGCAATTGTTCAGATTTGTTCCAAGTTAACGATTTTATTTCTACCATATTTAGTTATTATTTTATTTTAAGTGAGTTGTTTATTAGAAATAAAAGTTTCACTTATATAGTATTTTTTTATCTGATAATCCGATGATACGGATCATCGGATATAACATAATTCCCGGTCACTACACATATTGCTATGTGGGTTTCCACCTTTGATAGAGCTCCTCGTTGAGCTGACAAATTATGCTCTGAACGGGTGAACACGGATAAACCCCGTCAATAGAAATGTTTGTTGATCTAATGTGAATAAATGTACACCTCGGCTAGATGAATTTATTTGCATGAAACTTACCTTATCTCGGCTTGGGTTCGTTCCGGAATCAATTCTGCTAATACTGAAAAATAATTTTGATTCGGAACAAAGGTGACAAATAAATAATTCTCCGTTTCGATGAAATGTATAATTTTATTGTATAAATTAGTGGATGGATGATTAATAAAATAAACGTACTTAAAATTATCAACAAATTCTTATTTTACCCCAACTATAAACGATTATCGTACGCGGTTGTAAAATTTTTAATGTTCGCACTTATTTTTATCAAGAATAAAGTTTTATGTAAAGTTACCTTAACATCTAGTGTTTTTCTTGTTCGTAATACCATTTACCATGAAACTGCTGGCTCGTACTTTGTCGATGATCTTGTATTCTTACAATAATTTCAGATTGCTTTTTACACAGCAATTTACCACGTGTAGTTTTGTGTTCCGTTTTCTTTAAAAATATCAATAATCGGTGAATATTTTCTTCCAAATTTATCTCTGTGGCACGTAAGTAAAATAGTTTTACAATATTTATAACTTTTCTTTTCGTTTTAATTAAATTTTTCACTAAATTGCATTAATTTTCTAGTAACACACCAATTTCAACACGCCATTATCATCGATCGAACGTCAACTTTTTTCAATTGTTTGCCTAGCAATCGCATCGTAAAATTCAAGGCAATCGTGATTATTCGCATTTGTCAATATAAATAATCAATATTTTAGGTGGTAAGTTACCCGCGAATTTCAAATTTTAAAAATTTAATAATTTTTATATGTATTTCAGGTTAGTTCAATTTTCCACATAATTCCTCATTGTTCTTTGGTAAAATGATAAACATGGATCATCGTAAACTGTCCATTGATTCTATGAAGCACTTCGACGTCATTGTGTAAAGTTTTTTAATTATTAATTTTAACGTTGACAAATTTTATACTAATCATACAATTAACAATATTTTGATTTGAATTATGGTTACTTATTTTTTTAAACAAATTGTTTTTAATGATAATAACAATATTTTTATGATAACGGAAATTAAAAGTTTACATTGTTAATTTATTTTTGTTGACAGCTGTGTACCGTGAATACATTTTAAAATTAATTTTTTTATATTGAACTAGTACTTGATCTACTAGTTCTCTCTCAACTCTCAACTATTATTTTTCATGCCCGTAAAACTCAGTTTACGATTCATTTCTAAATAATATCAATTTATCATTATCAAAAATTGCCATGCCAGTTCTTATTAACAGAAATCACTGGTGCATAGCTATAGCAGATTTTGAAACACAAAGATTTTGTTTTATAAATTCAACGGGTAGTTCCCATCATATTATGACAGAACACTATTTTCTTCAATTTAAATTATTTTTAACTACACTGTAAAATAAGCACGTAAAAATACATTAAAATACGTGTAATTTTTACGTTCAAAATTATGGTAACAATACAATTGTGTATTATTCCATTGATAATAATGCAATTTCACACTATTATCAATGGAATAATACACAATATGTATTTTTACTATAATTTTGAATGTAAAAATTACACGTATTTGAATGTATTTTTATGTGATTTTTTACAGTGTATGTACAACCAATATAAAACTTCACAGTATTGTTTAAACGAGTTTACTGTTCAAGTATATCCACATGTGCTTCAAGATGATGGATATAACTGTGGTCCATACATAATCTATTTTTTCAAATAAATTTGCAATGGAAACAGTTTAATAGATCCCATATCAATGATCGATTTCAGGCAAGAATTGAAAACACTATTGTTCGAATCAGCAATAGATATGAAAATGATTTGCTTACTATGCGGTAGAGATATTTTGGTTACTGAATCAATACAATGTTTATCATGCAAAAGATATATCCACATTAAATGCCTGAGAACTTCTTCAACGACAATCTTAGAAAATGAAATGTGTAGATTATGTTATTTATATTAATTTTTGGAAAATGATATCACACATGTGTCGATCGTATTAATTCAAAAGTGGCGGTATGTGCCGTTTTGGATAAATCAGTTTTGGGTACGGGTACGGGGTTGAAGTTCGTTAAACGAACCATCGATGGTATTAATTAAAAAGTGGCGGTATGTGCCGTTTTGGATAAAACAGTTTTAGGTACGGGTACGGGGTTGAAGTTCGTTTAACGAACCATCGTTGGTAATTAATTCAAAAGTGGCGGTATGTGCCATTTTGGAGAAATCAGTTTAGGGTACGAGTTACGGGGTTGAAGTTCGTTCAACGAACCATCGTTGGTATTAATTCAAAAGTGACGGTATGTCCCGTTTTGGAGAAATTAATTTTTGAATATCACATTTTGTCAAAAAATTGTATATAAGTGAATTTGCCACCCCCTGTTCCCTTTTGCAAATGAATTCCCCCGCCATGGGGTTGTAGCCCGTGACACGGACCATCGATGGTATTAATTTAAAAGTGACCCTATGTCCCGTTTTGGAGAAATTAATTTTTGAATATCACATTTTGTTAAAATATTGCATATAAGTGAATTTTCCACCCCCTGTTCTCCTTTGAAAATGAACTCCACCGCCATGGGGTTGTAGCCCGTGGTACGGACCATCTATGGTATTAATTTAAAAGTGACCCTATGTCCCGTTTTGGAGAATTTGATTTTTGATGTATCACATTTTGTCAAAAAATTGAATATAAGTGAATTTGCCACCCCCTGTTCCCCTTTGCAAATGAACGCCACCGCCATGGAGTTGTAGTCCGTGACACGGAACATCGATGGTATTAATTTAAAAGTGACCCTATGTCCCGTTTTGGAGAAATTAATTTTTTAATATCACATTTTGTCAAAAATTTGTATATAAGTGAATTTGCCACCCCCTGTTCCCTTTTGCAAATGAACTCCCCCGCCATGGGGTTGTAGCCCGTGACACGGACCATCGAATGTATTAATTTAAAAGTGACCCTATGTCCCGTTTTGGAGAAATTAATTTTTGAATATCACATTTTGTCAAAAAATTGAATATAAGTGAATTTTCCACCCCCTGTTCCTCTTTGCAAATGAACGCCCATGCCATGGGGTTGTAGCCCGTGACACGGACCATCGATGGTATTAATTTAAAAGTGACCCTATGTCCCGTTTTGGAGAAATTAATTTTTAGGCTTCTATACAATGTATAGCAAGAAGCCTTATGATCTGGCTCGGTGTCTGTCCGTCCGTCCGTCTGTCCGCATAATTCAAAATCATACAGAGCGTTTCAAATCGTGCTGGAAATACTGTGTGTATAGAGGTCTAAGAACTGGGTAGCCAGTGCGCTACTTTTAGGCTTCTGTACAAAGTATAACAAGAAGCCATATTTAGGCTTCTATGCAAGGTATAGAAAGAAGCCTTATGGTCTGGCTTCGTGTCGGTCCGCATGTTTCAGAGCCAATCATAACGTTGATCAACTGAAACGTTGTTATATTGTAAATACTTCGTCTATATAGTATTGCGTTAATCTGTTAATCCGTTGATTCGATTCGCTAATGCAATTTATTATTATTACAGGTTAGATGATGTTTTGTATTGCTTTCATCAGAATCAAAATCGGAATCGAAAAAGTCGCTGCTAGAATAATTGCTTGAGTTGTTCATGTTTATAAATTAGTGGTACTTGCTATATCGATTCCTTTTCAAAAGTATTACCTAAATTTTAAATACAAAGTGTAACCTATATAGTAAATTGTTGATCCTTTGATACGTTGATACATTGATACGTTGACACGTTGATACATTGATACGTTGATACATTGATACGTTGATACGTTGATACATTGATACGTTGATACATTGATACGTTGATACGTTGATATATTGATACGTTGATACATTGATCGGCTGATCTGTTGATCTGTTGATCCGTTAATCTGTTTATCCATTTATTGCATTATCTGCTTATCCGTTATTTGTATTTTTATCTTTTGAACAATACATCCACACCGTTAAGAAATTGTATGTAAAATTACAATCATTAGCAACTTTGTGACCAATTTTTCTTCAGCATAGCGCGAAATCATATCTTTCTTCAGTATTTATCACATCGAAAGTCAGCAATTATGGTACAATCTATATTTACGAACGTAACTTATATACCATGCTTTAAAAATAATATTTTCGAAGCATGTTATATCACGTTACTTGGTTCGGACGATGCTATTTTAGGGTTTTGATATCATAGATATCAAAAAACTAATATTTTTTAATCAAAATCAAATTAATTAAAAAAAAATCTTGTAGCTGGTGTGTTATGGTAGTGTTATATCTACGAGGGCTGGGAAATCGAGTATTCGAATACTCGATTCTAGGTAATTTGTTCGACAGCGTTATGTGCGACAGAAATTTGTTTGAAAATGCCCTGTCGATTAAATGTTCAGTCGTACAAATGCTGAGTTGGACGAATTTCTCTCGAACAAATTACCAACTACGGCATATTCAAACATTCGAATATCCCACTAATATTTAAGTGTTTTACTAGGTTTAAGATAATAATTATAATAATTATTAATTTAACACAAGCGGCCTGCCGGTGTCGCGAGTAAGCAGTCGACTAGTCCAGACGTGTTTTTGTTTTTCCAAGCAAAAATGTAATCAGTGACATTTACAGCCGTATTCACCAAGCTCTGTTAAGTTGCTAACAGAGAGTCAAGTCAATAACAGTCTGTTAATGTGATATATTTGTATTCACCAATGACTTAGCAGTTACCAGTCTGTCAAGTCGTCTGATAAGTTAACAGAGCAATATTGGGCTGTCAACATAGGTAACAGACTGATAAGTAATATTTTTATGTGTCAATATTGTAGGTTATAATTATTATTGACATTTGTTTTTGGTATGTATTTAAGGTTAACTTTTTTCCGCGAAATCAGTTAAAGCTAGTTTTATACGGTTTTACCAACAAAAATTCTAGTTACTTTTAGGCTTCTATACAAAGTATAACAAGAAGCCTTATGATCTGGCTCCGTGTCTGTCCGTCCGTCTGTCCGTCCGTCCGTCCTTATAATTCAAAATCATACAGAGCGTTTCAAATCGTGTTGGAAATACTCTGTGTGCATAGAGGTCTAAGAACTGGGTAGCCAGTGCGCTACTTTTAGGCTTCTATACAAAGTATAACAAGAAGCCTTATTTAGGCTTCTATACAAGGTATAGAAAGAAGCCTTATGGTCTGGCTTCGTGTCCATCCGCATGTTTCAGAGCCAATCATAACGTTGATCAACTGATACGTTGTTATCTCTTATTATAAAAGGCCAAGTCTTTCTTTCTTTCTGTCCGTCCCACGGAAATACCCGAAGCAAACCGAACCGAACCGAACGCACAACGTATCATCGGATCAACGTATCATCGGATCAACGTATCATCGTATCAACGTATCATCGTATCAACGTATCATCGTATCAACGTATCATCGTATCATCGGATCAACGTATCATCGTATCATTTTGTCTATATAGGTAAGTCTATTTCCAAAAAAGCATTATGTGAACTTCCATAATGGATAATGAAAATTTTGAAAATCCTGCTGCAAAGCGACGACGATTGAATCGTGAGAGAAAAGCACGTACAAGAGCTAATAACACAGAAGAACAGCTTCGATCACAGCGACAAGCTAACGCTCGGTCTCATGCGATACGTCGACAACGTGAAACTTTGGAACAAACTCAAGCGCGGCAAGCTGCTGACGCTCGGTCCCATGCGATACGTCAACAACGTGAAACTTTAGAAGAAACTCAAGCGCGGCAAGCTGCTGACGCTCGGTCCCATGCGATACGTTGATCCGATGATACGTTCATCCGATTGGTTATGAAATTATCCGTTATGCGTTCGGTTCGGTTTGCTTCGGGTATTTCCGTGGGACAGACAGAAGGAAGGAAGGAAGGAAGGACTTGGCCTTTTATAATAAGAGATTTTTCACCTATATAGGAAATTTAAATACGTTGATACGTTGATCCGATGATACGTTTATCCGATTGGTTATGAAATTATCCGTTATGCGTTCGGTTCGGTTTGCTTCGGGTATTTCCGTGGGACAGACAGAAGGAAGGAAGGACTTGGCCTTTTATAATAAGAGATGAGAACAACATTAAATAAATAAACAAAAAACTTACATATATTTTTTTAAATTAAATTAAACTTAATCAATATTTAAAATTTTTTTACTTATTTTAAACTAGATGATACCCCGTCCGAGGACGGGCAGCTAGAAGGACGGGCAGCTACCCAAGGTAACTTAAGTTGAATGAAGATTAAGGAAAGCTCTCAGTGCAATCCAAAAGCCATATGACCTTGGGTAGCTGCCCGTCCTTCTAGCTGCCCGTCCTCGGACGGGGTATCATCTAGTATTTTAAATACTTCGTCTATATAGTATTGCGTTAATCTGTTAATCCGTTGCTTCGATTCACTAATGCAATTTATAAATACGCAAATGTTCGAAAGAAATTTACTAAGTTAAAGATATTTTCGAAGAGGTCTCCCTATATAAACTACTTGTTTTACTTTGATGTGAAAAAATAATTTTTTATTGATGTGGTTAGTGAAGTTAAGTTATAAATAAAAGAGAAAGGAGAGGATTGGTCCACCTCAAAAAAAGGACCATACATTACAGAGAAGTAAAATTTCTAATAGAATGGAAAAGTTTGATTGTTATTACTTATATAGTAAATGATAATTACCAATCGCAAAAAATTTAATTGGTGCAGATTATCTGATTATGTGGTGTTACATTATATGGCGATCAAAAATAACCAGATAATAACAACTTTCCACACCAGAAAGGTAGCTGTATAGAAGCCTAAGAACTGCCGCTAAAGCGAGTTCCACCTTGTTTAATATCACATTTGGTCAAAAAATTGCATATAAGTGAATTTGCCACCCCCTGTTCTCCTTTGTAAATGAACGCCACCGCCATGACGTTGTAGCCCGTGACACGGACCATCGATGGTATTAATTTCAAAGTCACCCTATGTCCCGCTTTGGAGAAATTAATTTTTGAATATCACATTTTGTCAAAAAATAGTATATAAGTGAATTTGCCACCCCCTGTTCCCCTTTTAAAATGAACTCCACCGCCATGGGGTTATAGCCCGTGACACGGACCATCGATGGTATTAATTTAAAAGTGACCCTATGTCCCGTTTTGGAGAAATTAATTTTTAGGCTTCTATACAATGTATAGCAAGAAGCCTTATGATCTGGCTCGGTGTCTGTCCGTCCGTCCGTCTGTCCGCATAATTCAAAATCATACAGAGCGTTTCAAATCGTGCTGGAAATACTGTGTGTATAGAGGTCTAAGAACTGGGTAGCCAGTGCGCTACTTTTAGGCTTCTGTACAAAGTATAACAAGAAGCCATATTTAGGCTTCTATGCAAGGTATAGAAAGAAGCCTTATGGTCTGGCTTCGTGTCGGTCCGCATGTTTCAGAGCCAATCATAACGTTGATCAACTGAAACGTTGTTATATTGTAAATACTTCGTCTATATAGTATTGCGTTAATCCGTTAATCCGTTGATTCGATTCGCTAATGCAATTTATTATTATTACAGGTTAGATGATGTTTTGTATTGCTTTCATCAGAATCAAAATCGGAATCGAAAAAGTCGCTGCTAGAATAATTGCTTGAGTTGTTCATGTTTATAAATTAGTGGTACTTGCTATATCGATTCCTTTTCAAAAGTATTACCTAAATTTTAAATACAAAGTGTAACCTATATAGTAAATTGTTGATCCTTTGATACGTTGATACATTGATACGTTGACACGTTGATACATTGATACGTTGATACATTGATACGTTGATACGTTGATACATTGATACGTTGATACATTGATACGTTGATACGTTGATATATTGATACGTTGATACATTGATCGGCTGATCTGTTGATCTGTTGATCCGTTAATCTGTTTATCCATTTATTGCATTATCTGCTTATCCGTTATTTGTATTTTTATCTTTTGAACAATACATCCACACCGTTAAGAAATTGTATGTAAAATTACAATCATTAGCAACTTTGTGACCAATTTTTCTTCAGCATAGCGCGAAATCATATCTTTCTTCAGTATTTATCACATCGAAAGTCAGCAATTATGGTACAATCTATATTTACGAACGTAACTTATATACCATGCTTTAAAAATAATATTTTCGAAGCATGTTATATCACGTTACTTGGTTCGGACGATGCTATTTTAGGGTTTTGATATCATAGATATCAAAAAACTAATATTTTTTAATCAAAATCAAATTAATTAAAAAAAAATCTTGTAGCTGGTGTGTTATGGTAGTGTTATATCTACGAGGGCTGGGAAATCGAGTATTCGAATACTCGATTCTAGGTAATTTGTTCGACAGCGTTATGTGCGACAGAAATTTGTTTGAAAATGCCCTGTCGATTAAATGTTCAGTCGTACAAATGCTGAGTTGGACGAATTTCTCTCGAACAAATTACCAACTACGGCATATTCAAACATTCGAATATCCCACTAATATTTAAGTGTTTTACTAGGTTTAAGATAATAATTATAATAATTATTAATTTAACACAAGCGGCCTGCCGGTGTCGCGAGTAAGCAGTCGACTAGTCCAGACGTGTTTTTGTTTTTCCAAGCAAAAATGTAATCAGTGACATATACAGCCGTATTCACAAAGCTCTGTTAAGTTGCTAACAGAGAGTCAAGTCAATATCAGTCTGTTAATGTGATATATTTGTATTCACCAATGACTTAGCAGTTACCAGTCTGTCAAGTCGTCTGATAAGTTAACAGAGCAATATTGGGCTGTCAACATAGGTAACAGACTGATAAGTAATATTTTTATGTGTCAATATTGTAGGTTATAATTATTATTGACATTTGTTTTTGGTATGTATTTAAGGTTAACTTTTTTCCGCGAAATCAGTTAAAGCTAGTTTTATACGGTTTTACCAACAAAAATTCTAGTTACTTTTAGGCTTCTATACAAAGTATAACAAGAAGCCTTATGATCTGGCTCCGTGTCTGTCCGTCCGTCTGTCCGTCCGTCCGTCCTTATAATTCAAAATCATACAGAGCGTTTCAAATCGTGTTGGTAATACTCTGTGTGCATAGAGGTCTAAGCACTGGGTAGCCAGTGCGCTACTTTTAGGCTTCTATACAAAGTATAACAAGAAGCCTTATTTAGGCTTCTATACAAGGTATAGAAAGAAGCCTTATGGTCTGGCTTCGTGTCCATCCGCATGTTTCAGAGCCAATCATAACGTTGATCAACTGATACGTTGTTATATTTTAAATACTTCGTCTATATAGTATTGCGTTAATCTGTTAATCCGTTGCTTCGATTCACTAATGCAATTTATAAATACGCAAATGTTCGAAAGAAATTTACTAAGTTAAAGATATTTTCGAAGAGGTCTCCCTATATAAACTACTTGTTTTACTTTGATGTGAAAAAATAATTTTTTATTGATGTGGTTAGTGAAGTTAAGTTATAAATAAAAGAGAAAGGAGAGGATTGGTCCACCTCAAAAAAAGGACCATACATTACAGAGAAGTAAAATTTCTAATAGAATGGAAAAGTTTGATTGTTATTACTTATATAGTAAATGATAATTACCAATCGCAAAAAATTTAATTGGTGCAGATTATCTGATTATGTGGTGTTACATTATATGGCGATCAAAAATAACCAGATAATAACAACTTTCCACACCAGAAAGGTAGCTGTATAGAAGCCTAAGAACTGCCGCTAAAGCGAGTTCCACCTTGTTTAATATCACATTTGGTCAAAAAATTGTATATAAGTGAATTTGCCACCCCCTGTTCTCCTTTGTAAATGAACGCCACCGCCATGACGTTGTAGCCCGTGACACGGACCATCGATGGTATTAATTTCAAAGTCACCCTATGTCCCGCTTTGGAGAAATTAATTTTTGAATATCACATTTTGTCAAAAAATAGTATATAAGTGAATTTGCCACCCCCTGTTCCCCTTTTAAAATGAACTCCACCGCCATGGGGTTATAGCCCGTAACACAGACCATTACCATCGATGGTATTAATTTAAAAGTGACCCTATGTCTCGTTTTGCAGAAATTAATTTTTGAATATCACATTTTGTCAAAAAATAGTATATAAGTGAATTTGCCAACCCCTGTTCCCCTTTGAAAATGAACTCCACCGCCATGGGGTTATAGCCCGTGACACGGACCATCAATGGTATTAATTTAAAAGTGACCCTATGTCCCGTTTTGGAGAAATTAATTTTTTAATTTAATATTAATTTGTATGCATGAAGTATAAATTAATGCATCTGACAATAGATGCTGCAAGTTTTGATTAATGTGAAAAATAGGTGTTGGAGCAATTGAATTTAATGTTATAGTATTAACATTGAATGTTTTGTAATTTTATATGTTACTAGTTGAAAAGCCCGTCCACTGACGGTCAGCTAGATAATTGAACACTTGTTGCTTTCATAAACTTCCCTCTTCCATAACTACTATTAGTGTTTAGGTTGGTGAAAACTTTGGACTAATCAGATTAGGTTTATTTTACCAAAAAAATGACACGCCGTAGCATCAGCAGCAGAGAGCTGGTATTTCATATATTTAGAAGATAGTACTTATTAATTTTAATTTGTGTTTATTTATTAATTAAAAATAAATTATTGTCGTAAATAAAATCTTTAGTAATACCTAGTGTGTTAGTACTTCCTTGTACACAACATTTTTCGTGAATACTGACTGTGAACCTTCAATCAATTTCCCTTGTTCTCTTCCATCAACTATTTTTATCTTCAGATCTTCAGATCTTCGCACTCGTGACATTGCCACATAAAGATGACCGTGACTGAACACCGGTTCGGGCAGATATAATCCAACTTTTTCTAACGTCTGCCCCTGACCTTGTTGATCGTCATGGAAAAGGCAAGTTTAATTGGAAACTGTCGCCGCCTTAAAACAAATGGCAAGTCAGTACTTGTTGGGGCTAAATCTATGCGCGGAATAAAAACAGTCTGCTTTTCAGCAGTTCCTGTCAAGACTTCAGCTATGATTAAATTGGGTTTTAACGATTTAACAATTAAGCGCGTCCCATTACAAAGACCACGTTTAGTGTTCAAATATCTGATCAAAATAATCACACTTCCAACCTTCAAGTGCATTTTGTGTACTGGCATCCCTGAGGGAGTTTGTTCATTCAGAAATTCAATCGGATAGTTTTCCCTATCGTTATCATCACCATCGTCAATCGAATCGCTACTTAGATAAGTGAACACGCTGCCGTCTAAAAGGTCCAACACTTGCTCGTTTATATCGTCAACGTCTGTATTTTTTGGGCAAAGTTTTGCCATTTTGGAATAGTTTTTCACATCAGCAGCTGTAAGGCTTTCTCCAAAAATTTCATGGGTAAGGGAAGTTTCGCATATAGAATTATGTGGAATCTCAATTATCTCTTCGGGTAAACCTTTGTTATTTGTAAGCTCCCCGTTGCCCAACTTTATCAGCCAATCACTAAATACCGAATCAATGGATCTGACATTTTGACTCAATTTAAGCACTTTAAATTTACCCCACAGATCGTTAAATTTAATGCTGGAATGAATAATTGCTGACCTCTTTTCATGAGGTACAACAGGAAGCGTTTGCCTGAAATCACCACCAAGAATTAAAACTTTACCGCCAAAAGCTTGAGTGTTTTTCATGATCTCTTGAAGGAGTTTGTCAATGCAATTTAGTGCATTATTTGGGGCCATTGTAGCTTCGTCCAAGATAAAAATCTTGGCTTTCCTGATAAGCTCCGCATCGGAACTGGTCATCGTCATTCTCGAAGTGGAATTTTCATATACAGGAACGGGTATTTTAAATTGTGAATGATATGTCCTGACACCATCAAGAAGATTTGCAGCGACACCTGTTGATGCTGTAGCCAGTGCAATATTTCCTTCTCCTCGTATAGTCTTCTTCTTCACGTGCCTATCCGTTACCGGATGTTGGCGACCTCTCTCCTATGTATGTGTTGTGCATTTGTAGTACTATCACACACATAGGGACCTACTTGTTTAACGCGGGCTCCGAACCGTGGGAAGTGTATACACTTCATCTCCAGAGAGGCTGTTCTAAGCATATTACACCTCGGTGGTTTGCCATTGCCTTCCGAGGGGAGACGGTCAGAATAAAGTTTATACTGAGCCCGGAGTCGAACCGAGCATTCCGCATTAGCAGCAATGCACTTAACTGCTTAAGCTGATCACCGTCCCCCAATGAATGTTTTGCCACCGCCAACTGGGCCATTAAGAAAAAAGCACCTGCTTTCTCTTTCGTCATCTTGAACGGCAGACATTATTTCATTGTATGCTACCTTCTGTTGTGGATTCAACATCGACTTCATTCTTTCACTTTTTTCTCTTTCTTGCTGGGCATCATAGTGAGTTGCAGGAGTAACGTGAAGATTGGCCGGAGGAGTGGGCAGTCCGAAGTCCGCACATTTTTTACCGTGAACGCTAAGCACATCTTGAATATCTTTAAGGGCGAAATTCTCACAATCGGTACAGTCATTTAAATGGATATCATGTTGCCTCACAAAATCCTCACAAAGATCTTCCTTGTACTTAGCAAAAAGTTCGGGTACATTTGGCGGTGCAGCAAGGACACAAAGATAACCGAACAGTTCTCTTAATTGTCGGGGCATTTTTTCGGCCACCGCCTCAGATAGGGTTGTAACCACTTTAACTTAAATAATTTACCTAAGGATGACCACTTCCTCATTAGTTGTTACAAAGGCCACTTTTGCAACCGTAGATGTTGAACAGGTTGGCTAGCTCTTGGTTTTTTTTGCTTTAGTCGTAGAGCGAAGGTTACTCTGATGTAATTCGAGTGATCGGGGTTCGCTATTCTCTTGCTTACCGATACTAAATGCTCGGAGCGCCAAAAGGGTTAATAAACAAACACCGATGCTTAATCGTTCAATAACCATTTAATAATAAAACATAAAAATAAAACTCTTGAGTGAACAGAAAATAAAATGTACACTTTGTGTAAACTTAAAATGACAAAATTTGAACTTAACGAAATCTCTCGGTACAATATGAAAAACTTATTACTACAATAATGATAATATATACAAATAATTGAGTGTTCGTCTGAAAAGATCGGAGCCTCGCCTTGAAGAAGTCGTGACGATTCACTAAAATGAATTGATACACAGATCATAAATTATCTTGCCTATGCTACCAAAAAGCAAAACACAGATATCAACAGAAGCAATAGTACAAGGTGTTAGCAAACTACCAGAAATAAAGGTTGTTAACTCAAAGCAAATACAATTTATATAGTGAGTAATGCAGTTACTCACATTTATGATGGTTACAAATATACGTAGCTGGATTCCGGCAGGCCTGCTGGATCCTTCCTCGGTACATTCAATTTCTGAATAAGGTTCTAAAAGAATACAACACATATACAAATCGATAAGCCAATTGTTAACAAGCAAACAATGAACTTTAAAGTTCTTCTCTGAAATTTGACTAATAAATAATAAAATATGATACTGTGTGTCGTTGATGTAGATTTTCCAATTGGATGGATAATTGTAATTAGCTTCAGCTTCAATTGATTGAAATTGTCTTTATCGTCAACGTCTTTCTCGAATTTTATTCTCCAAAAGTTTGTTATTATTTTAATTTGACAGGCCACCATTAATTCGACTGCGCGTAGCTCAGGATATTCCGTTCACTACTGCGCCTAACGATGAAAATTGATGGTTTCGATATTAGATCTTCGATTTTTATAAATCGATATTTCGATTATTAAAAAAATCGTTGGTTCGAAATAATTTACTCGAATTGTCACTTGACATTCGGTGAACGTATTAACACAAAAACTGGTTTATAATTCATAAAAATTACTTTAATTTTATTAAAAAACTTGGAACTCAAAATAGTGCGTGTAATTTGTTCGACTCGCTAAACGCTAACCTTATGTTCCGCGTAGGAATCCATCGACAAATAACTTAGACTTATTAATACGCTGAGATGATGAAAAAATAGTACTCATTTAAAATTGGTGGCATTTGATTAATTTGATCTTTTCGTTAGAAATAATAATTATATACATGATAGGAAAATTAATAAAAGGTCTTTTGACAAAAATCGTTAAATAAAAATATTAAATTCAAAAATAAATTTGACCAAGATGTAGGTGGGTCATAACATTGACGACAGGGTCGGAATGGTAACATTTTGGAATGTTACAGGGTATCGTCCCAAATTTCTTCAGTGTTAAATAGTCCTCGTTTTTGAGCTGCCGTAATAAAATCTGGATATAAAACTCCGTCAACGGATTTCAAATCTTCAAAAGAAGTACCTAGCTCCAGGGATATGCAGCAAGGGGACTCGTAAACAAAATCGCTTTGTGTCTACGTTCAAACTTACGGTGTACATACGCCCAATCGTTTTTTCCTTGCCCCTTCGCCAAAGCGTCCACTGACGTTTTTTCTCGTCAAATAAATAATATAGTGGAATGTCGATATACAAATGTTTTCGAGCATTTTCATCTGCCCGATTTAATTTAAACCATGCAGTTAGGGTAGTATTGCGTGTGGCTTCCCTCTCTGCAACGGCCTCCATATTGTCTTCGGTGAAATAAACACTTTGCTCATTAGGAACATGAACTTGAAGTCGCACGATAGTATGCGATTGGTCATGCATTTTAAACGTAAAGAGTCTTCATGCTGCCTCTAGAGCACTAACATACCTGGAATCCATAAAAGTTTGGAGTTCATCATGGTGTAAGGTGTTGTAAACTTCGTGATTCAAACGCTATAGGTCTATCGTCACCAGAGGGAAAAACATGCGACAAGATCGCTCCCATTCCTCAAGACGATGCGTCCACCGTTAATTTCACGGCCAACTTCGGATTATAGTGGACAAGAACTTTCGATGAGCATAATATTTTTTTACATGTTCGAACGCAATTCTGCAATCCGCGTTCCATATAAATTTATTTCCTTTCTTTAACAGATCATATAATGGCCTCAAAATAGTCGAGCATTGGGGTATAAATTTATTGTAATAATTGACCAACCCTAAAAATGACTTTAAACTTATGATATCCGTAGGTGGTTTCACCTCACAAATCGCTTCTACTTTATCTTTTGTGGTATGTAACCCTTCTCTATGTATTACATGGCCTAAATAATGTATAGATTTTTTAAATATTTCACATTTTTCCTTTCTAATTTTTAATGCACAACTTTTTAGGATGTCTAACACTCCTTTCAATCTACTCAAGTGCTCTTCCATTGTGGTACCTGCGACCACTATGTCATCTAAAAAGCAAACCACCCCTTGTAACCCTTCCAATATTGATTCCATAATTCTTTGGAATTTTGCCGGTGCACAGGCCACACCATACGGTAACCGTGTATATTTAAACAACCCTTTGTGTGTGCTTATGGTAGTGAACAATTGTGACTCTTCTTCCAATTGCATTTGTTGGTATGCATTAGATAAATCAAGCTTACTAAAATATTCACCCCCCTGTAATTTTATAAGCAATTCCTCTATTCGAGGTAACGGGTGCTGATCAATAATCATTGCTTGATTTAATGTAACTTTATAATCTCCACAAATTCTAATGGAACCGTCCTTTTTTAATATCGGAACGATTGGTGTTTCCCAAGAGCTGAAATCTATTTGCCTCAATATTCCTAACTTTACCAACTTATCTATTTCAGCCTCCACCTTCTCTTTAAGCGCAAAAGGTAAAGGCCTGGCCCTGTAAAATTTTGGTTCAACATTTTCTTTTAATTTAATGGAAATTTTCCCTCTATTAAAGAGTCCCAACTTATCAGAGAATACTTCTAAATAATTAGAAATTAAATTGTTTTTAATCTCTTCAATATTTTCAGTAATGGTGGCCCTGAACCCCTAATGACGTACAAAAACAAGTTCCGTGCAGTATTTTTAAAGTCCACCGAAATCAGTATCTTACCAACCGGATTCATTTCATTTCCATCATAATTGAAAAAAATCTTATCGTTACTCATTAACGGTATTTTACTGAAATATTTATCTTTAAAATCTGTGGCTATTACTGAACAAGATGCGCCACTGTCCAATTCAAATCTTAGTAGAATGTCGTTGAACTTTGCACAAACGAAAATAGGTTTAACATTGTTACCATCCCCGATATTAAATAAAGCTTCCTCGAGCCTCGGTTCCCCCGTCATAAAATAGTGTCCGACCTCTGTTTTATTCTGCTTAGCATTTTTACTTTTACAAACTCTTGCCAAATGTCCCACTCGACCACAAACGTAACAGCTGCTATTTCGAAATCTACATAAAAATGTATTATGATTGGCATACCCACATACCGTACAAGCCGTTTTCATATTTTCAATGTCTCTTCCATTCTTCGTCCCTTCCTCGCGCTTGTCTATCTTATAAATTTCGTTTTCTACCTTTATTTGTCTGCTACTATCCACCAGTTCGTAATTACGTACCGACGCTTCTTGGTTTTGTGCGATTTTAATTGCTGACTCCAATAACATTTTACTAGCATCCTCTTCAAATAATCTGTCCATCATCTTTGTATTATTTAACCCCATTATGAATTTATCGGTTACAACCACTTTTAAAACTTGACAGTCATATTGACATTTGGCTACCAAATTTCGCACACGCGCTGCCCAATCTGCAACACGTTCATTTTCATCGCGTTTTGCATTATAAAACTTAAATCGCTCAGGGTAATATGTCTTAATTGGTAAAAAATGACCATTGAACGCGCTAATCAATTCCTTAAAAGTTTTACTTTCCGGCTCCATTGGCACGCACAAACTTTGTAACAACAAATACCCTCTTCTTCAAGATTGCTTAATAGTACCGATCGTTTAATAATATCATCCTCTATCGAATTTGCTATAAAAAACTGTGTTAACTTAGCCTTGTAGATTTTCCAATCCATTTCCATTTTAAATTCCTTGATACCACCGATTAGAGCCGTCGCCATTTTGGTTTCTACCACCTGTTCACTTTCATCCAAGCTAACATCAACCAAATTATCTCCAATGTCAGGTTCTAACGATTCGCTCATCACCCCACCGCGTGAATTTTAAACCTCGTCGCCACTGTAATGTTTCGTAGTCACTACTAATAAATAATACTACGATTACAATATCTTTATTCCGCTACTTAATACAATTCATTTCTGCTTCGCACACCGCAGCACTGTCGCCAACCTTATAATGTATGTTTCCCTAAAAACCCCAAACTAAAGTACACTACACACTCCTTCATAAAAAATTTCAACTTCAGACGAAGAATTTGGTAAGAAGCTCAGGGTTCCGAGAGGACGTTTTCTAGTATGTTAAAGTACGAACAATTACCTAACGAAATCCGTTGAAAAATTGCAGAAAACCGATTTGGGATTTTTTGATCAAAATGTGCCCAATTTTCTTACACTATTGTAATAATAAGTATTTTAATTTTTACATTTAACTTAATATAATGTTTTTATTTAAATCTTAGAATTTCACTTCATTACAAAATTATTTTATAATATTCCTTTCATTATTTTGGTACAGTTTTCCTTTTTTATTTCGGCAAGGACTAATCCTGGAGAAAAAATTACATACGTATTGCGCCGAGAAACACTCTTTCCTGAATTCGCAAGTACTCCGAACGAGACAGAGCGTAGCGAAGCGAAAATAGCATTTGAAATTGGGCCAAATGTAAACGGCCCGAAACGTTGGAAAATATTTAAAATCTTAAAATATAGTACGTAGTTAGTTTTTATTAAGAATTTTTTTTAAATCATTATTGAAGGTACGGTGGCGGAATAAACAATTCAGAGTGACAAAAGACAATAGTGTTGTACCTATATAAAACTTTAAGTATTTATTATTTTAGTAATAGGATGTATGTCTTTAAAACTTTTTAGCTGTATTCTTTTTATCTATTTTAAGTGAGATTGTACTGAGATACTCATCGGGTACTCAGTTAACAGGGTGTTCTTTTTACCGTTTTGACGAATGTACCGTGCCGTGCCGAATTGAGTTTTAACTGAGAAAATTACCTGTCACCCTAACCCAACTGATCTTGCTATTTCGAAGTGTTACAACTCAGATAAAGTTGGAAATAGCTCGGATTGGTCGATTTAAAAAGGTTAACGTCATTTTTCGTAATATTTCGTCTTTTTGGAGGTTATGTAATTTGTAAACTAATTTTGTTGGTAGGTAAATTCGGTAAATTACTATATAATGGGTTGGTAGTGTATTTTTGTTGTTCTTTTTACCTTATGTTTTTCTCACTTTGACTCAGTTAATCTCTGTTCGGCTCAGCTCACTTTGTCTCAGTTGTGTAACTGACATGGAAATAAAATAGGTAAAAAGAATACAGCTTTTGTTAGAATAAGTAGTAGGGCTATATCTGCATTGAGTACTTCCATATCAAACAGTTCCAGTAAGAAAATAAGAAAAATCACTTGACGTGGTGTTCAACTCACTGGTTTCATATTTTATAGAAAAAATGTACAACTTTTATAAACAATATTTATTAATACAAAATAAAAATAATATCCTATTATGTAGATGATTTACGTACAAAATAACTTAGCTATATAAAATTTTTAGGTTAATATTTGGGTTAACATTCAAATATTGATACAAAAGATCTTGCCAAATTAGTAATGTAACCAGAACGCCTTCAAATATACTTTATGTATGAATTTTTGTTTCCTTATTGTTTCTTGAATAAATTTTTATTTTATAAAATTCTATAAACTAAGAATTATAATTGGAATGGAAACATTCAGCAAGAACTGGTCTATTGTCATCATTCATAATATAGCAGCAGTGAGTTCTCGTATTCTACATCTAGGAAAACGGTTCCTCTCTTTGTCATACGGCATACTTTCTTATGTAGGTACCATTTCCCGTAAAATCCTCTCAAAGGGGGACCTAATTTTTAATGTTGGTTTTGAACAACTAAATTCTATTAGTTCCATTTTACTTACCTTATAATTTCCCAAGAGAGGGAGAGGAAGATACAAGCTATCGGTTGTTGATTCCATTAGGTACTGTGTAAAGAACAGCTGAAAATTACTCTAAATCATTTTGTTTTATTGCACTGAACCGATAATAAAAATTATTATAAAAATTACTAATTTATTTATAAAACAAATATCAACTTAAAATTCTACAATATTGAACATAAATTTAATTTTGTAATTTCTTCACTTACAATTCAAGATACCAATACACATTCATGGTTTGTTTTATAATAAAATAATTGTTCCTGATTTTAATACGTAAGTAAACTAAAACTTTTTTGTTTGTTATATCACACGTTAAATCTGCTAACTAAGTAGGTACTGTAATAAGGGTCAAGCTGAATTTATTGAGAATAAAAAACGCGGTTAACATTTTCTAGGATTTTATTTTAAATATGCTCAAAGTAATTCCCTCCAACAATGATACACTTGACCATTCTTTCTTTCCATTGCTTAAAAGCTCCCAACCAATCTTCTTTCGGAACACCTTCAAAATAAGTATGAACTGCGGTATCAATCTCTTCTTCAGACTAAAACCTTCTGCCCCGCAAATTTTTTTTAAGCCCAGAAAATAGCCAAAAGTCGCACATTGCTAAATCAGGTGAGTATGGCGGATGTTCTATGACTTTTATATTTTTTTTCAGCCAGAAACTGGCGAGTTATAGCTGCCGAATGGGATGATGCATTATCATGGTGGAGCATAATTCCCTTGGCTGGAACTCTACTGAACACATCAGGTAAACATTTTTCAGTGTACCATTTAGCTGTAACTGTCTTCTGTCCATCTAGCTTAATGGCATTTACTAGGTCCGCACTTCTGAAGAATACCGCATACATAACTTTTTTCATAGCTCGCTGTTTCTTGATCATTGTTGGAGTTTCCTCATCTTCGTGAATACACATACACGACTCTCTTGACGAGTAGGTATGTCGAAAAAGGAAATATAAGTTTCGTCACCTGTCACGATTTTGGAATAAATTTGGTGTCCGCCGTTATTTAACAAATTTAGAGTTTCATGGCAAATTCTTACACGCTCTGCTTTTTGGAAATCAAAAAGGTGATGCGGCACAAAACAACGGACCACTTTTTTTAAATGCAGGTGATCGTGTATGATTGTTTTAACAGCTGAGGATCAAATCTTGAGTTGATGCTCTATTACCCCATAAGTGGATTTATTGTCCTCTTTAATTATTTTTTTAACATCAGCAATGTTTTTGTCGGTAACAGCGGTAGAAGGACGTCCTGCTCCTTTTTGATGCTGAACGGAATTCCTTTTGCGTTCAAATTCCTTATACCATCGGTAAATTGTAGCCAAGGAAGGTGCTTGTTCACTAAAAGTTGAATCTAAACTCTCTTTGCACTCGTAAGCGCTTAAATCTTTTTTTAAATCATAATAAATCATGATTCGAAAAAGCTCTCTTGTTAATTCCATGTTTTCACTTGCAATGACACTTTAAAAAATTAGTAACTTGAGTTATAACGACCGTATTTTCAACTTCCAAACTTCAAATGACAGATAAAGAGTTTCTCTAAATAATACCGTATGTTTTATTTTTAACAACTTACTAGATCTATTTTATTCTCAATAAATTCAGCTTGACCCTCGTACCATACTAAACTATGTCATATGTTAGTCACGATTTACGATTTACTTGTGCCCAGTTCCAGGGGGTTATTTTTTGTTTTCAGAAAAATGGCACCGAAACGAAAGTATGACGACGATTATATTAAATTTGGCTTTAAGTAAAGCCAAATTTAATATAATCTATTGAAGTCAATAGAAATAAATGGGGAGACTAGACCTCAATGCGTAATATGCGCAACTGTTCTTGCCAATGATGCTCTAAAACCGGTAAAGTTGGAACGTCATTTAAAAACCGTACATCCGAATTATTGCGAACGTCCGCGAGAATTCTTCGAAGGCAAACTAATAAATTTTAATCAAATGAAACTTGGACCCAGCGGAACACGTTATGCAGTATCTGAAAAAACATTGGCTGCATCGTTTGAAATTTCAAAATTGATTGCCAAATCAAAAAAAGCACACACAGTCATCTGCGCGAAGTTAGCCCCCCCTTTTTCGAAAACCAAAAAAATTTTTTTTGTATTGTGTTGTATTCATTTGTATTAGATTGTATTGACAAAATTTTTTTTATTTCGCGAAGCATTAAAATAAATATCGCGAAAAACCGTTATTTGGGCTGGCCCCCCCTTTTCAATAATTCAAATTTTTTTTGGTTGTACTATTTTGTTGTATTCATTTGTATTGGATTGTATCCTAAAAAATGAAAGTCGTAAGTTTAACCTTAACCGCGTAAATCGCGAAACAAAATTTAGCGCTGGCCCCATGCGCATTGATAAATTTTTAATCACGCATATACGTTCTTTTTCGGGCAGGGCCAAATTAGCTCTCGCTAACGTACAAAATAATATAGAAGATAAGAAAAAACTAAACGTTATCGAAGAGCATTCTGAAAGTGTCGACAAAGTTATGGATGTCCAAGAGCCTTCTGAAAGTGTTGACGAAGTTATCGATCTCGATTTAAATTTAGAAAATATAGAATTAACTGAAATTGGAGAAATAAAAATCCTGGAAGAACAAAGAAACGTGCGTATCTCGATGCCTATCGCGATTGGAATATTATCGAATATAAGAAGAAGAAACTAGATGTTGGTTTATTACTTATTGGTAATATATGCCCAATAATTAAAGGAAGGCTCGAAAATACCGTCGTAACAAATACATGTGGGTTTGATAGCATAATGCAAATATTAGCCATAGCATGCAAACACGAAAAGTTCTTTCAAGTAATTAATAACGGAAAACAAATACGTTTTCTTTTATTAAGAGTTTTCTTAAAGATGGTCCAACTTTGGCAATATATAAAATGCGATCCAAAATATTAAAAGAAGTTAAATATTTTGTTAGTAGTGAAAAATCATCAGATGTTATCAAAATCAATGCAGCTTCAAATATTGTAAACCTCTGTGAATACATTTTTAACCTCGATTGGAGCGTGATGGAAAATTTTACGTGCGATAAATGCCGGAAAACAAAAACTTTTAAGAAACCGATCGCCACTGTAAATATAGAAATTCTTGAAAAGCATGGTTTTGGAAAATTGACAGAAGCGCTGAAAGACGGTAGACTATCTAAAAGAAAATGCTGTAATATATTATTTGACGTCATTATAACGTATGGTTCGCAACTATTTATTGAATGTGGATTAATGGACAAACAAATTTCTGTGGAAGAATTTCCAGATGAAATTTACTTAAATTGCAGACGATATGTACTTGCTGGAATTGTTATGTATAAGAGATGCATGGATACTAATGCAATTGGACACTATACAGCATGGATAAAACGTGATATTCATTGGATTGAATTTGATGACTTACTAAAGAAACCTGCATGTCCACCTCATCAGCCTACAGAAAAAACTCCTCATCTATGTATATATTGCCATGTGTAGCTACTGTTTAAGCTCAAAAAATTTTTTTATATATCGAGAGAGATTCAATGGCACTTAATTTATAATGCTCCGGCCAGCAATGCATGAAAGACTCTGTAGATTTGGGTCGAACTTGGGTCCATGTAAATTAATCAAAACACTCTTATACTCCACCTTAATTTGTGTTCTTTCTCATAAAGACTATGCAAGAAAAACGAAAAATTGTATCTGTTTTCTTTTCAATTTACTACTACTATAATTGATGAAATTAAACGCAAACGTTATAGAAAACAAAATGATGGAATTTATTTATCACAATAAAATAATTTTAAAACAAAATATTGGTTTCCTTAAAATCTAAACAAATTAAATTGTACAGAGTCAAATATTTGCAATAAAACCCCCACAATTTTTATCCGCGCCGGAATTTAAAAACGATTAGTTTATTTTTAAATAATAAGTACGTCCCGTAAACTCTTACCGGAGTTCTCCGATGCTGCCGACGTTGCGTGTGACAGGGAAGCGTGAAGATCTTCGTTGAATACAGCTGCTGACTTTGAATCAAACAAAGGAAATTGAATTGACCAGTAGATAATTGTCTTCTTTCGGAATCGTATAATCCAGAACAGGTACGTAATTTAATACAATTTTTTCTTTCTTGAATTTTCATTCACCTCGCCATCAAACATAACCAAGAAACTCATTGTCGGTGGTACCAAAGCTTCTTTTTTTAGACAATATTTTAACTATGACCACACCAAATATAATCACTTCCAACTTATTCCAAATCATCAACCAACAACGAAAAACGTCCACTTTCCTTTCTTCCAATTAATCCGAAAAATTCTTTCAAATCCAAATATAACTCAATCAGCGCGTCTTTACAGTACGACCGCTCGATTCAGAATCCAGACCAAAATTATTCAAATTAACACGATCAGCACGTCTCAACGATCCAACGGCTGACTTGGAAGTCCTTTCTCCTCGCTCCCTTATCATTCTCCCAAAAATATCCCACCAATTCTCTCCAACTCGCGCGTGACAAAATTGACAAAAATGTCACGAAATTCACTTATTTTTAATTACCACGAAATCCCTATTTTAACAAATAAAGCAAAAGAATTTAATATGTTCTTCCTTATTTCTATTTAATCAAAACAAACACCAATACTTTGTTTTTTTTTACAGCTTTCCATACCTTACCGATTCTACAACGCTTGCATCTTTATGGATAATTGAGGCAAAAGCAGTTTAACAATTCTTCAACCAAAGAGAATCCAGACACAATCTAATAATTGTCAGTTAAGGTCTCATTGACTTAATTACATTATGAGTGTTTTAATTATTTAACCCAATTACGACAAACCTCTTCATCTATGATGATCGGAACATGACAATATATAGAAAGTTAATTATTTAAATATTTTTATTTATTTAAATTTAAATTTTATTTATTTATTTTTTTATATATTTGTTAGAATAAAAAACATTTAATATTAATTTTACTTTAGTTATGAGTTATGCCATTTATCCAGGTTTACTAATAAATCCTAAACTAGTATAAATATATCGCAATTGTTCAGATTTGTTCCAAGTTAACGATTTTATTTCTACCATATTTAGTTATTATTTTATTTTAAGTGAGTTGTTTATTAGAAATAAAAGTTTCACTTATATAGTATTTTTTTATCTGATAATCCGATGATACGGATCATCGGATATAACATAATTCCCGGTCACTACACATATTGCTATGTGGGTTTCCACCTTTGATAGAGCTCCTCGTTGAGCTGACAAATTATGCTCTGAACGGGTGAACACGGATAAACCCCGTCAATAGAAATGTTTGTTGATCTAATGTGAATAAATGTACACCTCGGCTAGATGAATTTATTTGCATGAAACTTACCTTATCTCGGCTTGGGTTCGTTCCGGAATCAATTCTGCTAATACTGAAAAATAATTTTGATTCGGAACAAAGGTGACAAATAAATAATTCTCCGTTTCGATGAAATGTATAATTTTATTGTATAAATTAGTGGATGGATGATTAATAAAATAAACGTACTTAAAATTATCAACAAATTCTTATTTTACCCCAACTATAAACGATTATCGTACGCGGTTGTAAAATTTTTAATGTTCGCACTTATTTTTATCAAGAATAAAGTTTTATGTAAAGTTACCTTAACATCTAGTGTTTTTCTTGTTCGTAATACCATTTACCATGAAACTGCTGGCTCGTACTTTGTCGATGATCTTGTATTCTTACAATAATTTCAGATTGCTTTTTACACAGCAATTTACCACGTGTAGTTTTGTGTTCCGTTTTCTTTAAAAATATCAATAATCGGTGAATATTTTCTTCCAAATTTATCTCTGTGGCACGTAAGTAAAATAGTTTTACAATATTTATAACTTTTCTTTTCGTTTTAATTAAATTTTTCACTAAATTGCATTAATTTTCTAGTAACACACCAATTTCAACACGCCATTATCATCGATCGAACGTCAACTTTTTTCAATTGTTTGCCTAGCAATCGCATCGTAAAATTCAAGGCAATCGTGATTATTCGCATTTGTCAATATAAATAATCAATATTTTAGGTGGTAAGTTACCCGCGAATTTCAAATTTTAAAAATTTAATAATTTTTATATGTATTTCAGGTTAGTTCAATTTTCCACATAATTCCTCATTGTTCTTTGGTAAAATGATAAACATGGATCATCGTAAACTGTCCATTGATTCTATGAAGCACTTCGACGTCATTGTGTAAAGTTTTTTAATTATTAATTTTAACGTTGACAAATTTTATACTAATCATACAATTAACAATATTTTGATTTGAATTATGGTTACTTATTTTTTTAAACAAATTGTTTTTAATGATAATAACAATATTTTTATGATAACGGAAATTAAAAGTTTACATTGTTAATTTATTTTTGTTGACAGCTGTGTACCGTGAATACATTTTAAAATTAATTTTTTTATATTGAACTAGTACTTGATCTACTAGTTCTCTCTCAACTCTCAACTATTATTTTTCATGCCCGTAAAACTCAGTTTACGATTCATTTCTAAATAATATCAATTTATCATTATCAAAAATTGCCATGCCAGTTCTTATTAACAGAAATCACTGGTGCATAGCTATAGCAGATTTTGAAACACAAAGATTTTGTTTTATAAATTCAACGGGTAGTTCCCATCATATTATGACAGAACACTATTTTCTTCAATTTAAATTATTTTTAACTACACTGTAAAATAAGCACGTAAAAATACATTAAAATACGTGTAATTTTTACGTTCAAAATTATGGTAACAATACAATTGTGTATTATTCCATTGATAATAATGCAATTTCACACTATTATCAATGGAATAATACACAATATGTATTTTTACTATAATTTTGAATGTAAAAATTACACGTATTTGAATGTATTTTTATGTGATTTTTTACAGTGTATGTACAACCAATATAAAACTTCACAGTATTGTTTAAACGAGTTTACTGTTCAAGTATATCCACATGTGCTTCAAGATGATGGATATAACTGTGGTCCATACATAATCTATTTTTTCAAATAAATTTGCAATGGAAACAGTTTAATAGATCCCATATCAATGATCGATTTCAGGCAAGAATTGAAAACACTATTGTTCGAATCAGCAATAGATATGAAAATGATTTGCTTACTATGCGGTAGAGATATTTTGGTTACTGAATCAATACAATGTTTATCATGCAAAAGATATATCCACATTAAATGCCTGAGAACTTCTTCAACGACAATCTTAGAAAATGAAATGTGTAGATTATGTTATTTATATTAATTTTTGGAAAATGATATCACACATGTGTCGATCGTATTAATTCAAAAGTGGCGGTATGTGCCGTTTTGGATAAATCAGTTTTGGGTACGGGTACGGGGTTGAAGTTCGTTAAACGAACCATCGATGGTATTAATTAAAAAGTGGCGGTATGTGCCGTTTTGGATAAAACAGTTTTAGGTACGGGTACGGGGTTGAAGTTCGTTTAACGAACCATCGTTGGTAATTAATTCAAAAGTGGCGGTATGTGCCATTTTGGAGAAATCAGTTTAGGGTACGAGTTACGGGGTTGAAGTTCGTTCAACGAACCATCGTTGGTATTAATTCAAAAGTGACGGTATGTCCCGTTTTGGAGAAATTAATTTTTGAATATCACATTTTGTCAAAAAATTGTATATAAGTGAATTTGCCACCCCCTGTTCCCTTTTGCAAATGAATTCCCCCGCCATGGGGTTGTAGCCCGTGACACGGACCATCGATGGTATTAATTTAAAAGTGACCCTATGTCCCGTTTTGGAGAAATTAATTTTTGAATATCACATTTTGTTAAAATATTGCATATAAGTGAATTTTCCACCCCCTGTTCTCCTTTGAAAATGAACTCCACCGCCATGGGGTTGTAGCCCGTGGTACGGACCATCTATGGTATTAATTTAAAAGTGACCCTATGTCCCGTTTTGGAGAATTTGATTTTTGATGTATCACATTTTGTCAAAAAATTGAATATAAGTGAATTTGCCACCCCCTGTTCCCCTTTGCAAATGAACGCCACCGCCATGGAGTTGTAGTCCGTGACACGGAACATCGATGGTATTAATTTAAAAGTGACCCTATGTCCCGTTTTGGAGAAATTAATTTTTTAATATCACATTTTGTCAAAAATTTGTATATAAGTGAATTTGCCACCCCCTGTTCCCTTTTGCAAATGAACTCCCCCGCCATGGGGTTGTAGCCCGTGACACGGACCATCGAATGTATTAATTTAAAAGTGACCCTATGTCCCGTTTTGGAGAAATTAATTTTTGAATATCACATTTTGTCAAAAAATTGAATATAAGTGAATTTTCCACCCCCTGTTCCTCTTTGCAAATGAACGCCCATGCCATGGGGTTGTAGCCCGTGACACGGACCATCGATGGTATTAATTTAAAAGTGACCCTATGTCCCGTTTTGGAGAAATTAATTTTTAGGCTTCTATACAATGTATAGCAAGAAGCCTTATGATCTGGCTCGGTGTCTGTCCGTCCGTCCGTCTGTCCGCATAATTCAAAATCATACAGAGCGTTTCAAATCGTGCTGGAAATACTGTGTGTATAGAGGTCTAAGAACTGGGTAGCCAGTGCGCTACTTTTAGGCTTCTGTACAAAGTATAACAAGAAGCCATATTTAGGCTTCTATGCAAGGTATAGAAAGAAGCCTTATGGTCTGGCTTCGTGTCGGTCCGCATGTTTCAGAGCCAATCATAACGTTGATCAACTGAAACGTTGTTATATTGTAAATACTTCGTCTATATAGTATTGCGTTAATCTGTTAATCCGTTGATTCGATTCGCTAATGCAATTTATTATTATTACAGGTTAGATGATGTTTTGTATTGCTTTCATCAGAATCAAAATCGGAATCGAAAAAGTCGCTGCTAGAATAATTGCTTGAGTTGTTCATGTTTATAAATTAGTGGTACTTGCTATATCGATTCCTTTTCAAAAGTATTACCTAAATTTTAAATACAAAGTGTAACCTATATAGTAAATTGTTGATCCTTTGATACGTTGATACATTGATACGTTGACACGTTGATACATTGATACGTTGATACATTGATACGTTGATACGTTGATACATTGATACGTTGATACATTGATACGTTGATACGTTGATATATTGATACGTTGATACATTGATCGGCTGATCTGTTGATCTGTTGATCCGTTAATCTGTTTATCCATTTATTGCATTATCTGCTTATCCGTTATTTGTATTTTTATCTTTTGAACAATACATCCACACCGTTAAGAAATTGTATGTAAAATTACAATCATTAGCAACTTTGTGACCAATTTTTCTTCAGCATAGCGCGAAATCATATCTTTCTTCAGTATTTATCACATCGAAAGTCAGCAATTATGGTACAATCTATATTTACGAACGTAACTTATATACCATGCTTTAAAAATAATATTTTCGAAGCATGTTATATCACGTTACTTGGTTCGGACGATGCTATTTTAGGGTTTTGATATCATAGATATCAAAAAACTAATATTTTTTAATCAAAATCAAATTAATTAAAAAAAAATCTTGTAGCTGGTGTGTTATGGTAGTGTTATATCTACGAGGGCTGGGAAATCGAGTATTCGAATACTCGATTCTAGGTAATTTGTTCGACAGCGTTATGTGCGACAGAAATTTGTTTGAAAATGCCCTGTCGATTAAATGTTCAGTCGTACAAATGCTGAGTTGGACGAATTTCTCTCGAACAAATTACCAACTACGGCATATTCAAACATTCGAATATCCCACTAATATTTAAGTGTTTTACTAGGTTTAAGATAATAATTATAATAATTATTAATTTAACACAAGCGGCCTGCCGGTGTCGCGAGTAAGCAGTCGACTAGTGCAGACGTGTTTTTGTTTTTCCAAGCAAAAATGTAATCAGTGACATTTACAGCCGTATTCACCAAGCTCTGTTAAGTTGCTAACAGAGAGTCAAGTCAATAACAGTCTGTTAATGTGATATATTTGTATTCACCAATGACTTAGCAGTTACCAGTCTGTCAAGTCGTCTGATAAGTTAACAGAGCAATATTGGGCTGTCAACATAGGTAACAGACTGATAAGTAATATTTTTATGTGTCAATATTGTAGGTTATAATTATTATTGACATTTGTTTTTGGTATGTATTTAAGGTTAACTTTTTTCCGCGAAATCAGTTAAAGCTAGTTTTATACGGTTTTACCAACAAAAATTCTAGTTACTTTTAGGCTTCTATACAAAGTATAACAAGAAGCCTTATGATCTGGCTCCGTGTCTGTCCGTCCGTCTGTCCGTCCGTCCGTCCTTATAATTCAAAATCATACAGAGCGTTTCAAATCGTGTTGGAAATACTCTGTGTGCATAGAGGTCTAAGAACTGGGTAGCCAGTGCGCTACTTTTAGGCTTCTATACAAAGTATAACAAGAAGCCTTATTTAGGCTTCTATACAAGGTATAGAAAGAAGCCTTATGGTCTGGCTTCGTGTCCATCCGCATGTTTCAGAGCCAATCATAACGTTGATCAACTGATACGTTGTTATCTCTTATTATAAAAGGCCAAGTCTTTCTTTCTTTCTGTCCGTCCCACGGAAATACCCGAAGCAAACCGAACCGAACCGAACGCACAACGTATCATCGGATCAACGTATCATCGGATCAACGTATCATCGTATCAACGTATCATCGTATCAACGTATCATCGTATCAACGTATCATCGTATCATCGGATCAACGTATCATCGTATCATTTTGTCTATATAGGTAAGTCTATTTCCAAAAAAGCATTATGTGAACTTCCATAATGGATAATGAAAATTTTGAAAATCCTGCTGCAAAGCGACGACGATTGAATCGTGAGAGAAAAGCACGTACAAGAGCTAATAACACAGAAGAACAGCTTCGATCACAGCGACAAGCTAACGCTCGGTCTCATGCGATACGTCGACAACGTGAAACTTTGGAACAAACTCAAGCGCGGCAAGCTGCTGACGCTCGGTCCCATGCGATACGTCAACAACGTGAAACTTTAGAAGAAACTCAAGCGCGGCAAGCTGCTGACGCTCGGTCCCATGCGATACGTTGATCCGATGATACGTTCATCCGATTGGTTATGAAATTATCCGTTATGCGTTCGGTTCGGTTTGCTTCGGGTATTTCCGTGGGACAGACAGAAGGAAGGAAGGAAGGAAGGACTTGGCCTTTTATAATAAGAGATTTTTCACCTATATAGGAAATTTAAATACGTTGATACGTTGATCCGATGATACGTTTATCCGATTGGTTATGAAATTATCCGTTATGCGTTCGGTTCGGTTTGCTTCGGGTATTTCCGTGGGACAGACAGAAGGAAGGAAGGACTTGGCCTTTTATAATAAGAGATGAGAACAACATTAAATAAATAAACAAAAAACTTACATATATTTTTTTAAATTAAATTAAACTTAATCAATATTTAAAATTTTTTTACTTATTTTAAACTAGATGATACCCCGTCCGAGGACGGGCAGCTAGAAGGACGGGCAGCTACCCAAGGTAACTTAAGTTGAATGAAGATTAAGGAAAGCTCTCAGTGCAATCCAAAAGCCATATGACCTTGGGTAGCTGCCCGTCCTTCTAGCTGCCCGTCCTCGGACGGGGTATCATCTAGTATTTTAAATACTTCGTCTATATAGTATTGCGTTAATCTGTTAATCCGTTGCTTCGATTCACTAATGCAATTTATAAATACGCAAATGTTCGAAAGAAATTTACTAAGTTAAAGATATTTTCGAAGAGGTCTCCCTATATAAACTACTTGTTTTACTTTGATGTGAAAAAATAATTTTTTATTGATGTGGTTAGTGAAGTTAAGTTATAAATAAAAGAGAAAGGAGAGGATTGGTCCACCTCAAAAAAAGGACCATACATTACAGAGAAGTAAAATTTCTAATAGAATGGAAAAGTTTGATTGTTATTACTTATATAGTAAATGATAATTACCAATCGCAAAAAATTTAATTGGTGCAGATTATCTGATTATGTGGTGTTACATTATATGGCGATCAAAAATAACCAGATAATAACAACTTTCCACACCAGAAAGGTAGCTGTATAGAAGCCTAAGAACTGCCGCTAAAGCGAGTTCCACCTTGTTTAATATCACATTTGGTCAAAAAATTGCATATAAGTGAATTTGCCACCCCCTGTTCTCCTTTGTAAATGAACGCCACCGCCATGACGTTGTAGCCCGTGACACGGACCATCGATGGTATTAATTTCAAAGTCACCCTATGTCCCGCTTTGGAGAAATTAATTTTTGAATATCACATTTTGTCAAAAAATAGTATATAAGTGAATTTGCCACCCCCTGTTCCCCTTTTAAAATGAACTCCACCGCCATGGGGTTATAGCCCGTGACACGGACCATCGATGGTATTAATTTAAAAGTGACCCTATGTCCCGTTTTGGAGAAATTAATTTTTAGGCTTCTATACAATGTATAGCAAGAAGCCTTATGATCTGGCTCGGTGTCTGTCCGTCCGTCCGTCTGTCCGCATAATTCAAAATCATACAGAGCGTTTCAAATCGTGCTGGAAATACTGTGTGTATAGAGGTCTAAGAACTGGGTAGCCAGTGCGCTACTTTTAGGCTTCTGTACAAAGTATAACAAGAAGCCATATTTAGGCTTCTATGCAAGGTATAGAAAGAAGCCTTATGGTCTGGCTTCGTGTCGGTCCGCATGTTTCAGAGCCAATCATAACGTTGATCAACTGAAACGTTGTTATATTGTAAATACTTCGTCTATATAGTATTGCGTTAATCCGTTAATCCGTTGATTCGATTCGCTAATGCAATTTATTATTATTACAGGTTAGATGATGTTTTGTATTGCTTTCATCAGAATCAAAATCGGAATCGAAAAAGTCGCTGCTAGAATAATTGCTTGAGTTGTTCATGTTTATAAATTAGTGGTACTTGCTATATCGATTCCTTTTCAAAAGTATTACCTAAATTTTAAATACAAAGTGTAACCTATATAGTAAATTGTTGATCCTTTGATACGTTGATACATTGATACGTTGACACGTTGATACATTGATACGTTGATACATTGATACGTTGATACGTTGATACATTGATACGTTGATACATTGATACGTTGATACGTTGATATATTGATACGTTGATACATTGATCGGCTGATCTGTTGATCTGTTGATCCGTTAATCTGTTTATCCATTTATTGCATTATCTGCTTATCCGTTATTTGTATTTTTATCTTTTGAACAATACATCCACACCGTTAAGAAATTGTATGTAAAATTACAATCATTAGCAACTTTGTGACCAATTTTTCTTCAGCATAGCGCGAAATCATATCTTTCTTCAGTATTTATCACATCGAAAGTCAGCAATTATGGTACAATCTATATTTACGAACGTAACTTATATACCATGCTTTAAAAATAATATTTTCGAAGCATGTTATATCACGTTACTTGGTTCGGACGATGCTATTTTAGGGTTTTGATATCATAGATATCAAAAAACTAATATTTTTTAATCAAAATCAAATTAATTAAAAAAAAATCTTGTAGCTGGTGTGTTATGGTAGTGTTATATCTACGAGGGCTGGGAAATCGAGTATTCGAATACTCGATTCTAGGTAATTTGTTCGACAGCGTTATGTGCGACAGAAATTTGTTTGAAAATGCCCTGTCGATTAAATGTTCAGTCGTACAAATGCTGAGTTGGACGAATTTCTCTCGAACAAATTACCAACTACGGCATATTCAAACATTCGAATATCCCACTAATATTTAAGTGTTTTACTAGGTTTAAGATAATAATTATAATAATTATTAATTTAACACAAGCGGCCTGCCGGTGTCGCGAGTAAGCAGTCGACTAGTCCAGACGTGTTTTTGTTTTTCCAAGCAAAAATGTAATCAGTGACATATACAGCCGTATTCACCAAGCTCTGTTAAGTTGCTAACAGAGAGTCAAGTCAATAACAGTCTGTTAATGTGATATATTTGTATTCACCAATGACTTAGCAGTTACCAGTCTGTCAAGTCGTCTGATAAGTTAACAGAGCAATATTGGGCTGTCAACATAGGTAACAGACTGATAAGTAATATTTTTATGTGTCAATATTGTAGGTTATAATTATTATTGACATTTGTTTTTGGTATGTATTTAAGGTTAACTTTTTTCCGCGAAATCAGTTAAAGCTAGTTTTATACGGTTTTACCAACAAAAATTCTAGTTACTTTTAGGCTTCTATACAAAGTATAACAAGAAGCCTTATGATCTGGCTCCGTGTCTGTCCGTCCGTCTGTCCGTCCGTCCGTCCTTATAATTCAAAATCATACAGAGCGTTTCAAATCGTGTTGGTAATACTCTGTGTGCATAGAGGTCTAAGCACTGGGTAGCCAGTGCGCTACTTTTAGGCTTCTATACAAAGTATAACAAGAAGCCTTATTTAGGCTTCTATACAAGGTATAGAAAGAAGCCTTATGGTCTGGCTTCGTGTCCATCCGCATGTTTCAGAGCCAATCATAACGTTGATCAACTGATACGTTGTTATATTTTAAATACTTCGTCTATATAGTATTGCGTTAATCTGTTAATCCGTTGCTTCGATTCACTAATGCAATTTATAAATACGCAAATGTTCGAAAGAAATTTACTAAGTTAAAGATATTTTCGAAGAGGTCTCCCTATATAAACTACTTGTTTTACTTTGATGTGAAAAAATAATTTTTTATTGATGTGGTTAGTGAAGTTAAGTTATAAATAAAAGAGAAAGGAGAGGATTGGTCCACCTCAAAAAAAGGACCATACATTACAGAGAAGTAAAATTTCTAATAGAATGGAAAAGTTTGATTGTTATTACTTATATAGTAAATGATAATTACCAATCGCAAAAAATTTAATTGGTGCAGATTATCTGATTATGTGGTGTTACATTATATGGCGATCAAAAATAACCAGATAATAACAACTTTCCACACCAGAAAGGTAGCTGTATAGAAGCCTAAGAACTGCCGCTAAAGCGAGTTCCACCTTGTTTAATATCACATTTGGTCAAAAAATTGTATATAAGTGAATTTGCCACCCCCTGTTCTCCTTTGTAAATGAACGCCACCGCCATGACGTTGTAGCCCGTGACACGGACCATCGATGGTATTAATTTCAAAGTCACCCTATGTCCCGCTTTGGAGAAATTAATTTTTGAATATCACATTTTGTCAAAAAATAGTATATAAGTGAATTTGCCACCCCCTGTTCCCCTTTTAAAATGAACTCCACCGCCATGGGGTTATAGCCCGTAACACAGACCATTACCATCGATGGTATTAATTTAAAAGTGACCCTATGTCTCGTTTTGCAGAAATTAATTTTTGAATATCACATTTTGTCAAAAAATAGTATATAAGTGAATTTGCCAACCCCTGTTCCCCTTTGAAAATGAACTCCACCGCCATGGGGTTATAGCCCGTGACACGGACCATCAATGGTATTAATTTAAAAGTGACCCTATGTCCCGTTTTGGAGAAATTAATTTTTTAATTTAATATTAATTTGTATGCATGAAGTATAAATTAATGCATCTGACAATAGATGCTGCAAGTTTTGATTAATGTGAAAAATAGGTGTTGGAGCAATTGAATTTAATGTTATAGTATTAACATTGAATGTTTTGTAATTTTATATGTTACTAGTTGAAAAGCCCGTCCACTGACGGTCAGCTAGATAATTGAACACTTGTTGCTTTCATAAACTTCCCTCTTCCATAACTACTATTAGTGTTTAGGTTGGTGAAAACTTTGGACTAATCAGATTAGGTTTATTTTACCAAAAAAATGACACGCCGTAGCATCAGCAGCAGAGAGCTGGTATTTCATATATTTAGAAGATAGTACTTATTAATTTTAATTTGTGTTTATTTATTAATTAAAAATAAATTATTGTCGTAAATAAAATCTTTAGTAATACCTAGTGTGTTAGTACTTCCTTGTACACAACATTTTTCGCGAATACTGACTGTGAACCTTCAATCAATTTTCCTTGTTCTCTTCCATCAACTATTTTTATCTTCAGATCTTCAGATCTTCGCACTCTTGACATTGCCACATAAAGATGACCGTGACTGAACACCGGTTCGGGCAGATATAATCCAACTTTTTCTAACGTCTGCCCCTGACCTTGTTGATCGTCATGGAAAAGGCAAGTTTAATTGGAAACTGTCGCCGCCTTAAAACAAATGGCAAGTCAGTACTTGTTGGGGCTAAATCTATGCGCGGAATAAAAACAGTCTGCTTTTCAGCAGTTCCTGTCAAGACTTCAGCTATGATTAAATTGGGTTTTAACGATTTAACAATTAAGCGCGTCCCATTACAAAGACCACGTTTAGTGTTCAAATATCTGATCAAAATAATCACACTTCCAACCTTCAAGTGCATTTTGTGTACTGGCATCCCTGAGGGAGTTTGTTCATTCAGAAATTCAATCGGATAGTTTTCCCTATCGTTATCATCACCATCGTCAATCGAATCGCTACTTAGATAAGTGAACACGCTGCCGTCTAAAAGGTCCAACACTTGCTCGTTTATATCGTCAACGTCTGTATTTTTTGGGCAAAGTTTTGCCATTTTGGAATAGTTTTTCACATCAGCAGCTGTAAGGCTTTCTCCAAAAATTTCATGGGTAAGGGAAGTTTCGCATATAGAATTATGTGGAATCTCAATTATCTCTTCGGGTAAACCTTTGTTATTTGTAAGCTCCCCGTTGCCCAACTTTATCAGCCAATCACTAAATACCGAATCAATGGATCTGACATTTTGACTCAATTTAAGCACTTTAAATTTACCCCACAGATCGTTAAATTTAATGCTGGAATGAATAATTGCTGACCTCTTTTCATGAGGTACAACAGGAAGCGTTTGCCTGAAATCACCACCAAGAATTAAAACTTTACCGCCAAAAGCTTGAGTGTTTTTCATGATCTCTTGAAGGAGTTTGTCAATGCAATTTAGTGCATTATTTGGGGCCATTGTAGCTTCGTCCAAGATAAAAATCTTGGCTTTCCTGATAAGCTCCGCATCGGAACTGGTCATCGTCATTCTCGAAGTGGAATTTTCATATACAGGAACGGGTATTTTAAATTGTGAATGATATGTCCTGACACCATCAAGAAGATTTGCAGCGACACCTGTTGATGCTGTAGCCAGTGCAATATTTCCTTCTCCTCGTATAGTCTTCTTCTTCACGTGCCTATCCGTTACCGGATGTTGGCGACCTCTCTCCTATGTATGTGTTGTGCATTTGTAGTACTATCACACACATAGGGACCTACTTGTTTAACGCGGGCTCCGAACCGCGGGAAGTGTATACACTTCATCTCCAGAGAGGCTGTTCTAAGCATATTACACCTCGGTGGTTTGCCATTGCCTTCCGAGGGGAGACGGTCAGAATAAAGTTTATACTGAGCCCGGAGTCGAACCGAGCATTCCGCATTAGCAGCAATGCACTTAACTGCTTAAGCTGATCACCGTCCCCCAATGAATGTTTTGCCACCGCCAACTGGGCCATTAAGAAAAAAGCACCTGCTTTCTCTTTCGTCATCTTGAACGGCAGACATTATTTCATTGTATGCTACCTTCTGTTGTGGATTCAACATCGACTTCATTCTTTCACTTTTTTCTCTTTCTTGCTGGGCATCATAGTGAGTTGCAGGAGTAACGTGAAGATTGGCCGGAGGAGTGGGCAGTCCGAAGTCCGCACATTTTTTACCGTGAACGCTAAGCACATCTTGAATATCTTTAAGGGCGAAATTCTCACAATCGGTACAGTCATTTAAATGGATATCATGTTGCCTCACAAAATCCTCACAAAGATCTTCCTTGTACTTAGCAAAAAGTTCGGGTACATTTGGCGGTGCAGCAAGGACACAAAGATAACCGAACAGTTCTCTTAATTGTCGGGGCATTTTTTCGGCCACCGCCTCAGATAGGGTTGTAACCACTTTAACTTAAATAATTTACCTAAGGATGACCACTTCCTCATTAGTTGTTACAAAGGCCACTTTTGCAACCGTAGATGTTGAACAGGTTGGCTAGCTCTTGGTTTTTTTTGCTTTAGTCGTAGAGCGAAGGTTACTCTGATGTAATTCGAGTGATCGGGGTTCGCTATTCTCTTGCTTACCGATACTAAATGCTCGGAGCGCCAAAAGGGTTAATAAACAAACACCGATGCTTAATCGTTCAATAACCATTTAATAATAAAACATAAAAATAAAACTCTTGAGTGAACAGAAAATAAAATGTACACTTTGTGTAAACTTAAAATGACAAAATTTGAACTTAACGAAATCTCTCGGTACAATATGAAAAACTTATTACTACAATAATGATAATATATACAAATAATTGAGTGTTCGTCTGAAAAGATCGGAGCCTCGCCTTGAAGAAGTCGTGACGATTCACTAAAATGAATTGATACACAGATCATAAATTATCTTGCCTATGCTACCAAAAAGCAAAACACAGATATCAACAGAAGCAATAGTACAAGGTGTTAGCAAACTACCAGAAATAAAGGTTGTTAACTCAAAGCAAATACAATTTATATAGTGAGTAATGCAGTTACTCACATTTATGATGGTTACAAATATACGTAGCTGGATTCCGGCAGGCCTGCTGGATCCTTCCTCGGTACATTCAATTTCTGAATAAGGTTCTAAAAGAATACAACACATATACAAATCGATAAGCCAATTGTTAACAAGCAAACAATGAACTTTAAAGTTCTTCTCTGAAATTTGACTAATAAATAATAAAATATGATACTGTGTGTCGTTGATGTAGATTTTCCAATTGGATGGATAATTGTAATTAGCTTCAGCTTCAATTGATTGAAATTGTCTTTATCGTCAACGTCTTTCTCGAATTTTATTCTCCAAAAGTTTGTTATTATTTTAATTTGACAGGCCACCATTAATTCGACTGCGCGTAGCTCAGGATATTCCGTTCACTACTGCGCCTAACGATGAAAATTGATGGTTTCGATATTAGATCTTCGATTTTTATAAATCGATATTTCGATTATTAAAAAAATCGTTGGTTCGAAATAATTTACTCGAATTGTCACTTGACATTCGGTGAACGTATTAACACAAAAACTGGTTTATAATTCATAAAAATTACTTTAATTTTATTAAAAAACTTGGAACTCAAAATAGTGCGTGTAATTTGTTCGACTCGCTAAACGCTAACCTTATGTTCCGCGTAGGAATCCATCGACAAATAACTTAGACTTATTAATACGCTGAGATGATGAAAAAATAGTACTCATTTAAAATTGGTGGCATTTGATTAATTTGATCTTTTCGTTAGAAATAATAATTATATACATGATAGGAAAATTAATAAAAGGTCTTTTGACAAAAATCGTTAAATAAAAATATTAAATTCAAAAATAAATTTGACCAAGATGTAGGTGGGTCATAACATTGACGACAGGGTCGGAATGGTAACATTTTGGAATGTTACAGGGTATCGTCCCAAATTTCTTCAGTGTTAAATAGTCCTCGTTTTTGAGCTGCCGTAATAAAATCTGGATATAAAACTCCGTCAACGGATTTCAAATCTTCAAAAGAAGTACCTAGCTCCAGGGATATGCAGCAAGGGGACTCGTAAACAAAATCGCTTTGTGTCTACGTTCAAACTTACGGTGTACATACGCCCAATCGTTTTTTCCTTGCCCCTTCGCCAAAGCGTCCACTGACGTTTTTTCTCGTCAAATAAATAATATAGTGGAATGTCGATATACAAATGTTTTCGAGCATTTTCATCTGCCCGATTTAATTTAAACCATGCAGTTAGGGTAGTATTGCGTGTGGCTTCCCTCTCTGCAACGGCCTCCATATTGTCTTCGGTGAAATAAACACTTTGCTCATTAGGAACATGAACTTGAAGTCGCACGATAGTATGCGATTGGTCATGCATTTTAAACGTAAAGAGTCTTCATGCTGCCTCTAGAGCACTAACATACCTGGAATCCATAAAAGTTTGGAGTTCATCATGGTGTAAGGTGTTGTGCTCTTCGATTGCAACATTAGCACGATCATGTCCTTTGTACACGTATTTGAAAAGATATTTCACACTTTTGACGGAGGCACAACTTTCAACATTAATATGGCAATTAAATTTCAAACTTAAATATGGGTTGTATGGAACAATCCAGGAATTATTAATTTTTTTTCCATTGCCAATCACTTCGCTGCCATTGTTTCGGCGGCGATATTTAGGAAACCCGCCTGAATTTGCTAATGTTTCTTCCTGGAAATCTTTAGGAAATTCTTTAGAACATTTTCTGTCAACCATACAGGGGGAATTTAAGTTCTCTACCCCACATGGTCCATGAACCATGTGTTTCATCACAATTGCATGCAACCTTGAGGAAGTTACAACATTAGGTATTTCTGCTGAAATAACTTTATCGATGGCATCGGAATCCTTGGGCTTATCTTCTTCTTTCACAATTAGTAAAATGTGAGCGTGAGGCAGACCACGTTTTTGGAATTCAATCACATGTACAATTGCTGTTGGCGTTCCAAGTACATGTTTTTTTGTTAAGTCGTTTACCAGTTCATCCAATTTCAACTTGAAAATTCGTCTGGTCGAAATTCTGCAGATTGGCCAGGTTCCAAGTTATTCAATATATCCGCCCATTTCGGGTTGCTCGTCATAGTAATGAAATAATCTGGCTTTCCGTATTTTCGTACAATAGCCATTATATCGCAATAAAATGACAGCTCTTCCCGGAAGTAAACCTTGTACTGCCGCTGTACTATTCAGGTGATCCATCAGTCCTGTATATTTTTCGGTCCTTAATTTTTGCTGATTTTGCCTTATATAATTAAGACGATTTGCTTCAGTTTTAACGTAAGCATCAACTAAATATTGCTGAGTCAGCTTACCGGCAGAGAGAAAAGGATTGAACTCATTACGAATTGATAGCCTATATCCATAATACTGTACTTGAGAAACCCGTGTTCTTGGCTTAACATAAATATTTCTCAGGGCCGTTGGTCTTCTTTCAAGAGGAATGTGAATTCCCCAGCTTTGATCTCCAAAGGGATAAAATAAAGGATATAATAATGGTTCTAGGTTTGGATCCAAAATGCAAACTCTCTGGGTCATTCGGTCATTAAAACCATTTCTATTTGAACGACAATGGATCAGTAAGTCCCTTTCGAGAGGAGGTTCGCCGTCGGGATTTTGAAAAATGACAGCCACTTCATTTCTAATTGGAGCATTGTACCGTCTAATGTCGGATTTACGGTATTGGACAATTGCCATGGTAACCGTTGCTGGCTCAACGCCATATAGAGCGGCGTCATTAATACTTTCTTGTTCCACCTCATAAAGCATTTTGCATGCGGCTGAGAAGGGATTATTCTGAGACATGAAAGTGCTTAACTCTCGCATCAGACTTTGATCGCACCGATCGTTTCCCTTAATTTTCATCCTTTCATCAGCAGCCTCACCCGGGTCCAATATATACAGTTGAGCAAACTTACGTTGATTCCCATTTGCTGGGTGTAAAGCTCCTGCCCGATGGTAAATTTGTCCGTTAATTCGGAAACAATAGGGTCCGTATCCAGGAGGTGGAGTAATGTTAGCTCCCATGGACGCAAATGCCAAGGCACTATTTATCGATCTTACATTGTTCATAAAATTTTTCGAATATTGATGCTGTCCTTTCATTAATTGCTCAATAACTGAGGCTGATCTTATTGCTTCTAAGGATACTTTGCCTTTCTGACAGCATGTGGTAAAAAGTTTATCGAACGGCTGCTCTGCGGAAAAATGCTTTGCACTGCAAAATTTGCAAATATTGTCCATGAAAACGCTATGAACGCCGACATTTGGTTCTACAGCGTTACCTACGTTAAGAACAGCTGCGTTCCTACTTCGTGGATTTTGTCGGCGAATTGCATCACTACGTGAACGACATAATATTTGCGAAGATGTAAGTTTGCAGTTTGTTTTCGTTCGCGTTGTTGAGAAATTTGTTCTGACGTCATGCTTGTAATCCGCTGTCGCTTGCGATGTTCTTCAATTTGCTGAGTTGTCATATTTGCCATGCGTTTACGATTCCGACAACATTCTTTTTGGACATCACTCATATTTTCACGACGGGCCTTTTCTCGCTCGGCCTTTAGTCTTTTTACAGCTTCCTTCTGGACGGCTACTTCCTCATCAGATTTTTTTGGTTTAGGAGCCATATTTGAAGACTTTCCACGCTTAATTCTTTTAGACGAAGGTTTTTCTGAAATATCTGTTACGGATATCTTTCTTTTATGACATTCATTGCCATTTTCCGTCCCACTGCTATCAGGTTTTCGAGTAGCAACAGAAACATATGGGGAATGAGGAGGAACTACTTGAGTATCCTCCACAGTAGATGGAGGAAATGCGTAAACATCGAAATGACCACTATGCAGTAAACCACGAAATCGAAGTCTCTGGCTGGTTGTTCCAGGCGTTCCAAAGGATAAATAAATATTAAAATTACGGTAGACTTCAAAAGTGAAGGGAAAGATTTCGGCAGCTGCTTTCAATTCGCAGGTAGTTCCATAAGTCGTGGGTTTCAGCATTTCACATTCATAGCTTTGTCTCCCAATAAAATTATTACCCCTTCCATCATCCGTGAAAGGTTGAAATATTTCCCATCGTTCCACTATATGATTTACAATTGATTGTCGCACATTAAAATTTTGTTCACAGTTTCCGTACATCAAATAAGACAACGAATGGAATAAACAGGAACCATCTGCTGGCATTCGGACTATATGTTGGAGCAACGGCTCATTATTAACAACAATATATACAATTTCTGACATCTTTACTTTTTCGTTGAAAGTATTTCTAATATATGATAATTATATCATTTACTTTTTACTTATATAGAGATATTATATACGTTAATCTACGTTAATCCGTTAATCGGTATGAAAGCTGAATAGCAAGTGAAATTTTTATGTCGTCGATTTATCTCTATAACTTTTTCGGCGTGGTTATGAGTAAAATTTTCAGGAGTCATGGGTAAATTCTTCGTACATTTTTAATTGGTGGGGATTGAACCGCTAACATTTTAATAAGTAATCTTTATTTATTCACGGAACAATTAAGAATAAGGAAATTTTGATACTAATGGATTCACTTCTCGTTGGTCAATTTTTTTACCAACTTGAAATTATTATTTATTCTCTCATCGGTCAATTTTGTTACCAACTTAATATTTTTTATTCTCTAATCGTCAATTTTGTTACCAAGTTAAAATTTTTTATTCCCTCATTGGTCAATTTTGGTAACAACTTAAAATTTTTTATTTTATAATACACCTCTAATTGGTCAATTGTTTAACCAATAGCCAATGAAATCGCAGAATTTTAATCTGAAAAGTTATGGTGCGACCTTTAGAAGAAGAAGCTAGAAGATTGTTTTTCAACTCGATTTGTGTACTTTTAGGTGGGTACAAAATTTTAACCAATCAAGTGCGAATACAAAAACTGACTCGCGGAGCAGCCGCAGCATCTTCTTATCTGATTATCCTGAAAGCCTTTTCTAAAATAAATCTATTTTCCTGTCATCTCGAATTCTTATTTTCCTATTCTCTTCGTAGCTTTCTTTCCTTAACTTTTTGTATCTTTCTTAAAACCCGTTCCCCTAATCTTCCTATTTTACGCCTGAGATTAAAACTTTTTCTTCTATAATTATTTTTTACCTTTCTTCCCGTTTTATCTTCACTTCTTCTATTTTGTTTCTCACTTCTTGCGTTATCTCATCAGTTTCTTATAATTTCTTATTTTTGTTTTCTCTCTCTCTTTTTTCTGTCACCTTTTTGTTATCCTCTTCTATCTTTGACCGACGATGTGTCTTCATTAATAACCGTTATTTCCTATCTCCTCGATTTTCGTTTCTTCTTTTCGTTCCATTCAGATCCTTCCCCTTCCATAACTTCGATTAGTGCTTATGTTGGTAACAAATTTGGACCAATGAGATTAGGTTTTGACACGCCGCAGGAGCGAGCTGGCATTTTATATATTAAGAAGATTTCGTTTCATCTTTTCGTTCCGTTCAGATCCTTCCCCTTCGATAACTTCGATTAGTGCTTATGTTGGTAACAAATGTGGACCAATGAGATTAGGTTTTGACGCGCCGCAGGAGCGAGCTGGCATTTTATATATTAAGATGTTAACCACAACGGTGGCTTGATGACGACAAAAAATTTATAATAAAACATTCATTACCATTAAAATTCTTCTTCTTGAGTATTTTTCAAGAGTATCGAGATCTCCAAACTATTTTCGTAAGTTTCAAGTTTGGCCTTCTTTTCATTTTTGGCAAAAAGTTTTTCCTCCGCTTTTCCTTTTCTTCGCTTGTATGCTTCAGCGTAGTTTTTAAAGATTGTCCATTCAGTTTGACGATCTAGTAGACTTTCGCAATATGTGTTCACTACCTGCTGGAATGCCCTAAACCTCAACTGTCTTAAATGCAATTGGGACCGATAGTCATTATTCCTTGGGTCCTTTGCTGACCCTATAACTTTATAATAATAATAATACTTTATTCCAACAGGTAACCCCAATAACAGGAAAAACAAAAATAAAAATTACAAGGTGTAGTTTATGATTGTTGATTTTTTATATGCCATCAATTATTAAGCTTAATTAATAGAGAATTGCATTATTTTGTTGCCAAAAATTCATATGCGCTGGTTCGTGTTTTCATAATTCCATCATATCTAACATCGCAGATTCTCGCAATTGCATTCGCGTTTTCGCACATCACGTTGACTGGGCTTTTTTTTCATAATATTAATTTTGTAATGTCCGATGTAGAAGATATCGTCATTTATTCTTGCTTCTCTGGGTGGTACGTATACGATGTTTCCTATTAATTCTTTGCAATCTATAGAGTGCTGCAATAATTTTTGTAAAAACAATACAGATTTTACAACCTCCGATTTTCAAGATACTGAAAGTTATTCATACTCAGTAGCTGACTATGATCGAAACCCCGTTCAGGATACACCCCGGTTGTTCTGAACTGTAAATATTTAAGGAAACGTCGCTGTACGGACTCGAGCTGATCCTTATGTACCTGGTATAATATAGGATACCATATATTAGAGCCATATTCAAGACTGCTCCTGACATATTGCTATGTTCCCTTAGGTATATTGAAATAAATTTCTACCCTTGGAAACACACCACTTTAATTACTCTTAAATCAGGGGCTCTCAAAAATCAAGCATTTCGCAGGTTACACGACGCTGGTTATTTCCTAGATTCTTTAAATTACCTTTTCCTTTACCTAGAATCAACCCTTTGTGGAAATTATCAAAAATAAAATCTACCGTTAAAAATGCGTTACTTTATTTCAAAATATAATATCAAAATCATCTAAAATCATCTAAAATAAAATCAAACAGGTTATTTGCCGAAAATTGCATGTGGTTTATTTAATTAAATTGTTTATCATTATCGTAAATTTATCTTGTCCGTTTCGCGTATTAATTTTCAAAAGCGCACTAAAATTTGTAGCAAGCTATTTCGAAGCACCCGGTATTAGAGGTGAGAAGTAGACTTGCGCGGATTTGGAGCGATAAAGAGGTTAGAAATTAGAGCCGAGGAAGACAATACTTCGAATAATTGTCCGTTCAATTTGAGATTTTCGAGTCCGAATTTGAGATGTCTTGTACCGTTTCCTCCCGTTAGATTCGATTGGGTGGCTTAGCATTATTTGAACAGTGTTTTGGTTTTTGTTCGGGAAGCTTTCCTTCTGCAGGGGAAGGTAGGTGCGATTACCACTTTTGGACGCTCATTCATTTGGCCCTCCTTGTTTTTAAGGCTTCCAAGTTTAATTTTGAGACCGTCAGAAGACTCAGATGATATATAGAGTAAGCGGATATTTGTTAAGGTCAAATAAGGAACCCCACCTGACGCGGTCATATTTATAAGAAGCAAATTCTGAGGATCAAATTATTCAACAACGTGCTTATCCACGAAGACCAACCAGCGCTAGCGTAAGTAATAAATGTTTGAGAACCCTATCATAGGGTCAAATAATTGTAAAATATAAAAATTTGTAATATTGTGAAACATTAGGCTTGCGGTGGTAAAGCACGTTTATAAAATTTTTCCCGTTCTTTTTAACTTTTATAATAAAACGGGTGTCCAAGTAACATTTTACCGTCATAAATGTACATATACCTTACAGAAATTTCCGTAACGGTAAAGCATTGATTTGCCCCTTTTGCAGTTACTGTATTGATGTATCATTTATGCACATATAAGCTACAGGTATTTTCGCAACGGTACGGCATTGATTTGCCCCTTTTGCAGTTACTGTATTGATGTATCATTTATGTACATATACATCATAAGTATTTTCGCAACGGTTTAGCATTGATTTGCCCCTTTTGCAGTTACTGTATTAGTGCATCGTTTTTATACCGATTACGTGTTGATTTTTTATGAACGAGATATTTTGAAATTTACAGTATCGTTTCGGCACCTATAATTTAGTGCCCAAACTGCACTGTAAATTTATGTACTAATTGATACATGTATTTTATGTGCGTAAAATGTATTGATATTTTATGAATATATATTATTAGTAATAATTATTTAATTGAAAAAATACATTTTATAAAAAAAAATTTCTGATTTTCAAATATTTCTGTAATTATTTATTCAGATTCTAGATATGTCTTACATTACATACAATTATTTATTTATTTATTCTCACTTCAATACATCAAATTTTATTCATAAATTTACTGCTTCCCCTTCGTATATTTTTGTTTGTCTGGGCCAGAATCTGAAAATTGACATTATAAATGTGATAAATTTTTACTTACTTTTTTTTTCCGAGTCCAGGTTTCGAACCTACGCTGTCTCTACCAGTCCGTTTGAAAGTCAACCGCTTTATCCATTTGCCTAGCTGAGCTATACGGTATAAACCATTATTAGTTATTTGATTGTCAATTTTAATTTCAATTTATAGATTAAAAATATTACCTAATATTGAATTAATATAAATCGAATATTTTGATTTGGTACTTTAAAATTTAAGTATTACATTATCAATTATTTTAAATAAAAATTTATTAAAGTTGCAATAAAAACGTGTGTAATGCTTTTTTACAATAAAATTAAACAAATTTATAACTGTTTATACCTAAATTTATTAATAATATAAAAAAGTACAATAAAAATAATTATTTATTTTTTGTAATTACACAACGGTATACAGAAAAATTTAGACTCCAATTCTAATAACGGTAGTAACAAACATTTCCTCTTTAATTCATTGATACTAATAACAGTTTTTGTTAATTTGGAATCTTTAACAATAAATATTCCCAGGTCTGTACTATCACAGGGATAATACTTAACATCGTTGTGAAAATTAAAAATCTCAACATTACAATAATTATCATCATTATTGACAGAAATTACCTTACAGGCTGTTGTATTATTAATTAAATAACAATTATCACCGCCTTTGCAAGAAATTGGTAATTTTATACATTTATTAGAAGTGCCTGGAAGGTCTACGTTTTCTTTTTCAGAAATGCGTTTTACAATCTGACTTAAATGTGCCTTATTGGAACGAAGCATCCTTTTAAGCGTTTGCATATAATTTTCAAATTCAAATGCACTCGTTTGATCCAGTGACCCATGAATTAAAACATCTAAATGTAAATGCTGTAAAGAATGCATGTTATATGATAAAAAATCGGTTGTATATAAAGTTGGAACTAAATTCACAAATTCTTTTAATGCATTTCCTGCAAAATCTATACTGGATTTGTCATCAGCTGTCACGGACACTAGAACATAGATTGCAGCATGTAATAATAAAAAATGTTTATACCTTTCCTTATCCAAAATTTTTCGTAACACGACTGGGCCTACATATAAAAGGAATAACCTAAACTCAGTCGCCTTCCAATGTTTAAGGTCAGTTAAGGATCGGCATTTTCTGTTGAAATCTGTCGATAAAAAATTTCTTAGCGTTAACAACCTAGTGGAAATTAATTCTACGTCTTTTCTACCCAATTTGAATTTACCGCGTGTCCATGTGAGTAGAAGTTTTTTCATGATTCCCAAACATACAAGATGCATGTAATCTAAAGGAATTTGCAAAATTATGCCCAAGTTCAATGTACTTAACGGAGTTTCTTTAATTTGATGCTTCGGGTAAGAATTATTTCTAAATAGAGTATCCGAATATAGTTCTACTTCAGATTTTATGGGAAAAATTACTCTTTTACTCCATTTTCCTTTTCTACAGCATCGTTCACATCCATAATATGCATTATGATTTTTAATACACTTTAAAAAGCTGCGTGCGGGAGCATCTGCGACAATACAACGAATTCGAATATTATAGTGAACTCCTTCTACGTTTATCCCCTTTGATTCTAGAGATTTCATTTCTAATATGAACGGTTCAAGAAATTCTTCAATATTAACAGGTTTAGTTTCCCCATAAAATAGCGAGATAACAAAAGGTGGTGAGTTTAAACAAGACTGATCTACAGATGCTAAAATAGGCCAAAATTGCTTATTAGAACTTCTAGCGATCGGTAGACCATCTATTCCTATCTTTAACGTAACTAGATTTGGTAAATTATTTAAATATTCCAAATCAGGTAGTACGATTTTTTATAGCCACGTTTGATTTCCTTAGCAACACTATTTTTAATACCGAAATAAAAATAGTCACCACCCGCAATACTAATCGTTTTTGGAACAGCACTGGGAGTACGAAGAAGAGTTCTGGCATCTGTTGGGAAATTGTCATTGGGATACCACGATCTTAAACTTCGTAAGATATCATTTATTGCCACGTGTGTGATGTTATGTTTATTAGCCCAACAACTTAATTCATGACGTTTTGAAACTTCCTGAGGTAAATAAAGGTTTTCTTGGGAAAAAGCTACATTATCAATTTCAAATAAATTTAAACCAAAATCATTATTTTCAGCTACATTATTAGGAGTATTTAAATCACCACTATCACTATCACCACTATTATCACTAATAATACTTGGTTCACGGCAACTTTGAGCTGAATTGTCATTTCTTGATTCACAAACTGATGTCGTTGAGTAGTTCACTTGCGTACGTTTCAATGCCTGTGATACCGCTTCCTCAATTTTCCGTTTCCGACTTCTTCGCGACTGTAACATTTTTAGGCAATTCTCAAAATTCTTCCAAATCACGATAAATTAGTTTTCTCGATTGCAAATTATTAAGTATTCTAATCTCCGAACATGGTCATGGGATTATAGATATTATTTATTTAGAATCCCTTAGGTAGGTAGTGGCTAGCCTAAGGTACTTAACCTACTTATTATTCAAATGGTTAATACCCCCCATGCAGGGACTTAAAAATTTTATTTTGTTATATTTAATTTAAAAAATTTTTAAAAGTTCATATTGTTATGATATTGTTCATAACAGGTACTTACAACATATTATTCATAAGGAATAAAGGCTCTGCTAAAGAATCCGTTACATTTACAGAATAAGCAAATTCTTTATATAAATGTGCCCTTTCTTTATCATTTCTTTATCCCTTTATCATAAAGGTATTCCTTGGAAATCCGCTCCATAAAGATCGATCTTTAACGGACAGTCTTGTCATTAAAAGATTAAAAATTAGGTAAAAGTTTGGTTTCCACTTAAAATATCGTTTGTAATTCAATTGTTTACATCGTAAACCGTGCTATTTGTAAATACTCTTACTGTAAATTTTTTTGTTTTAAGCTATTTAAGGGCCCAGAATATGCGGTATTATTTAGTGTCATTCAAGCGTCCGTCAAGGCACATTCAAGTATAGAGAGTAAGTAAATATTTATTTTAATATTTCAATATAAAATGCATAGTTTATTATTATATTAACATAAAAATTATCATTATAGTGACGAAAAACTTTGCAGTAGTGTTGTTTCCAACCGAAAACCGATATTCGGTTGTACCATCAATGTGGTTGAAGCAATCCAAAGCTTTGGACTATTACGAGTGCTTCTGGCCCGGACCAAAAACTAGAAATGCCACGCAAGCCCAAAAAAATGCCAGATCGAAACCTGATGGTACTTACAAATTATATACGATAGAATTTGTAAAATTTTACGGTATAAGTTTATAGCCTTCAATAATGAAACAATAATTGCTAATATTTACTTTTTTCAGACACATTTGAAAGGGCCAGTAGGAAAGCGACCGTGCTCAAGTCAAGTGCTGCGAACGATATTCCGAGCAGTGGAACGGAGTCGGAGGCTAATAATACCATCATAAGTAAATACTGTGAAAATTATTAAACTATTTACAGCAATGTTAAATTTAATTTTAATAGATTATTCTGAAGACCGTTCAGAAGAAAACGAAGGTGAAGATATCGTTAATCAGAATAATACTGATGCCGATGTAACATTGACTAATAATTTTCAACTATTTCCATTAGTTGATGAAAACGTAGTGAATTTACGCGAAGAATTTAATTGTAAGTATAATACGCAATTCCTATTAGGTAATTTTTTTTTTTAATTCATTTTATTAGTGTTTAAAGTCGAATGCCTTAGAAAGCTGGAAGTGATGCACCAAGATATTTTAGATGTAAAAAATATTCTTCGAAGGGCTTTGCAAGCATTTGAAACCAATAGCAATAAAGAAACTGTGCATGCATACACACCGTTACCATTCCGATCTCAAGAGGAACTAATCAATGCAGAATCCATTATAGTAAATAATGAAGAGCAGTATAATGCACTGGTAATAATATTGAACTCTGTAGTTGGCTTGTAATGTTTTATTTACTTTTAAATAGGTTGTTGAACTAAAACGTATTGGTGGGCCCACCACCTTAAAGCAAACTTACAATATGCTCAAGCATTGCTTAGCGCATAATTTAGCCTTGCAATTAAGATTTACCAATAAATCTGGAAAATTTGCCTTTGGAGAGACTCGAGTTGCCCAAGCTATTAGAGGTTGGTTAGCAACTATATATTTTTAATCTCTTAATTTTTTTAAATTATATTTTGGAATTGGTTATAAAATTGACCAATAAATATTCCGCCTTTTTGCATATTATGTAGTTTAAAATCTATTAAGTATATTTTATAATATAAATTCATTTTTTAAATTTCAGACGGTATATTAGCTAACCCACAGGATAACATGGCTAATGTATCATACATTAATGAACTTATAGGAAAGTGGCTCAGAAATTCCACTGACAGGGGAAAGCAGGGACGTTCACTTGAACAAATTAAATGAAATTGTATAAATTTATTAATTAAATAACTTTTTATATTTTTATTAATAAATATTATAAATACAGTTATTTATTGGTCTTTAAACTTTTACTTTAAACTTTGTCTTTTAAGCGCCATTAACATCCACTTTACGTAACGTAAGACATAACGTTACGTCTTGCGTTACGTAAAGTGCATGTGAATGACGCTTTAAACTTGAAGCATAAAAAATAATTGAACCGGCTCGGCTGAGCACCTGAACACCCAATTGTAAAACTGGCTCTTAATTTCAATAAAAAGTTCTTTCTTAATAAACGGGCCTGTCTATATGACGGTCGATATATTTAACTTATTTATAAAGGCCGTTAGTTAATTAGCTAATATAAAATATTTAAAATACACGTTTTACATTAGCTAGTTAACTAAAAGGGTTCTTTAAATACGTTGATAATACCGAGCGTAAGGGGTTTAAAATTGTCGCCCCCCCCCTCCAATTTAGAAATATGACCGCCCCTGCTGACTTCAATAGTATCTCATAATATAATAATTTATTGTAATATAAAATGCGTATAATAATTTGCAACCAATTAGAAACAAGAGTTTTTTAACGGTGAAATTTTTCTTCCTTCTGATTGGTTAACACAATTTTAAAAACGGAATTAAAATGCATTGATATTTAAATTATTTCTTTTTACAATATGAAAGACCGATTCCTCAACTATAATATTATGCCTTTCTCATTATAAGACAAAAAAATATTTTAGAATGTAAGAAGTCTCGACGGCGTAATGGTAAATAGACACGATGGTACCTTTGGCAATCCGTTGTACAGTGGTTCGAATCCCAAGCCGGCCAAGTTATTTTAAAAATAAATTTCCTAATTAATTACTTTTTTAATATTTTTATTAATAAATATTATAAACACAGTTATTTATCAGTCTTAAAACTTTAAAAGGGCCTTTAGTTAATTAGCTATTAGAAAACATAAAATATTTAAAATACACGTTTTACATTAGCTAGTTAACTAAAAGGGTTCTTTAAATACGTTGATAATATCGAGCGTAAGGGGTTTAAAATTGTCGCCCCCCCCCTCCAATTTAGAAATATGACCGCCCCTGCTGACTTCAATAGTATCTCATAATATAATAATTGTAATATAAAATGCGTATAATTGGTGTGTTTTTAAACTGTACCGGTTGCTCGAGCAGTAATTGCTCGAACGAAATTCGAGCAGGTAAGGCACTACCTTACGATCCGGTGCATGAAAATTTGCTCGAGTAATGCGTTCGAGCAGAGTGGAGGAGTTTTAAAACGACTGATGACAATTGATGCAGTAGTTTAAAAACACACTTTTTTTGTTCGAGTACTCGAACTGCTGCTCGAGTAGTTTAAAAACACGCCCAATAATTTGCAACCAATTAGAAACAAGAGTTTTGCTAACGGTGGAAATTTTTCTTCCTTCTGATTGGTTAACACAATTTTAAAAACGGAATTAAAATGCATTGATATTTAAATTATTTCTTTTTACAATATGAAAGACCGATTCCTCAACTGTAATATTATGCCTTTCTCATTATAAGACAAAAAAATATTTTAGAATGTAAGAAGTCTCGACGGGGTAATGGTAAATAGACACGATGGTACCTTTGGCAATCCGCTGTACAGTGGTTCGAATCCTAAGCCGGCCAAATTATTTTAAAAATAAATTTCCTAATTAATTACTTTTTTAATATTTTTATTAATAAATATTATAAACACAGTTATTTATCAGTCTTAAAACTTTAAAAGGGCCTTTAGTTAATTAGCTATTAGAAAACATAAAATATTTAAAATACACGTTTTACATTAGTTAGTTAACTAAAGGGCTCTTGAAATACATTATTAATACCGGGGGTGTAAGAGGTTTAAAATTGTCGTCCCCCAATTTAGAAATACGACCACCCATGCTGACTTCAATAATATCTCATATAATAATTTATTGTAACATAAAATGCGTATAATAATTTGTAACCAATGAGAAACAAGAGTTTTGCTAACGATTAATTTTTTTTCGTTCTGATTGGTTAAAACTGTTTTAAAAACGGAATTAAAATTAATTGATATTTAAATTCATTATTTGTATAATATAATATAAGTATGTATTTTAATGTTACTTATTTTTAACATTTCAATATTAATAAAAATTATTAAGCAAACGCGTCTCGAAATTTAATTAAAAAAAGGACTTTGGAGAGAAAGACGAATTTTTATTTATAAAATTATTATATTACTCGTAATATATATATTTCATAATATTTTATTATGTACTTATTAAACCTGTCATGGACAAATATTACGTTTAACAATATCAAAACCGTGAAGTAAAAATCATAAAATTTAACTAATAAAACATCTTTACATATTATATACCGGAATTGTAGCAAATAAAACATTACTATTTAAACTGCACTTTCAGGTATCCAACCGGCGATGAAAATATCGTACCGTCCATCTTATAAAATATCTGTACGTGTTAGACATTGCTTTTATAGTAAGAAAACGGAACGATTAAAACATTACCTAAACGGTACTATATGTTCAAATAAATTTTAGTTAATAAAATTTCAATGCCGATCCAATACAGCAATTGCCTTCAGAATAACGGTGTGAAAATATGTACATTGAAACTATACCTAAACAGTACACTGTAAATATGAACTAAAATTTATATGCTGCTTAGGTACCATTTTGGTACTTAATTTACAGGTAATAATAATTGTAATATAAAATGCGTATTATAATTTGTAACCAATGAGAAACAAGATGTTTTGTTAACGGTGAAATTTTTCTTTGTTCTGATCGGTTAAAACTAATTTAAAAACGGAATTAAAATTCATTGATATTTAAATTATTTCTTTTTACAATATATATTTCAATGTTTCATGTTTTTCACATTTCAATATTAATAAAAATTATTATATTACATAATATATTTCATAATATTTTATTATGTACTTATTAAACCTGTCTTGGACAAATATTATATTAAACAATATCAAAACCGTGAAGTAAAATTCATATCATATTTTAACTAATAAAACATCTTTACATGAATATTAAATGCCGGAATTATAGCAACTAAAACATTACTATATATTTAAACTGCACTTTCAGGTTATCAAACCGGCGATGAAAATATCGCACCGTCCATCTTATAAAATTCCTGTACGTGTTAGACATTGCTTTTATAGTAACAAAACGGGATGATTAAAACATTACCTAAACGGTACCATTTGTTCAAATATATTTTAGTTAATAAAATTTCAATGCCGATCCGATAAAGCAATTGCCTTCAGAATAACGGTGTGAAAATATGTACATTGAAACTATACCTAAACAGTACACTGTAAATATGAACTAAAATTTATATGCCGCTTAGGTATCATTTTGGTACTTAAATTTCAGGAATGAAAATATATGTACATATTCGTTATACTTCAATGGTATACCGGTATAAAACCGACGTTGATGTTACTTGGGTGGTGCCCAAATTTGATTTGCTGTCGTTTTTTTCGCGTATTGGTTTCCTTACCCGCAGCCCGCTAATTTATTTGAGCTGCCGGAGCTGTAGCCTTAAGAAAGATACGAGGGTGCTACACAAGTGACGTCCAAACGTGGGGTGCGATTTTAAATACGCGAAAATTTTGCGTATCAATTTTCAAGAAATTTTATTTTTGTTAAATTTGAGCTGTTAGAATAATTGTGGCCACTATCGGTTGATATCGCATGGGATGATAGCGCGGGATATCTCAATGCGCGTATATGTTGATATAAGTACAATTAAATTCTGTTTTTGATATTGTTTTTAAAGAAACTGAAAGTTGCTTTTGCTTACAAGAGATTTTTATTTACATACAATTTTAGCGATAATAGTTATTTATTAAGAGTTTTCGTATACATTTGTTATATATTTCATAGGTTTATATTTTTGTTGAATTTTAAAGTTTATTTTGAAACGTTAAGTTTATGCAAATTTTATTATCATTACTTATCAACGGTCTAAAATTTAGGCGAGGCGTGGTTCATATTATATTTTATTTCAAGTTGCTAGTATTTGATTTTGAATTTGATTAGAATGGCTCTGACACAGTTAAAACCTAATTACCTTTTGGCAGAGGAATTAAATTATGAACTAAGGATTCGGGGAGTCGAATCCACTCGCGATATCCATGATAAGAGAAAAATTCTGAATAGGTTATTGGCAAAAGAAAAAGGACGTGATGTACTATTAAAAGATCCCTTGTTTAATTATGAAACAGAAAAAGTTGCTATCACTAATACTTTGAAAAATATTTCTAGTTTGGTGAGAGAATTTGAGGGCCCGGCTACAGATTCGGCGTACCTGAGAATCACAGTTAGATTGGCGCACGTAAGCGCTAGAATTAATAGAATGTCTCTTACTGAGCAAGACCCTCAAGAAAATTTTGAATTTAAAAAAGAATCCTATGCCACGGCCTTAATGTTGGATGCAGATTTGGAAGACAACGTTATAAGAGACAAGGTGGAAGTCAAACAAGATAGTACCCTTGTTGAACCCCAAAGAGAAATTGTATTTGCGAATAATTTCAAGAGGGCTGATATTTACAAGTGGGGATTAAGTTTTGAGGGCAGTGAAAATACCCATGAATTACATTCCTTTTTAGAAAGAGTAAATGAGTTAGCAGAAAGCTCGCCAAGTCTCAAAATCCCAATTGTTCGATTCAGCGGTCGACTTATTCGTCGGTAAGGCACGATTGTGGCTGCAACAAATTAAAAGAGAGCAAATTGTAAAAGATTGGGATGCTTTAGTTGTTCAACTCAAGCGAGATTTCTCAGATGAAGATTATGACGAAGAATTATGGCAAGCAATTAAGAATCGTAAACAATTATCGAATGAATCTATTGTAATTTTCGTAGCTGTTATGCAATCATTTTATTTTCGACTTAGTAGTGTTCCAGCGGAACCTACCCGTTTGAAGTGGATTATAAAAAATTTAATCCCAAAATACCGTGAAAAATTCGCAACAAAAAAATTTGATTCGGTAACACAATTTGTTGAAAAAGCTAGGAAATATGAATCTGCAATCTCAGACAAACCAACAGATGCAGGTTTTAGGGAAATATTGATTGCCACTCGTTTTGAGGAAAGTGATAAAATTCAAAGAGACGCAATACCTAATAAAGTAACGTCCCACGAGCCGCGAAAAATTAATGAATTTATACCTGGGCGTGAGCGATTTTATGGAAATGCAAGAACGCCTGATTTAGTAAAAAATTATTGTGTAGCTAATGTGGAAAGTCAGGGTGCAGTAAAGAAGTACTGGCAACCTAAAGAGGAGATTGTGGTCGAGTCAGAAGCGCCAAATAGTAGATTTCTCAAAGCAAATAAAACAGAAGTCAATCGTTTTCATCGAGATGCAATTAAGTGTTGGAATTGTAATGGAATTAATCACAGTTTCAAAGATTGTAAAGCGGAAAGAAAGATCTTCTGTTTTAGGTGTGGTAAAGCGGGAGTTACGTCCGGCTCCTGTAGGGCGTGTTCGGGAAACGAATAAAGAGGACTAAGATTTTTGGCCGTCTTCGTCCTCAATCTGTCCAGAATAGGCCAAACAATAATCAACTACTATGTCGTGAACCTTTAAACCGGCCTGATCAAATTTTGAAAAAAAAGGAATACCCGCACTTGCCTAAGGATGGTGAATATTTTCCCCAGTCGGCACCTGTCTTGATCTCAAGGGAAAAAGACGATAGACCCTATATTCCTATTTCTATTTATGACAAAGAGTTTGTAGCCCTTTTGGATTCAGGAGCCAACAAATTGGTTATTGGGGCGAAAGGTTTAAAAATTATCGACATGTTTAATTTGAAAATGAAGCGTTGTTTCGATAAATTTGTTACTACTGCAGATGGTAAGCGACAGTTTGTAACGGGTGTAGTTAAATTGCCGATAAAATTGAGAAAAACTTGCAAGATGGTTGAATTTTTAGTAGCTCCGACTTCAGAATGTGTTGTACTGTTGGGGTGTGATTTTTGCGGATTATTCGGACTGGCGATTGATTTTAGTAACAGTACTTGGGGACTCGATAACGAACAAGGCGAAATAAAGTCTTTTACTTCTGGTTGTTTCAAACTGAGCAGTTATGACGACAATGACTCCGGGCTCGAAGGTATAGAAGAGACCAGATTAGAGAAAGTGAACGAAGTCATTGCGGAATTTAAGTGTTTGGGACGGGATGGAAAATTAGGAAGGACGAACAGAATGGTATACCACATCGACACCGGTAACGCAGCTCCCATTAAACAGCGGCAGTATCACATGTCCCCGTATATGCTAGAACATTTATATAAGGAGCTTGATAAGATGGTGCAATTGGGGGTCGTGGAAAAGTCGCAAAGTGCGTGGTCATCCCCCGTTCTTCTCGTGAAAAAAATAATGGTGAATTCAGATTTTGTTTCGACGGCCGAAAGTTGAATGCAGTTACAAAAAAAGATTCTTATCCCCTCCCATTTGTTGACCGAATTTTGAACATGCTGAGAGACGCAAAATTTATATCATCTGTCGATCTTCGCAGTGCTTTTTGGCAGATACCACTAGATACCGAATCTAAAGAGAAGACCGCATTTGCTATACCCGGTAGGGGACTGTACCATTTTAACGTGTTGCCATTCGGATTGGCTAATGCTGCTCAGTGTCAGCAAAGATTAATGGAAGCTATATTCGGACCTGAATTTGAACCAAATATTTTTGTATATTTGGATTATATTATAATTATTTCTTCCAAGTTCGATGAACACTTAAAACTACTCAGAGCAGTGGCCCAACGACTACGTGATGCCAATCTGGCCGTTAATATGGACAAATGCGAGTTTTTCCGATCGTCCCTAAAATATTTGGGATTTGTTGTTGACAAGGACGGTTTACGTACTGATCCTGATAAGGTGTCTGCAATGGTGGATTTCCCGACTCCTGGAACCACGAGCGAAATCAAAAGATTTACGGGAATGTGTGGTTGGTACCGGAGATTCATACCCCATTTCTCTACTTTGATGACGCCTATAAACGATCTCCTTAAGGGTAGAAAAAAGGGTCAAAAAATTATTTGGAATGCAGAGGCTGAGTAGGCTTTTAAATCTATTAAGCAGGCGTTGGTTTCGGCCCCTATTTTGAGTGCACCCGACTTTTCTCTTCCATTTACGATTCAATGCGACGCGTCCAACACCGGCTTGGGTTGCGTTTTAACGCAACAGCAGGATGGTAAAGAAGTCGTGATAGCTTTCGCCTCTAGGAGTCTCTCGAGGAGTGAGAGAAACTATAGTGTCACAGAACGTGAGTGTTTGGCTTGTATTTTTGCTTGTGAAAAATTTAGATCTTTTATTGAAGGGGTACGATTTACTGTTATTTCAGATCATGCTGCTTTGAAATGGCTTCAAAATATGCGTGACCCCACTAGTAAATTAGCTAGATGGAGTGTTAGATTGAATCAGTTCGATTTCGAGATTATACATCGCAAAGGAAAGTTTAATGTGGTGCCAGATGCCTTATCGAGAAATCCCGTAGATAAGAGTACCGTTGAAGAGATATCTATGGATGCTATAAATGAAATTAATTGCATCCCTTTGGAAATAGATTTGTCCAGAATTGATAATTTTTATAAAAAGATGCGTGCAAAGGTTTTGGAAAATCCTGAAGCGTATCCGCAATGGAGTGTAAAGAACAGTTACGTTTTCAAATTAATTCCATCAAAACTTCTCATGGGAACTAATGTCTCCGAATGGAAATTGTTAGTCCCGCGATCTCAGCGTTCAGAAATTATTAAATCTAATCATGACCTGTCTACTGCGGGACACTTGGGACTTGCTAAAACGTTATCGCGAATACAGCTAATGTATTATTGGCCAGGAATGAGGAAAGATATTTTCCGGTATGTTCAATTATGTAAGATGTGTGGGTCTCAGAAAGCACCCAATTATGCCAAGTTTGGGCTTATGGGAGCTGAGAAAAAATGTAGATTTCCTTGGCAGATTATAGCTGTGGATTTACTGGGTCCCTTACCCAGGAGCTCAAATGGCCATGAGTATTTGTTGGTGGTCAGCGACTGGTTTAAGAAGTACCCTTTATTATGTCCTTTACGGAAAGCTACCGCTGCGAGTATTGTACGGTTTTTGGAGAACGAAGTTTTCCTCGTTTATGGTGTACCCCAATACATAATATGTGATAATGGGAGACAATTCATAGCTGGTTCAGTAAAGAAATTAGTACATGACTATAAAACTCGGTTATGGTATACGGCGTATTACCATGCTCAGGCCAATTTCGTTGAAAGGAGCAACAGAACCATCTGCACCGCTATACGTAGTTATATAGGTACAAATCATCGGACCTGGGATAAGGAAATCTATAAAATTGGATTTGCTTTCCGATCGGCTAGACATGAAGTTACAGGTTACAGCCCGGCATTTTTGAATTTTGGAAGAATAATTCCTGCCACAGGTGACTATTATGGAAATAGTGATGAACCAGATTTACGAGTGGACACTTACGAAGAATGGGAGAAAAATTTGGGGCAATTAAGTGATATTTATAAGGAAGTCCAGGATAGAATACATGCTGCGCATATGCGAAATGCTAGACATTATAACTTAAGACGACGTGAAAAGGAGTATTTCGTGGGTGATAAAGTATGGAGGAGAAACGTAGTGCTCTCTAATGCCGCGAAACATTTTGCCCAGAAATTAGCTCCACGATATGTATTGAGTACCATTTGGAAGAAAAAATCGAAGTTAGTTTAGATCCTTAAAAATCAGGATGGTAGCATAGCTGGTCAGTGGCATATAGAAGACTTAAAGCCTTACTATGAAGAAGTAGAAGGCGACATGGGATCTGAACATTCGAGTAGTACGAGCGACCTTAGTAATTTGCCAGATAATGAATGAGTGATGAAGTAAGAATTTTCTATAGATGTAGGTTAGTTTGGATAGTTCTAATTATTGTATATAGTAGTTATAGGTGTTATGGGTTATTGGGATAAGTGTTGCATGCCTTTTGGGAATACGGTTTAGGTTTTTATAGTTCAATTAATATTTTTAAGTAATAGTTTGAGTAATAGAGTTTTTATGATAGGTAGTAATCAATATTTTTGTATACTGTAAGTATTAGTTACCCTCCTAGGTTATTTGTGCAAATACATAATATGACTGTTAAGAAATGATTCCCGGTATCTTATCTAAGTAAGCACAAGCAAGCGAATAAACGGCGGGAAATTGGAAAAATAGCCGTGTCTCACAGCTATTTTTAATCCGCGGAGGGGGGTAGTGTAGCAAGCTATTTCGAAGCACCCGGTATTAGAGGTGAGAAGTAGACTTGCGCGGATTTGGAGCGATAAAGAGGTTAGAAATTAGAGCCGAGGAAGACAATACTTCGAATAATTGTCCGTTCAATTTGAGATTTTCGAGTCCGAATTTGAGATGTCTTGTACCGTTTGCTCCCGTTAGATTCGATTGGGTGGCTTAGCATTATTTGAACAGTGTTTTGGTTTTTGTTCGGGAAGCTTTCTTTCTGCAGGGGAAGGTAGGTGCGATTACCACTTTTGGACGCTCATTCATTTGGCCCTCCTTTTTTTTAAGGCTTCCAAGTTTAATTTTGAGACCGTCAGGAGACTCAGATGATATATAGAGTAAGCGGATATTTGTTAAGGTCAAATAAGGAACCCCACCTGACGCGGTCATATTTATAAGAAGCAAATTCTGAGGATCAAATTATTCAACAACGTGCTTATCCACGAAGACCAACCAGCGCTAGCGTAAGTAATAAATGTTTGAGAACCCTATCATAGGGTCAAATAATTGTAAAATATAAAAATTTGTAATATTGTGAAACATTAGGCTTGCGGTGGTAAAGCACGTTTATAAAATTTTTCCCGTTCTTTTTAAATTTTATAATAAAACGGGTGGTGCCCAAATTTGATTTGCTGTCGTTTTTTTGCGTATTGGTTTCCTTACCCGCAGCCCGCTAATTTATTTGAGCTGCCGGAGCTGTAGCCTTAAGAAAGATACGAGGGTGCTACAAATTTTAGAAAAGTTTGTTCGCTACCTTATTTCTGGCTTCATTGTTGAGTGTTGTATGCAGTCCTTTACTTAAATTCGTTGAAGTTCTTCGTTCCAAAATTTTATCTTTCCCCATCTGCTTCAATTCGCAACGCAATTAATCAAAATACAATTTTATTGAAGGTACGTATTGTTTCACCATAATATTTTATTTCTTCCTCCTGGATTGATAGGTTTCTTAATTATCACCTTAAATTAAAGTTCTTCGCACATTTTTTATAACTAATTAACTTTTGTTCCAGTTTTGGTTTTACGTCAATTCTAACGGAGGTCTGGATATCAACTCCATTGTTTATACGAATTGTTCTTCGGTCTTTCTTCGTATTTTTGATAAATTCTGTGTACAAATCGATTTTCGTTCAATGATGTATTGAAATTTGAATTTGAAATCTTCAAGTAAGGTAAGTTCGTATCTTTTAAATACACTTTTTGATATAATTACACTTCTTTGGTTTTAGATAAATACGCGAACAATTAACTTTGTTTAATTTATGATGCGATTTAAAATATAATAATACAAATAATATAATAATACAAATTATAAATAATGGTTATGTCGATTAATTAATAAGTTTTTATACATTTTTACAGTTTATTTACAATACAAAACAATTTTTTTATGATGTCATGAAGTATGGTTCAAAATATCGCATCTTTAGTGTGATTCATTTGCTTATGAAATACTTGGGTGATATAATCTGATTCTCTGTAATGATAAGGTAATTCTTCCTTTCTGATACCTTTTTCAATTTGTAATGTTCTTAATTGACTTTTTGAAATACCCTGCTTTTATAGATTTTGCAATATCTTAATTGGCTTTTCATAACAAAACATGACAGCTTTATCCTCCCTGGATTTATGATTCAATCTTTGATTAATGTCATAAATTCATATCCAATTGTTTTGGATTGTAACTTTCAAAAAAAATTTGACTTCAAAAAAAATTTTATTTTTAAATTATTTTTAAATTAAATGATAAACTTGCTATTCTTTTAAATTTTATATACAACTATTCTAATTGAACGTAATTATGATAATTAACTTTACTTTGTTACTTAACTGCAACTTATTTTAAAACTTATTTTGGGACTAAATGAAATGGTTTTTCTCTCAAATTTTAAATTTTTAATAACAATATCTATTGTTTTAAATTTTTTTATAATAACAATGCTACTGTATTCAAAATAAATTTTAATAATAATCTTGTTTTAATAATTTTTTCGTCTTAGCATCCCTTCCTCCCATCCTATTGTTGTTATTATTAACAATTTCTATCTTCCTAACACTAATCTAAATTTTATTAACTTTTAAGCTTTTACGTACACCGTAAACTTATGTGAAATTTTTATTCTAATTTTGACCATTTTCTTTAGCGTTCTATGAATTCTTCCTTTTAATTTAATTATAATTTTGGATCAAGTGCAGCTTATTGTGACGAATATTTTCTTGGATTTCTTCTTTTCATTGTGATGGATTTTCACTTCTATTCTCCGTATTTGAACATTATTTTTCTAATTGCTGATTTTTATCTTCTCTCTAATTGACTATTTAATATTAAATTTTTAAATTTTAATCTTTTCCCCCCCTTTTTTTTAATTATAATAATTTAATCAAGGTGCCTTATTTTTCATACTATTTCATGCAACTGTTGATTATTTCACTACAACTAAATTCTTCAAATTATATTTCAACGTCCGGTCCTCTACATAACTTGCCTACAAGGTAGTCCACCTTTCTTTCATGCTTCCCACAATATTTTAAAGAGACCGATCACACCCGACTCTCGTCTCCTATCGGGTCGTGGTATGCACTCGATTCATTCGCCTTTTTGTGCTTCCACTGTGTGTACACGACTTACGCTACTACATTACGTAAGTAATTTCATATTATAATTTCTCCTTAGATAATATGGGTAAATCTAAACATAAGCATCGCTCCCGTAGTAGGGACAACGATGCTAATGCAGATATGCTTAAACGCATTAGAAAACTGGAAAAAATGTTGGAACAACGAAATACTAGGAGTGAATATGTGCACAGATCCCGTTCGCCATTATCGCACAAGAATGTGCGACGTAGACGTTCTCCTTCCTTAAAGGAAAACATCGAGCGCGGATCACGTCATACTAGCCTCGCTACAGGCGATAGGTTAGAATCAAGTGTAGATCGCATTCCGAGTGAAGCGGCAAACACTGCATGGGGAGATCGCAGCCCGGGTGGCTCGGATTCTCTTTCAGAGCAATCAGAATCGAATAGTCCTAAATGGGATAATAGAAATCAGGACACCCTGATTTTACAGGACAAAGAAACAGAGGACGATTTATCACGTATACTGGGCGCAGACCCAGACCTATCCAGTGATTCCTCAGATGCCATTCACGAGGGGCTGGCAAAACGCTGGGCCTTCACAATAACCAAGGGTACTGATAAGGAGTCACAGAATTTGCTCTCTAACACCTACAAATCTCCTAGTAATTGCAAAAGCTTAACAGCGCCTTTACTAAATCCTGAAATTTCAGCGATTTTGTCCCAGGCCCAATGTAACAGGGACGAGGCGCATAGAGACAAACAAAACCAATTAGGCAGGGGTTTGTCCGCTCTAGCTAAAAGCATTAATATACTTATGAATGAATCGGAAAAAATTCCGAAGGAATCAAAAGACAAAATCTTGACCACTCTGTGCGATTCTGGCCAGATTTTCACGAATTTGTTCTATGATCTTTCAATGACCCGACGAATGTTAATCGCTCCTTTATTAAATAAAAATATCAAATCAATTGTGGAACAATCTCCTCCAAACGATTTGCTTTACGGGTCAAACCTACACGAAAAGATCAAGGAAGCAAAATCTCTCGAAACGGCCGGCAAGGACCTTAAATCTTACAGTGGTCCTCAATCGTCAAAAATGGTGGATCGAATCCAAAGAGGGGGGGGAGCCCATAATAGGGGGCAGGTAAGACCCACCTACAAACAGTTAAACAAGTATCGCCCGGTCCGTCGCCAGAGGGAGGCGAGACCCTTGAAAGGGCAAACCCCGAGGGAAGACAAGAGGGACAGATTCAACAGGCGGTTTTAAATCAGGTAAGTTGTTTTGCGGGAAGGCTGTCACACTTCTATGAAAAGTGGACCTCTATAACCTCCAATGCTGTAATTTTGGAGTGGATTAGGGGATACAAATTACCTTTCATTGCGACACCGAAGCAACCCGTTGCGCCTACTGTTCCTAGGAGGGCCCCTACCGAAACGGCGGAAATGCATAACGCCATAATCGAACTAATAAAAAAGGGCGCCATTAACAAATGTAAAGCTCACCCAAACCAATTTATTTCTAGAACCTTTTTGGCAAATAAACCAAACGGAAAAAAGCGTTTCATATTAAATTTAAAACAGCTAAATAAAATTATCGAGACCCCCATTTTAAAATGGAAGACACTAGAACTGTCTTAAGACTAATTCAAAAAGATTGGTTCTTAGGGTCAATCGATTTAAAAGATGCATATTTCCTCGTAGCCATCCACCCCGATGACAGGAAATACCTTAGATTCCAATTCGGACACGGCTTATATGAATTTTCATGCCTGCCGTTTGGCTTATCGTCGGCTCCGTATGTTTTCACGAAGTTAATGAAACCCATTGTCCAAAATTTACGATCTAGGGGTATCACTTGCGTGAATTACTTGGACGACTTCTTAATAATGGGGAAAACCTTCGAAGACTGTCTTAAAAATTTAAAAACGACCCTCGAGATCCTCGGAAATTTAGGCCTCACCATAAACAAAGAAAAAAGCCAACTAAACCCTAAACAACAATGTAAATTCTTGGGGTTCATTTTAGATACAAAGTTCTTAGTAATCAAACTTCCTAAAGAAAAAAGACAAAAAATAAAAGCATGGATTCGTTTTTTCCAATCCAAGAAACGCTTCAAAATTCAGAAATTCGCACAATTCATTGGCATTTTGGTATCAGCATGTCCAGCCATTAAGTACGGTTGGCTTTACACAAAGATTTTCGAGCGCGAAAAACTTAAGGCACTAAGACTAAATAACGGAAATTACAACGCATTCATGTACCAACCGAAAGATATCATGCCTGACCTAATTTGGTGGGCAAAAAATATCGATACGGTTTATAATGATATAAAATACGATACTTTTGAGAAAGAAATCTTTACTGACGCGTCACTCTCGGGCTGGGGAGCTTGCTCAGGTAACGAACGAACCCACGGTTGGTGGACCGCGGAAGATAAACACAGGCATATAAATTTCTTAGAACTAAATGCCATATTCTTAGGTCTACAATGCTTCGCTCGAGACCTAAGAAATTGCAATATCCTTATAAGAACTGATAACACCACGGCAATGGCGTGCGTGAATCGCATGGGAAGCGTACAACATGCCCTCTTAGGTAATATGTCTAAGAGATTGTGGCAATGGTGTGAGAACCAAAACATTAGGTTGGTAGCTTCTTATATTAGCTCCAAAAACAATTGGCAAGCAGACCAAGAGTCTCGAACTCTGCCTTCGGAAACGGAGTGGTCTCTAGCTCAATCGGCATTCCAAACAATAGTCACAAAATTTGGGCATCCCCAAATAGATTTATTTGCCTCTAAGGACAACTACAAATGTCCTACCTATGTATCCTGGCTTAGAGATCCAGGAGCGGTAGCCGTAGACGCGTTCACTATGTCGTGGGAAAAACAGTTCTTCTACGCATTTCCGCCTTTCTCGTTGATTTTACGAGTTATCCAAAAAATCATCCAAGATAAAGCGTCAGGTATAGTAGTAGTACCGCAATGGGAGTCGCAACCTTGGTATCCACTTTTCAGGGAATTAATGTCAGCCACCCCCATAATATTTCCACCAGACACTAACTTACTCTTTTCGCCCTACAGACAGGATCAACATCCTCTAGCAGAGAACCTTACCCTGGTAGCCGCCAGATTATCAGGAAGGCCCTCAAACTAAAAGGGACTCCAGAATGCGCGCTGGAGACAACCCTACAGTCTCTATCAAGTTCCACCATGCAGCAGTACAATAGCTCGTACAAATCATGGTGGAACTTCTGTCAGGAAAAGGACATATCACCATTCCAGGGTCAAGTAGAGGACGTAATAAGCTTTCTAAAACATCTACTGGACACCGGAAAAAACAGATATGGATCGTTCAACTCTCACAGATCAGCGCTAGCATTAATTCTCCAGATCAACTTGGGAAATAATCCAATCTTAACTCGGTTTCTGAAGGGCATCTCTAGACTGAGACCTCAGAAACCAAGGTATGATTGTACTTGGAGCCCCCAGGAGGTATTAAATCTATTCATTAATACCACAGAAGACAACCTCCTGTTCGCTTCAAAGAAACTAGTGACGCTATTGGCACTAGTAACGGGTCAGAGATTACAAACTATCAGTGTAACAAGAATCTCAGGCCTACTAGAATCTGAATCAGGCTTTCAAATCCTTATTCCGGACAGAATAAAGACCTCCGGAATTAATAAGACGCAGCCATGCCTCACGATACCTTACTTCAGCGAAATGCCAAAATTATGCGCGGCTTCCGCCCTAAAAGAATACTTAAAGAAAACTGAAAAAATACGACCCAAAGACTGCGATTTTCTGTTTATTACGGTCAAAAAGCCACACAGGAAAGCAACGAAACAAACCTTAAGTCGATGGGGCAAAGACATACTAAAACTAGCCGGCATAAACACGGACAGGTTTAAACCGCATTCGACGCGCCATGCTTCAACTTCAGCAGCTCTGAAACAGGGCGTGTCGGTAGACATCATTCTGAAAACAGCCGGGTGGACAAAAGACTCTTCTACTTTTGCACGGTTCTACAATCAACCCTTAGTGGAAAACGATTCTTTTGCTACCAACATCCTCAACCTAAACAAGGATCAGCGTGTTTAGCTATATAATAGTTTAAGGTTTGAAAATACATTATTTAACCCATTGAGAGTTCTATTTTCTTAAATATAATCAAAATAAAATAATGGTTCTACAAGTAATTATACAATCATGTTTTCTTGCAACCAAACATCTTTAAACATCTACCTTGTAGGCAAGTTATGTAGAGGACCGGACGTTGAAATATAATTAATCAATCAAACGAACTTACCTGTGAAGTTCGATTGTAATTATATGAAACGTCCGGTCCGAATACATAACTACCCTCCCAACCCAACCCGCTAGGTTGCAAGAATCTGCTACACATCCTTTAAACTCAATGAATCGAGTGCATACCACGACCCGATAGGAGACGAGAGTCGGGTGTGATCGGTCTCTTTAAAATATTGTGGGAAGCATGAAAGAAAGGTGGACTACCTTGTAGGCAAGTTATGTATTCGGACCGGACGTTTCATATAATTACAATCGAACTTCACAGGTAAGTTCGTTTGATTGATTAATTAATTCATACAATTTTTATCATAAATTCATTATCCCCTTTTACTTTATTATTAATAAACTTCCATTAACGTAATCAATCTTCAATTATTTTATAATCATTAACTATTTATTTTTAATTCAACTGCAGCAAATTTTCATTTTTATCCATCTTATGACTTTCATGTCACCAATTTTTTCTTCATCAAATCTTCTTGTATCATCTAAATGTTTTGCATTATTATAATTGATCCATTTTACTTTTATGCTTCTATACCAAGTATGCCAAGAAGCCTTTTTAAATTTTATTACTTCGATTTTCGAATTTATTTTTATACGCTTTTATATTTTAGTCAAATAATTGCCTTATTAATAATTTTCAGATTCAAATATTTCTTTAAGTGTTCATAATTTTTAATTAATTAATTTTTTAGATTTAAATTCATTTAGTTTTAATAATTTTTCTCTTTATACCGGGTCCAACTGCTTTATTGTCAAATTTAAAAAAATTCCGTCGTATAATTTCTAATTAATCGAACTGATTCTATTGTTTGAATCGAATGTGTTTATAAAATGACATTTTTATTAACCAATCCGTGGTTTTTATTTTGTTTATTACCGTTAAAATTAATTATCCAATTGGTAACTTCTGTTTCTCCATGACTGGATATCTTCATTTTATTAATCTTCTTTTGCAATTTACATTTTATTTTATTAAGTTTCGGTTTTTTAAATATTATGTTTTTAAATCGAGTTTTGCCTTCTCGTAATTGTTTAAATGTTTCTCTTTTAAACCGTATTTTTATTAATTTGATCATTTTAATTAATCTTTTAAATTTGAAATTTTTACACATTGTTTGCTTATATAGAAGTTTTTGAAGTGTAGAAATTTGATGTCCATTGGAATTTTGTTGTTTATTTTTAACAAGCACTTTTAAATTTGATGATTTATTAATTTTAAATGTCTTTATTTTCACCTTCTTTACACGTTTATTGTTTTTAAAATTTTTGTGCTTTCTTTTATTTCGATTTTTGTTACAACTACGAACTTTAGTTTTTCTCGAAGTCTTGTTATTCTTCTTTATCTTCATCCCTCTGGTCTTATATTTTTGTTTTGATTTTAACTTTTTAATTTTTAGATATAGCCGCTTGAAATTTTTCCTTGCATGAGCAACGTTGAATTTGTATCTAACTTCTGTTATTGACTCTTCTACTGTTGGTTCTTCAGCATCTTCATTTTTCGGAATTGGTTCCTTAATTTCTTCTATTTTGATTGGAATTGGTTTCATTTTCTCATTATCTATCTAATCCTTTTCAGTTAAGATTCTTTTATAAGATGGACTCCTTTTTGTGTCTTCGATTACGCGATCTACCCTCATGTTAAGCTTTTCATAGATATTTTCAATTCTTTTAGCACTTGTTTCTAATTTTTCGGAGTTCTTATTGATTGCATTTTTTAGTTCTACCATATTTTGATTTATGGTTCCAGCATTGGTATCTATTTTATTATTTAAAGAGTTTAAATTTTCTTTTAAAAATATCTTTTATTTTCTTGTTTTATTTCGTTGTTATTAGCATCCATTTTATTATTTAGTTGATCAAACATGTTCTTGATCATCGACATCATGTCTGGGTTTTGATCAGATTTCGGTTGTTCATGGGATGCTTTCTCTCCTGTCAACAATGTCTTTTCTTCCGACGTAAATGTTGGTGTGATCGATCGTTCCATACTTGGATCAATTCTTGGTTCGGGGTCGTAAACTCCCTCCCCTGCACTAGCGTCGATGAATGAAGCTCCCTTCTTTCGTTGATCCACCATTTCAATTATTTATATTCGCAATTTATTTTTATTTTAAAAGAATACAAAATTTTATTTTGTATTATCAATCTTAATTGACTTTTCATAATAAAACATGACAATATGCATAATATATGATCTTAACGCTATCAAGATTAGATACCGTGAGGATCGGCAAGAGACCCACAAGTACCGGTTAAACGGTGTTTGTAGCGTGTTTCAAGCCGAGCTATATGCTATTGACGCCGCCCTGACTTGGATCTCCCCCAGGAGATTACACTCAGTGTGTATTTTCTCCGACAGCCTTTCATCGCTTGTTACCATCGCTAATAGGAGTAGCACCGTACCTTTGGTCACCTCCATCCATCGGTCACTGCTCAAACTGAAGGACCAAACGATCATCAGATTTGCGTGGGTAAAGGCTCATTGCAGCATTGAAGGGAACGAGGTTGCAGATCAATGTGCCAAAGACGCGGCTGTTTTACACAGTCGCATGGTATACAACCAGTTCCCTCTTAGCTATGCAAGAAGGGTGATTCGTCTTGAGGCGGCATGTACTTGGGATACCGAGTACAGAAATGCCGTCCAAGGATCGACCACCCGGCAGCATTTACCTATGTTAAATGATGTTCGCTTGTTCCGAAGTGCCGTTGATACCTCCTTTGAAATGACGCAGATATTGACGGGTCACTCGTTTGCGCGCGAGTATCTTTACAGATTCAAGATCAATCCTAGTGACGTGTGCCCCTGCGATTCAAAAAGTAGGCAGACTCTGCATCATTTATTGTCTTGCTGCCCAAAGTACACACAACATCGACAGAATTACACCTTACACTGTCAATTTTACAACATTACACCTTTCGAACTAACACAAATAATCACAAATAAATTCATTACTACACAATTCATTAAATTTTGCAAAATTATTATTAATACACTTAAACAATTTAACACCACCCCTTAACTTGTCTTCAAAATGGATTTATGGATTTATGCGCTCACCTGCGATTTCTTACTTGTTTGAATTTTGAATTAAATCCAATTCAAATTTTGTTTAATGTTTAAATCAATTCAATTTTAATTTAATGTTATTTACTATGTTCAAGTTTTTACTTATTTCATTCTATTTATCAATTGTTCACCATTATTTAATTATTATCCATCAACATTCATTAATCACCCCCATTCACACTCACCAATTCTTCATTATTGTTAAGTTTTAGTAAATGTATCACATTGCATTATTATACTCCCTTTCTAGGTGGTTAGCCTAGAGAGGAACCAGGAAAAAAAATCCGAGATAGCGTAAATAAGCTGCCACCAACAAGTTAATTGTAGAAAACTTGTATCCTCGATTTTAGTAACGTCTCTTCTTTTAAGGCGTAGGAATAAACCTCTCAGATAGTAATAAAAAAAATAAAAGTGACAATTAATTACTTTAATTTAATAAGAAATGGAATTTACACACCAGACAAAATCATACAAAAGTTTACACAAATGATATTAATAATATAATATGATTCCTTACTTGTTAAAATGTAATATTCCTATGGTGTATCCCCTATTATTGACTAGTTGAAAAGCCCGTCCACGGACGGTCAGCTAGATAAGTGAACACTTTCTTGTTGCGTTCATAATCTTCCCCCTTCCATAACTACTATTAGTGTTTAGGTTGGTGAAAACTTTAGTCTAATCAGATTAGGTTTATTTTACCAAAAAAATGATACGCCGTAGCATCAGCAGCAGAGAGCTGGTATTTCATATATTTAGAAGATAGTACTATTTAATTTTAATTTGTGTTTATTTATTAATTAAAAATAAATTATTGTCGTAAATAAAATCTTTAGTAATACCTAGTGTGTTAGTACTTCCTTGTACACAACATTTTTCGTGAATACTGACTGTGAACCTTCAATCAATTTCCCTTGTTCTCTTCCATCAACTATTTTTATCTTCAGATCTTCAGATCTTCGCACTCTTGACATTGCCACATAAAGATGACCGTGACTGAACACCGGTTCGGGCAGATATAATCCAACTTTTTCTAACGTCTGCCCCTGAGCTTTGTTGATCGTCATGGAAAAGGCAAGTTTAATTGGAAACTGTCGCCGCCTTAAAACAAATGGCAAGTCAGTACTTGTTGGGGCTAAATCTATTCGCGGAATAAAAACAGTCTGCTTTTCAGCAGCTCCTGTCAAGACTTCAGCGATGATTAAATTAGGGTTTAACGATTTAACAATTAAGCGCGTCCCATTACAAAGACCACGTTTAGTGTTCAAATTTCTGAGCAACATAATCACACTTCCAACCTTCAAGTGCATTTTGTGTACTGGCATCCCTGAGGGAGTTGTTCATTCAAGAATTCAATCGGATAGTTTTCCCTATCGTTATCATCACCATCGTCAATCGAATCGCTACTTAGATAAATGAACACGCTGCCGTCTAAAAGGTCCAACACTTGCTCGTTTATATCGTCAACGTCTGTATTTTTTGGGCAAAGTATTGCCATTTTGGAATATTTTTTCACATCAGCAGCTGTAAGGCTTTCTCCAAAAATTTCATGGGTAAGGGAAGTTTCACATATAGAATTATGTGGAATCTCAATTATCTCTTCGGGTAAACCTTTGTTATTTGTAAGCTCCCCGTTACCCAACTTTATCAGCCAATCACTAAATGCCGAATCAATGGATCTGACATTTTGACTCAATTTAAGCACTTTAAATTTACCCCACAGATCGTTAAATTTAATGCTGGAATGAATAATTGCTGACCTCTTTTCATGAGGTACAACAGGAAGCGTTTGCCTGAAATCACCACCAAGAATTAAAACTTTACCGCCAAAAGCTTGAGTGTTTTTCATGATCTCTTGAAGGAGTTTGTCAATGCAATTTAGTTCATTATTTGGGGCCATTGTAGCTTCGTCCAAGATTAAAATCTTGGCTTTCCTGATAAGCTCCGCATCGGAACTGGTCATCGTCATTCTCGAAGTGGAATTTTCATATAGAGGAACGGGTATTTTAAATTATGAATGATATGTCCTGCCACCATCAAGAAGATTTGCAGCGACACCTGTTGATGCTGTAGCCAGTGCAATATTTCCTTCTCCTCGTATAGTACTCAGAAGTAATCTATACATGAATGTTTTGCCACTGCCACCTGGGCCATCAAGAAAAAAGCACCTGCTTTCTCTTTCGTCATCTTGAACGTCAGACATTAAGTATTTCATTGTATGCTACCTTCTGTTGTAGATTCAACATCGACTTCATTCTTTCACTTTTTTCTCTTTCTTGCTGGGCATCATAGTGAGTTGCAGGAGTAACGTGAAGATTGGCCGGAGGAGTGGGCAGTCCGAAGTCCGCACATTTTTTACCGTGAACGATAAGCACATCTTGAATATCTTTAAGGGCGAAATTCTCACAATCGGTACAGTCATTTAAATGGATATGATGTTGCCTTACAAAATCCTCACAAAGATCTTCCTTGTACTTAGCAAAAAGTTCGGGTACATTTGGCGGTGCAGCAAGGACACAAAGATAACCGAACAGTTCTCTTAATTGTCGGGGCATTTTTTCGGCCACCGCCTCAGATGTTAAATAGTCCTCGTTTTTGAGCTGCCGTAATAAAATCTGGATATAAAACTCCGTCAACGGATTTCAAATCTTCAAAAGAAGTAGCTCCAGGGATATGCAGCAAGAGGACTCGTAAACAAAATCGCTTTGTGTCTGCGTTTAAACTTACGGTGTACATACGCCCAATCGTTTTTTCCTTGCCCCTTCGCCGAAGCGTCCACTGACGTTTTTTCTCGTCAAATACATAATATAGTGGAATGTCGATATACAAATGTTTTCGAGCATTTTCATCTGCCCGATTTAATTTAAACCATGCAGTTAGGGTAGTATTGCGTGTGGCTTCCCTCTCTGCAACGGCCTCCATATTGTCTTCGGTGAAATAAACACTTTGCTCATTAGGAAGATGAACTTGAAGTCGCACGATAGTATGCGATTGGTCATGCATTTTAAACGTAAAGAGTCTCCATGCTGCCTCTGGAGCACTAACATACCTGGAATTCATAAAAGTTTGAAGTTCATCATGGTGTAAGGTGTTGTGCTCTTCGATTGCAACATTAGCACGATCATGTCCTTTGTACACGTATTTGAAAAGATATTTCACACTTTTGACGGAGGCACAACTTTCAACATTAATATGGCAATTAAATTTCAAACTTAAATATGGATTGTATGGAACGATCCAGAAATTATTAATTTTCTTTCCATTGCCAATCACTTCGCTACCATTGTTTCGGCGGCGATATTTAGGATAGCCGCCTGAATTTGCTAATGTTTCTTCCTGGAAATCTTTAGGAAATTCTTTAGAACATTTTCTGTCAACCATTCAGGGGGAATTTAAGTTCTCTACTCCACATGGTCCATGAACCATGTGTTTCGTCACAATTGCATGCAACCTTGAGGAAGTTACAATATTAGGTATTTCTGCTGAAATAACTTTATCGATGGCATCGGAATCCTTGGGCTTATCTTCTTCTTTCACAATTAGTAAAATATGAGCGTGAGGCAGACCACGTTTTTGGAATTCAATCACATGTACAATTGCTGTTGGCGTTCCAAGTACATGTTTTTTTGTTAAGTCGTTTACCAGTTCATCCAATTTCAACTTGAAAATTCGTGCCACTAAGTTTGGTCGAAATTCTGCAGATTGGCCAGGTTCCAAGTTATTCAATATATCCGCCCATTTCGGGAATGAAATAATCTGGCTTTCCGTATTTTCGCACAATAGCCATTGCATCTTGATAATTTTGTGCCATATTTCTCGGACTACCTTGGAAAGATGACGGTAAAATGACAGCTCTTCCCGGAAGTAAACCTTGTACTGCCGCTGTACTATTCAGGTGATCCATCAGTCCTGTATATTTTTCGGTCCTTAATTTTTGCTGATTTTGCCTTATATAATTAAGATGATTTGCTTCAGTTTTAACGTAAGCATCAACTAAATATTGCTGAGTCAGCTTACCGGCAGAGAGAAAAGGATTGAACTCATTACGAATTGATAGCCTATATCCATAATACTGTACTTGAGAAACCCGTGTTCTTGGCTTAACATAAATATTTCTCAGGGCCGTTGGTCTTCTTTCAAGAGGAATATGAATTCCCCAGCTTTGATCTCCAAAGGGATAAAATAAAGGATATAATAATGGTTCTAGGTTTGGATCCAAAATGCAAACTCTCTCGGTCATTCGGTCATTAAAACCATTTCTATTTGAACGACAATGGATCAGTAAGTCCCTTTCGAGAGGAGGTTCGCCGTCGGGATTTTGAAAAATGACAGCCACTTCATTTCTTATTGGAGCATTGTACCGTCTAATGTCGGATTTACGGTATTGGACAATTGCCATGGTAACCGTTGCTGGCTCAACGCCATATAGAGCGGCGTCATTAATACTTTCTTGTTCCACCTCATAAAGCATTTTGCATGCGGCTGAGAAGGGATTATTCTGAGACATGAAAGTGCTTAACTCTCGCATCAGACTTTGATCGCACCGATCGTTTCCCTTAATTTTCATCCTTTCATCAGCAGCCTCACCCGGGTCCAATATATACAGTTGAGCAAACTTACGTTGATTCCCATTTGCTGGGTGTAAAGCTCCTGCCCGATGGTAAATTTGTCCGTTAATTCGGAAACAATTGGGTCCGTATCCAGGAGGCGGAGTAATGTTAGCTCCCATGGACGCAAATGCCAAGGCACTATTTATCGATCTTACATTGTTCATAAAATTTTTCGAATATTGATGCTGTCCTTTCATTAATTGCTCAATAACTGGGGCTGATCTTATTGCTTCTAAGGTGACTTTGCCTTTCTGACAGCATGTGGTAAAAAGTTTATCGGACGGCCGCTCTGCGGAAAAATGCTTTGCACTGCAAAATTTGCAAATATTGTCCATGAGACCACAGCTATTAACGTCGACATTTGGTTCTACGGCGTTACCTACGTTAAGAACAGCTGCGTTCCTACTTCATGGATTTTGTCGGCGAATTGCATCACTACGTGAACGACATAATATTTGCGAAGGTGTAAGTTTGCAATTTGTTTTCGTTCGCGTTGTTGAGAAGTTTGTTCTGACGTCATGCTTGTAATCCGCTGTCGCTTGCGATGTTCTTCAATTTGCTGAGTTGTCATATTTGCCATGCGTTTACGATTCCGACAACATTCTTTTTGGACATCACTCATATTTTCACGACGGACCTTTTCTCGCTCGGCCTTTAGTCTTTTTAGAGCTTCCTTCTGGACGGCTACTTCCTCATCAGATTTTTTTGGTTTAGGAGCCATATTTGAAGACTTTCCACGCTTAATTCTTTTAGACGAAGGTTTTTCTGAAATATCTGTTACGGATATCTTTCTTTTATGACATTCATTGCCATTTTCCGTTCCACTGCTATCAGGTTTTCGAGTAGCAACAGAAACATATGGGGAATGAGGAGGAACTACTTGAGTATCCTCCACAGTAGATGGAGGAAATGCGTAAACATCGAAATGACCACTATGCAGTAAACCACGAAATCGAAGTCTCTGGCTGGTTGTTCCAGGCGTTCCAAAGGATAAATAAATATTAAAATTACGGTAGACTTCAAAAGTGAAGGGAAAGATTTCGGCAGCTGCTTTCAATTCGCAGGTAGTTCCATAAGTCGTGGGTTTCAGCATTTCACATTCATAACTTTGTCTCCCAATAAAATTATTACCCCTTCCATCATCCGTGAAAGGTTGAAATATTTCCCATCGTTCCACTATATGATTTACAATTGAAGGGGCAAGTGGATAAAGGGGCTATGTGACATTTTATAAAATGTCGACATCGGTGTGAATGAATGCGTTTTGTGCTATTGTTGCATACCACATGTAATTAAAAATATATAAAATGTAGAACTTATACATATAGTTAAATATATAAGATATTTTTAATTGCATATGGTATGCAAAAATAGCACAAAACGCATTCATTCACACCGATGTCGACATTTTATAAAATGTCACATAGCCCCTTTATCCTCTTGCCCCTTCAATTGATTGTCGCACATTAAAATTTTGTTCACAGTTTCCGTACATCAAATAAGACACCGAATGGAATAAACAGGAACCATCTGCTGGCATTCGGACTATATGTTGGAGCAACGGCTCATTATTAACAACAATATATTCAATTTCTGACATCTTTACTTTTTCGTTGAAAGTATTTCTAATATATGATAATTATATCATTTACTTTTTACTTATATAGAGATATTATATACGTTAATCTACGTTAATCCGTTAATCGGGGCTGTGCCCCGATTAACCCTATGCCCCGCGGCCGGTTTTGATGGTGCTAATTACTTTTTAGGGTGCTTCCGGCAAGTGAAATTTTTATGTCGTCGATTTATCTCTATAACTTTTGCGGTGTGGTATGAGTAAAATTTTCAGGAGTCATGGGTAAATTATTCGTACATTTTTAATTGGTGGGGATTGAACCCCTAACATCTTAATAAGTAATCTTTATTTATTCACGGAACAATTAAGAATAAGGAAATTTTGATACTAATGGATTGACTTCTCGTTGGTCAATTTTTTAACCAACTTGAAATTATTATTTATTCTCTCATCGGTCAATTCTACAATTCTAAAAAATCCTACAAAAGTGATCATTTAGTTGCTCTTGCCTTATTTGACTCCTGTTCCACACGGGTATCATTGGGGGATCTTCGTTGATTACGTTTACCGATTGAGTTATTTTATGATGATCGCATATCTTGATTCTAATTGATGTATCTCTAAAAATAAATTTCACCATTGAGTTTACGGTGTTCCAATCTAAATCGTTGACTTCTTGGGTTAGTTTGGGTAACTCGAGATTGAAATCCTTATAATGTAAGCATAATTCGCGTATGTTATTGAGTGCGTCGAACAAGGTTTCATATGACGGTTTTCCGTAATGTTCGCTTTTGATTACCAAATAGTAGATGTTTCTTTCTGGAAGATTTAATGATGCTACTTCTCCTAAATCTTTATTTTGCGACTTCAATTGGTCTATACTGCCAAATACTGATTTGAATTTATTCGCAATACCTCAGTTCATATTAAAGTCTTTGGATACAAAAAGGGCTAAGGAGTGGTCATCTGGGATTGTTAGTAAGTTAGTTTTTTCAATGGTTATTCTGGGATTCTCAGGAATGCTATTGGATTCGTGTGCTGAGAGGAACTCTTGGAGTTTAGGACGTTCAAACATAAAAGCTCGACTAAGAGCATCTACGTTTCCGTGCTTTACTCCTGGTCTGTGAATAACTTCAAAGTCGTATTCTGAGAGTAGGATTGCCCATCTAGCAAGTCCAGAAGTTGCGTCCTTAAGGGTTAGTAGCCACTTTAAGGGTCGGTGATCTGTAATTATGGTAAACTTTCTTCCGTATAAATAACACCTGAATTGTTTTATCCCAAAAACCACTGCGAGGCATTCCAATTCTGTAACCGTATAATTTCGTTCTGCTTTCTGTAATTTTCGACTGGTGAAGGCGATAGGTTTTTCGAACCCATCTCTTTTTTGACTTAAGATGGCTCCAATTCCTGTTCCGCTGGCGTCTGTAGCTAGAATAAATGGTTCCTTGAAATCCGGGTATATAAGAACATCTTCAGATTTCACTGCGGTTTTTAGTTTGTTGATCGATTCCATTACCTCTGGGGTGATTAAAAATTTGCTTTCCTTCTTGGTTAAATTTGTCAATGGTAAAGCTAGTTCCGAAAAATTTTTAATGAAGCGTCGGTACCAGCCTACTAGTCCTAGAAATGATCTTGTTTCCGTGATGTTTCGTGGTATTGGAAACGATTCCAATGCTTTCAATTTATCCGGGTCAGGTTTCAGTCCTGTCTTCGTGACGATGTGGCCTAGATATTTTACTTCTTCTACTAAAAATTTGCATTTACTTGGTTTCAACTTGATGTTTGCTTCTTGGAGTTTATTAAAAACGGAGCTCAATCTAAAAAGGTGTTCGGTTATGTCGCTCGTGCTGAATACTATAATGTCGTCTAAATAGACTAAGCACATATTTCCTGTTAATCCTGCGAGTGTGACGTTCATAAATCTCTGAAAGGTCGCCGGGCTGTTGATAAGACCAAAGGGCAGGCGATTATATTCGTAATGTCCAAACATAGTTGAGAATCCTGTCTTCTCTTTGTCGGCTTCTTCAACTTCAATCTGGTGAAAAGCTTGTGAAATGTCGAGGACGCTAAATAATGTGGAAGAATGAAAGTATTGTTCGATAGTTTCATGTAAATCAGGCAACGGGTAGAAATCGCGTTTAGTCACGGCATTCAATCCACGATAATCTATACAAACTCGAACCTTTGTTTCGCCATCTGGAAGGTTTTTCACAATCATTACTACAGGTGCACTCCACGGTGAGTCGGAATGAGAAATGATCTTCGCTTTTAAAAGTTTATCGATTTCGTTCTTCAAGATTTCCCTTTGATGGAAGGGCACGCGGTAAGGCTTCTTTGCTATTGGTGGTATATTCTCGGTGATTATTCTATGTTTTACGTTGTGTACACTCGTTAAATTTTCATCATCTAATGTAAAAATGTTAATATAATTAGATAGAAATCCATAAAGTAGATCCGTGGTGGTGTCATCCAGGTGTCCTAAATTAAATTGCGTTAAGATTTCTTCGCAGTTGTTTCTTGAGGTATTTATTACTTTGATTTTTCTTGCCGAATCGCGTTTGCTGTTCTTGTCTAAAATCGTTATGTTGTTTGATACCTTGGCAATTTGTGAGTTTGGCTTCAAGATTACATCAAATTCAATCGCGTTTATTACCCTTGTTACAATATTTTTATTACCGCTGTTAACTACTGTACTTGCTATGATTATTCCTTGGTGGTTTTGATCATCTTGTTCGACTAGTAAATCTTCGGTTTGATTGTCTCCGGCTTTGAAGGGATATCCTTTCTTGAATTTAATATTGAAATGTTGTTCACTTTCCGATCGTCTTGGTATAATTAATTCTTCATCCGTTGTTAGGGTTCCTATAAAATTTTCGGTGCTGTGGTTTTCATATTCGTTTGTAGAACTTCTGTTAGCTTCCAATCCGCATTTACTTAAACTTTCCCTTGAATACTGCTGTTCATTAATTTCCGTATATATAGTGCCGTGATAAGCTACTGTATTAGAATTTTTATAGCGGGGAAAACAACGGCTCTTTTTATTAATGCCCCGGACTAGCAATGCATGGACTCTCAGGGTCAAAAGTGGGTCATTAATCAAGTAAATGCTCATATGAAACTTTTTAACTTAATTTATCAACTTTGAAGAAATGCCGAACAACAACTTACTATTCCTTGCACCTATTTTTTCTTCTACTCACTGCTGTTAATTAATCAAATCAAACGTATAATTGTACAATAAGTAATGCAATTTATTAATAGACACATTTATAAAAACAAACAAAGGATGGACCTTCAATCATCAAGATTAAATCAAAATTTACAAATTATCAATTAAGAATAAAAGTTTTATCAATCCTCAAAATTAAAAAAAAGAACACGCGCGAAATAAACTGTTACGCGATGCAATTGCTTACCGAAATGTTCACTCGTGCACGTTTGATGCGAAGAACGCAGTGGAGAACCCAGAGAAGCTGCCTTGTAGTCTGGTCCAATTCCAATTACATGAAAACTTCCAACAAAATCAATGACCACTTGAGGTTCTGCTACCATTAGAATGAATGTTCAGGTAAGTTCACAAAATTAATTCCAATAATTTCCAATCAATAACATGACCATAACAATACTATCAACCATATCAATATGCGTCGGCCACCAAATTTTTCCAATATTATTCAAAATTACAAATCTTCTTATTTATTCCCAGATAATTCATCGAACCATAATTATTTAACTTCTCACTATTTATGGACGGAACCTGACTTCAAAATTACGTCCTCCCGCTTTCATCGACGAAGCGAGACCTCAAAAATCCGTCGTCCCTATTTCGTGGACGGAACGAGACTTCTCTTACATTCTTTTCACTTCTCCCCCCCAAATTTCGTCTATCTGTCCGCGCATTCATTTTCCCAAAATCACAAATATTTAAATTAAATGTCTACACCTTTACAAATAAAATCTTAATTTTAATTTAATCTCAAACTTCTCCAATTAAAACAATTACATCCTCCTTTGCCTTTAACACAATTTCAAAATACTTGCGTGTACAAAAATTACGTCTGTTATTTTTTTTAGGTCAAATGAAGCAAGCAGTTCATTCTGGAGTATTCCGAAGATTTAGGTGCAAGTCTTTATTTTCTCATAATAGTCTCAAATGTAACAATCACGACATGAGCATTTTACAAGAAAACAACCCAATTACGCCAGACCACCCTCTTATTATAAGCAGAACATCGCAACACCCCCTAAAAGATTGCATAAAAAAATAAGGAGCTGTTGAATTAGATTTTTGTGGAATCTTTTTAATTTACCACAAACTTTTCAAAAGTAAATGAGACAAAACTGGCAACTTGCTTCATAATCAAAGAAATAATTTAAAAACTGTACAAAATCTTCAATTAACCCCCTATGTACAACAAACCTTATTATGTTACTTAATTATTCAATATTCAAATTATTGAACTATTTACAAAATTATTACTATTTACAAAAAAAAATCTCTACGTTAATGGTTAGATGTTATCAGATTTACAGCATCTAATTCAAATCAAAATTCCTAAACAATTTTCATTTTTCAAAAAAAAATTATTTTATTAAATTGTCATTTCTCGAACTTGTATTATTTTATATTGAAAATTTTGTTTTCAAAGTCACAATCAGCATTGAAGTTCAATAAACTTATCTTTTGTTTACAAAATTATCAAATATTTAATTGAATGTAGACTGACATTATCCTTGCATAATTCCTAATCATAGTAACTTTTCAAATTCCAACTTTTCAATCATTGTTCTTTTAAATCCAATTAGCAAACATTCATTTTTTTCTTTTATTACTTAGTTTAGCGATAAACATTTCATAATAATACTCAGTAATTTCTGGCTTTTAAATTAAATATTGACACAATTAACATAACCCCCCATTTTACTATTAATATCATTAATATCAACTTTACCTTATTCTTCATTAAATTATATCCCCTTAATCATTTTTAATTATTACTCATTAATTCATTAATCAATCTATTCATTAATCCCATTAAATTTTCTAACTGTCAATTATGTATCACATCCAATTATTTTTCCACAAATTCCGTTTACCCATACTGTTTATTCATCACCACTTTTTGTCATAGATTTCATAAAAAAATTATCAATTATTTATTATCAACTATCCATTATTAATCATTCCATAGCCAAAATTTTATTTTACTAATTAAATTCATAAACCACGCAAGCGAAATTATTTTAAAACAATGTTATTCTAGTCTTTTAAATTCGTTCTCCAGTTACTACAATTTCAATAATGTCATAATCCTGTTGATAGTGGATCCTATTAAATGAACTTCCTTTACTTAATTACTTTTCAATTAACTAAAATTTTTAATTTTAAAACCTTGAATATGTCAGTCATTTCCTTATTCTGAATTTATTGGTTAATATTTAAGTTCAAACAATTTATTATAATTCAGTAACTCAATCTAATTTTCCATTCTCCTAGCCAAGTAGTTATCAAATTTCGTGTTCATTTTTATTTCTTATTATTTACTGGATCCGATTTTTTATTTATTTACTTTTAACCGAATTCTTTTAAACAATAACCATCTTATGCAATAATTATTGTAAGTTTTCATTATAATTACCATTTCTTTTCCTAATTTTTTCATTTCACCTCCCAAAATTTTATTTTGGCTTCCCATGATTGATAAGTTTTTAACCCTTATTTCTTTAAACATAATTTTTCCAAACAAAAGAAAGTTCATTAATAATTTGTATCTTTTTAAAATTTTCTGTTCAATTATAACTAACTTTTTATGTTTTAATTTTTTGTTAACTTTGATTGTCTTAATATTATCGTCGTTTAAATTTTTATGTTTTGTTCGTTTATCTTTTTCATTTGATTTACAAACTTGAAAATTTTTAGTTTTGCATTTTAATTTAGCTTTTAATTTTTTGATTTTCCATCTTTTTCGATTAGCACCCTTTCTGGTTAAAATTACGTATGACCTAATTTTAGTTTTTCCGTTTTTGTTTGTTAAATTATTTTCTTGTATTATGTTTAATTGTTTATCAAAACTCTCCCCCAGATTTCTATTTACCCCGTCGTTTTTTAACCGTTGAACAATTTTTTCGATTTTATCTACGTGATTGCTAAAAATTTGTTTGACTTCTCTTTTTGTTTCGTCTGCTATTTGTATAAATCTCGCAAACATTTCTCGTATACTCATCTTGTCATAATCAATTTGTTCAAGTTCCATTTTAAAACATTTAAAATATTGACGTTTGTTACTAATCAAAATTTTTACTAACTACAAATGTTAGTTTTTATTCTATATCGCCGAAACCAAATTTTATTTATCAATAATAACTTTTAATTCTAAAGCAAATTTAAATTTTTATCCTTATCTATTCAAAGCAAAATTTTATTTCAGAATAAATTTTAATTTTTATCCTTTATCTACGAAGCCAAACTTTTATTTTTCGAAACAAATTTATGACTTATCTAATTTTATTTTTATCTCTTTCCTATTTTATTGACTTTTAATTTAAAATTTTTAATTTTAACTTTATGCAGATTGCTTAGAAAAATTTTGTTTTTAACAATTATTATTACTGCCCCCGCTTATTATAAAAATGCCAGCCACGTTCGGCGCCAAATAAAGATGCCGTGATAAGCTACTGCATTTTCTTTTATATAGTGAGGGTTTAGCTTACGACTCTTTTTATTAATGTCCCCGACTAGCAATGCATGGACTCTCAGGGTCAAAAGTGGGTCATTAATCAAGTAAATGCTCATATGAAACTTTTTAACTTAATTTATCAACTTTGAAGAAATGCCGAACAACAACTTACTATTCCTTGCACCTATTTTTTCTTCTACTCACTGCTGTTAATTAATCAAATCAAACGTATAATTGTACAATAAGTAATGCAATTTATTAATAGACACATTTATAAAAACAAACAAAGGATGGACCTTCAATCATCAAGATTAAATCAAAATTTACAAATTATCAATTAAGAATAAAAGTTTTATCAATCCTCAAAATTAAAAAAAAGAACACGCGCGAAATAAACTGTTACGCGATGCAATTGCTTACCGAAATGTTCACTCGTGCACGTTTGATGCGAAGAACGCAGTGGAGAACCCAGAGAAGCTGCCTTGTAGTCTGGTCCAATTCCAATTACATGAAAACTTCCAACAAAATCAATGACCACTTGAGGTTCTGCTACCATTAGAATGAATGTTCAGGTAAGTTCACAAAATTAATTCCAATAATTTCCAATCAATAACATGACCATAACAATACTATCAACCATATCAATATGCGTCGGCCACCAAATTTTTCCAATATTATTCAAAATTACAAATCTTCTTATTTATTCCCAGATAATTCATCGAACCATAATTATTTAACTTCTCACTATTTATGGACGGAACCTGACTTCAAAATTACGTCCTCCCGCTTTCATCGACGAAGCGAGACCTCAAAAATCCGTCGTCCCTATTTCGTGGACGGAACGAGACTTCTCTTACATTCTTTTCACTTCTCCCCCCCAAATTTCGTCTATCTGTCCGCGCATTCATTTTCCCAAAATCACAAATATTTAAATTAAATGTCTACACCTTTACAAATAAAATCTTAATTTTAATTTAATCTCAAACTTCTCCAATTAAAACAATTACATCCTCCTTTGCCTTTAACACAATTTCAAAATACTTGCGTGTACAAAAATTACGTCTGTTATTTTTTTTAGGTCAAATGAAGCAAGCAGTTCATTCTGGAGTATTCCGAAGATTTAGGTGCAAGTCTTTATTTTCTCATAATAGTCTCAAATGTAACAATCACGACATGAGCATTTTACAAGAAAACAACCCAATTACGCCAGACCACCCTCTTATTATAAGCAGAACATCGCAACACCCCCTAAAAGATTGCATAAAAAGATAAGGAGCTGTTGAATTAGATTTTTGTGGAATCTTTTTAATTTACCACAAACTTTTCAAAAGTAAATGAGACAAAACTGGCAACTTGCTTCATAATCAAAGAAATAATTTAAAAACTGTACAAAATCTTCAATTAACCCCCTATGTACAACAAACCTTATTATGTTACTTAATTATTCAATATTCAAATTATTGAACTATTTACAAAATTATTACTATTTACAAAAAAAAATCTCTACGTTAATGGTTAGATGTTATCAGATTTACAGCATCTAATTCAAATCAAAATTCCTAAACAATTTTCATTTTTCAAAAAAAAATTATTTTATTAAATTGTCATTTCTCGAACTTGTATTATTTTATATTGAAAATTTTGTTTTCAAAGTCACAATCAGCATTGAAGTTCAATAAACTTATCTTTTGTTTACAAAATTATCAAATATTTAATTGAATGTAGACTGACATTATCCTTGCATAATTCCTAATCATAGTAACTTTTCAAATTCCAACTTTTCAATCATTGTTCTTTTAAATCCAATTAGCAAACATTCATTTTTTTCTTTTATTACTTAGTTTAGCGATAAACATTTCATAATAATACTCAGTAATTTCTGGCTTTTAAATTAAATATTGACACAATTAACATAACCCCCCATTTTACTATTAATATCATTAATATCAACTTTACCTTATTCTTCATTAAATTATATCCCCTTAATCATTTTTAATTATTACTCATTAATTCATTAATCAATCTATTCATTAATCCCATTAAATTTTCTAACTGTCAATTATGTATCACATCCAATTATTTTTCCACAAATTCCGTTTACCCATACTGTTTATTCATCACCACTTTTTGTCATAGATTTCATAAAAAAATTATCAATTATTTATTATCAACTATCCATTATTAATCATTCCATAGCCAAAATTTTATTTTACTAATTAAATTCATAAACCACGCAAGCGAAATTATTTTAAAACAATGTTATTCTAGTCTTTTAAATTCGTTCTCCAGTTACTACAATTTCAATAATGTCATAATCCTGTTGATAGTGGATCCTATTAAATGAACTTCCTTTACTTAATTACTTTTCAATTAACTAAAATTTTTAATTTTAAAACCTTGAATATGTCAGTCATTTCCTTATTCTGAATTTATTGGTTAATATTTAAGTTCAAACAATTTATTATAATTCAGTAACTCAATCTAATTTTCCATTCTCCTAGCCAAGTAGTTATCAAATTTCGTGTTCATTTTTATTTCTTATTATTTACTGGATCCGATTTTTTATTTATTTACTTTTAACCGAATTCTTTTAAACAATAACCATCTTATGCAATAATTATTGTAAGTTTTCATTATAATTACCATTTCTTTTCCTAATTTTTTCATTTCACCTCCCAAAATTTTATTTTGGCTTCCCATGATTGATAAGTTTTTAACCCTTATTTCTTTAAACATAATTTTTCCAAACAAAAGAAAGTTCATTAATAATTTGTATCTTTTTAAAATTTTCTGTTCAATTATAACTAACTTTTTATGTTTTAATTTTTTGTTAACTTTGATTGTCTTAATATTATCGTCGTTTAAATTTTTATGTTTTGTTCGTTTATCTTTTTCATTTGATTTACAAACTTGAAAATTTTTAGTTTTGCATTTTAATTTAGCTTTTAATTTTTTGATTTTCCATCTTTTTCGATTAGCACCCTTTCTGGTTAAAATTACGTATGACCTAATTTTAGTTTTTCCGTTTTTGTTTGTTAAATTATTTTCTTGTATTATGTTTAATTGTTTATCAAAACTCTCCCCCAGATTTCTATTTACCCCGTCGTTTTTTAACCGTTGAACAATTTTTTCGATTTTATCTACGTGATTGCTAAAAATTTGTTTGACTTCTCTTTTTGTTTCGTCTGCTATTTGTATAAATCTCGCAAACATTTCTCGTATACTCATCTTGTCATAATCAATTTGTTCAAGTTCCATTTTAAAACATTTAAAATATTGACGTTTGTTACTAATCAAAATTTTTACTAACTACAAATGTTAGTTTTTATTCTATATCGCCGAAACCAAATTTTATTTATCAATAATAACTTTTAATTCTAAAGCAAATTTAAATTTTTATCCTTATCTATTCAAAGCAAAATTTTATTTCAGAATAAATTTTAATTTTTATCCTTTATCTACGAAGCCAAACTTTTATTTTTCGAAACAAATTTATGACTTATCTAATTTTATTTTTATCTCTTTCCTATTTTATTGACTTTTAATTTAAAATTTTTAATTTTAACTTTATGCAGATTGCTTAGAAAAATTTTGTTTTTAACAATTATTATTACTGCCCCCGCTTATTATAAAAATGCCAGCCACGTTCGGCGCCAAATAAAGATGCCGTGATAAGCTACTGCATTTTCTTTTATATAGTGAGGGTTTAGCTTACGACTCTTTTTATTAATGTCCCCGACTAGCAATGCATGGACTCTCAGGGTCAAAAGTGGGTCATTAATCAAGTAAATGCTCATATGAAACTTTTTAACTTAATTTATCAACTTTGAAGAAATGCCGAACAACAACTTACTATTCCTTGCACCTATTTTTTCTTCTACTCACTGCTGTTAATTAATCAAATCAAACGTATAATTGTACAATAAGTAATGCAATTTATTAATAGACACATTTATAAAAAAAAAACAAAGGATGGACCTTCAATCATCAAGATTAAATCAAAATTTACAAATTATCAATTAAGAATAAAAGTTTTATCAATCCTCAAAATTAAAAAAAAGAACACGCGCGAAATAAACTGTTACGCGATGCAATTGCTTACCGAAATGTTCACTCGTGCACGTTTGATGCGAAGAACGCAGTGGAGAACCCAGAGAAGCTGCCTTGTAGTCTGGTCCAATTCCAATTACATGAAAACTTCCAACAAAATCAATGACCACTTGAGGTTCTGCTACCATTAGAATGAATGTTCAGGTAAGTTCACAAAATTAATTCCAATAATTTCCAATCAATAACATGACCATAACAATACTATCAACCATATCAATATGCGTCGGCCACCAAATTTTTCCAATATTATTCAAAATTACAAATCTTCTTATTTATTCCCAGATAATTCATCGAACCATAATTATTTAACTTCTCACTATTTATGGACGGAACCTGACTTCAAAATTACGTCCTCCCGCTTTCATCGACGAAGCGAGACCTCAAAAATCCGTCGTCCCTATTTCGTGGACGGAACGAGACTTCTCTTACATTCTTTTCACTTCTCCCCCCCAAATTTCGTCTATCTGTCCGCGCATTCATTTTCCCAAAATCACAAATATTTAAATTAAATGTCTACACCTTTACAAATAAAATCTTAATTTTAATTTAATCTCAAACTTCTCCAATTAAAACAATTACATCCTCCTTTGCCTTTAACACAATTTCAAAATACTTGCGTGTACAAAAATTACGTCTGTTATTTTTTTTAGGTCAAATGAAGCAAGCAGTTCATTCTGGAGTATTCCGAAGATTTAGGTGCAAGTCTTTATTTTCTCATAATAGTCTCAAATGTAACAATCACGACATGAGCATTTTACAAGAAAACAACCCAATTACGCCAGACCACCCTCTTATTATAAGCAGAACATCGCAACACCCCCTAAAAGATTGCATAAAAAGATAAGGAGCTGTTGAATTAGATTTTTGTGGAATCTTTTTAATTTACCACAAACTTTTCAAAAGTAAATGAGACAAAACTGGCAACTTGCTTCATAATCAAAGAAATAATTTAAAAACTGTACAAAATCTTCAATTAACCCCCTATGTACAACAAACCTTATTATGTTACTTAATTATTCAATATTCAAATTATTGAACTATTTACAAAATTATTACTATTTACAAAAAAAAATCTCTACGTTAATGGTTAGATGTTATCAGATTTACAGCATCTAATTCAAATCAAAATTCCTAAACAATTTTCATTTTTCAAAAAAAAATTATTTTATTAAATTGTCATTTCTCGAACTTGTATTATTTTATATTGAAAATTTTGTTTTCAAAGTCACAATCAGCATTGAAGTTCAATAAACTTATCTTTTGTTTACAAAATTATCAAATATTTAATTGAATGTAGACTGACATTATCCTTGCATAATTCCTAATCATAGTAACTTTTCAAATTCCAACTTTTCAATCATTGTTCTTTTAAATCCAATTAGCAAACATTCATTTTTTTCTTTTATTACTTAGTTTAGCGATAAACATTTCATAATAATACTCAGTAATTTCTGGCTTTTAAATTAAATATTGACACAATTAACATAACCCCCCATTTTACTATTAATATCATTAATATCAACTTTACCTTATTCTTCATTAAATTATATCCCCTTAATCATTTTTAATTATTACTCATTAATTCATTAATCAATCTATTCATTAATCCCATTAAATTTTCTAACTGTCAATTATGTATCACATCCAATTATTTTTCCACAAATTCCGTTTACCCATACTGTTTATTCATCACCACTTTTTGTCATAGATTTCATAAAAAAATTATCAATTATTTATTATCAACTATCCATTATTAATCATTCCATAGCCAAAATTTTATTTTACTAATTAAATTCATAAACCACGCAAGCGAAATTATTTTAAAACAATGTTATTCTAGTCTTTTAAATTCGTTCTCCAGTTACTACAATTTCAATAATGTCATAATCCTGTTGATAGTGGATCCTATTAAATGAACTTCCTTTACTTAATTACTTTTCAATTAACTAAAATTTTTAATTTTAAAACCTTGAATATGTCAGTCATTTCCTTATTCTGAATTTATTGGTTAATATTTAAGTTCAAACAATTTATTATAATTCAGTAACTCAATCTAATTTTCCATTCTCCTAGCCAAGTAGTTATCAAATTTCGTGTTCATTTTTATTTCTTATTATTTACTGGATCCGATTTTTTATTTATTTACTTTTAACCGAATTCTTTTAAACAATAACCATCTTATGCAATAATTATTGTAAGTTTTCATTATAATTACCATTTCTTTTCCTAATTTTTTCATTTCACCTCCCAAAATTTTATTTTGGCTTCCCATGATTGATAAGTTTTTAACCCTTATTTCTTTAAACATAATTTTTCCAAACAAAAGAAAGTTCATTAATAATTTGTATCTTTTTAAAATTTTCTGTTCAATTATAACTAACTTTTTATGTTTTAATTTTTTGTTAACTTTGATTGTCTTAATATTATCGTCGTTTAAATTTTTATGTTTTGTTCGTTTATCTTTTTCATTTGATTTACAAACTTGAAAATTTTTAGTTTTGCATTTTAATTTAGCTTTTAATTTTTTGATTTTCCATCTTTTTCGATTAGCACCCTTTCTGGTTAAAATTACGTATGACCTAATTTTAGTTTTTCCGTTTTTGTTTGTTAAATTATTTTCTTGTATTATGTTTAATTGTTTATCAAAACTCTCCCCCAGATTTCTATTTACCCCGTCGTTTTTTAACCGTTGAACAATTTTTTCGATTTTATCTACGTGATTGCTAAAAATTTGTTTGACTTCTCTTTTTGTTTCGTCTGCTATTTGTATAAATCTCGCAAACATTTCTCGTATACTCATCTTGTCATAATCAATTTGTTCAAGTTCCATTTTAAAACATTTAAAATATTGACGTTTGTTACTAATCAAAATTTTTACTAACTACAAATGTTAGTTTTTATTCTATATCGCCGAAACCAAATTTTATTTATCAATAATAACTTTTAATTCTAAAGCAAATTTAAATTTTTATCCTTATCTATTCAAAGCAAAATTTTATTTCAGAATAAATTTTAATTTTTATCCTTTATCTACGAAGCCAAACTTTTATTTTTCGAAACAAATTTATGACTTATCTAATTTTATTTTTATCTCTTTCCTATTTTATTGACTTTTAATTTAAAATTTTTAATTTTAACTTTATGCAGATTGCTTAGAAAAATTTTGTTTTTAACAATTATTATTACTGCCCCCGCTTATTATAAAAATGCCAGCCACGTTCGGCGCCAAATAAAGATGCCGTGATAAGCTACTGCATTTTCTTTTATATAGTGAGGGTTTAGCTTACGACTCTTTTTATTAATGTCCCCGACTAGCAATGCATGGACTCTCAGGGTCAAAAGTGGGTCATTAATCAAGTAAATGCTCATATGAAACTTTTTAACTTAATTTATCAACTTTGAAGAAATGCCGAACAACAACTTACTATTCCTTGCACCTATTTTTTCTTCTACTCACTGCTGTTAATTAATCAAATCAAACGTATAATTGTACAATAAGTAATGCAATTTATTAATAGACACATTTATAAAAAAAAAACAAAGGATGGACCTTCAATCATCAAGATTAAATCAAAATTTACAAATTATCAATTAAGAATAAAAGTTTTATCAATCCTCAAAATTAAAAAAAAGAACACGCGCGAAATAAACTGTTACGCGATGCAATTGCTTACCGAAATGTTCACTCGTGCACGTTTGATGCGAAGAACGCAGTGGAGAACCCAGAGAAGCTGCCTTGTAGTCTGGTCCAATTCCAATTACATGAAAACTTCCAACAAAATCAATGACCACTTGAGGTTCTGCTACCATTAGAATGAATGTTCAGGTAAGTTCACAAAATTAATTCCAATAATTTCCAATCAATAACATGACCATAACAATACTATCAACCATATCAATATGCGTCGGCCACCAAATTTTTCCAATATTATTCAAAATTACAAATCTTCTTATTTATTCCCAGATAATTCATCGAACCATAATTATTTAACTTCTCACTATTTATGGACGGAACCTGACTTCAAAATTACGTCCTCCCGCTTTCATCGACGAAGCGAGACCTCAAAAATCCGTCGTCCCTATTTCGTGGACGGAACGAGACTTCTCTTACATTCTTTTCACTTCTCCCCCCCAAATTTCGTCTATCTGTCCGCGCATTCATTTTCCCAAAATCACAAATATTTAAATTAAATGTCTACACCTTTACAAATAAAATCTTAATTTTAATTTAATCTCAAACTTCTCCAATTAAAACAATTACATCCTCCTTTGCCTTTAACACAATTTCAAAATACTTGCGTGTACAAAAATTACGTCTGTTATTTTTTTTAGGTCAAATGAAGCAAGCAGTTCATTCTGGAGTATTCCGAAGATTTAGGTGCAAGTCTTTATTTTCTCATAATAGTCTCAAATGTAACAATCACGACATGAGCATTTTACAAGAAAACAACCCAATTACGCCAGACCACCCTCTTATTATAAGCAGAACATCGCAACACCCCCTAAAAGATTGCATAAAAAGATAAGGAGCTGTTGAATTAGATTTTTGTGGAATCTTTTTAATTTACCACAAACTTTTCAAAAGTAAATGAGACAAAACTGGCAACTTGCTTCATAATCAAAGAAATAATTTAAAAACTGTACAAAATCTTCAATTAACCCCCTATGTACAACAAACCTTATTATGTTACTTAATTATTCAATATTCAAATTATTGAACTATTTACAAAATTATTACTATTTACAAAAAAAAATCTCTACGTTAATGGTTAGATGTTATCAGATTTACAGCATCTAATTCAAATCAAAATTCCTAAACAATTTTCATTTTTCAAAAAAAAATTATTTTATTAAATTGTCATTTCTCGAACTTGTATTATTTTATATTGAAAATTTTGTTTTCAAAGTCACAATCAGCATTGAAGTTCAATAAACTTATCTTTTGTTTACAAAATTATCAAATATTTAATTGAATGTAGACTGACATTATCCTTGCATAATTCCTAATCATAGTAACTTTTCAAATTCCAACTTTTCAATCATTGTTCTTTTAAATCCAATTAGCAAACATTCATTTTTTTCTTTTATTACTTAGTTTAGCGATAAACATTTCATAATAATACTCAGTAATTTCTGGCTTTTAAATTAAATATTGACACAATTAACATAACCCCCCATTTTACTATTAATATCATTAATATCAACTTTACCTTATTCTTCATTAAATTATATCCCCTTAATCATTTTTAATTATTACTCATTAATTCATTAATCAATCTATTCATTAATCCCATTAAATTTTCTAACTGTCAATTATGTATCACATCCAATTATTTTTCCACAAATTCCGTTTACCCATACTGTTTATTCATCACCACTTTTTGTCATAGATTTCATAAAAAAATTATCAATTATTTATTATCAACTATCCATTATTAATCATTCCATAGCCAAAATTTTATTTTACTAATTAAATTCATAAACCACGCAAGCGAAATTATTTTAAAACAATGTTATTCTAGTCTTTTAAATTCGTTCTCCAGTTACTACAATTTCAATAATGTCATAATCCTGTTGATAGTGGATCCTATTAAATGAACTTCCTTTACTTAATTACTTTTCAATTAACTAAAATTTTTAATTTTAAAACCTTGAATATGTCAGTCATTTCCTTATTCTGAATTTATTGGTTAATATTTAAGTTCAAACAATTTATTATAATTCAGTAACTCAATCTAATTTTCCATTCTCCTAGCCAAGTAGTTATCAAATTTCGTGTTCATTTTTATTTCTTATTATTTACTGGATCCGATTTTTTATTTATTTACTTTTAACCGAATTCTTTTAAACAATAACCATCTTATGCAATAATTATTGTAAGTTTTCATTATAATTACCATTTCTTTTCCTAATTTTTTCATTTCACCTCCCAAAATTTTATTTTGGCTTCCCATGATTGATAAGTTTTTAACCCTTATTTCTTTAAACATAATTTTTCCAAACAAAAGAAAGTTCATTAATAATTTGTATCTTTTTAAAATTTTCTGTTCAATTATAACTAACTTTTTATGTTTTAATTTTTTGTTAACTTTGATTGTCTTAATATTATCGTCGTTTAAATTTTTATGTTTTGTTCGTTTATCTTTTTCATTTGATTTACAAACTTGAAAATTTTTAGTTTTGCATTTTAATTTAGCTTTTAATTTTTTGATTTTCCATCTTTTTCGATTAGCACCCTTTCTGGTTAAAATTACGTATGACCTAATTTTAGTTTTTCCGTTTTTGTTTGTTAAATTATTTTCTTGTATTATGTTTAATTGTTTATCAAAACTCTCCCCCAGATTTCTATTTACCCCGTCGTTTTTTAACCGTTGAACAATTTTTTCGATTTTATCTACGTGATTGCTAAAAATTTGTTTGACTTCTCTTTTTGTTTCGTCTGCTATTTGTATAAATCTCGCAAACATTTCTCGTATACTCATCTTGTCATAATCAATTTGTTCAAGTTCCATTTTAAAACATTTAAAATATTGACGTTTGTTACTAATCAAAATTTTTACTAACTACAAATGTTAGTTTTTATTCTATATCGCCGAAACCAAATTTTATTTATCAATAATAACTTTTAATTCTAAAGCAAATTTAAATTTTTATCCTTATCTATTCAAAGCAAAATTTTATTTCAGAATAAATTTTAATTTTTATCCTTTATCTACGAAGCCAAACTTTTATTTTTCGAAACAAATTTATGACTTATCTAATTTTATTTTTATCTCTTTCCTATTTTATTGACTTTTAATTTAAAATTTTTAATTTTAACTTTATGCAGATTGCTTAGAAAAATTTTGTTTTTAACAATTATTATTACTGCCCCCGCTTATTATAAAAATGCCAGCCACGTTCGGCGCCAAATAAAGATGCCGTGATAAGCTACTGCATTTTCTTTTATATAGTGAGGGTTTAGCTTACGACTCTTTTTATTAATGTCCCCGACTAGCAATGCATGGACTCTCAGGGTCAAAAGTGGGTCATTAATCAAGTAAATGCTCATATGAAACTTTTTAACTTAATTTATCAACTTTGAAGAAATGCCGAACAACAACTTACTATTCCTTGCACCTATTTTTTCTTCTACTCACTGCTGTTAATTAATCAAATCAAACGTATAATTGTACAATAAGTAATGCAATTTATTAATAGACACATTTATAAAAAAAAAACAAAGGATGGACCTTCAATCATCAAGATTAAATCAAAATTTACAAATTATCAATTAAGAATAAAAGTTTTATCAATCCTCAAAATTAAAAAAAAGAACACGCGCGAAATAAACTGTTACGCGATGCAATTGCTTACCGAAATGTTCACTCGTGCACGTTTGATGCGAAGAACGCAGTGGAGAACCCAGAGAAGCTGCCTTGTAGTCTGGTCCAATTCCAATTACATGAAAACTTCCAACAAAATCAATGACCACTTGAGGTTCTGCTACCATTAGAATGAATGTTCAGGTAAGTTCACAAAATTAATTCCAATAATTTCCAATCAATAACATGACCATAACAATACTATCAACCATATCAATATGCGTCGGCCACCAAATTTTTCCAATATTATTCAAAATTACAAATCTTCTTATTTATTCCCAGATAATTCATCGAACCATAATTATTTAACTTCTCACTATTTATGGACGGAACCTGACTTCAAAATTACGTCCTCCCGCTTTCATCGACGAAGCGAGACCTCAAAAATCCGTCGTCCCTATTTCGTGGACGGAACGAGACTTCTCTTACATTCTTTTCACTTCTCCCCCCCAAATTTCGTCTATCTGTCCGCGCATTCATTTTCCCAAAATCACAAATATTTAAATTAAATGTCTACACCTTTACAAATAAAATCTTAATTTTAATTTAATCTCAAACTTCTCCAATTAAAACAATTACATCCTCCTTTGCCTTTAACACAATTTCAAAATACTTGCGTGTACAAAAATTACGTCTGTTATTTTTTTTAGGTCAAATGAAGCAAGCAGTTCATTCTGGAGTATTCCGAAGATTTAGGTGCAAGTCTTTATTTTCTCATAATAGTCTCAAATGTAACAATCACGACATGAGCATTTTACAAGATAACAACCCAATTACGCAAGACCACCCTCTTATTATAAGCAGAACATCGCAACAGATATATTTTTTTTTATATACTTACCTTCTTCCTTACCTGTCCTCCCGGGTGTCCGCCGTCAGGCATTGCTTCCGGGATGATGTGTCCTAGAATCGGACCACGTTCTTCTCCTTTGATATCCGAGTTTGTCGGCCGGGTAGGGGTCAATGCGATGGAACTCGCGTGTAGCGTGTGCATGCCTCTCTTCTACCTGTCCGGGTTTCGCGTCGAATCGTTAGTCCTCCATTTGTGTGTCGTCCTCCGTTTGTGTGTCCTCCGTTAGAGTAGCGGCGGCGGCTGCCTGTTGCTCGGCTCTCCCGGCTGCCTCCTTACATCTTAATATGGTGGTGACGAGGGTAGTTATCCGCTGCCACTGTGTCTCGTCGACAAGCATTGCTTCGATTAGGTCCTCGGGAGTCATCGTGTACCCCAGTGCTAGGGAGACCATTGTCCTCTCGCGTTCCCATCTCGAACAGTGGAAAAGGGAGTGTTCCGCGGTGTCGATTTCCTCGCAATACCTGCAACGGGGGCTTGCCAACTTTCCGAATCTGTGTAGGTAGTGGGCAAAGCAGCCGTGCCCTGACAGCATTTGTGTGAATTTCCGTATATTTATTTACATTGAACATTACGCGTTTACCTTTAATTTCGTTGTTGCATCCACTACACGTTTCTTTGTCAAAATACCCTTTTTCAACAAATTTACCATACCTGTTTTCTTTCTTGTTTAGTTCATCTTGAACGCTCGCTATTCCGTTTCCATATTTTGTTTTATTACCTGTAATTCCGTTAGACCCTATTAATTCTATTACCTTATCATTATTTGTTGTAAAGTACTGCTCGAATGTTTCGTCGAATCCAAAGTTTTTCTTGTCCTGTGAATTTTCCTTATTATCCATTTGTTTACCACTGCTGGGTGTAAAGCACTGCTCGCATTTTTTCTTCATTTTAAATTCTTCCTCTTCCTGATGATTTTTCGTGTTTTCAATTTGTTTACCTCTGCTGGGTGTAAAGCACTGCTCGCTTTTTTTCTTCATTTTAACTTCTTCATTTTCCCGATGATTCTTTATATTTTCAAATTGTTTACCGCTGCTAGGTATGAAGCACTGCTCGCTCCTAAAATTTTTTTTAATTTTTGTTTGTTGACCGCTGCTGGGTGTATTTTCTAATATTTCTTTATCACGTTCTTCTCCATTTCCTACTTCCATCCTCCGTGCACTGTGTACATCAGCACCTCGGTTATACCTATAATTAGAACCATTGTTGTCTCGATTGAGAAGTCTATGCGCATTAGCTCCTCCATCGATTTTATTAGATCTGGTTAAATTGGCAACTCCTTGGAACGGGTTACTTGAGTCTGCAGTTTCAAGCCTCCCACTTGGAATTGACAACTTAACTTCAATCCTTTCATCATCGGATAATTTCTTGATAACATTGTAATCAATAGAACAGGTCAGTTGACGTTCGATTGGCTTAATTCGCGACGTCTCGCGAGTTACCTTTCTTGGTGTCGACATGGCTTGAATTGATTCAATGGTATCCTCCTTATCCTCTGATGAACCGTATGTATTAGTACTGGTACATGGTTCCGGGTAAAATTTCGTTTTCCTACTCGTATCCGTTTTCATTTCGCGGTCGGTCCAGTTTGATTTTGGTTTCCCTCTGGTTAATTTTTCGCAATAAGTAATGTCGTTATCCATCGCTATCATTTGAAATGTTTCGCTAAATAATTTTAATCTATTTGTTGAGAAATCTATTGCTGTGACCTCCCTTAACTAATTTTAACGCCAGCCCTAAGTTGGCTAGTCAAAAATGTTATGGTAAAAATGGTTCGTATAAATTTTTAGTTGAGGGATGTTCAACACTTATGCCCCTTCTTACTAGTCTCAGTTGATGACACTTTCAGGGGTCGGTTCCTTTTGATAATAATAAGAGGTGATTTTTAATTTTGAGGATAAATTTGCTCTCTCTGGATTTTTGTATTGCTTTTGTTGAGTAAAAATAAAAAAGATTTCAATAGCTTTTAAAGAAATGTTTATATTGACAAAGAAAAATAATCGCAATGCTTATATCATTTATACTGTGCGCTTTGCTTTTTGTCGGTCACCCACACGAGTGCTCTCCCGAACAAGTATTGCTTTGCATGCCAAATCGCACGACTTACTACAGCTCGATTCGACTCTTTACGAATCTAATATTCGTTTTTGAATTGGGAGCCTTTATAAAGCATTTTGAATCACAGCATAAATCCATTTCAAATTGAATCTAAGAGCTGAAGTAATGTGAGTATGAAGATCCAATTTCTAAAATTTTTGTGTTCGAAATGTTATTAAAATTGTTTTGTACCTTTCCCCGACTTTTAAATATCTGAAACTGACTTATTTATCAAGATGTGTTACATAAAATTATTCATGTCAATTCTCCCTCCATTGCAAGTTAAACTTGGTCTATTTCCTTTGTGTGCAATTGGCTTTTCACTCATGTGAATTCTTAGTTCATTGACCTTCCTAAAATGTTACAAGTTTTAAGTTTGTTGATGCTAAATATTTAAATAAAATCAAATTGACTGTAAAATAAAATTAAATTCATATCATGGAATTCCCATTTCAAATTTTTACCCATTAGTAATCTAAATTGTTCATCTTTTTAACACTAATTTATAAATTATTTCAATTTAATGTCCATCTGACTATTTAATTGTTCGACTATTCTCTGAAATTTTAATTTTGACTATTTTCTAAGCGTGTTGTTAATCTTTCATTTATTTAATTAATTATAAGTTTGGATTTATTGTTTCCTACTGTGATAAATATTTAATTGGCTTCTTTCTTTCTATACGATGGATTTTCATTCACATCCTCTGTATTTGAATATTATTTTGCTAATTCCTGATTGTTTATTTTCTATCTAATTGATCATTTTAATATTAATTTTATAATAATTAGTCAATGTGCCCTATTTTTCAAACTATTTCACGCAACTTTCAACTATTCTGCTCAAATTGTCTCTTGCAATTTCAGCATAAATTCATTATCCCGTTTATTTATCATTAATAAACTTCTATCATCATAATCAATCGTCAATTATTTTTATTATCATAAATTATTTATTTTTATTTCATCTACAGCAAATCTTCATTTTGGGCCATCCTACGATGTTCTTGTTACCAATCTTTCTTCATCAATGTATTTTCTTCAATTAATTGTTTTCGCATCTTCACTAATTTATCCATGTTTCTAATTTTTAAATTGTTGTCATCTCGAATCTTCGAAATTTGTATACGCTTATTTATTCTTCTAGTCAATTAGTTTATTAATAATAATTTTCAGATTTTAAACTGTTGTAGTGTTAACAATTTTTATTTATAATTAATAATTTTGAGTTTAATATAAATTTATTTTTAAATTTTTCAATGTTAATAAATTTCATAATTTATCACTTTAAATCGTGTCCATGTCGTTATTTTATCAAATTTACAAAGTTCCGGCATAATAATTTTTCTATCAAAGTTTCCGATTTTTATGTGATAATTTTTAAGCGGACCCGTTTGAATAAACCCATCTTCATGATGTAGTCTTCAGCATTTGTTCCAATTACTGTTTTTGCATTGAAGTTTATTATCCAGTTAACTTCTTTATTTGTTATAATTTGCCTTCGCGTTTTTGCCTTTTTGGTCTTATGATTGCGCGGTTTATTAAATATTTTAATTTTTAACTGTTTATCACTGTGCCGTAATTGTTTAACTTTTATTCTCTTGAACCGAATTTTTATTGACTTTATTATTTTCAACCGAGTGCGTTTATTTTGTGTTTTTATATGTGAAAAATTTTTAAATTGAATAATGTTCCCGAATTTCACTGTTTTACTTAATAAAAGTTTATGTAATTTAAAATGTTTATGTTTTATGAAAGTCTGCTTCTTTTTATTTATTATGAGCACTTTTTCACTTTTAAATGTTCTTTTGACTTTTATTGTCTTTATTTTAAATTTTCTTGCACTTTTATTGTCTTTATTTTAAATTTTCTTGCACTTTTATGGTTTTTCACATTTTTGTGTTTTCTTATATTTTGGTTCTTATTGCTGAACTTTATTCGTTTGGAGCTTCTAGAAAATTTTCTGTTTTTCTTTGCTCTTGTGCCTCTTGTTTTGTACTTCAGCTTTGCATATATTTTTCTGATCTTTAGGTATAGCCTTTTGAAACTTTTCCTTCCATGCGCAATGTTGAAGTGGTATTTAACTTCTTCCATTTCTTCAATTTTTGTTAGAATTGGGATTTCCTCTTCTGGATCCATTTTTGTGTCAATGGTTGTTATTTTATTTATTAAGGAGTTCATTTCATTATTTAGCTTTTGATATCCAGCATCCATTGTTTTACTTAATTCTTGTTGTGTAGTTTTCATTTTATTATTTAAAGATCTCATAAGTTCTATCATCATATCAAGTTTGCTTTCAAAGTTTTGTTTTGCTTGTGCGTTCGACATGATGTATTTAATTTATAAATGCAAGTATTGTAAATAGTAATTAAAGAAATGTTTGTTTATAATTAAATTTTTGAATGTTAAAACCTTTAGAATCATCCAAGTTTCACATTTGCGTGCCAAAAGATGCTAAAATATTGCCAAAAAGTTGCACAATTGTGTCAAATAGATTTTAAATTTTCAACCCCTAATTTTAATTGAGCTTTTACGTTTGCCAGGTTGCCAAAAGATTATTAAATTTTTGTGTATTAAAATTTTAAAAATAATTTTTTTCAAAAAAAAAAAATTTTACAACCCCTAATTTTGATTGATGCACCCCAATTGTGTTTTTTCGAGCCCCACGTTGGGCGCCAAAAGATGCTGTGACCTCCCTTAACTAATTTTAGCACCAGCCCTAAGTTGGCTAGTCAAAAATGTTATGGTAAAAATGGTTCGTATAAATTTTTAGTTGAGGGATGTTCAACACTTATGTCCCTTCTTACTAGTCTCAGTTGATGACACTTTCAGGGGTCGGTTCCTTTTAATAATAATAAGAGGTGATTTTTAATTTTGAGGATAAATTTGCTCTCTCTGGATTTTTGTATTGCATTTGTTGAGTAAAAATAAAAAAGATTTCAATAGCTTTTAAAGAAATGTTTATATTGACAAAGAAAAATAATCGCAATGCTTATTTCATTTATACTGTGCGCTTTGCTTTTTGTCGGTCACCCACACGAGTGCTCTCCCGAACAAGTATTGCTTTGCATGCCAATATCGCACGACTTACTACAGCTCGATTCGACTCTTTACGAATCTAATATTCGTTTTTGAATTGGGAGCCTTTATAAAGCATTTTGAATCACAGCACTATGTTCGCGTTGGTTAAATGTAGAAGGTCTCTACCTATGATTCCATCGGCCTGTAAGTTAATATTTTCACAAACAACAAAATAAAATTGAAATAAGTTAGGGTTAATTGTTGATCCTACTGTGATGGGTAGTACGCCAAGAGCTTTTTGTTCCACTCCTGCAATTCCTGTTAAAAATATATCAGTTCTTGGTTGTTCTAGAGTATCTAAACTTAAAACGTTTTATTTCAACAAGTTGACGTACGCTCCTGAATCTATTAGAAGTTTGCATGGTTTGTCGTTTAATAATAGCTCGACGATGCATGGCGTCTCTGGTGTTGGCGAATAAAAAGTGGGTATAAAGTTGATTTTTCTGTTGTTGTTTGTGATAGCTTGGATATTTGACTTTGGTTTACTTATATTTCGGAGGCGTCCACCATCGATCGAGGGGTGAAAGAGGTGGCGCTTGAGTTTAAAAGTTGGCTTCGCTTTGTTGAAGGGTTTTTATCGTTGGTTCTCCTGTGGTCATAATTTAAATCAGCATCATCAAATCTTACTCTGTTTCTTCTGCGATCATAATTTAGATTGTTCCCTCGGTTTGAATTGGGGTTGTCCCTTCGATTAAAGTGAGGATCGTCCCTGTCGTTGAAATATGAATTCCGCCGAGTTTGATTGGAGTAGTTGTTGGCTGTGTTCAAGTTTCTTCGATTATAGTTGTCGTTTTGATGATTTCTGTCGTTGGGTCGATAGTTTTTATTACCTACGTCGGATGGCCCGTTACGAAAATTCGGTTTTTGTTGATTGAGGTTTCCGCGATTTATTTGGGGGGTCTTGAAAGTTTTCCTGCCTTGGATAATTGTTGTGGCGAGGATAATTGTAGTTTGGGTCGGGTCGGTTTTGCGGCCTTCTGTTGGGGAACGCTTGGAAGTCGTCTCGTTGATTTGAACGTATGTCGATGTTGTACGAAGTCGGGCGTACCTTGGTTAATGATTCATTAATTTCCTGGAATTTGGCTATTTCTTCAGCTTCGTCTATCTTGAGGTTTTCTGTGCGCGTCAGCGTTAAGCCGATCGCCTTTATTAGGTCCTTCTTGAGTCCTACCTTGAATTGTGTCAGCAGTATTTGGGCGTTTTTTGATTTTATTCCGGGTTTTCTTCCTCCGTTGCATTATTCAAATCTTCTGATAGCACCTTTTGTCCTATTGTTTTCAGTCTGGTAGTGAAGACTGAAACCGATTCGTCGTGCTTTTGATAACATCTTTGTAGGTGATTTGCCGCTTCGCCTGGGATTTTCAGTCTGCTAAATTGTTTAATTATCCTGGTCTTGAATGTCCTATAACTTGTGGTGTCGAGTTCCGGGTTTGCTTTAAAAAATTTTAGGGCATTACCCCGTAGTTTGAATTTGGCAATGTTTAGCATTGCTGTTTTGGTTAGGTTTTCCATATGTGATAATGCTTCAATCCGTTCGAAATAATGCTCTGGGTTGCTTACTCCGTTGTACTCATCTACGTTATTGGCTAGCATACTTAGCGATACGTACGGAGATAGAATTTGTGGTGCCATTTGATGTTGTAGTGTCGATAATGGTGGTATATGTCGTTGTGGTGTTGCTTGATGTAGCGGTGTTTGTTGTTGCGACGTAGTTCTGGTATGGTTGATACCAATTGGATCGTTGGAAGTGTTACTATTACTACCCGTACTTTTGACAGATCCGTCGTCGCTATTCGTATCAGACATTACGAAAAGAAGAAATAAACGCAAGATTTTTGGGGTAAAAAAAAAACAATTTTAGCGCAGGGAAACGCAAAGAAGAAAAATTTGGCGTAACAAAATTTAAGGGAAGAGAGAAAAAAAAATTTTCGAAAAAAACAAAGGGGAATTATAAAAAGTAGTAAAAAAAAAGATTAATAGCGCGTAATAAAGATATAGCTGAAAAAAAAGGAATTATTAGTAGAGTTAACTTTAGGTTTTGTTTCACTTAATTTTTAAAAATCACTTTCAAATTTTATTAATTTATTTTCTTTGAATATTAATTTCCACAATTTATTTAAACTTGCAGAGTTTCTGCTTGACTAATAATAACTTAAAAATTAATACTGAATGAAATCTAACCGACACAGGTTTTATGTGTTTTGCAAAATTTGTCCATTCAACGAATCTTATAATTTCTAGAATGTTCGAGAAAATATTATTTGCTAAACTAGCAATGAAAAATAATTATAATATTTGCATTTCCTCATTACATCATGCTACGGAAAATTACTCGGTTACATAATTATTTATGAGAATATAACTTCTCCCCCTATAAGTTGAAAAATTCGGAGCTTATTGGTGACTAATTTTTCAGCAGTGTCCAATTCGATTTCGATGACGTTTGGGTCTCTTGACGTTGTGATTTGATTTGATTTTCAGGCTGATAATGTCTATGTTTTTTTTTACACAAATGAAAATTTTATAAATTACAATTAACAATAAATGATAAATTGATAAAATAAAAATGATAAAAATAGATTAAAATTGTCCAAACACTTTAAATTGTATCACTGTATTATTAAAAATTCTTCTTTTGGTTATTAAATTCACTTTAAATTTTGTTAAGTTCACTCAAATTGACTGTGGACAGTTCTAATGGTTTCACTTCTAAATTAGCACTGCGAGTTCCTTTGTTTTGATGTCGAATACTTCAAAGAATTTTTGTTTCGGAACTTCGTAACTTGATGTCCTTTAATTTTAACTCGCGGAATTTAGGTAATTCGATCACATATGTTCCTTTTAATAGAATGTTTTCTTTTTAATTTTTATACTTTTGAATGTCCAATAATCGGTTTTGTTGATATAACTATCCATTTTCCATTTTTGAATTTTGACGTTGTTTAATTTAATGGTTTTTATTGACATTAGTTTTCGAAATTGGAGTAATATTGCTCAACTACGATAAGGAAGTTTGAATTTGGAAGGATCATTTTAAAGTTGTTTTCGGAAGTAGGAGTTAATAAAGGATAAATTTGAAGATAGTCATATTTTTCAATTTCAACAATTGGAATATCGAATAGAAATATGTTTTAATTTAATTTTGAATAACTTTCAATATTAATAATTTTTCAAATAGTAAGATAATTTCTAATTTTGGTTCAAGTGGTAATTTATCGTTTACAAGTTTCATTTATTCTAAAAGGTTCATAAGTGCGATTATTTAATTATGAAAAACATTAATTTTTGCAAAACTAATTGCTATTTCCAAATTATTTAACAAGTTATTGATTATTCGAAAGTTATTTATTAATTCTGAAATTGTTGACATCATAAATTTAAAACTTGTTGATAGGTTATAATTTTGATTTCGATTGATTTTATAAATTCTTGTTTGTATTGATTTTTGACAGTGATGTTATGAAATGTAAGGTTTATGCAATGAAATTGTTTTCTAAAATGTGAAATTGATTTGTAAATAGGTTGCATATCAAAAATTTGGATAAACGTCCAAGATGAGAATTTTGATTTATTCATTTCCTAATTTATCCATTATTTCGGTAATATCGGGTATAGGATATTTGTCATTACTGTAATTTGGTTCATTTGCTGATGCTAGCATACTAGAAATCCGAAATGCAATTTGGTCTTTTTGATTCTTTTAAATGAATGATTTAAGATTTGTTATTTTGCTAATAATTGTTGTTTTAAAATTTACTTCAAATATTTGCGTCAGTTTGGTAAATGTATCTATAATCATTAAATATGCTTGTTAGTATAATTGAGTAAGTCCATATGTAAAATTTGAAAATTTGGGATTTTTGAAAATTTGGAATTTTAAGTTTTATGTTATTTATTTAAAATCATATATTGTGGAATTGCGTGAAAAAAGAAAAATTGCTGTTTTGTTTTTTGGAGGTACTAAAAGAGAGTATCGGTCAATATTGTGGTTACTTAATTTTTTCCTATTCCGGTTGTTGATTTTTAAAGTTTGTTTTGATTTATTTATAAATAATTTGAAATTTCTAAATCGTTTTCTTTTATTGTTATTAGTCAAAATTTTATTTACGTATTTATGATTTTTAACTATATTTTGTCTTGAAATTTATCAATTTTAAATAAGGCGATTTAATTAATTCTGATGATTTTAAATTTTGTTCCTTTGATTGAATTATTGTTTGTTGATTTTTGTAATGGTTATTTAATTTTTTTCTTTTTCGGTTATTGATTTTTAAAATTTGTTTCGATTTGTTTATAAATAATTTGAAATTTTTAAAATGTTTCTTTTTATTGTTATTAATCAAAATTTTATTTACTAGATATTGTCTTTTGAAAATTTGCTGTAATTTATTTAAAAATAATTTGAAATTTCTAAAATGTTTTCTTTTATTGTTGTTAATCGAAATTTTATTTATGTATTTGAAATTTCTAACCGGTTTTTGTTTTTGGAAATTTATCAGTTTTAAATGATGTGAATTTATTAATTCAAGTGGTTTCAAATTCTGATCTTCTGATTGAATTGATAATTTTTGTTCTAATTGAACTGGTAAATTCTGTTCTTCTAATTGAACAGGTAATTCTTGTTTTATTAATTGACTTATTGATTTTTGATTTTCTAACATTGTTTCTTGCAGTAAAGTTAATTTTCTATGATTTTAATCCATCAAAATTTCGTTATGCTTTTTAGAATTTAATAATTTATTTGTTTGAATGTCATTTAAATTAAATTTTGGATGTTCAAGATTATTAATATTAATTTTATTTGAATTTTCAATTTCCAAATTTGTTGTCTCTAAATTTTGTTTAATTAATTTATATTCTTGATATATTTTTGAAATTTGCTTTCGTAACATTTGCAATTCGATAACATTGTCAGCTATCAGGGGTTCACATTTTTGGTTGGTTCTTGATTTTTAAATTTATTTTGATTTAAATTTTGGTTAATTGGAAAGTCCGTGACATGTTCATTTATAGGATCAATAGTTGAATCAATTTTTTGAAAAACTTTATTTTCTCTCAAATTTGCGGATTCTAAAGAATTGATTGGTTTATGTGGGTGCGACAAATGATAATTTTCGATTGTGTTTAAATTTTTTGTGTTAGAAGTTTTAATGAACCGAGTTTGAAAAAGTGGTAATTTTGCTTGGGGCGTATCAAAGGTGTTATTTACAAAATTAAGTAGTACTTTTAGTTGTTTCAGCAAATCGTTTCCTATTAAACAGTCATATTTTTTTGAGAAATTAGAAATGTAAAATTTGCATTTTTCATTAATTTTGAAAACTTTAGGTAATGGGGTATATAAAATTTTGCTGTGTTGTGACAATCCACCCGAGGTCTGAATTTGAAAATTTTCGGTTTGTATGTAATTTTTAAAATATTTAGTTGCTAGTTCTGGATTTATTAAACTATATTTACTTCCCATTTCAATTAAAAATCTTGCTTGAATTTCTGGAATAAATATAAATAATTGATTTCGTTCTGTAGTGTCGTAGTCATCGGTATAATTTAAATTTATTATTTCGTTACTTTGAATTTTTTTTTTAAATTTTCGGATGATTCGGAATTTAAATTTTGCATTTGATTTCCACAACAATTTTGTTTAATATTTGGGAAATGTTGTTCATAGTTATCAAATTTTTGTGTGTTCACATTTTCGTGATATGATGCTTGCGAGTTATTTTGCATCGTTTTGCTGATTGTAGTTTTATTGTTATGAACTTCCATAGGTATCAATTTAAAGGTCGATGTTCTTGTTGGATTTCTCATTTGGAAATTTGAATTAATATTTTGAATGTTCGGTGTAAAATTAGGTTGATAATAATTAGTATTTTGAGGATTAATTCTGTTTTGATGAAAATTTTGAAAATTAGTGTTAAAATTTTGAGGATTCGGTTCAGGTTGAAATGAGTTATTGAAATTTCGATTTGGTGTTTGTTGATAATTATTTGGTCTAAAATTTTGAAAACGTGTGGTTTGTTGAGGATAATTTGGTTTAAAATTCTGGAAATTTGACATTTTATTTTGGAAAGTGAATGGATTTCATTTAAATTTATAAAATTATATCGAGTTATTAGCGTTTACGTTTTCTATTGTTATTTGCAATGATAAATTGTTAAATAATACAGAAATCTCAGTTCATTAACTTAGGTTTAAAAATAGAATGATGAATAAATCTTACTATGTTGAAACGGTCGAAGTCGGTAGTGTAACGTATGGCGTGGCCGAATACTTTACAAAAAGCTTCTGGTTTCACTTGCCTCTTTTGCGCTCGTGGATGTACTTGACGAAGCGGCGTAGCTCTGTATTTTTCATACCAAGTCCCGAGAGCTTGGGTTGCAACTGGTTGCATTCGTGGATTCTTTAATTGTACTTTACCTTGCTTTGTAATTATCACCGGAGGGCGCCAGACCCGAGTAAAGACTTTAGTTACCTTAGTCGTCTCTATCGAGATAAAAATCAACTCAAAATAAAATAAAAATACTTGCTTTGAACACACACACTTTTTAATGGAATTTAATATAAAATTAATGGTAAATAAGGTAGACAGTTTCTTGTTTATACACAGTGATTGAATAATAAAAAGTTGATAATTAAATATAAAAATTGATAATGGATTATAATAGTTGAACACAAATACATATATAAAATAATACAGCGAATCTATTTATGTCGCAGTGATGTCGTCAAGTTGATATTCGGGTGAACCTTTGCACGTGACTGGTGTGTCTATGAATTTTATTGCTTTATAAATTGTTAGCGATAAAAAGAACGCTCTATTTCTACACAAAAGCAGGAAAATACTAAATACACCTACTGAGGGTAGGTTACGATCAAATAAGCAGGTTATTATATTGTTAGCTACGTGCGTAGTGGAATGGTTAAACAATTCATACAGTAAGTAGTTCTTAAAGCTACTTACAGTTTCCTTTGGAATGATTACTTGGCTGCGCTGGATCAGATCTGATTGCACGCTCTCGATCCTGGTTAAAATCGTCAGGACCTTGATTGTTAAATGTTGACCTAAAAAGCAGTTAAGAACGCACATGTACAAAATTGTTAAACCCCATAAAAAGGTAGCTGTTATTCTGAATCATTTATAAAAAGCAATTAAATTCGTAAATGATATCACCAGGTTTGTATTTTGGTTCCCAGCTGTATTCGGGATATAGTTTATTGACGGCACACACAAATTTTGGAAAGCTTGGCAGATGGTCAACAGAACGAATGCCTTTGGTGTTCCAAAATGGCTGAAATATGTTCGTTGGCGGGTTTGCGAATTTTCGAACCTCTTCTTTATTGGAATTACTTGTAATTCACCGGTTTGCCCAAGGATATTAGGGTTGAATCGAATAATAAAACAGTTCACCTTAATACAATGGTTGCTGTGGATAGCAATTTGTCCGGATTCAGAAATGGAGTCGAAGCGGCTTCCCAACATATGGCGTTTCGGCAATTAAAATTGTCAGACTTGAAGATCGATTGTTAATCAATACGTATCTTATTGAATCTAAAAATAGCACTGCACTCGACCGTGTTACTTTACTTGTCATAGAACTGTAATTTTGGTTCGATAAAAACTGATCGAAAAACCAATAAACTTTAATAATTTGTAGGAGCTTAAAATTTCACGACTATACGGTTTGCTGGCGATTTGGTGAGAGAGATTGCCATTGCAATTCGCGTCCTCGCGTATTCGAGTTAAAAGTCAGTAACCTACTATATCGATATCTTAAAATATTTCCATTGATTATCGATGAAATGGATACGCAAAATGCAATGATCAATGGGTTACATACCCCGTAGGTGTTAATATTTGAGTTTCGGATTTAATTCATAATAATACATTAATAAAGAAAATAAAATTAGCTTTGTTTAACAAAACTCGTGAAATAAATCATACATAAATAAATTATTTAGCATAAAAGTTCATTGAAAAATTAATAAACCCTAAAAATAAAAAGAAAATTTTCATTTCCAAATTAAATTAACAGAAACCTGTTACAATGTGTAATTTAATTATAAAACGTAAATTATTTCTAAATTATTTTGCGTATATGAATATTTCCAATTTATATTAATTAATTATAGGTTTAATGTTAGGATCTAGGAATTTAATTTGAGCTTTTTTTTTACTCACGTTATAATATGTCTTCTTAATAATATTCTTGTCTTCTTAAAATTAGCTGGTTGTGGCGATTTTTATCCACTTGGTTTTCTTAAACTAGGGTTGTAGCGTTTTTTATCCACTTGGTTTCCTTAAACTAGGGTTGTGGCGTTTTTTATCCACTTGGTTCCAAATGTTGCGACGTTTTTAATTCGCTTCCAATTGGTTGTTTTACGGCCAGTTTTATCCGTAGTTTTTGCAGCTTCCGTGGTTTTTTGGAATCTTCAGACGATTTGAGTACTAATTTTTCCAAAAATTTCGAATCCGTTGCGACTGTGCCAGTTAACTTTAGGTTTTGTTTCACTTAATTTTTAAAAAAACACTTTCAAATTTTATTAATTTATTTTCTTTGAATATTAATTTCCACAATTTATTTAAACTTGCAGAGTTTCTGCTTGACTAATAATAACTTAAAAATTAATACTGAATGAAATCTAACCGACACAGGTTTTATGTGTTTTGCAAAATTTGTCCATTCAACGAATCTTATAATTTCTAGAATGTTCGAGAAAATATTATTTGCTAAACTAGCAATGAAAAATAATTATAATATTTGCATTTCCTCATTACATCATGCTACGGAAAATTACTCGGTTACATAATTATTTATGAGAATATAACTACCCAGGTAACACACTGTCGTCATAATGTCGTCAGTTATTGGTCATTATTCGTCGGCGACGTCATAGTGCCCAATAACTGACATACAAATGACGTCATTCTCAGCGACGACAATAGGACGACATTAAAGGCCGTCTTTATGACATCATTGTTTGGTCATTCTAAAGTATCGGTAAATCATCCGTTTTATTTTATAATATTGCGATGATGGTTATAATAATTTATATTATTAAACAGTTAATATATATTCTTTGAATCTGCGTTTCCATCACATTAAATACGATAATTAAAAGGAACTCTTTTACGTATTTTATGATTTCGAAACCACGTGTTTGAAAAACATTTTTTTCGCTTTTTTCCATTTTTTATTTCACGAAACACTGTAGAATAACATTCCAAACGTTACTGTAGAAGGATTTTTTGTTTGCATCAAAATTACTCACGTTTTTGCGATGTTTTCGGATTTTTTTGCGATGAATTTTTTAAATTCACGAAAAACATATTTTTTCCCTTTTTTGTAATTACTAGCTTAGTAAGAAGACAAAGAATCATTGAAAACACTTGAAAATTAAAAAAAAATGTCAATCGAGTCGAGTACAAAAATCGAGTACAGCCCTCCCCGCTGGGCAATAATTACAAGTTGCGATGAAAATTTTTTCGATTTTGCGATGAAAATTTTAGTCATTTTTTTCGCTTTTTTCAATTTTTTTATTTCACGAATCCCACTAGAATTACATTCCAAGCATTACTGTAGAAGGAAATAATTTTAGCAACAAAATTACTAATTTTAACGAACGTTTTCAAAAAAGAATAAATCCCGGGTCAATTACTCTCGACACTTAGCATATATACAAAATTCAAAACTAACTTCGTAAGCTGGCTTGTGATGCTTGGACACGTTTCGTACGAGTTCACCACAAGTCTCGCGAGGGGAGATTTATTCGCTTATTTCTTCTAAGTCCCACGGAAGATATACCCGTTTGTCCGAAATCTCGAAAAATCCGGGCTCCAGATTGGTCGATGGTTAGCGAGGTGCATACTCCTCAGTTATCAGCAAGTCAAAAAATCCGGCCTTGTGATTGGTCCAAACCCCGAGAAGGATGCCAATGATTGGGCATATACTGGTAGCCGGCGTTGCGCCAACCCTGGACGCCAACCGTAGGACCGAGGTTCCATTACATTTAACCCGGGAATTATAATTATAATTCACTTTGAACCAACGAACAATTATAATTGTCCGTTGGTTCAAAAATGGTTCATCGTTTTTGTGCCGATGAAATTTCTAAAATAAAATAAAATTTTATTTTTTTTCCACCTTTTTAGTACCACTTCCTGTTTTTGACAAGGGATATTTTAAAAAGAAATTGTTTTACCTTGTTTTACGTCATTTATATTAAATAACGGGACGTCGAGTAATGTACTAGATTGGTCATTAGTGACGTCGCAAGTGACGTACAAGGTTCGTCATCAGTTGACGTCTTTAGGCTGTTACATACGCCGGTCATATTGTCGTCATTAATGACGTCCTTGATGACGTCTTCATTGGTACTATACTGACCAATAATTGACGACATTATGACGACAGTGTGTTTCCTGGGATATGAAACGGATTGCAGCAAATCTATAAAAATTAGTTATTCGGTCTATATTATTATTTTTTTTAATCTATCAATTATGTTTTTTTAATGTAGAAACTACTTCATTGTATTTAATAAATTATATCATTGGGTCTAGAAATTAATGCTTTAAAAATAAGAAATTAGTTTATGAAACCTATGAAAATATTCATTTTATTTTATGAAAGTAGTTATTTGAATTTATAAAACTTCTTCTTCCTATTTATGAAATTAGATTATCGGGACTATGAAATTGATGTTTAATTTGTAAAACATTACTTTATCAAATCTAAAACAATACTTGGTTGAATTTATTAAATTTATTTATAGGATTTATAAAACTTCCTTTTTCTATTTATGAAATTGATGTTTAATTTGTAAAACATTACTTTATCAAATCTAAAACAATACTTGGTTGAGTTTATTAAATTTATTTATAGAATTTATAAAACTTCCTCTTTCTATTTATGAAATTAGATTATCGGGACTATGAAATTGATATTTAATTTGTAAAATATTATTTTATCAAATCTAAAACAATATTTGGTTGAGTTTATTAAATTTATTTATAGAGTTTATAAAACTTCCTCTTTCTATTTATGAAATTAGACTATCGGGACTATGATATTGATTTTTAATTTGTAAAACATTAATTTATCAAATCTAAGACAATATTTGGTTTAGTTTATTAAATTTATACGTCCAATTTATAAACTTTTTTGTTTATTCTATAAAAGTTGTTCATTGAATTTATAAAACTTTCTTGTAGTCACTAAACCAATGACAATAGTTCCAAATAATATAATAAATATTCATATCAACATGCTTTTATTTAATTAAAAAATTTAATGTTAATAGTTTTTAAACATTTACAAAATTACAAAATATCTTTATATAAATTCAAAATACATTTTTTAACTATCGACGTTTTTCCGATGGCGGAGTCTTCATTAATTTTGTAGAAAAACGTTTGCACGAAGTTCCAAAACGTCGTGGACTCTTTTGGGTATTCTAAGCGGAATAAATGCATCAATTTAAAAGAAATATCGATGGCTCGTACGATATTCTTAAAATTGTACCGAACACCCGCAAAGTACACATAATAATCCTGGCAATTAAAAATCGAGGACCCAATAACGAAGATTATAGGGTGTGCCTTTCGTTTAGAAGCGCCACAATACTCCATGATTTTTTCTTCCAGCGCTTCATGAGTAGGGCAAATCACAAGAAATGAATTCTGGGAATCAATTACGCTGAAACGGGTTACAAGTTTTTTGTTGCTTTTAGCATCCTTCTTTACTTCCCGTTGATACGGAACGAGCGCCCCGTGTAGTGCCCAAAACGTTACAACATCTGTTATATCTGAAAAACAAGTTATTCGACATTATTATTTGATAGAAATAATACATTGTTAATAATTACTTACCCTCGTTAGTATCATCAGATAATTCTGACAAGGTGGAGTTAATATCCTTATTTTTTATACTCCCTTTTCGTTTTAAGTATTGCAATATAGTATTGCGAAACTTTGCCCATGAAGATAATAATGCTTCACATGTTACATTACCTTCCATTAGTACTCCAAAATCACTATCAATCTGAAAATAATATAGAATTAAATAAAATCGTTCTTAATAATACCAAATTTTTCACTTACCAATCGACAAGCATCCGGTAACTTGTACTGGGGCCACTCAATAAATATTTCGTTAATCCCCAGTTTTTTGTCATGGATGTCATGAAGCCGTGTGCCACACGACGCCTTCCAGTGGCTGAGCATTGTTTCCGTGGTGGAAAATGTATCGTATTTCAGGGATGTTTTGATACACTCCCCTTCCTCTTCAGGCACTATTAAAATAAAATATAAATGTTAATATAATATTAAAAATTATCTAATTAAAAATCTTACCAAATGAAGTTCTTTTATTATCTTCTAATACTGGAATGACATTTATTAATTCCGCTCTTTTGTAAGACGACATTAGATTATTGTATTTAGTATAAATCCGATTGCGAGTTGAACTTGGGTAGTATAAAGACTGAAATTAAATTTTATTAATACTGTTTTTTTAATTAAATTGATATAATTTATTATATTATGACTATGTCGACTCTCGATAATTTGAACACTCGTTAATTTGAATCTCTCGATAATTTGGTAATAATTAATGGTAATTTGAAATTTTTCTCTGGTCCCTCGAGTTTCAATTTATCGAGAGTCGACTGTATATATAATATAGGATCTTTCAATAAGGACTTTTTATATTATAATAATAATAATATATATCTACTTACCTCTTCTTCACTTTCAAATCTTTCCACAATTTCTTTTACTACACTCCGAGAGTTGCTCATTGTCATTTTTATATTATTGTCAATAAAGTATCTCGCTATTAAATTTATGAGCTGTACTCGCTTACTTCTTCAAATATATCATTTTAGGCTTCTATATTTTCTTTTATATGCATCACACAGCTGGTTGCCAATGTGCGAACTGTTGAGTACGTCGGATAAAAATAGTTTTGCATTCATTTCGATGGATTTTTTAATTATTGCGTTTTGTTGAATTTCTTGCCGGAATTTACGATTTTTAAACTTTTTTGATCTAAGGTAAGTTTTATTTAGGGTTTACCCAAATAATTTTATTTAAAAACACTTAAAACTTTTTATTTCATTTATTTATTAAAACTTTTAAAACTTGAATTTTATTATTGAATTCTAACACTAACTATAAACTACTTGAACCAAGGTTCTTAATCTACTAACAATTCATTTTCTAGTTGAACTTTTGCAGACGTCAAAGAATTTGCAAATATGGCATTTCCCATGGGAAATGCTAGTTCAATAACATTAGACAAAGGAAGTATTTTTTATCTAATGTCACAGCATTCTATAGAATATAACTCCTCCCGTCTAAGTTGGGAAAATTTGGGACTTCAGTTTCTAATTTTTCTGAATCAATTGAATTTGGAATTGTATTTGTTTGTCCCTTTTTAGCTTTAGACTTCCTATATTTAATTATAATTTTACAAACTTTATAAATTATTAATACAAAAATTAAGAGGTATACAAAAATTGTCCAAATGCTTGTCGAATTGAAACGAATCACTGCACTTTTAATTAATTGCCTTTTGTTATCACTAAGTTCACTTTGAAAATTTTTAAATTCACTCAAGTCCAATTTTGACAATTCGATTGGTTTGGTGTAGAAATTATTATGTTGATCTTCTTTGAATGTTGAAATGTTGATGTTGGGAATCGTGATGATTTTTAATAATTCGTTGTTATTTTTTTGGTTTTTTAATTTAAAATTTCCGATTTTTAATTCACAATAATTTGGCAGTTCGATGGCGTATGTACCGTTTAGAAAAACATTTTCCTTTTCATCGTAGCACTTTTGGTGAGCCACTATTTGTTCCGTAGTTACAATTATCCACTTTCCGGGTGTTAACTTTTGAATTTTTAAACCAACGAATGTTGCGATTTGTTGTTTACAATTGGAGAATTTCTCGGTGTATCTCAAGAGCTGAACTTCGCATGGAGAATCGTAATTTTCCCTGATTTCTGATGGATTTTCTTCACACAGAAATTTGTTTCCAGTTATTATTTTACATTTTTCTTCAAAATTCGAGTAATAATGCTCATTTAGGATAAGAAATTTGGATTTAGGGAAGATTAATTTATAATGGTCATTTGTGAAAATTGGTAAAGGATACAATTGAAAATAATCGTAACTTTTAGTTTCTACAATTGGAATGCTAATCAAAAATATGATTCGGTTAAATTTAGTATAACTTTTAATTTCTAAAATGTTTTCGAAAAATAAAACGTTTTCCAATATTGGCTCGAAAGGTAACTTGGCGTCTCCCGTTTGATTGCTAATAAATTTTATTTCTTGTAAAAATTCGTTTGGTTGAATAATGTAATTGTAAAGGGTGTTTGTGTTAGCGAAACTGATTGCTATCTCTAAATTATTTAAAACGTTATTAATTATTTGAAGGGTATCGATTAGTTCTAAAATTATTTTATTTATCATTTGGAATTGATGATATTTTAAAAATTGAGTTTCAGTATTGTTAATGAATTCTAAAATTTTCGTGATTTTTGAATTTAAAAGATTTTGATTTTGTGCAAGTCTTGTTGATGTTTGATTGAAAATTGAGATTGTGTTTTGCATTAATGTTATTTGATCTTTAACAATAGTTCTAATGTTATTTTGGTTTCCAGTTAGATTTTCGATGGCTTGATCGTATTTAAGTGCATCTTTGTGATCTAAATTTCCGGTTACAATTTTTATTAGTGATCCTAATCCGTCAATTAATCCTCTTTTTCGTTTTTGTAAATGTATTAAAGGGTTTATTTGAAATATTTGTTTGTTTATTGAATTTGTTAAATGATCAACTAATTGGTGGGAGTTATAAAATTCTATTTTATGTTCGTTATCAATAGGAATATTATTGAATGTTGAATTTAAATTTTGGTACTGATTCTGTAGTTCATTAAAATGGTTTACTATTTGGGAAATATCAAAAATTTGTATAAAGGTCCATGTTGAAATTTGGTTTTGGGCGTTGCCTAATTTGACAGGTAAAAGTCCTGGATTGTCCGTAAATTTTCTGAAGGTGGGTTCGTTTGCTGTCACGAGCCAGAAACATCTGTAATAAAATTTGGTTTCTTTAATTCCCTTTTTTTTTTAAATGAATGAATTTGATTTGTTGAAATTTGAAAATTTGAATTGAAAATTGAATTTTTTTTTGTTGGTTTGGTAAATGCATCTATAAGTTGAATATGATTGTTAGTATAATTGAACAGGTCGATATTTAAAATTTGAAAATTTAGAATTTGAAAAATTTGGAATTATTAAGTTTATATTAATTATTTAAAATCGTTAACAATAATATATTTTTGCGGTGGTAATAGTAATGAGTAGCAATCGATGAAATGATTATTTAATTTTTTCCTCTTCCGATTATTGATTTTCAAAATTAGTAGTGATTTGTTTATAAAAAGGTGACAATTCCTGAAATGTTTTCTTTTAAAATTATTATTTGATTTTATATGTACGTGTTTGAAGTTTCTATTTAGGTTTCGTCTTTTGAAAATTTGTTGTAGTTTATTTAAAAATAATTTACAATTCCTAAAATATTTTCTTTTATTGTTGTTAATCGAAATTTTATTTATGTACTTGAAATTTCTAACCAGATTTTGTTTTTTGAAAGTTCGTTGTAATATATTTGAACTTAATTTGAAATTTCTAGAATGTTTTCTATTAGTCAAAATTTTATTTGCGTATTTAAGGTTTCTAGCCGGGTTTCGTTTTTGGGAATTTATTGAATGTGAATGAGTTAAATCAAGTAAATTCGAATTCTGATCTTTTGATTGATTTGATAATTTTTGATCTAATTGAACTGGTAAATTCTGTTCTTCCAATAGAACAGGTAATTCTTGTTCTTTTAATTTAATTGGTAAAATCCGTTCTTCTAATTGAATTATTGATTGTTGATCTTTTGACATTGATTTTTGCAGCAATATTAATTTTTTATCATTTTGATTAATCATAGTTTCTATCAAATTTTTTGAATTATTTAATTTCAACAACAATTTATTTGTTTGAATCTCATTAAAATTTAATTTTGGTTGTTCAAGATTATTGATAGATTTTTTATTTGAATTTCCAATTCCTAATTTTGTTGTCTCTAAATTTTGTTTAATTAATTGTTTGGGTTTTGAAAATTGGTTTTGCAACGCTTGCAATTCATTAATACTGTCAACTATTTCTTGATTTTTAGAATGATTTCGTTTAAAGTGTTTGTTAATTGGAATTTTTACAATATTTAAATTACCTTTTTGAAAAACTTTGTTTTTTCTACAATTTGTGGGTTTTAAAGAATTTATTAGGTCGTGTGGTTGCGAAGGTAAATGATAATTTTCGACGATATTTACGTTAAATGATCTTGATCGTCTTCCAATTGAAAATCCGGTGTTATTTGTTCTTCTTCGTGTAATTGATTTGTATAAATTTCGTTCGGAATTTCTTGTTCGAAATTACTGGGTGTTTCAGGGTCCAAATTTTGTAATTGATTTTCGTGGTAATTTTGTTCACAATTTGGAAGATATCGTTCGTATTCGTTTCCAAAATTTTGTGGGTTTACGTTTAAATGAAAATTAGGTTGTGTCATCGTTTTATTAATCGTTGTACGGTAACTATCTACATCCATAAGTGTAGGTTTAAAATTTGACGTTCTTGCTGAATTTCTTGTTTGAAGATTTGAATTATTATTTTGAGCGTTTGGTGTGAAATTTGGTTTAGGTCGGTAATAATTATTATTTTGAAGATTATATCTGTTTTGATAAAAATTTTGTAAGTTGGGTTTATTCTGAAATTGAGTGTTAGAATTATTAAAGTTCGATGTACTTTGGAAAGGCATGTTGTAATTTTGGAAATTTTGTTTATTTTCATAATTTGGCCTATAATTTTGAAAATTTGGTTTAAATGGTTTGTAATTTTGCGTTGGAATATTATTTGGTTTCTGAGTTTGCAAATTATTGTTTTGTTGCGTGTAATACAAGAAGTTCATTTCTTCCGTTACTAAATTTAATGCGTCTTCAATTGTTTTGGGATCTCTAAGCCTAATATTATTTTGAAGTTGTCCCGTTAATCCTCTAATAAATGTTTTTAATGCCAGATCATCGTAAGTTTTGATCTGCAATTTTTGTTCAATACTATTACTGGAGTCAATTTTGGTTAAAATTAGACTGCGAGCGTCTTGACATCTTATTCCGAAATTGTTAGGATTTTCATTCTTATGGGGTCTTAGCAAAATTAAATCTTGAATTAAGTTATATATATTTCTTTTGTCACTAAAATTTAACATCAAAATTTCTTTTAGCGATTTCCAATTATCGATTTCAGGTCTATTAGCGACTATTGTTAAAGCTCTGCCCGAAAGTTTTCCAAGAATTGCACGTATCAAAAATTGGTTTATAGGGTCGTCTACATTAGAATTATTTAAAAAACTGTCTATAAAATTTTCACATGCGCTTAAGAAAATGTTTAAGGTTAATGGGTTTCCATCATATGGTGTTATCGTGTCTAAGTATAGTCGTATAAACTGATAGCTAACAGCGGGGTTAGGTGAGGTTGGTGTCGTCATGTTACCTTTCTCTTCTGCGATTGTTAAATTTTGCAATGCGTTCGTTAATTCGTCGAACATAAAAAATTTTATTCTTACAAAATTTAAAAATTTAAATTACGTAATAAATTTAATTATTCTATTTCGCGCTTTTTTTTAATTCTAATTTATTTAATCTAATGTGAAATTTAAAATAAAGGTTTACTTTAAGCAAAATATTTGCTTATGTTAAATAAATTTTCGTTACGATTATTTTATTGTAATTCTAAACACTTAAAACTTTTTATTTCATTTATTTATTAAAACTTTTACAACTTGAATTTTATTATTGAATTCTAACACTAACTATAAACTACTTGAACCAAGGTTCTTAATCTACTAACAATTCATTTTCTAGTTGAACTTTTGCAGACGTCAAAGAATTTGCAAATATGGCATTTCCCATGGGAAATGCTAGTTCAATAACATTAGACAAAGGAAGAATTTTTTATCTAATGTCACAGCATTCTATAGAATATAACTAGGTATACTCAACTCTTTATATACTCTATATTTTTGGTTGGTATTTTGCATTTTTGTTTCATTATATTTTTAAATTGATTATACAGGGTGTTTGTTAAACATACGGCAAAAATTACTTTATTTAAAAAAAAAGGATTTATTAATTTATTAATAATTATTTATTGTATAAGAAAAGTCGTTTTAATATAATATTCAGCTTTTTATGGTATACCGATCTATAAACTATGGTTTGATGAATAATATTCTTTAACCCGAATCATTTTTTTGCCATTTGCAGTATTAATAATACTTAACGGCGGTCCTATTACATCCATTATGTTAATTATGTAAAATTCTTTTAATTCTGAAGGATCTAATACATGATGAGCTCGAAAGTGTGATTCATATTCAGTTTTATCAAGCCTTTGGCAAAATAAATATACAGAATCTCTTCTCTGAATTTCAACAATATTTAAAATGACATAGAGCTTTAAATTATTATCATTATATTTCGCTATATATAAATTCTTTTCGAAAGTAATCCCACGGTAAATGATTTTTGTGTACAGTTTTATATTGGTATCATCTTGAGAACAATTTAATTTATTACTAATAATTCGTATAAAACTATTTTCATTTACCTCATATTTTTTATCGAAAGTAAATTCACTAATATTTTGATCTTTTAGCAACAAGTGCGCAAATTTTAATTGAAATTTGTTTCCTAGCGTCAAACAAATATTTTTTCTGGAGGTAATTACACGAGAATACTGTTTAAACTGACGATGTTTAGTTTCAAACTTAAAACACCAAAATTTTCTAGGTGGTCCAGACATTTTTATCACAGTTGGATAATGAATCAAATTGTGAAATTTTGGTTTTAAATGATCATTAAACAATTCAACATACTGTTCGTTATGTTCTTTAATTTTAAGTTTTAAAATTTCACAATCAACGGTCGTCACTTCAAAACATAAAACAATATCAATTATATCAATTAATAATAAGATAAATCTCCATACTGGGTCATGCAGAGGTACTTTATCACCAATTATTAATGGGAAGAAGTAAAAATACATATCTACTATATAAGAATAAAAGAACCACGGTCTACACGTATGGTTGCGATACCCTTGAGTGAGGCCGAAAGCCGAACAACCACATCCGACATGGCTAAAGGCGGCCGGTATAGGCCGCCTGTGCCAGCTAGTATTAATTATAATTAGATTAGTGGAATTAAGTTCTTAACACCCCAATCCACGAAATATAGAAAATCAATTAATTACGGACGGCGGTCATGGCCTGATAGCGCGATCAACTGCTAACTTCCCGGTTGGACTCCGGGTACAGTCTAAAATTTCTTGACCGTCTTCCGTGCTTTTGGAGGGCACGTTAAGCCGTCGCACAGTGGGGCAAGAGAGCCAAAACGTGCTATTAAATGAAAAAATTAAATGCAATTTAGAGATTCCTGTCCATAATGTATGAATACACCACTAACCCACGCACACCAGAACACTACTAAATTTTCGGTGGGCCCTCCGTGACCCGGATTAGCGCGATTTTTCTCTACCGGAAGCATTTTTAAGAATTGAAATATTTAGTTTGAAACTTTGAAATTGAAGTATATTGTGACATTTTAGTAATTCTAAACTTGTATTAAAGAGCATGTAATTTATAAAAGTACGCTACGGAACGGTATTGTTGAAATCTGAAGTTTAATTAGTTTTTGGGCTTTTTGGTTATGTTTTAAAGCATATTGAACTTTGATTTTTTTTCCCTAATGGGTATTGAGTATAAGAAAACAGTCGCGTTTAAACATTGTACTAAATTTTACTAATCTCTTCGCTAGATACAATTTTGTTCATTTTCGGAAGCAATTCATACAGGGTGGTCCAAAAAAATTTAAAAGATAATCCATATAAGAAGATAATCCCTTTGAATATCACTATATAAGAATTATAAGAAACGGGTATATTTTTGCAAAGGTTTATTATTAATTAGTTATTTATTATATTACTAGATGATACCCCGTCCGAGGACGGGCAGCTAGAAGGACGGGCAGCTACCCAAGGTAACTTAAGTTGAATGAAGATTAAGGAAAGCTCTCAGTGCAATCCAAAAGCCATATGACCTTGGCTGCCTGCCCGTCCTTCTAGCTGCCCGTCCTCGGACGGGGTATCATCTAGTATAACAATAGATTCCCATGTTGATCGAGCGGTTGCGGAATCTTCACTTTTCCTTTATGACAGCTTGCAGTTGTTAAATTGTTTATCAACTGGACGCTCCTTGGCGAAATTCTTGGAGCCGCAGAACTGACAGATGGAATTCATTTCTCCACAATCGTGTCGAGTAACGTGAGATTCATCAAATCTCAATGCTCTTATTTGGAGTTGAATTGCTTGACTTTGGTATCGATTTTCTTTCTGTCGATGTATCGCATGGGATCGAGCGTTAGCAGCTTGCCGCGCTTGAGTTTCTTCTAATGTTTCACGTTGTTGACGTGTCGCATGGGATAGAGCGTTAGCAGCTTGCCGCGCTTGAGTTTCTTCTAATGTTTCACGTTGTTGACGTATCGCATGGGACCGAGCGTCAGCAGCTTGCCGCGCTTGAGTTTCTTCTAAAGTTTCACGTTGTTGACGTATCGCATGGGACCGAGCGTCAGCAGCTTGCCGCGCTTCAGTTTGTTCCAAAGTTTCACGTTGTCGACGTATCGCATGAGACCGAGCGTCAGCTTGTCGCTGTGATCGAAGCTGTTCTTCTGTGTTATTAGCTCTTGTACGTGCTTTTCTCTCACGATTCAATCGCCGTCGCTTTGCAGCAGGATTTTCAAAATTTTCATTATCCATTATGGAAGTTCACATAATGCTTTTTTGGAAATAGCTGTCATAATTTTTCACCGAATATAGGAAATTTAAATACGTTGATACGTTGATCTGTTTTTTCAATGCAGACCAAATATAAGTTATATTTTATTTACATAATTTTTCACCTATATAGGAAATTTAAATACGTTGATCCCTTGATATGTTGATCCGATGATACGTTGATCCGATGATACGATGATACGTTGATACGATGATACGTTGATACGTTGATCCGATGATACGTTGATCCGATGATACGTTGTGCGTTCGGTTCGGTTCGGTTTGCTTCGGGTATTTCCGTGGGACAGACAGAAAGAAAGAAAGAAAGACTTGGCCTTTTATAATAAGAGATATAGGAGAAATGTTGATCAAGAACAGAGAACTGGTTGATATCATGAGAGGTTGTAATGGCCCTAGAATAGACGAACAATTTAAGTTCTTGGACGAAGAGATGAAGAATCGAACAAAATGTGATGGAAAGCAATTTCAAGACTTGAAGCAAAAATTGGCACAATTTAAATGGCAATATAAATCTCGTTGGTTAAAGGCGTGCTATAGATAAATATTCATACAGAGCGATCTAAAAAAATTTTGTTGCTAAACCAAATAAGCTGTTTTTCGGTTAAGGAATATGATAAAATTGTATCTATCGATTTTTTTAAATACTACTAACAACCCTGAAAGTATATATCCAACTTAGAAATCCATTCAAACGGTATTTGATTTAATAGCACGTTTTAGCTCTCTTGCCCCACTGTGCGTCGGTCCCTCCGTGTTCAAAAACAGGGTGCAGGCACATCGAAAGCCAAGCCTAGCAAGCTACCTGAGATGTAAAAACAAAAAATGTTCATAGTACTAATTTATTACAAAAATTAATAAAGAACATGTCCTGGACCTATATTAAGAGAGACACTTCTTAATAAAAGTAGAAGAAGAATTAATTACATTTAATAAAATAGTTAATAATTTAAAGTAATTGATTCATTTTCAAAAATGGAAATCATTGAAAGTAAAATAAATTATATTTATATAATTATTCCATCACATGGATAATATTAGATCATACAGTTAAAAATAATTAATTTATTTTATGGATGAACATTTGTCGATAAAGTCTATGAAACTATAGTTTTTATATTTATAAAAAAATTCATAAATACAAAAATATTTTTACTGGAATGCTGTTCATATTCTCGATGAAACTATTTTTAAACACTATGAAATATTTTTAATGAAATGCACTTCGTTGAATTAATTATTATTATTATAAAAATTAATTAATTTAATTAAGTAATTAATATTAATTTAATACATTACCTTACAAAGTTTACGAATTTAATTCCTTAAATATAGAAAATCAATTAATTACATTTAATAAAATACTTAATAATTTCAATTAATTGATTCATATAGTAAAAAAATGGAAATCATTGAAAGTAAAAAAAAAGTTAATTGAATCTATCTAATTATTCCATCACATGTATAATTTTAGATCACACAGTTAAAAAAAATTAATTTATTATATGGGTGAACATTTGTTGATAAAGTCTATGAAACTAGTTTTTATATTGATAAAAAAAATTCATAAATACAAAAATTTTTTTACTGGAATGCTGTTCATAATCTCTATGAAACTATTTTTAAATACTATGAAATATTTTTAATGAAATGCATTTCATTGAATTGAAAAAAGGATCATAGATTTAAATAGTGCGTTTCATTGTGATTATAACAAACTCTATAAATTTAATAACTTTCATCAATGAATGCAGTTTCATTAATATCATACACAGCATTTTTTTCAGTGTAGGTATCTGAAAAAATAATTTTTATCCGATAATAAAGATACTAATCTGAAAATCTAAATGTTTTGTCACTAAAATTTACTTATATAGAATATTTTTTAAGTTGGTAACCCTCGGTTCCGAATTATCGGATTATCTGATATCACATTATAAAATTATGGCGACCAAAAATAACAACAACTTTTCACACCAGAAAAGTAGTTGTATGTATAGAAGCCTAGGAACCGCTGCTGAAGCACGTTCCAACTTGTTTGTATAAACCCTAGTGTTAGGCGTGGTACGAATGAGCTGGAGCGGTGGCAATATTTTCAAACAAGGATTGATTGTACTTTTAGAAATTTCATATATTTTTTATATCCATAATTTTATTTTCATAAAAAAAAACAATATCTTCTATATAAATAAACAAGGTGGAACTCGCTTTAGCGGCAGTTCTTAGGCTTCTATACAGCTACCTTTCTGGTGTGGAAAGTTGTTATTATCTGGTTATTTTTGATCACCATATAATGTAACATCACATAATCAGATAATCTGCACCAATTAAATTTTTTGCGATTGGTAATTATCATTTACTATATAAGTAATAACAATCAAACTTTTCCATTCTATTAGAAATTTTACTTCTCTGTAATGTATGGTCCTTTTTGTGAGGTGGACCAATCCTCTCTATTCTCTTTTATTTATAACTTAACTTCACTAACCACATCAATAAAAAATTATTTTTTCACATCAAAGTAAAACACGATTTGAAACGCTCTGTATGATTTTAAATTATGCGGACGGACAGACAGACGGACAGACACGGAGCCAGATCATAAGGCTTCTTGCTATACTTTGTATAGAAGCCTAAAAGTACACAGCAGTATCAACAGATCAACTTATCAACAGATCAACGTATCAACGTATTCCTATATAGCTGAAAAATTATGAAAATAAAATATAACTTATATTTGGTGTGCATTGAAAATAGATAATCTGCACTAAATATATTTTTGCGGTTGGTATTTATCATTTACTATATAATCAATAATAAGCAAACTTTTCCATTCCATCCGGAACTTTACTTCTCTGTAATGTACGATCCATTTCTTAAGGTCGATCAATCCTAATCTTTCTCTTTTATTTACAACTTAACTTCACCAATCACATCAAGCCACTGCTGTGGTTACAATAAAACCGGATCAACGTATCAACAGATCAACGTATCAACGGATCAACGTATCAACGTATCAACGTATCAACGTATCAACGTATCATCGTATCAACGTATCAACGTATCAACGTATCAACGTATCATCGTATCAACGTATCAACGTATCATCGTATCAACGTATCAACGTATTTAAATTTCCTATATAGGTGAAAAATTATGTAAATAAAATATAAATTATATTTGGTCTGCATTGAAAAAAAAGTTGTTATTTTTGGTCGCCATATTATTATAAGGTAATATCAGATAATCTGCACTAATTAAATTTTTGCGGTCACAATCACAATTTCGAAGGTTCTGATTAGATTTGAATTATGCGGACAGACAGACGGACAGACGCGGAGCCAGATCATAAGGGTTCTTGCTATACTTTGTATAGAAGCCTAACAAGTAGTTTATATAGGGAGACCTCTTTGAAAATATCTTTAACTTAGTAAATTTCTTTCGAACATTCGAACATCCGAAACAACGGATTAACAGATTAACGCAATACTATATAGACGAAGTATTTACAATATAACAACGTATCAGTTGATCAACGTTATGATTGGCTCTGAAACATGCGGACGGACACGAAGCCAGACCATAAGGCTTCTTTCTATACCTTGTATAGAAGCCTAAATAAGGCTTCTTGTTATACTTTGTATAGAAGCCTAAAAGTAGCGCACTGGCTACCCAGTTCTTAGACCTCTATACACACAGAGTATTTCCAACACGATTTGAAACGCTCTGTATGATTTTGAATTATGCGGACAGACGGACGGACAGACAGACGGACGGACAGACAGACAGACGGACACGGAGCTAGATCATAAGGCTTCTTGTTATACTTTGTATAGAAGCCTAAAATGAATGTGAAAACCTTTGTCACGGCATCACATGATAACGGCTGGACCGATTTTGTTAATTTTTTTTAAAAAGTGTTTGTAATAGTCCGTAGATGGTTCTTACGTAAAAAAAATTGGAAAAGTTGCCCGGGAAGTTGGAAAATTCAGGCAAAATTGAAAGTGCTTTTTATACCGTCAATAGGTGGCGCGACCTTAAGTACCTACAGAAGTAGGTAGGTAATTAAAGTACCTACTTTATTTCTATAGTGAAAACCATTGTCAAGGCATCACTTGATAACGGCTGGACCGATTTTGTTAATTTCTTTTTAAATTGTAATAGTCTGAAGAATCGTAGCTTTTGTTCACTTTGTACCACAAAGTGAATCAATTATCCGTTGGTTCAAAAATGGTTCATCGTTATTGCGCCGATGAACAATACTATTTTTTCATCTATACTATGATTTTTTATCTACAGTGGCGACTTGGACCGATTTTGTTATTTTTTTTTAATGTTCGTAATATATACTCCGAATAAGGTTGTTAGGTAATGAAATGCTGGAAAAGTTGTTCGGAAATTGGAAAATTCGGGTAAAACTGAAAGTTTATTTTAGTTAAATAAGTGATCAACAGATGGCGGCTCTAATTTGGAAGTCATAAAAAAATTACTTTAAAACCAAATGAAAACCACGAATAAATCAATATATTACCTCTATGATTACGCCTGTCAATTTATTTAGTAGCGCTATCTATTGATAATATGTTTATATTTGATCCGGTGATTGATATAAATCAGGCATATAATGCCGGTGTAGCACTACAAGGTTTGTTATTTTTTTTTTAATTAATTTGTAATTTGATTATTAGGTTTTGATTGGCGACACGGTAACCGTTAGTACGGCTCTGTCACATAGTGAGGTTTGATAACGTATTTTTGTTTTGTTCGCCTCAATACTGGGGTGATTTAGAAAAAAAGAAAATAAGGAAAAAAGCATTTTGCAAAAATTTACCTCGCGTAGGCGGTTCTCCCAGGGTGAGGCAATTGCTTTAATTCAATTCGTCTGTCGGGTCACCTTATGAAAAACTGAAAGTGCTTTTTTGATTCGACAGTAACAGTCACTCACCAACTTAAAGAATTAAATTTTGGTTGGTAATATTTCTAACTGGCATGTAGCTATATAAGATATACTTCATTGCATGGAATAAAATAAAACCAAAAGATTTAAAACGCTCAAAATAATACTGATAATTAAAACGAATTGAATGCCGCAAATAAGACGGAGTAATTTAGGTCGCAGAACTCGCAATGCTGCAACCCAAAGATATATTCGAAATAATCGAACTGCAGTGCAACGCGAGGAAAATGAAATTGAACGGAATAGTGCAAGAAGGCCAAGAAATGTTGCGTTGAATACTCATCGAGCTGCTTTCCGTTACAACGTGACAATTGATTACGGTGCAGACCAATCCGTTGCTATTGGATCCATGAGCGTTGTGTGCCCACATTTAAGGCATTGAAATACAAAACTGAAGCCCCTGGATTGTGTTGCGCAAGTGGAAAAGTCAAATTGGCGCCATTGGTCCCCCCACCAGAACCATTGCGCTCATTGGTTTCTGGAGCAAGCACAAATTCCAAACATTTCCTAACACAAATTCAGAAATACAACAGTTGTTTCCAAATGACTTCATTTTGCGCAGCAAATGTGGTGCGGGACAATTTCATGCCCACTTTCAAGGTTATCATTACACAATCTTATTTAAAGATTATTTGACAACAACACTATTAACATACATTAACATTTACAGATTCAAGGACAAATATATCATCGAGCAGGTTCGCTATTGCCGCCTCCGGATGCAGGCTTTAAATTTCTGCAGATTTGTTTCATGGGAAATTCACCACAAGAAGTAGATCAACGTTGTGCACACAACAGTTCGGTGAAAAGACCAATCGTGGAACAACTTCAAACTTTTTTTCATCAACACAATGAATTGATTGCATTGTTTAAAACCGCACTGGACCGCATGCCAACTGATAATCACAAAATTGTAATCAGAGCCGATAGGACGCCTGCGGGAAAACACGCAAGACGTTTCAATGCGCCAACAATTGATGATGTCGCCATTGTCGTCGTTGGAGAAAATTTGGAATCACGTGATATCGTTCTGCAACGGCGAAACGATCAGCTGCAGCGTGTGTACGAAACGCACCGATCATATGATGCGTTACAATATCCCATCATATTTTGGCAAGGTGAAGACGGTTATGATTTCTCGCACAAGATGGTAAATCCGCTTACAGGCGCTGAAACGAACAAAAAAGTCAGTTCAATGAACTACTATTCATATCGATTGATGGTTCGTGAAAATGAGGACAATCACATATTGAAATGTCGCCGTCTATTTCACCAATATGCTGTCGATATGTACGTCAAAATTGAAACTGAACGGTTGCTATTTATCAGATTGAACCAGACAAACCTCCGTTCTGAAGAGTATATTCACCTTCGAGATGCCATCAATACTGACGGAAACGCACAGAATATTGGCCGCATGACGATTCTCCCAGCAACGTACGTCGGAAGTCCACGACATATGCATGAATACGCTCAAGATGCCATGTCCTATGTTCGCCATTACGGCACACCAGATTTGTTCATCACGTTCACTTGCAATCCGCAGTGGATAGAAATTCGACACGAGTTATTCCCTGGCCAATCACCCAAACATTGTTCCCAAACATTGCTCAAAATTACAAAAACCATATTTGGTTGAGCGAATGTGCTATATTGGCTGCGAAAAACATTGATGTCAACGAATTAATTGTAATACGTTTGGTATTTGCGACGACCAAATAGGTCGCAAGGTCATTATGCGGATTGGATCTAAAAAAATACATGTAGGCAAATATAAGAAATTTGGGCAGGACAACGTCTGCCGGGTCAGCTAGTATAGGAATAAATTGTATTATGTTAATGGACAATAACAATATGACATTTTTATGATGTACCTACCGAGATATTTATTACCTTTATTACTTTTAGGCTTCTATACAAAGTATAACAAGAAGCCTTATGATCTAGCTCCGTGTCCGTCTGTCTGTCCGTCCGTCTGTCTGTCCGTCCGTCTGTCCGCATAATTCAAAATCATACAGAGCGTTTCAAATCGTGTTGGAAATACTCTGTGTGTATAGAGGTCTAAGAACTGGGTAGCCAGTGCGCTACTTTTAGGCTTCTATACAAAGTATAACAAGAAGCCTTATTTAGGCTTCTATACAAGGTATAGAAAGAAGCCTTATGGTCTGGCTTCGTGTCCGTCCGCATGTTTCAGAGCCAATCATAACGTTGATCAACTGATACGTTGTTATATTGTAAATACTTCGTCTATATAGTATTGCGTTAATCTGTTAATCCGTTGTTTCGGATGTTCGAATGTTCGAAAGAAATTTACTAAGTTAAAGATATTTTCAAAGAGGTCTCCCTATATAAACTACTTGTTAGGCTTCTATACAAAGTATAGCAAGAACCCTTATGATCTGGCTCCGCGTCTGTTTGTTTATTTATTTAATGTTGTTCTCATCTCTTATTATAAAAGGCCAAGTCCTTCCTTCCTTCTGTCTGTCCCACGGAAATACCCGAAGCAAACCGAACCGAACGCATAACGGATAATTTCATAACCAATCGGATAAACGTATCATCGTATCATCGGATCAACGTATTTAAATTTCCTATATAGGTGAAAAATCTCTTATTATAAAAGGCCAAGTCCTTCCTTCCTTCCTTCCTTCTGTCTGTCCCACGGAAATACCCGAAGCAAACCGAACCGAACGCATAACGGATAATTTCATAACCAATCGGATGAACGTATCATCGTATCAACGTATCATCGGATCAACGTATCATCGGATCAACGTATCGCATGGGACCGAGCGTCAGCAGCTTGCCGCGCTTGAGTTTCTTCTAAAGTTTCACGTTGTTGACGTATCGCATGGGACCGAGCGTCAGCAGCTTGCCGCGCTTGAGTTTGTTCCAAAGTTTCACGTTGTCGACGTATCGCATGAGACCGAGCGTTAGCTTGTCGCTGTGATCGAAGCTGTTCTTCTGTGTTATTAGCTCTTGTACGTGCTTTTCTCTCACGATTCAATCGTCGTCGCTTTGCAGCAGGATTTTCAAAATTTTCATTATCCATTATGGAAGTTCATGCTTTTTTGGAAATAGACTTACCTATATAGACAAAATGATACGATGATACGTTGATCCGATGATACGTGGATACGATGATACGTTGATACGATGATACGTTGATCCGATGATACGATGATACGTTGATACGATGATACGTTGATACGATGATACGTTGATACGATGATACGTTGATCCGATGATACGTTGATCCGATGATACGTTGTGCGTTCGGTTCGGTTCGGTTTGCTTCGGGTATTTCCGTGGGACGGACAGAAAGAAAGAAAGAAAGAAAGACTTGGCCTTTTATAATAAGAGATACTTCGTCTATATAGTATTGCGTTAATCTGTTAATCCGGTGTTTCGATTCGCTAATGCAATTTACAAATACGCAAATGTTCGAAAGAAATTTACTAAGTTAAAGATATTTTCAAAGAGGTCTCCCTATATAAACTACTTGTTAGGCTTCTATACAAAGTATAGCAAGAACCCTTATGATCTGGCTCCGCGTCTGTCCGTCTGTCTGTCCGCATAATTCAAATCTAATCAGAACCTTCGAAATTGTGATTGTGACCGCAAAAATTTAATTAGTGCAGATTATCTGATATTACATTATAATAATACAAGGTGGAACTCGCTTTAGCGGCAGTTCTTAGGCTTCTATACAGCTACCTTTCTGGTGTGGAAAGTTGTTATTATCTGGTTATTTTTGGTCGCCATATAATGTAACATCACATAATCAGATAATCTGCACTAATTATTTATTATTTTATTTTAACAACAGCAGTGGCTTGATGTGGATAGTGAAGTTAAGTTGTAAATAAAAGAGAAGGAAGAGGATGGATCCACCTCAAAAAATGGACCGGAAATTACGCGAATTTCGAAAGCGAAAGCAAATTGCCAACATGACCCCTTCGCAAATATTACATCGTTCACGTAGTCATGCAATTCGCCGACAAAATCCACGAAGTAAAAACGCAGCTGTTCTTGAAGTAGGTAACGTTGTAGAACCAAATGTCGACGTTCATAACGGTAGTTTTACACTACCAGAAAAGTACACTACCACAACTACCAGAAAAGTAGTTGTATTTTATTTTACTTTGATGTGAAAAAATAATTTTTTAATGATGTGGTTAGTGAAGTTAAGTTGTAAATAAAAGAGAAAGGAGAGGATTGGTCCACCTCAAAAAAGGACCAAACATTACAGAGAAGTAAAGTTTCGAATAGAATGGAAAAGTTTGATTGTTATTACTTATATAGTAAATGATAATTACCAACCGCAAAAAATTTAATTGGTGCAGATTATCTGATTATGTGATGTTACATTATATGGCGATCAAAACTAACCAGATAATAACAACTTTCCACACCAGAAAGGTAGCTGTATAGAAGCCTAAGAACTGCCGCTAAAGCGAGTTCCACCTTGTTTATATCTGTGGTAATTCTGATAATCTGAATTTTTAATACCTACCAAGCTAAAAAATATTCTAGTATAGTATAAGTAAAATTTAGTGACAATAAGAGATTTCGATTATCAGATTAGTATCTTTATTATCGGATAAAAAATTATTTTTTCACATAAAAGCAAAAGAATAGCATTTTAAGTTCAAATATAAATCTCAGAATATTTCATTTCTTAAATCTGTTGTATAGAAGCCTAGGAACCGCTGCTAAAGCAAGTTCCAACTTGTTTCTTTTTCTGTTCGGCAGCAATCAGTTTCTCCACTCTTTTTCTGTTTCTTATACGTTTTGCCGCCACTTTTTTTTCGCAATATTTAAATCAATTTTACGCATTCCATTGCTGCTAAACTCACGAAGTGCCTCCTTTAACGAATTAATAGTAGCTCGTTTGAATTCTTCTCTGACTTCAAAATCTTCGTATTTTCCGAACGATAAGTCCCTCTTTAGCGCCTGTTCCACATCCTTTATTAATTCACCTGAAAACATTTTTCGTTGACGTTCAACACTTATTATTTCGTTATAATGTAATTCTGCTTATATAGTAATTTTGAGTAGGATAATCGGATTAACTTATCCGATGATACGTTGATCCGATGATGCGTTGATACGATGATACGTTGATACGATGATACGTTCATCCGATGATACGTTGATCCGATGATACGTTGATCCGATGATACGTTGATGTTCGGTTTGCTTCGGGTATTTCCGTGGGACAGACAGAAGGACTTGGCCTTTTATAATAAGAGATTTGGTATGCATTGAAAAAAACAGTACAACATATCAACGGATCAACGTATTTAAATTTCCTATATAGGTGAAAAATTATGTAAATAAAATACGTATAACTTATATTTGGTCTGCATTGAAAAAACATGCGGACGGACACGAAGCCAGACCATAAGGCTTCTTTCTATACCTTGTATAGAAGCCTAAAAGTAGCGCACTGGCTACCCAGTTCATAGACCTCTATACACACAGAGTATTTCCAATACGATTTGAAACGCTCTGTATGATTTTGAATTATGCGGACGGACAGACAGAAAGACAGACAGACGGACACGGAGCCAGATCATAAGGCTTCTTGCTATACTTTGTATAGAAGCCTAAAAGGGAGGAAAAATTGGCTGCTGCCTATATGAAGAAGAAACAGAAAGAAGAACAGGAATTGGCAATATCGCTGCGTGCTTTCGAACATGTATTTGTATTGCCTACATGTATTTTTTAGATCCAATCCGCATAATGGCTTTGCGACTTATTTGGTCATCGCAAATACCAAACGTATTAAAAAAGGATTAAATAAATAAATTAATAAAAAATACAAATCAAGGTTTAATAAAAAAAAAGTTTAACAAAACTGTTTAGTATTCACAAAAACCACAATAATTTCTAATTTTACTTTATTTTATTTTTGCCAATTACTCTTGTTCTTTGTGTTCTTCCTTTTCCTCCTCCCCTTCGTCTTCTAATAAGGAATTTTCGAAAGCACGCAGCGATATTGCCAACTCCTGTTCTTCTTACATACATACATTGAATTTTATATATATAGATATCGTTCGTTAATACGTTGATCCGTTGAAACGTTGATTCGTTGATCCGCACTAACGTTGGTCAAGCTAATACAGCGCTTGACCAAAGTTCGCGGCAAGATTCTAAAGTAGCCTATGTTTTTTGTAGCATTGTAAATAGCTTCTACACCAAATTTGGTAGAGATTGGTCAGACGGTGTAGAATTGTATAGAAAACATACATACATACATACATACATACATACATTGAATTTTATATATATAGATGGCGACCAAAAATAACAACTTTTTTTTCAATGCAGACCAAATATAAATTATATTTTATTTACATAATTTTTCACCTATATAGGAAATTTAAATACGTTGATACGTTGATACGATGATACGTTGATACATTGATACGATGATACGTTGATACGTTGATACGTTGATACGTTGATACGATGATACGTTGATACGTTGATACGTTGATCCGGTTTTATTGTAACCACAGCAGTGGCTTGATGTGATTGGTGAAGTTAAGTTGTAAATAAAAGAGAAAGATTAGGATTGATCGACCTTAAGAAATGGATCGTACATTACAGAGAAGTAAAGTTCCGGATGGAATGGAAAAGTTTGCTTATTATTGATTATATAGTAAATGATAAATACCAACCGCAAAAATATATTTAGTGCAGATTATCTATTTTCAATGCACACCAAATATAAGTTATATTTTATTTTCATAATTTTTCACCTATATAGGAAATTTAAATACGTTGATACGTTGATACGTTGATCTGTTGATAAGTTGATCTGTTGATACTGCTGTGTACTTTTTATCATAAATTGTACACCTCGGGTTTTGTCTTGGGCGCCACTTTCAAATGAAAGAAAATTTTATAAATTAGTAAATAATTAAGTTTCCGAGGGTCCAACTTTACAAAAAAACAAGGTGGAACTCGCTTTAGCGGCAGTTCTTAGTCTTCTATACAGCTACCTTTCTGGTGTGGAAAGTTGTTATTATCTGGTTATTTTTGGTCGCCATATAATGTAACATCACATAATCAGATAATCTGCACTAATTATTTATTATTTTATTTTAACCACAGCAGTGGCTTGATGTGGATAGTGAAGTTAAGTTGTAAATAAAAGAGAAGGAAGAGGATGGATCCACCTCAAAAAATGGACCGGAAATTACGCAAATTTCGAAAGCGAAAACAAATTGCCAATATGACGTCAGAACAAATTATTCAACATCGCGAAAGAAATCAAATTGCCAACATGACGTCAGAACAAATTGAACAAAATCGCAAACGAAAGCAAATTGCCAACATGACCCCTTCGAAAATATTACATCGTTCACGTAGTCATGCAATTCGCCGACAAAATCCACGAAGTAAAAACGCAGCTGTTCTTGAAGTAGGTAACGTTGTAGAACCAATTGTCGACGTTCATAACGGTAGTTTTACACTACCAGAAAAGTACACTACCACAACTACCAGAAAAGTAGTTGTATTTTATTTTACTTTGATGTGAAAAAATAATTTTTTAATGATGTGGTTAGTGAAGTTAAGTTGTAAATAAAAGAGAAAGGAGAGGATTGGTCCACCTCAAAAAAGGACTAAACATTACAGAGAAGTAAAGTTTCGAATAGAATGGAAAAGTTTGATTGTTATTACTTATATAGTAAATGATAATTACCAACCGCAAAAAATTTAATTGGTGCAGATTATCTGATTATGTGATGTTACATTATATGGCGATCAAAACTAACCAGATAATAACAACTTTCCACACCAGAAAGGTAGCTGTATAGAAGCCTAAGAACTGCCGCTAAAGCGAGTTCCACCTTGTTTTTAAATAACTTTGCAGTAAATGCAATAAGTATAGGTACTTTATAATTTAACACGCAATAAAGTTAGTAAGTATATGTTTGCATAATATAGAGAACAATAATTCATGTTAAGTTGTAGTAGAAACTTTTAGAATTTTTCATCGGCGTTTTACTTAACATCAATAACACTTAACATCAATTAAGTAAAACCTTCAGCTAGGTTAATCCACAGTATGTAGATGTTCACCAGAGGGCTGAGCTAAGAAATTTCGTCGAGTCCGTGAACTTCCTGTATTTTCGTTTCTATACCCATTTAGCTTTCGAGATATTAAAAAAAAATTTTGGGGGACCTGGTGAAATCGTAGCCAACCATCCATTGCGAATTTTGAATTCAAAATATTCTAAATCATTTGTACCTGTTTGTATCCTTTTTTATTTTTGTCTCTACCTCTAAAAATACACTGGCGCGCTAAACGCATTAATGAAATTGTCAATTTATAAGGTTGAAGCAAATAAATGGATTTTTCGATTCGATTTCTTGTTCATTATCCATTACAAAGGAAGGCCTGTTAACCTGTTAATCGCTTAACAATTCTTTAAAGTGTTCCTCTCAAATTTGCTTTATTCTTTCTACGTCATCTCCTAGTTTTCCCTGCTTGTATCTCATTGCTCTTATTTTCATTTTGTGTCCTACTCTCTGTCATTCCAACTTCATGTAAAACTGTTGGTTGTTGCTTCGATTATTGCTTGTTTCAATGTCTTCCATTAATTATTTAATCCATAAGTTCTTCTTCTTTTCATATATATTGTGTTAGCTGTATTTCTGCTTTCCTTATATCGCTCCAGAGCTTCGGATTCGTTTGTTAATATTCATCTTGCTCTTGTTTCGTTTTTTTATTTACTGAATTCTTTACATTCTACATCGTAATACTCGATGTATTTTTTTGACTCTTCATATCCCATTACATGTTTCGCACTCGATCTCACACTCATTGTGTAACGAATTTTTGTCTCCAAATTCGTTCCCAATATTCATTTAATTGGCACTTCTCGCTCCATCTAACAGTCGAACTGGGAAGAGAGATTGGGATAAGGAAAGCATTGGAATCGGCGCAATAAGAGACTCTGGTCAGGGCTGTCGAGCCGAAAGGTTGTGTTTTTCGAGTGCATTCGATGAAGTGATAGTGGAATCAAGTTTTTTTTTTTTTTTTGATAATTTTAATTACTGGATCAACAATACATAAATTGTTATACACAGTATTTATGACACATATAATATATTTAATCAGTTATCATCGAGAATAACATAACATCTCCATTATTAATCACAATAGATGTTGTTCGGCATTTTTCTTTTTAGTCGGGTATGTATTATTGTTTGTCCAATTTGATAGTGAGAAGCTCCTTCACAGTTGTCCAATCGTGCGTAAAAACGCAATGTGAATTTTTTAACGTATTCACGTATTGTTGGAATGGCTAGTTCAGCATGAAGCTGTTCATTACGTACAAACCATGGTGAGTTTGTAATTATTCTCATGATTTTATTTTGGAATATTTGGAGTTTCTTTAGGGTTGTCGGTGAAGCATTTCCCCACACTTCACATCCATACATTAATAGTGATCTTATTAAAGATTTGTATAATAGTAAAGAGCACTTGATTTGAAGTTTAGATTTTCTATTAATTAGTGGATATAATTGGGCTAGTCTTGCATTTGTTTGTTGCAGTTTATTGTTGATGTGGTATTTCCAGCTAAGACGATAGTCGAGATAAACTCCCAAATATTTCACTGCATTTTCTTTCGGATTCCATATGATTGGTTTGTTGTTTATTGTTATATTCGGTGGTTGGTGTACTCGTCTTAGGGTAAATATTTTGGCTTCGCATTTTGATTCATTTAATGTGATGTTCCATTGTGTGAACCAATTACAAAGTACATCAATGGAGGATTGTAGTTTACTTATTGATGCGCAAAGAGACCAATCTTGAGTGATAATTGCGGTATCATCGGCAAACATAGCTAAGTCTGAGTTGGTTTGTGGCATGTCGCTTGTAAATATGTTGAATACAACTGGTCCCAAGATGCTACCTTGAGGTACTCCTGATAATATTGCTTTAGTAGTTGATAAAGTGTTGTTTATATTGACATGAAAGGTTCTATCGTCCAAAAACGAACATATGCATTTTATGTAGGATGGTATATCTAATTTCAGGATCTTATATTTCAAACCTTCTTGCCATACACGATCAAAAGCCTGTGCAATATCGAAAAATGCTACTGTAGTGTATTGTTTGTTTTCATAACCTCTCTCAATAATTTCTGAAATTCTTGCTAGTTGATGGCTTGCGCTATGGCCTTTACTTGCAAAGTTTCTGCTGTTTTCGTAGTCGTCAAGTTTTTGTAGTAGTCGTGAAAAAGTGGATTTATTAGATTTAAAAGACTCGGCAAATCTTCTTTCTTCTCTTTGGTAATAGGAAGCTTTTCTGAATATTGTTGTGTTGCCATTAAATTTACATTAGACCCACGGCGTGTTCGTCCTTGTCGAATGAAGAAGATCCTTCTGAAGGGTTCTTCAAGGTCTAAAGTGGTTTTAAACAACATTGTACCTATTTCTTCATCTTTGCAGAACCTTAACCACTGTACATTATGCCATATGAATTTATAACATCTTTCGTCTTAAGATGCAACTCTTCGGCATACAGTTTTTTTTTAAATCCAAGAAATCCTCTTGAATCATTTCGACTACAACAAAGGCATTATTTTTACCGACTGTTCGAATTAATTGGGACCAATCGCGGGGGTGATGTATATCCATTCTAGTTTTCTTCTATTTCTTTTCTTCACAGCTCATAGCATAGCATGCGCTGTATCGCATTCCATATGCGAATGCCCGCTCACCATGAATTTGTGATCTATGCAAGATAACGTAGATGTATGTAATGCAGAAAAGCACATAGCTGCAATATGTGAATTTCTAATCTGTCCAGTACAGGTGTCGGAATACATAGTTATGGTGGATACTTCCGGTGGTAACTGGTGAAGATATTTAAATAGGCACGATCCGATCTGGTTCCCGCCTCGACCAGCAATAATTTCGTCCTACATAAAATTGCTAGCTATTCCTGTGGCTCCATAATGTACTGTCAAATTATATACAGCCAGCTGACGCTTATAAAACATAATGTTTGTTTGTAAGTGTGGTGTTTGTAAGACTTGCAGCAAATCGAAAGTAACCATTCGTTTTGTGTTGTCCAGTTTTGCGTCTTCTTTATCTTTAGCTTTTGATTCAAAGTGAGCGGTGAACTAATTACATTGCATTTTATTAAAACAGGTAGTGTAAAAATGTACACTAAATCAGGTGGTCCTGTATGGACCTGTAAATATAACCTCATGGAAGTTACTGAAAATTGTGTGACTTAAGCGTCATTCACATCCACTTTACGTAATGTAAGACATAACATAACGTTATGTTTGACCAATGAAATGCGTTTATTACTCGGGCTATTGTCGTTTTCCGAGTAATAAGCGCATTTCATTGGTCAAACATAACGTTATGTTATGTCTTACGTTACGTAAAGTGGATGTGAATGACGCTTAAACAATTCACAGCACGTTGAAATTTAAAATTTTGAAAAATGAAAATGAACGAGGCTGCACTCCCAGACCACCTCAGTAAAGCCTTATTCACAACCTCTAAATTAGCCGTAGAATTAGTAGTTACAATTAGACGTAGAAGTTTGGCGGACTTAAACATAATATGCGGTTGTTCACAACCTCGAAATTAGTACTTAACACCAAATTAGTAATTACTACGTAACGCAGAACCATGCAAGGTTCAAGCTTTTTACGTAAATTAGTCGCCAAGTCGCTACTGCGCATGCTTCAAAATCTATTAACTTTTGTGACCTAAATTACATTTAATATTCAAACTATAACGCTATGAATCGATGACTTTTGTTGGGGAAATTATTAGCTGTAGTATTGGGTTATTTCTATGTCCGGCGTAGAGAAACTGGAAATACTCGAATTTGCTAATTTGCACGTAAATTATGGCATTGTGAATGCTGCCAAAATATTAATTTATGTTGAAATTTTGAGTACTAATTTATGTACTAATTCTACGGCTAATTTAGAGGTTGTGAATAAGGCTTAATACTCCCTTGCAGTTTGACCGCATACTCTCGTTGTATGAGCATCCCAAACAGTATCAAACTTAAGTACAAGGTACTATACTAGGTTAAATTAAAAAGTTTTCCAAATTAATTTCCAGCTCACTAATTTCAATCAATAGATTTTAATAATGTAATTTCTTCTTTTTATCCAATTCAAACTCAAACACAATTTTACTTATTTATTTGATTAAATTTCTGTTTCCATCAAAATAAAATATTAAAACCCATTTTCAAAAATTACTTCTTCAAAAATTATTATTGTAAGCGCGACTCGACTCACGTCGATCCCATTACATGGCCCTGGCGTGAGTGCTGACGTCCTATTCAATACCAACACCATTATAAAATTATAAAAAAATGCCATGCTTTTTTGCCAGAACTTTGCCATGCTCTGGGAAAATAATATTGTTATATAAATTCATTTAGGAGTTACAAATGTTTCTTCATAAGCATTAATAGCATGTTCCACGATTTTTGCAATATTGGAATTTATTGATCAAAGAATTTTCAAATTTTCAATGATCAAAGTATTTTGCATTTTCAAGTATATTTCTTGTTCTGAAAATTTTGGAATGGTACAAAACTGTTCAAAGAAAGAAGAATAGTGATGGATAATTGTTGACTTTCAGGGAAACTACACTTGTAATCTTGGAATATTTTTGAATTCGGTTTACTGCATTTTGACCCAAACTTTGCACATGACACATGTCGTTTCACAACTCATTCCAAAATCTTTGGTTGTTCGTAATTTTTATGGCTTTAAATTCAACTAATACCAATTGGCAAGTTTCATATTCACCTGACTTAGCGCTATAGGGTCATTCCATCTCAAATCAACTGAAGAATTTACCTGACCCCCACCAAATTTGACGAAAATTGGTACACACCATCTTAGTAAGAAATAAAAAATACAAATTTAAGGATTTGTCCAAAAGGGCATTCGTTTCGTTGTTTTGGTCGTTCAAAATGTCAAAAAGTTGGTGTGTAGACTTGTAGGAAAACGGCTGTAACTTCGTCCACGGTGGTCTAAATTTAAACATAAAAAATGTTCTGTAAAGGTAAATGAACGTTCTATCCAAATATTCAATCACATTTTAATTTTTCAACCCCTAACTGGATTAATTTTATAATATTAACACTATTTCAACCCCTATTTAAAAAACGATTCTTTTTTTTGGTTTATTTTTTTACTGTTTGTTTGTGCAATTATGCTGAGTATGTGTGCCAAATTTTATCATGGGATCTGCATGGGTTCGGTTGCTAAAAATAAATTAAAAATATGGAATGCAAAATTGAATTTTACAAAATAATGTTTGGCAGTATAAAATCAAAATTAAAATATAGACCAGAAGGAGTTGACTACTATTAAATTTTGGGGTACAAATATATCAGCAAATTTTGCCAATTTTGGGAGCTTTTTTGAATTTTTGAAGATCTTTTCAGCAATTAGCAATTTTAATGTGCACAACTTTACTATAAGTACCCAACTGCTCGTATTCGAGTATTAAAAATTAATGAATTTTGTCATATTTGTATTAATATTATAAATGTGATAAAACTCTTTTTCTGATTTATTAATAATATTATTGACTAGATGATACCCCGTCCGAGGACGGGCAGCTACCCAAGGTAACTTAAGTTGAATGAAGATTAAGGAAAGCTCTCAGTGCGATCCAAAAGCCATATGACCTTGGCTGCCTGCCCGTTCTTCTAGCTGCCCGTCCTCGGACGGGGTATCATCTAGTATAACAATAGATTCCCATGTTGAACGAGTGGTTGCGGAATCTTCACTTTTCCTTTATGACAGCAGTTGTTAAATTGTTTATCAACTGGACGCTCCTTGGCGAAATTCTTGGAGCCGCAGAACTGACAGATGGAATTCATTTCTCCACAATCGTGTCGAGTAACGTGAGATTCATAAAATCTCAATGCCCTTATTTGGAGCTGAATTGCTTGACTTTGGTATCGATTTTCTTTCTGTCGATGTATCGCATGGGATCGAGCTTTAGCAGCTTGCCGCGCTTGAGTTTGTTCTAATGTTTCACGTTGTTGACGTGTCGCATGGGATAGAGCGTTAGCAGCTTGCCGCGCTTGAGTTTCTTCTAATGTTTCACGTTGTTGACGTATCGCATGGGACCGAGCGTCAGCAGCTTGCCGCGCTTGAGTTTCTTCTAAAGTTTCACGTTGTTGACGTATCGCATGGGACCGAGCGTCAGCAGCTTGCCGCGCTTGAGTTTGTTCCAAAGTTTCACGTTGTCGACGTATCGCATGAGACCGAGCGTCAGCTTGTCGCTGTGATCCAAGCTGTTCTTCTGTGTTATTAGCTCTTGTACGTGCTTTTCTCTCACGATTCAATCGCCGTCGCTTTGCAGCAGGATTTTCAAAATTTTCATTATCCATTATGGAAGTTCACATAATGCTTTTTTGGAAATAGCTGTCATAATTTTTCACCGATATGGGAAATTTAAATACGTTGATACGTTGATCTGTTTTTTCAATGCAGACCAAATATAAGTTATATTTTATTTACATAATTTTTCACCTATATAGGAAATTTAAATACGTTGATCCCTTGATATGTTGATCCGATGATACGTTGATACGATGATACGTTGATACGATGATACATTGATCCGATGATACGTTGATCCGATGATACGTTGTGCGTTCGGTTCGGTTCGGTTTGCTTCGGGTATTTCCGTGGGACAGACAGAAAGAAAGAAAGACTTGGCCTTTTATAATAAGAGATTGCGCCGACTATATACAGGGTGTCCCCGTGACCGTGGAGAACCTTTGAGGTGGTGATAAAGGACACTTTTCTAAGACAAATTTTCAAATAAAATATTTGCCCAAGTCCAAACCCTTGGGGATACCTTCCTTTAAAGCAATTTTTTGAATTTCTGATTTCAAACGGCCATAGCTCCGATATTATTAATTTTTTAAGGTTAATGGATTAGAACTTTTTTAAAGATCATTCGCTTGTCTACAAATTAGGTTATAACTCCTTATCGTCTAGAATCAACGGATTTCGAGTTATAAATTAAATTAAGGGAAAAATTAAAACAAAAGTTTTAAAACATTGTTAAAACGTATTGTAGCGTTTGACGTTTGACATTTGAGCGACACTGTTATAAAGCGTATTAGGTTATCTAAATATTAAATTAAATTATTTAAAAAAAAATTAAATACTGCGTATCCAGAAAAATGGATAGGAAGAGGAGGATTTATCAATGGGCCAGCACGATCACCCGATTTAACACCACTCGATTATTTTTTATGGGGTGCCCTTAAAGCTATAGTTTACAGCGATAGAAGAAAGCCTGAAACCAGAGAGGAATTAATGGAAAGAATACAGATAGGTGTGACAGAACTTAACGAAAGAAGCGCCATTATAAATAATACCGTGCAACACCTTTTGAAAAGAGCACGCCTGTGTGCTGAAAATGAGGGAGGCCATTTTGAGCATTTATTAAATCAATTTTGTGAATTTATTGTTTTTACCTACACCTTGTTCATTATTTTCTGAGTTTCTGTGAAAACGGTTAATAGCCCAAAAAAATCTATTTGACGAAAGTTGTACCCCGTTAAATTCCCTATCCGGTTTGGGCCATTAGTTTTTCTTCTAGACGTTTCGTTTAAGATATACGGGGTTCGCAAGAAAATTTTAAAAAAAACCTGAATTTTTTAAACATTTTTTCCCTTAATTTAATTTATAACTCGAAATTCGTTGATTCTAGACGATAAGGGGTTATAACCTAATTTGTAGACAAGCGAATGATCTTTAAAAAAGTTCTAATCCATTAACCTTAAAAAATTAATAATATCGGAGCTATGGCCGTTTGAAATCATAAATTCAAAAAATTGCTTTAAAGGAAGGTGTACCCCCCAAGGGTTCGGACTTTGCAAATATTTTATTTGAAAATTTGTCTTAGAAAAGTGTCCTTTATCACCACCTCATAGGTTCTCCACGGTCACGAGGACACCCTGTATATAGTCGGCGCAATCAATAATATTATTAATAAATCAGAAAAAGAGTTTTATCACATTTATAATATTAATACAAATATGACAAAATTCATTAATTTTAGGCTTCTATACAAAGTATAGCAAGAAGCCTTACGATCTGGCTCCGTCTCCGTCTGTCCGCATAATTCAAATTCATACAGAGCGCTCTAAATTGTGTTGGGAAACACTCTGAAAATGAGTAGATATGTGAAGAAGGTTGCTGAAATTACCTATATATTGTTGATCTCTTTATTTGATCCGTTGATCTATTGATCCATTGAGTTTTAGGCTTCTATACAAAGTATACCAAGAAGCCTTATGATCTAGCTCCGTGTCTGTCCGTCCGTCTGTCTGTCTGTCTGTCCGTCCGTCTGTCCGCATAATTCAAAATCATACAGAGAGTTTCAAATCGTGTTGGAAATACTCTGTGTGTATAGAGGTCTAAGAACTGGGTAGCCAGTGCGCTACTTTTTAGGCTTCTATACAAAGTATAACAAGAAGCCTTATTTAGGCTTCTATACAAGGTATAGAAAGAAGCCTTATGGTCTGGCTTCGTGTCCGTCCGCATGTTTCAGAGCCAATCATAACGTTGATCAACTGATACGTTGTTATATTGTAAATACTTCGTCTATATAGTATTGCATTAATCTGTTAATCCGTTGTTTCGATTCGCTAATACAATTTATAAATACGCAAATGTTCGAAAGAAATTTACTAAGTTAAAGATATTTTCAAAGAGGTCTCCCTATATAAACTACTTGTTAGGCTTCTATACAAAGTATAGCAAGAACCTTTATGATCTGGCTCCGCGTCTGTCCGTCTGTCTGTCTGTCCGCATAATTCAAATCTAATCAGAACCTTCGAAATTGTGATTGTGACCGCAAAAATTTAATTAGTGCAGATTATCTGATATTACATTATAATAATATGGCGACCAAAAATAACAACTTTTTTTTCAATGCAGACCAAATATAAGTTACTAGCTGGCACGGGCGGCATTCGCCGCCCTTAGCCATCTAGACCCAGAATAGATCCGTGAAGGCCATGGATGTTCGGCCTTCGGCCTCACAGGGGGAGGACAATAATAGATCCGTGAAAGCCATGGTTGTTCGGCCTTCGGCCTCACAGGGCGGACCATAATAGATCCGTGAAGGCCATAGTTGTTCGGCCATGAGCCTCACAAGGCGGACCATAATAGATCCGTGAAGGCCATAGTTGTTCGGCCTTCGGCCTCACAGGGCGGACCATAATAGATCCACGAAAGCCATAGTTGTTCGGCCTCATAGGGCGGGACCATAATAGATCCGTGAAGGCCATAGTTGTTCGGCCTCACAGGGCGGACCATAATAGATCGATGAAGGCCATAGTTGTTCGGCCATGGGCCTCACAGGGCGGACCATAATAGATCCGTGAAGGCCATAGTTGTTCGGCATTCGGCCTCACAGGGCGGACCATAATAGATCCGTGAAGGCCATAGTTGTTCGGCCATGGGCCTCACAGGGCGGACCATAATAGATCCGTGAAGGCCATAGTTGTTCGGCCTTCGGCCTCACAGGGCGGACCATAATAGATCCATGAAAGCCATAGTTGTTCGGCCTCATAGGGCGGGACCATAATAGATCCATGAAGGCCATAGTTGTTCGGCCTCACAGGGCGGACCATAATAGATCGATGAAGGCCATAGTTGTTCGGCCATGGGCCTCACAGGGCGGACCATAATAGATCCGTGAAGGCCATAGTTGTTCGGCCTTCGGCCTCACAGGGCGGACCATAATAGATCCGTGAAGGCCATAGTTGTTCGGCCATGGGCCTCACAGGGCGGACCATAATAGATCCGTGAAGGCCATAGTTGTTCGGCCTTCGGCCTCACAGGGCGGACCATAATAGATCCGTGAAGGCCATAGTTGTTCGGCCTTGGGCATCACAGGGCGGACCATAATAGATCCGTGAAGGCCATAGTTGTTCGGCCTTTGGCCTCACAGGGCGGTCCATAATAGATCCATGAAGGCCATAGTTGTTCGGCCTTCGGCCTCACAGAGCGGACCGAAGATTATTTAATTACGAATAATCTTAAGAATTTTTATTATTATGGTCCCATAATGGCAAAATAATCTGAATTAATCGGATAGATATGAAAGAAACGCATAGAGCGTTGATAAAATTTTATTATTTTGTAATAACTAATGGTTTCTTTTTCACCATTATTATTAAATGGTTAATATGAAAGAAACGCATAGAGCGTTGATAAAATTTTATTATTTTGTAATAATTAATGGTTTCTTCTTCACCATTATTATTAAATGTTGATGTTCGAACAGTTGTATAAATGAATGAAAAACGCGAATAACTTTTTTCCCCGCACGATTTTTTTTCCATTTATGCACGAATAGTTGCGCCTGGACCTACAGAATAACTGTGCAAAATTTGGTTGAGATCGGTCCAAGGGTGTAGGAACGTTCAGGCCAGCCCGGCCCTGTAAGTAAGTAAGGGTTTGTTAACTGGGTTAAGTACCCAGATAACTGGGTACTTAACCTAAGGGTAAAGTATACAGTGTATCAATAAAAAATCGAAAAACGCGAATAACTTTGCTCCCCGCGGGAATTTCTTCTCCATTTATGCACGAATAGTTGCGCCTGGACCTACAGAATAACTGTGCAAAATTTGGTTGAGATCGGTCAAAGGGTGTAGGAACGTATAGCGAACAAACAAACAGACAAGCTCTTTTATATATATAGAAGATATATAGATATAGATTTTATTTACATAATTTTTCACCTATATAGGAAATTTAAATACGTTGATACGTTGATCCGTTGATACGATGATACGTTAATACGTTGATACGATGATACGTTGATACGATGATACGTTGATACGTTGATACGTTGATACGTTGATACGATGATACGTTGATACGTTGATACGTTGATACATTGATACATTGATACATTGATACGTTGATCCGTTGATACGTTGATCTGTTGATACGTTGATCCGTTTTAGGCTTCTATACAAAGAATATTAGGCTTCTATACAAAGTATAACAAGAAGCCTTATGATCTAGCTCCGTGTCTGTCCGTCCGTCCGCCTGTCCGTCTGTCCGCATAATTCAAAATCATACAGAGCGTTTCAAATCGTGTTGCAAATACTCTGTGTATATAGAGGTCTAAGAACTGGGTAGCCAGTGCGCTACTTTTAGGCTTCTATACAAAGTATAACAAGAAGCCTTTTTTAGGCTTCTATTTTTTCAATACAGACCAAATATAAGTTATATTTTATTTACATAATTTGTTACCTATATAGGAAATTTAAATACGTTGATACGTTGAAGTTAAGTTGAAAATAAAAGAGAAAGATTAGGATTGATCGACCTTAAGAAATGGATCGTACATTACAGAGAAGTAAAGTTTCGAATGGAATGGAAAAGTTTGATTGTTATTACTTATATAGTAAATGATAATTACCAACCGCAAGAATTTATTATAATGTGATATCAGATAATCCGATAATTCGGAACCGAGAGTTACCAACTTAAAAAATATTCTATATTCTAAATTTATTGACAAAACTTTTAGATTTTCACACCAGAAAAGTAGTAGTATGTATAGAAGCCTAGGAACCGCTGCTGCAGCAAGTTCCAACTAGTTTTAACATGGAACATGTTTTTACGGTCGTTACCTCGCAAAAATCGACACCAAAAAACCGACACCAAAAACCGACAGCAAAAACCGACACCAAAAATCGATACCAAAAATTGGCACCACGTGTATAATTCAAATTTATAGTTTATAATTTGAATAGAGTAGATTATCGAATAACATCTTCCCATTCACAATAATGAATTTTCAATAACAAAATTTTCATTACCAAAAATTTAAATCCGAAACCGATCGCAAAAAGCAAATTTGCTTAATATAGTAAATTTTTTATTACCAACACAAAAATTAAGGGATTATCCCCCGTGTAACACAACTACGTGTAATACACGGTTACACAACTACGCCGCACTTCGGAAAACAGTAAAAAGAAGAAGAAACGAAATAGGCGCCACTCCCGCGGCACCCCTAAATCTCGAGGAAAACTATGATAAATGGTTTGGTACCGAAAAACAGGTTCCATGTTAAAGATATTAGTCGGAGACTAAAATAGAAGGAAACCGGGGAGTCCAGGGGGCGGAGCCCCTTTGTGGGGTCAAGGGGGTGGAGCCCCTTTGTGAGGCGCGGAGCGCCGAGTTTTTTTATAGCTTTACGCAAAAAACCGACACCGACATTTTAATTCGTTGATCCGGTAAGCTGTTGATCCGTAAATCTGTTTATTCGCTAATCAGACGGAGGGAGGTGGGGTTAGACATATAATTCGCCAAGGGCCGGTTGTATGTCAGTGGTTTAAACTCGGATCAGAGTTAAATCAGGGAATTTTGTAAATGTCTGTTGTACGAATGTACCTGGTTTAAGACTTGAACCTTTTTATTTTATTATAACTTATTTATTTATTTTAACTTTATGTTATTATGGAATATCAATTAACCGACGACGAAGATTTTAAGGACTTTATTGAAATTTTAGCTGAAAGCATTCAAAGAAACTCTCAAGTTTTTCGTGATCGTTCAAATCATTTTATTAGTTGGTCAGATAAGGAAAGTTTTGCTAGATTTAGATTGGCGAAACATTCGATTCAAATAATATTAAACCAACTAAATCTTGATTCCCAGGCAATAAGGTATCACTTTCAGTTTCAATCTAATGTCATTGAATGTCAAATGTTAAAAATCATTGTTTTTCTAGGGATTTATGTCTTGTTCAGGAGTACCAACATAAATTTTAAAGATAACTCTCGGATTAGTTGACTCGCCCTTCATACAACCGCATTGGCGTTGATCCTGGTTCAACACTTGAACCAGGTTTGGCTGATCCTCGAGTTAAACCACTGACATACAACCACCCCCAAGTTTAGGAAGTTGATGGTATCGATGTCAAAAATATTCGCAAAGAGAATTTAATTACAATTTGTATTATATAGTATTTTAGTTGGCAATGATCACCAACTTAAAAAAACAGATTATCCGTTAAATATTTTTAGGGTTCTATACAAAGTATACACCGAGAAAAAAATTAAGTAGGAATTTGTCTTGCAACAATTTGAAATAATTTCTCTGCACAGAGAAAACATTGTTTTGATTTGAAGTATTTTTTACTTCAAATTGAAGTGCAATTTTGTCTCGCATCAATTTGATGTCAATTTTACAAGAAATGAAGTAAATTTGACAACAATTAATGTAATAATTATTTCAAACTGTTGCAAGACAAATTCATACTTAATATTTTTCTCGGTGTGTGTAGAAGCGCGTATGGGGTTGAGTCTTGGACTTTGACAGAAGCTGTTTGCAAAAAATTGGAAGTATTTGAAATGTGGTTGTACCGATGTATACTGAAGATACCATGGACAGACCGTGTTACCAATCAGACTGTTCTAGAAAGACTGTAAATAGTCAACGATACGGATTGCTATAAATAATTCTACAAGAAAAGGCAGAAGGAAAGAGAGGACCGGGAAGAAGAAGAATATCATGATGGCTGAAGAACTTGAGAACATGGTATAATACAACAACAGTGGGTCTTTTTAGAGCCGCAGCAGATAAGGTACGCATTGCTATGATGATCGCCAACATTCGAAACGGATAGGCACTAGAAGAAGAAGAAGTGTAGAAGCGATAGAATCAAAGTATAGAATCTTATTAACGTATCATAGGATTAGCGGATCAACGTATCAGCGAATCAACGTATCAACGTATCAGCGGATCAACGTATCACCGAATCAACGTATCAACGTATCAGCGGATCTACGTATCAACGTATCAGCGGATCAACGTATCAGCGGATCAACGTATCAGCGGATCAACGTATCAGCGGATCAACGTATCAACGTATCAACGTATCAATGTATCAACGTATCAAAGTATCAACGTATCAACGTATCAACGTATCAGCGGATCAACGTATCAACGTATCAACGTATCAACGTATCAATGTATCAACGTATCAACGTATCAACGTATCAATGTATCAACGTATCAACGTATCAACGTATCAACGTATCAACGTATCAACGGATCAACGTATCATCGGATCAACGGATTAAATGTTTATATAGGTTGTCGTCAATAATACAAACGGTACATTAAATCTTCAAGCTTATTATTTATATAAGATAAAGTAGATAAAACCACACAATTTCGTAATGCCTAGAAAGCAGTTGACACCTGAAGAGCGAAAAGCAGCAGCTGCCCGTCGGCGCCAGAAGGATGCTATGAGGAAACATACTATTAGACAAGATCCTTCGTTTCGTTTACAGGAACAAGTTCACAACACCGAAAGCCATCGTCAAGCCCGTCAAGATCCTTCGTTTCGTTTACAGGAACAAGTTCACAACACCGAAAGCCATCGTCAAGCTCGTCAAGATCCTTCGTTTCGTTTACAGGAACAAGTTCGCGACACCAAAAACTATCGTCAAGCCCGTCAAGATCCTTCTTTTCGTTCACAGGAACAAGTTCACAACACCGAAAGCCATCGTCAAGCCCGTCAAGATCCTTCGTTTCGTTTACAGGAACAAGTTCGCGACACCAAAAACCATTGTCAAGCCCGTCAAGATCCTTCTTTTCGTTCACAGGAACAAGTTCACAACACCGAAAGCCATCGTCAAGCCCGTCTAGATCCTTCGTTTCGTTTACAGGAACAAGTTCGCGACACCAAAAACCATCGTCACGCCCGTCAAGATCCTTCTTTTCGTTTACAGGAACAAGTTCACAACACCGAAAGCCATCGTCAAGCCCGTCAAGATCCTTCGTTTCGTTTACAGGAACAAGTTCAAAACACCGAAAGCCATCGTCAAGCCCGTCAAGATCCTTCATTTCGTTTACAGGAACAAGTTCGCGACACCGAAAACCATCGCCAGGCTCGTCTTGATGAAGACGTGCGCATCCACGAACATAATCTCTGTAGAATTCGCGAGCAAGGCTCATGGCAAGATGAAATAAATCGATTTGAAGCTGAAATTCGCAAAGTCTGCACTCACGTATGTCATTCATGTGGGGGACTTTTTTTTCACTACTCCATTAAAACTCACAGCATAACCGAACTCCTTTTAGTTGGAATGCAGCAATCCTTCATTGACTCAGTAATTATAGTCCCACCCACTTCAGACCTCGCTGAATTTTGCTCAACTTGTCACAGATCTATCCAGCAAAACCGGATTCCACGTCTCCGTCTCTCCAACGATCTGCAGTTTCCCTATGTTCCACAAAGTGTAAAGAATCTGACACGTTTGGAAGCCCGTTTGGTCTCAGCTCGACATGTGTTTCAGTCCATTTGGGCTATATATGGAATGCATGGACAGATGAGAACAAAAGGACGAATTATTAACGTCCCAGTCTCCATAGATAATACCATTCAATCCCTTCCTAGGCTTCCGAATCAGGACGATGTTTTACACATCCGACTCGCCCGTCAAATTGAAGTTCCGAGAAATTATACAGCTGGTAACATTCGTCCGGCTTGTGTGATGGATGCCGCTAAAATTCTTACCCGATCTCCGCTTTACCGTGAATACGGAATCACTCTTTCAAGCAATTGGACCGAGATATGTCAGCATCAAATTGATGTGGCATTACACGAAAACCCAGAAGAAATTGCGATGGATGTTCAAGAGGAAGAGGAAGTCGATGACGTAAATCCTGGTAGAGGAGAGACTTTAATTACTAGTGATGAGGGAATCCGCATGGCTCCAGCGGAAGGGAACCAACCAATCTCTATTCTATATGATCCTGACTCGTATTTTCTTACGTTTCCTAAAATATTTGCTGGGCACCGAATGAAGCCATCCGATAGTAATGGTAAATTACTAAGCCGCTCCGAATTTGTCAAATCAATGGCGCGTAACAGTGATCGCCGTGCCGTTGAAAATGTCGATTTCTTACTGTTTTTGGCCAAATCTCTCGAAATTCAGAGAATTTCAGATAATCGCAAGGTGTGTCTTCGTAAACGAAGACGCAATGGAGAGTTAATTCGAGTCACTGTGGAACAAGTTAGTCATTCTAATTTTTGGATGGGTTAGTTAATGATGATAATGCTTTCAAGGTTTTACAAGGAGTACGAAACTCATGCCATCATTGGCATCAAGAAGGCCTTAAAGTCCGAAGGATGGTCAGTCAGTTCAATTTGCCTCATCTCTTCATCACTATTAGTGCCGCTGAGCTAAAATGGAACGAGTTGATTGTGATTCTCAAGCATATTCTTGACAAAATTACAATTTCTTAAGAAGAAGCACAAAATATGTCAAAGAATGACAAACAATTACTTATTCAACGCGATCCCGTGACTTGCGCTCGATATTTTGAACATCGCACTTCTGCTCTTTTCAAGACCTGGAAAAACTCTCAAGGCCCATTTGGAAACCGATCCATTAAGCATTCCTATCATCGCATTGAGTTCCAACATCGAGGAAGTCCACACGTCCATATGATCTTGTGGATTGATGGCGCACCAAACTTTGATGCTTCCAACTCATCTTCTACTCAAGATGTTTGCCGGTTTGTTGACGAAATTATAACTTGTTCCTTAGACTGGCCTGAATATGATCCCATTCACCAGCTTTTGGGTCTTCAAACTCATCGACACACCCATACATGCCGAAAGAAAAGCCACAAAGGAGTCAAATGTCGGTTTGGAATTCCATTTTTCCCAATGGACGAAACCACTATTCTCCATCCATTCGAGGAGCAACAGGAGGAAATTGAGATTTTCCAACGCGATTACAAAAAGATTCGTGACTATCTTGATACGAATGAATTGCCACTTTCTTCAGATATGACATTTGCGGGGTTTCTACAAGAATTATCCATGACTCGAAATCGTTACATTTCTGCTATTCAAAGCTCCTTGAAAAAACCTAAAATCCCCATTCGGAGGCGGCCATGTGAGACTTACATAAATCCATATAGTGAGAAAATCCTAAGACTCCAGAAGTCTAAAATGGATATTCAGTTTATTTTAGACGCCTATGCTTGTTGCTGTTACATCATTGACTACATTAACAAGAGTGATCGTGGAACTAGCGACCTCTTGCGTAAGGTTCTTGAAGATGTCAGAAGCGGAAACAAGTCTTTGGCTCAACGTCTTCAGGCTCTTGGTGCGGATCATCACATGAACAGTGAAGATTTCTCGCCAGCCGCCCTTTTTTCGAAAAGTTAACTTTTTTTTTTATTTGATTGTTCTCAGTTTCTTCTCGGTGTTCTCAAAAAAAATAATTTTCAAAAGTTCAATAATAACGTATCAACGTATCAACGTATTTACGTTCCAGAGAAACATTTGAAATTAAAAATTTAAACTAATTGTCTACGTTAGCAATCGATTCCGTAAGCGGTACTACATTTGAGAGAAAATATTTTAAACTAGATGATACCCCGTCCGAGGACGGGCAGCTAGAAGGACGGGCAGCTACCCAAGGTCATATGGCTTTTGGATTGCACTGAGAGCTTTCCTTAATCTTCATTCAACTTAAGTTACCTTGGGTAGCTGCCCGTCCTTCTAGGTGCCCGTCCTCGGACGGGGTATCATCTAGTTTAAAATAAGTAAAAAAATTTTAAATATTGATTAAGTTTAATTTAATTTAAAAAAATATATGTAAGTTTTTTGTTTATTTATTTAATGTTGTTCTCATTTCTTATTATAAAAGGCCAAGTCCTTCCTTCCTTCTGTCTGTCCCACGGAAATACCCGAAGCAAACCGAACCGAACGCATAACGGATAATTTCATAACGAATCGGATGAACGTATCATCGTATCAACGTATCATCGTATCATCGGATCAACGTATCATCGGATCAACGTATTTAAATTTCCTATATAGGTGAAAAATCTCTTATTATAAAAGGCCAAGTCCTTCCTTCCTTCCTTCCTTCGGTCTGTCCCACGGAAATACCCGAAGCAAACAGAACCGAACGCATAACGGATAATTTCATAACCAATCGGATGATCGTATCATCGTATCAACGTATCATCGGATCAACGTATCATCGGATCAACGTATCGCATGGGACCGAGCGTCAGCAGCTTGCCGCGCTTGAGTTTCTTCTAAAGTTTCACGTTGTTGACGTATCGCATGGGACCGAGCGTCAGCAGCTTGCCGCGCTTGAGTTTGTTCCAAAGTTTCACGTTGTCGACGTATCGCATGAGACCGAGCGTCAGCTTGTCGCTGTGATCGAAGCTGTTCTTCTGTGTTATTAGCTCTTGTACGTGCTTTTCTCTCACGATTCAATCGCCGTCGCTTTGCAGCAGGATTTTCAAAATTTTCATTATCCATTATGGAAGTTCACATAATGCTTTTTTGGAAATAGCTGTCCTATATAGACAAAATGATACGTTGATACGATGATCCGATGATACGTTGTGCGTTCGGTTCGGTTCGGTTTGCTTCGGGTATTTCCGTGGGACGGACAGAAAGAAAGAAAGACTTGGCCTTTTAGGCTTCTATACAAAGTATAACAAGAAGCCTTATGATCTAGCTCCGTGTCCGTCTGTCTGTCCGTCTGTCCGTCTGTCTGTCTGTCTGTCCGCATAATTCAAAAACATACAGAGCGTTTCAAATCGTGTTGGAAATACTCTGTGTGTATAGAGGTCTAAGAACTGGGTAGCCAGTGCGCTACTTTTAGGCTTCTATACAAGGTATAGAAAGAAGCCTTATGGTCTGGCTTCGTGTCCGTCCGCATGTTTCAGAGCCAATCATAACGTTGATCAACTGATACGTTGTTATATTGTAAATACTTCGTCTATATAGTATTGCGTTAATCTGTTAATCCGTTGTTTCGGATGTTCGAATGTTCGAAAGAAATTTACTAAGTTAAAGATATTTTCAAAGAGGTCTCCCTATATAAACTACTTGTTAGGCTTCTATACAAAGTATAACAAGAACCCTTATGATCTGGCTCCGCGTCTGTTTGTTTATTTATTTAATGTTGTTCTCATCTCTTATTATAAAAGGCCAAGTCCTTCCTTCCTTCTGTCTGTCCCACGGAAATACCCGAAGCAAACCGAACCGAACGCATAACGGATAATTTCATAACCAATCGGATAAACGTATCATCGTATCATCGGATCAACGTATCAACGTATTTAAATTTCCTATATAGGTGAAAAATCTCTTATTATAAAAGGCCAAGTCCTTCCTTCCTTCCTTCCTTCTGTCTGTCCCACGGAAATACCCGAAGCAAACCGAACCGAACGCATAACGGATAATTTCATAACCAATCGGATGAACGTATCATCGTATCAACGTATCAACGTATCATCGGATCAACGTATCATCGGATCAACGTATCGCATGGGACCGAGCGTCAGCAGCTTGCCGCGCTTGAGTTTCTTCTAAAGTTTCACGTTGTTGACGTATCGCATGGGACCGAGCGTCAGCAGCTTGCCGCGCTTGAGTTTGTTCCAAAGTTTCACGTTGTCGACGTATCGCATGAGACCGAGCGTTAGCTTGTCGCTGTGATCGAAGCTGTTCTTCTGTGTTATTAGCTCTTGTACGTGCTTTTCTCTCACGATTCAATCGTCGTCGCTTTGCAGCAGGATTTTCAAAATTTTCATTATCCATTATGGAAGTTCACATAATGCTTTTTTGGAAATAGACTTACCTATATAGACAAAATGATACGATGATACGTTGATCCGATGATACGTTGATACGATGATACGTTGATACGATGATACGTTGATCCGATGATACGATGATACGATGATACGTTGATACGATGATACGTTGATACGATGATACGTTGATACGATGATACGTTGATCCGATGATACGTTGATCCGATGATACGTTGTGCGTTCGGTTCGGTTCGGTTTGCTTCGGGTATTTCCGTGGGACGGACAGAAAGAAAGAAAGAAAGAAAGACTTGGCCTTTTATAATAAGAGATACTTCGTCTATATAGTATTGCGTTAATCTGTTAATCCGGTGTTTCGATTCGCTAATGCAATTTACAAATACGCAAATGTTCGAAAGAAATTTACTAAGTTAAAGATATTTTCAAAGAGGTCTCCCTATATAAACTACTTGTTAGGCTTCTATACAAAGTATAGCAAGAACCCTTATGATCTGGCTCCGCGTCTGTCCGTCTGTCTGTCCGCATAATTCAGATCTAATCAGAACCTTCGAAATTGTGATTGTGACCGCAAAAATTTAATTAGTGCAGATTATCTGATATTACATTATAATAATATGGCGACCAAAAATAACAACTTATTTTTCAATGCAGACCAAATATAAGTTATATTTTATTTACATAATTTTTCACCTATATAGGAAATTTAAATACGTTGATACGTTGATACGATGATACGTTGATACGATGATACGTTGATACGTTGATACGTTGATACGTTGATACGTTGATACGTTGATACGATGATACGTTGATACGTTGATACGTTGATACGTTGATACGTTGATCCGGTTTTATTGTAACCACAGCAGTGGCTTGATGTGATTGGTGAAGTTAAGTTGTAAATAAAAGAGAAAGATTAGGATTGATCGACCTTAAGAAATGGATCGTACATTACAGAGAAGTAAAGTTCCGGATGGAATGGAAAAGTTTGCTTATTATTGATTATATAGTAAATGATAAATACCAACCGCAAAAATATATTTAGTGCAGATTATCTATTTTCAATGCACACCAAATATAAGTTATATTTTATTTTCATAATTTTTCACCTATATAGGAAATTTAAATACGTTGATACGTTGATACGTTGATCTGTTGATAAGTTGATCTGTTGATAAGTTGATCTGTTGATACTGCTGTGTACTTTTTATCATAAATTGTACACCTCGGGTTTTGTCTTGGTCGCCACTTTCAAATGAAAGAAAATTTTATAAATTAGTAAATAATTAAGTTTCCGAGGGTCCAACTTTACAAAAAAAATTCACCACCTCGTCCCATTCGTACTAGCTCAGTCACGAGTCTCCTCAGAGTATGGTAGGTTCAGACTCAATTAGGGGATGAAACTTCTTTGGTTGAAACAAACTCGTTGTAAATGCTTAAAATTGCTGATAGAATAATAAATGAAATATTCTGTTTTGATCGAAGAGATAAACGTGATTCACCTTTGTTATGATTGATTTCAAAAATTAGAATGCCTCACTTTTAGGCTTCTATACAAAGTATACCAAGAAGCCTTATGATCTGGCTCGGTGTCTGTCCGTCTGTCAGTCTGTCCGTCCGTCCGCATAATTCAAAATCATACAGAGCTTTCAAATCGTGTTGGAAATACTCTGTGTGTATAGAGGTCTAAGAACTGGGTAGCCAGTGCGCTACTTTTAGGCTTCTATACAAGGTATATTTATGATTAGGGCCAATTTATTTGTCAAATCGTCTTGACGTTTCTTCGGCGAATCGCCCATGAAAGCTGCGGGTCTCGCGGAAGGAGGAACAACCGGTAAAACCGTCACGATCATCCACTCGGGTCGTGAGTATTTCGGATCCATTCCCAGGGCGCTGCAATCTGCGTCGCTAATTTGTCTAAAGATATGCAGCACTTCTTCCGCCAACAAATACTTTTTTTCTTGTGGAACCTTTCCGTCGGATTCCTTCCATTCGGCCGTCAAATCGAGACCCGATTTTCTAATTACAGGTTGATGATTTCCACATCCACCATCCGCGTGACATATTGTTTGTTCTTTGCACAAACCGTACACTAGTTCTAGGCGTTTCTTGGAATCGTCTGCAGTTATCTTCTGAGCGTGTTCGAAGTGGTTTTGTTTTTTTGGGTTCACCAACAATTTACTGCAATTAAAGCAGACGCAGCGTAAAACTTTCATGACATCTTTAATCATGCCAACGTGAAAGATCGGTTTGGCCAATTCGATGTGACCAAAGTGACCGGGGCAAGTGTCCCGGTCGCCTTCGCATGTTTGACATGGTAAAGTGCTGTCAAACGCTCCCATCCTCGGATCCATCAGGCCGCCCACTTTTGGAAGACTTCCTTCCATAATTTCTACATGATTTATACCTTCTGGGACGACAGACATGCTACGAATATCTTCCAGACTAAAAATGCCAAATTGCACATTCTTTACAGTTTTGAAAGCAGATTTGTTTTCGATTAATGCCATTGTTAATAATTTACTTTTACTTAACGCGCGAAAAATTAGCCAAACTGTTACATCTACTATACTCATAGGGCGATGTCCTATATAGGCAAATTGATCTGATGATACGTTGATCCGTTGATACGATGATACGATGGTTCGTTGATACGATGATCCGTTGATACGATGATCCGTTGATATGATGATCCGTTGATACGATGATCCGTTGATACGATGATACGATGATACGATGATCCGTTGATACGATGATACGATGATCCGTTGATACGATGATCCGTTGATACGATTATACCATGATACGATTGTCCGTTGATCCAATTATTCTTTGATACGTGGCTTACTGGTCTAACTGCCGCAGGGATTAACGGCCAGAATAAAGTGAAGATAAGCTATTGTTCCAAGGATATGATTTACTAGGATATTGGATATCAGGGGACGTGTTAAAGAAAGACTACGTTTTGAATCGACTAGTTGCGACCCTCTATCGGGGTCATTTTCAAGACTGTAATAAAGAAAAATGTACATAAACAAGCGAAAACAAGGTGGAACTCGCTTTAGCGGCAGTTCTTAGGCTTCTATACAGCTACCTTTCTGGTGTGGAAAGTTGTTATTATCTGGTTATTTTTGGTCGCCATATAATGTAACATCACATAATCAGATAATCTGCTCTAATTATTTATTATTTTATTTTAACCACAGCAGTGGCTTGATGTGGATAGTGAAGTTAAGTTGTAAATAAAAGAGAAGGAAGAGGATGGATCCACCTCAAAAAATGGACCGGAAATTACGCGAATTTCGAAAGCGAAAGCAAATTGCCAATATGACGTCAGAACAAATTATTCAACATCGCGAAAGAAATCAAATTGCCAACATGACGTCAGAACAAATTGAACAAAATCGCAAACGAAAGCAAATTTCCAACATGACCCCTTCGAAAATATTACATCGTTCACGTAGTCATGCAATTCGCCGACAAAATCCACGAAGTAAAAACGCAGCTGTTCTTGAAGTAGGTAACGTTGTAGAACCAAATGTCGACGTTCATAACGGTAGTTTTACACTACCAGAAAAGTACACTACCACAACTACCAGAAAAGTAGTTGTATTTTATTTTACTTTGATGTGAAAAAATAATTTTTTAATGATGTGGTTAGTGAAGTTAAGTTGTAAATAAAAGAGAAAGGAGAGGATTGGTCCACCGCAAAAAAAGGACCAAACATTACAGAGAAGTAAAGTTTCGAATAGAATGGAAAAGTTTGATTGTTATTACTTATATAGTAAATGATAATTACCAACCGCAAAAAATTTAATTGGGCAGATTATCTGATTATGTGATGTTACATTATATGGCGATCAAAACTAACCAGATAATAACAACTTTCCACACCAGAAAGGTAGCTGTATAGAAGCCTAAGAACTGCCGCTAAAGCGAGTTCCACCTTGTTATAATAAGAGATATCTGTTTTAGGCTTCTATACAAAGTATAGCAAGAAGCCTTATGATCTGGCTCCGTGTCTGTCCGTCCGTCCGTCTGTCCGTCTGTCTGTCCGTCCGCATAATTCAAAATCATACAGAGCGTTTCAAATCGTGTTGGAAATACTCTGTGTGTATAGAGGTCTAAGAACTGGGTAGCCAGTGCGCTCCAAATTGTGTTGGGAAACACTCTGAAAATGAGTAGATATGTGAAGAAGGTTGCTGAAATATACATAACTGAGTGGTTTACCTATATATTGTTGATCTCTTTATTTGATCCGTTGATCTATTGATCCATTGAGTTTTTTAACATGGAACATGTTTTCACGGTCGTTACCTCGCAAAAATCGACACCAAAAAACCGACACCAAAAACCGACAGCAAAAACCGACACCAAAAATCGATACCAAAAATTGGCACCACATGTATAATTCAAATTTATAGTTTATAATTTGAATAGAGTAGATTATCGAATAACATCTTCCCATTCACAATAATGAATTTTCAATAACAAAATTTTCATTACCAAAAATTTAAATCCGAAACCGATCGCAAAAAGCAAATTTGCTTATATAGTAAATTTTTTATTACCAACACAAAAATTAAGGGATTATCCCCCGTGTAACACAACTACGTGTAATACACGGTTACACAACTACGCAGCACTTCGGAAAACGGTAAAAAGAAGAAGAAACGAGATAGGCGCCACTCCCGCGGCACCCCTAAATCTCGAGGAAAACTATGATAAATGGTTTGGTACCGAAAAACAGGTTCCATGTTAAATCTTCATATTTAGCGAACGATAAAGCCCTGTTTAGCGCCCCTTCCACAACCTTATTTAATTCTCGCAAAGCCATTTTTTGTAAAGACATTTTTAGTTCACGTTCAACACATTTAAGTCATAATAAATCATTTGGATTATATAGTATTTTTATTAAATATTAACGGATTAACGTATTAACGTTAATCCGGATTTAAGTTAATCATTAATAACCGTTATTTTCTATCTCCTCGATTTTTGTTTCTTCTTTTCGTTCCGTTCAGATCCTTCCCCTTCCATAACTTCGATTAGTGCTTATGTTGGTATCAAATTTGGACCAATGAAATTAGGTTTTGACACGCCGCAGGAGAGAGCTGGCATTTTATATATTAAGATATTGTAATATGAACTATTATTCGTCTTCTAATAAGGAATTTTCGAAAGCACGCAGCGATATTGCCAATTCCTGTTCTTCTTTCTGTTTCTTCTTCATATAGGCAGCAGCCAATTTTTCCTCCCTTTTATTTTTTATTGATGTGGTTAGTGAAGTTAAGTTATAAATAAAAGAGAAAGGAGAGGATTGGTCCACCTCAAAAAAAGGACCATACATTACAGAGAAGTAAAATTTCTAATAGAATGGAAAAGTTTGATTGTTATTACTTATATAGTAAATGATAATTACCAATCGCAAAAAATTTAATTGGTGCAGATTATCTGATTATGTGGTGTTACATTATATGGCGATCAAAAATAACCAGATAATAACAACTTTCCACACCAGAAAGGTAGCTGTATAGAAGCCTAAGAACTGCCGCTAAAGCGAGTTCCACCTTGTTTTTTTTTATTTGATTGTTCTCAGGCAGAAAACGATGGTTCACTGGACACTGCTGAAAATCATTCACCAACGCATCAAATCACACATAATGTTCCGATAAATGACATGGTCGTAATTGATGATAGTAATTTTACAACTTCTGAATTAACTGCTGAACAAAACTGGCGAAACAAAAATCCTACGAAGAAAATTAAACTGACATATTTAGATACACTTCCCGATTGGGATATAATCCAGAAGACAAGAAGCGGACACAAGATTGGTTTGTTGCTTAACGGCAACATTTGTCCATTGATACAAGAAAGAAGATTCCAAATTGTAGTAACAAATACGTGCGGTTTTGATAGTGTCATGCAGATATTAGCTGCAGCATGCAGGAATGAAAAGTTTCAAAATTTTGTTAACTTTTCGAACACAAATTCATTTGCTTTCCTGCAACAATTTCTGCAAAACGGGCCATGCGTTAATGTTTATAAGGCCAGAGCTAATATTTTGAAAGCTATTCAGTATTTCGTTAATACTGATGTAGCGGGAAGAATCACTATAGATGCTAGTTCCAATATCACCAATTTAGTCGAATATGTGTTTAAACGTGATTGGAGCCTTATGGAAAATTTTACATGTGACATTTGCAAAAAGAAAAAAACTTTTAAAAAGGTATGTGCTCCGATAAAAAATATAGATATAGTAAATAATCCCAGTTTTCATCGATTGGAAGAGGCGTTGGTGGATGGTGGATTGTCGAAAAGAAAGTGTTGTGGTAAATCTTTTGATGTTGTTGTAACCTATGGTTCGCATATTTTTATCGAATGTGAAGTGAATAGAATCGTATCTGTTGAAGAATTTCCACATTTTTTAAAAAAGTTAACTTTTCGAAAAAAGGGGGGCTGGCGCCAAATCTTATTTCGCGATTTTCTCCGTTATTATTGAACTTTTGGCAATTTTTTTTTGAGAACACCGAGAACAAACTGAGAACAATCAAATAAAAAAAAAAAAGTTAACTTTTCGAAAAAAGGGGGGCTGGCGCCAAATCTTATTTCGCGATTTTCTCCGTTATTATTGAACTTTTGGCAATTATTTTTTTGAGAACACCGAGAACAAACTGAGAACAATAAAAAAAAAAAGTTAACTTTTCGAAAAAAGGGGGGCTGGCGATAAAAATTTTTTTTTTTAATTTTCTCGGTTGTTTTTTGTTTTTTTTTTTTTAATTACAGAACACTCGAGAACAAATGGAGAACAACTCAGAACAACAACAAAAATTTTAACTTTCGAAAAAAGGGGGGCTAACTTCACGCACATGCCACGATATAATAATAATGACTACAATAGTGTGCGCGATTCTGATAATCATATTAATTTTGTGGACATTATTTAAGTGGAAAAAAGCTAATAACGCCAATACTCTTATTAACTATGTAGTAAAACATGACAGTGCAAACTTCATATTAGAAGTAAAAAACGTTGATGATCTCGCCAAATTAAAAAACGGTCAAGAAATTAGTGTACGATTAATATTAAGTGCCAACGACGACGAATTAAACCCTACAAATCATAACGGGTAAAGTGTTATTACAAAAACTGAACAATTAAAATATAGTGCCTTGGAAAAGAAGAATTAAAAGTTTAAAAATAGTGTTGTGCAAAAGTAGAGCAAATAAATCAAAGTGCCTAAAAGAAAAAATGTATGTATGAAAAAATTATGAAAGGAATTAATTAAAACTTGAATTGTTGAAATAAAAATATTGTATAAGTAAATGGTGACCAATTGAATAGTATATAATAAATGATCATTAATTGCAACTCAGGGGGGCCTCCAATAAAATTGTTAGAAATTTAAAGTAGCGAGCATTCATCTAAAAGGTTTGTGTTGAAATTATTTGGCCAAATATAATAATTAACAGCTTCCACTAACTTTTGGATGAGTGATCAAAGCTTCAAGTCGTACTAAAGTTGCAAAGCGAGATAAATAAATAATGTTGGTTAAATGATAATAAAGTATAAAATAAAGTGCCAAAAGTAAATGATTAATAAAAAAAAAAATATTGTAAAGGGCACAAACGTAAGGCATAAAAGAAATTAAAGTAAATGCCCATAAAGAGACGTCTCATTCAAATGCGGCGAAGAGCTCATATAACAAAGTCAGTAAATTACCTAGGAAATAAGATCAAACACCACTTCATTATATTATGAGACTTCAAAACATTAAAATTTTTAATAATGGGTTAAAAGATTATTATGAAATATATATTAAAATAAATAAATGAAATGCCAAGTAAAAATGATATATTAAATAGGGCACTATAGGATACACAACGGTAAAATGAATAATTAAAAAGGCACTATAACAAACTAAAATAAAATTGAAATAAATGATTTAATTTAAAAGGAGGCACTATAACAATAACAACGTTAATAAGGCATAGGCACGTTAAAGAAATGTTTGGCTAGGTATATGGGTAACACAACACTGTTAATAATATTTTAATTATGTAAATTTGATTTTTAGTTAAGAATTTTTTTTTTTAGAAATAGGAAATTTTTTTTAATTATATTTTTCTTTGGGTATACTCGAATTTCCAATATGTATAGTCGAGTAAAGTAGATCGAGAAAATTTTTGGTTATTTTTAAAACACATTGAAAATCATAAATAATAATCTATACATACAAATGGTTAAATAACTAAAAACGACTTGTTATTACTATACAATTTAGATAAAATCAAGCAGCAAAAGCTACAAATTCAGAAAAAAGGGAATTAAGAACGGCACCAAGTGCTTAAAAAAGTCGTCCCTACCTTCAGTGATTTAAATAAGGCGGGTATTTACCCCATTGGTAGTTAAGTTAACTACAAACCAATAGTGAAAAAGGAAGATAGGGTTATAAGCCGACCCTACAAATATAAAGTCGTAGACATACATCTAAACCATGAAAAAAAAATAAAAATAATTTGGATTTTCAATGTGTACGTCAGGTCAAAATTCATATTGACATACAACTATTATGGGAAATTCGAGGTCTATATAAATTTGTAATATGTCAAATTTCGGCTAGAGAGCTCTAACCATTAGGGTTCTGATCATACTTTCTTCTGTTACACACTAAAGAACAATGTTAATAGAGCAAATTGCCAAAAGAATTAGGGTGAACGGGGTCGATTACATATCAATAAATCGATTTTGAAGTTAGCTAATTTTACATGTTTCACTGACGCGCGGGTGGAATCTCACTCATTCTATCGTCGGTCCGCGTACTGTGATATACTCTTACACTTAAGAATATTTCGTAGCGGCAGATGCACCTCGAGCGTCGTACATGCAACATCGATTATTTTTTGTTTTTAGGCGATTTTTAGGGGGTGAAACGTAATAGTTTACTGCCCCATACCGCGACTATACTTTTTAATGCTATTTCGAGGGTCTCTCACATCCCGGTTGCATTTATCCCGGTTTCCTTGATCTGTCGCGCCTCTCGTATGTTTAGCGCCCGCCGCGTAGCGGCTCGGAGCACGAAAAACCGCCCGGAGATGCGGAGCATCGGAGAGTAGGTTTTTTGATGCTCGCAGTTCTGGCCAAGCCAATGTTTATTATGTTTATTTACCCCAAAATTAAAAATTTTAATTTTTTCACTTTTTTGGCAATACACGGGTTATTTTCCATTTTTTTGATTTTATTTATTACTAATATCCCTTAATCACACCGCCATCTATCCGAATTTCAAAGAAAAATTGAAATCGGAGCAAAAAAATTTTACGCATTTTCATCGAAGCACGGGCGACTGGATGTACACCGGCCGGGGTCTGCCGCATAAAACATGCTACTTTCCCGTACTTTTCAAAAGTCGATTTTGGGGTTGTTTTTACTCCGTTCACCCTTTTTATTGTTTTATTAGACAAATATAAGCCTGTTCTTTACAGAGTCGCAGAAGAAAGCTTGATTAGAACGCTAATGGTTACGTCTCCGCGCCCCAAATTTCTTTTCTTAAATTTTAATATTTATATGTTATATAAATATTTTATATGTTATATTCAGTATGTATTCTGTTGCATACTGTTCAATTATTTTTTTTTGATATTTTTTTTAGTGTAAAAAAAAAAAAAATTTTTTGTTTTGTTTTGTTCATATATTATTAATTTTTGCAATTGGGCGTTTTCACACCTCACCTATGCAGGCATCATTCAAAAACGGCTTGGGACAGCCTTTCTTTGCAAGGGGGGTTATGTCACACAGTGAAAATATAAAATTCAAAAATTAAAATTCACTTTAATTATTACAAGAAGTAACAACCGCGAAAATGTAATATTATAAATTATTGAAAGTTCAATCACGTTCAACATGACGTGAGAGATAATATTACGATGCGATATGTCTAGCTTAGGTGTGTGGTAAACGCTGAGTGGCTATACAGGAATACAGTCCTGGGAAATGCATTATGGCAAGATCGAGAGGTAGTTGGAACTTCATGACCTGTACTTATCGTGGTCATGGGAAATGCAATGTTATCAAAATAGTTCAAACCCGTGACAAAAGCTAAGTGGGAACAGAGATATTAAATACAGGTGGAGAGGGCTAAAAAGTCAGTTACGCCGGTAATACGCGTTCGGTCAAGTTCGACCCTACGGGAGTTAATGTTGGTTCAAAGTTAAAAGTTAATAATTGTTAAAAGTTATAAGTTCATAAAAAGGATTACTCACAATGACCTCTCGCAAGCCTGATCTGTACAAAATTCAAACTACCCTCGCAATGATACTTGTAAGGTTAGTGTAAATAGTAATTAAGGAATCTGTAAATATGTTATTTTGTTTTAAATATAATTAATTGTTATGAACTTTGAAATTATTATTTCGCTACGTCGCGTCGCTCCAACTTAAATTAATCCCTCGAGCTACACCACCCCAAGACTCCACGACTTCAGCAAAACCAAATCTAAACGTGACAATACCTTGACAAATTTGTTGGCACCGACAAAACAAAACACTATTAACGTCTTTATGGCACTCGCTCGACTGCCGAGATACATTGACTGCAACACTTTAGTGAGTAATGGAGTAATAGTAGATGGTCGTGTATTTCGTCTTGAATTAATGGTTTAAGAGAAACAGTGGTATTCCATATTATGGATACTATTCCATATTTGGTCACTTTCCTCTAATAATAACCGCAAAATTATTGATTCAAAACATAGATTGGGACCAACCAGTTTCGGAAACAATGAAAGAAAAATGGACAAAATATTACACCACGTTAAAGGATGTAAAAAATAAGAGTTCCAAGGTGGATAAACGTTTCGAAAAGTATTGAAAATAATATAGAGTTACATGAATTCTGTGATGCATCAGAAAAACCATATTGGGCAGTTATTTAAGAACAAATAACAATGGAATTATAAAAACAACGCTATTAATCGCAAAGTCAAAAGTAGCGCCAATTGAGACAAAATCAACAATAGCTCGTTGGGAATTATGCGCAGCAGTACTTCTAGCCAAATTAATTGAATACGCACAACAAGTACTGGAAATTAAAGTAAAGCAAGTCGCATAGACAGATTCAACAATCACATTGGCTTCGATAAAGGGGAATCCAGAAAGATGGAACACGTTCGTAGCTAATACAGTCAGTGAAATTAACAAGAAGTTACCAGAGGAACATTGGAGATACATACAAACCGCAGAAAATCCCGCAGATATGATATCAAGAGGCATGCATCCATCAAAATACGTTGTGGTGGCATGGACCAATATGGTTACAAGAACAAATAATAAATGGAAAAGTAGAATAAGCGCCAAATACGAGCTTTGAGCAAATAAGAAGTATTCACATAATCATCATGAACAACGCAAGAAACACAATAATTGAAAGATTTTCAACATTAACAAGAATGCTGCGAGTATTATCATATTGCAACAAATTGTGTGTCGGGAATTAAAGAAGGACTATGGCTCCACCTAACAGTCTCATTATACGGTTTATAAGATAACCTCAAAGGAGGTTTAGACTTTTCCTACAAGTCTCCGTTAATCCCGGAGTGAAGTGAATCAAACAAAAGTTAAATTGCACTCGTTTATTGCAGCTATTTACATGATTTATATAAAAAATTTACAAACTGCAAAATAATCAGTAAGGCACTAATTTAGAACAACGACCTAATCGATTTGCTTATTAATTGTCAAATATTAAAGTTCATATAAAATATTGACGATACGAGTATAAGTTTAAATTATTGTAATATTTTAACCTACATTATTCTACTTAATTGTTATTTTTACTTTATTTGCAGAAATTAACATGAGTTTACATTTTTAATATAATTTATTTTATATACAGGATGGTTTATAAGAAACAATAAAAATCTCCGTTTTCTTAACCTGATTTAATTCGGATAAAAATTATTTATTGTTTCTTTCACAACATAACGAACAAATAAAATTATGTTTGACTTACTGCCATAGAAATGTTTTATTGAATACTTCTTGAATTTTTCAATTTGTAGAAAGTTAGGGGTAATTGTTGGTTAAAGAAAATAGAGTGTCAAGTACAAAACAATAAACATTTCCGATATATCCATTTGTTTGAGTTTAACCGAGGAGTTAAGGCATCGGAGGCTGCTAGAACCATTTGTGCCGTTTACTGTACCGAAAGTACTGCACGAAAATGGTTTTCTCCTTGCAGAAAGGGGCATTTTGATATGAATGATTTCTGACGTTCAGGGAGACCATCCGGCTTTGATGAAAACCGATTAAATACTTCATTTCGTGATGATCCACATCAAAAACTCGGGAATTGGGCAATATGATGAATTGAATCAACTATCGTACGACATTTGCATTCCATGGGCAAAGTTCAAAAGTTGGGTGTTTGGGTGTAAAAAGTATTGAGACTTAAATCCCAAGCGCTGATACCGTTGTAGAAATAATCGACATTGGTGTGGAAAACTGAATTTATATTTAAACTTGATCGCTGCCACCAGAGTTCCTTTTCTCGCTAATTAGATTAATCGGCGAGCGAGTTGAAACTCAACCTCGTATCAAACAACAAAACAAATACTTACTTAATTCTTTGAACTTAATTTCTGAATTAGGTAGAGTGAACCGCCCTCGAAGATGCAGGGAAAATATTTAAGACAGACAATTGTTTGCTTACAGAAAATCACAAATAATTAAGACACCATTAATTAAATAACAATTTTATTTAAATTCTAAATATGGAATTAATTACAGAACAAATCCTTAAAAAGTGAAATAAATATGATGCAACAAATTACAATTTATCCTAACCTTAGGTGAATGGAATTCACCTGCCCAAGTAACAAATTGAAAGAGGTTTCAATTAAATAATAAAATGGTACCTGCTTTACTGGTAATAGTCGTGAACGGACTTTAGCCTTAGGCTCGATTGGTTAATCCTCGTATTGAACGTATAACTGTTCGATTTTTAATTTAAACTTTAATGAGCTAACACCACTTATGGGATTTAAACGGTTCGCGTATATTTATTTAACGATACTAATTTCTGTTTGTTAACTCGACTTAGAGTGAAATTGATCGACTAGAGAACTTTAATTAACACTTCGCGTATAACTGAAAAATTGACTTAATGACTGTCGCGTAAACTGACTCTTTTATGACCGCGGGCGCGTAACTAGTAACTAACTGATTTGAACTTCTTTTCGCGTGGTGTTTGACGACTGCCTAATTTTAGGGGTTACTTCCCTATTTATTTTTGATCCCCGTGTAGAGACTAGAATTCGAAAGTTTCTTTAAGGGTTGTTTATTGCCCGATTTCTCCCGGTTCTGAAAATAGAAACTACTCTATGAACGATTTCTAAAAATTAGAAATCTTTGAATCTATTCATAAAAAGAGAAACTTTATTTTTTTGGCTTTGAGTCCGCCGTCCGATCCCATAAAGTTCATATGCCAATGGCCAACTTTATGACTCCTTACAATTTTCGTTCTTTGACTGTTGCCGCTAACTTTTCTATTAGTTCTGAAATTCCCGTTACAAAATATGAAAGTTTTTTGATTCATTGTTATATCTTTCTTAAAAAGAGGGTTGTTAAGTTTATAATATTAACTCGAGAATTTCAGTGGTTCTCAAACAATTTGTCAAAGGGCTTAATAATTATAAACTAATCCATAACATGGTTTAATAATTATAAACTAATTTATAACATGGTTTAATATTTAATTTTATTTTATTTCGTTAATAAATTCAATTTTACGTGTTACAATTTCGTGGTCGGTATATAAATAATATGAGCTTAACGCGGGTTGTTACATGGGTATCATACGTTTTGAACGAAAACAAAAAAATCGGCGTGCTACCATTTGTGCTTCTTTGCTTGCTCATCGTTTAGCTCGTCTACAACATTGGCCGTTTTTGTCCCAAATTGTTACTGGTGACGAAAAATTGTGCCTTTACATCAACATCAAGAACAGAAAAGAATGGATGAGCCCTAATAAACAAGTAAATCCTCATGCAAAAGCTGGTGCCCATCCACGCAAGGTAATGTTGTGCATCTGGTGGGATAAAGAAGGCGTCATCTAGTCTTCTATTATATAAAAATGAATGTTTGTCTGTTCGTATGCTATAGGCTCCTAGACCGCGTGACCGATTGCGACGAAACTTTAGGGAGTTGTTGCGGGTACGCCCTCGAAGGTTTCTGTAAAGTTTCATCGCGATCGGACGAACGGCATAGGAATGCGGGACCAACAGCGAAACATTCAACTAATGCCGTCAATAGATGGCGCGACAATTGAAAAACTGAAAGTGCGTTATATATCGTCAACAGGTGCCGCGGCCTAAACATGTCGCTAATTATGTTTCCACCAGTAGTTATGAAAATCTAGAAATTATTTTTAAATAAGTAAAATCAGCTAAAAATAGCTTCCCAAGATTTAAACACGGTCATGGACCAGGTGCTACAGAGGGCTTTGTCGTTTGCCAAATATAAAAATAAAGTCCGAATACAATGCCTTAATCAAAAGTGATTTAAAAGAGATACTTCGGAAATTTGGCAGAGACCTTAACCATCAAACTACATTACGATCAGCAAAGAGAAAAGTCGCGGCCAAAAGCATGAGGCGAAAGTTTTTGTAAAGTTTCATCGCGATCGAACGAACGGTATAGGAATGCGGGACAAAACAGCAAAACGTTCAACTAATACCGTCAACAGGTGCCGAAGGAGAACATGATTAACACTAAATGCCGGCCCTGACTAACCATGGATAAAAGATAATCACCACTGATTATCTCTGAAGAGATTAAGTCGATAAGTTGGTATTAAAGTATTAAAGTAATACCAACTTATAATGGAATACTATATAAAACAACATTAACATTAAAACATCACAAAAATATAATATCGAACAACACGGAACGAAGAAATAACTGAAGATAATTGAATAAAGTGGCAATCGTTCTTACATTTTTATAATTATTTTTAAGTACGGTGAGTTTTGAAGTGACGAACGGCTAGATAGTGCTCCTAATCTATCATATAAGTGTACTGATTGGTGGCCAAAAATCTAAATATATTTTTTTAAATCCATCAGTTATCCCACCCTGTAGTGTACGGAAAGTAGTTGTATTTTTTAAAAGCGATCAGTTATCCCACCCTGTATGTACGGATTATCAGATAAATCCACCCAGATTATCAGATTATCCCTTTTTTTTACTATATAAGAAACTTATTCTAATTGTGAAGTGACGAACGGTTTTATTTGTGTAAGTATTATTTGTTTTTACCTTTATTTGTTTTATCTTTTTATTTTATCTGTTTATTTTATTTTATTTACTTTTTGTAATTATTATTTACTTCACTGTTATAATTTGAATCCAACACACTGTTATGCCTAAACGCGCACGCGCATCACTTGGTAGATCTACCAGCGGAGCACGCAACATTCGGCGATTCCGAGCTTCTCAATCAAGTGAGGAGCGACAAGCGAGCAATGAAGCTGATCGTTTACGACTTGCTCAATCGCGTGCGTCTGAATCAGAAGAGCAACGAACTGCAAGAGTCGAAGCACAACGTTTACGAAATATTCAATCTCGACGAACCATATGTACTGACTTGAATCTTGGTGCATTCCAGTACAATGTCAATTACGACTACAGTCTACATCCAAATGTAGTCATCGGCAAAATGGATAAGTTGTGTGGGCATTGCGGTGCACGAAAGTTCAACAATGAAACACCAGGAATGTGCTGCGCAAACGGCAAAGTTAAACTACCTACTTTGCGTTCACCGCTTGAACCTCTGCTGTCATTGCTTTCGGGCAACTCAGCTGATTCGAAGCATTTTTTGCATAACATTCGCAAATACAATTCCGCGTTTCAAATGACATCTTTTGGAGCCGATAAAGTATTCCAGGACCACTATATGCCAGCTTTCAAAATTCAAGGGCAAATATATCATCGCGTAGGATCACTTTTACCAGTTCCCAACGCGGAACATAAATTTTTACAAATCTACTTCATGGGCGACGATGATGTGCAAGCTAATCAGCGATGCCGTGCGATTCCAGGTGTCAAACGTCATATTATATCAACTTTGCAAACATTTTTTCACCAACACAACGCCCTCATAAAGTTGTTCAGAACATCAATTGATAACTTGCCGGCGGATGATTACGCAATCCGTATAAGAGCAGATAAAACACCAGTCGGACAGCATGCCGGATGCTACAACGCACCTACCGCCAATGAAGTAGCGATTGTTATAGTTGGAGAAGAACTGATACGCGTGATATTATTCTTCAGCGACGGAATGACTCAATTGTACGTGTTGCTGAAACGCATCGATCTTACGATGCGTTGCAGTATCCCATACTTTTTTGGGAGGGTGAAGATGGATATCACTTCAATATTATGCTAACTAATCCTGCTACAGGTGAACAACTCACTAAAAAAGTATCAGCAATGAATTATTATTCAAACCGCATAATGATACCTCAAAACGGAACAAATTATATTCTGCAATGCCGTCAACTTTTTCATCAATACGTGGTAGACATGTATGCGAAAATTGAATATGAAGTCTCCTCTTCATTCGATTAAATCAAAAATCGTTGCGTTCAGAGGAATACATTCATTTACGAGATGCGATTGCGAACGATGGAAACACCAGCGACATCGGCAAAAAGGTCATACTTCCAGCAACTTTTACTGGCAGTCCGCGACACATGCATGAATACGTACGCGCAAGACGCCATGACATATGTGCGTTCGTACGGTTGTCCCGATTTATTCATCACATTCACATGCAATCCAGCATGGGATGAGATAAAAGAGCTTCTATTGCCCGGTCAAGCTCCGTCCGACCGACACGATTTGACTGCCAGAATTTTCAAGCAAAAACTCACTAAATTGATGGATTTGATTGTGAAGCATCACATTTTTGGTGAAACTCGCTGCTGGATGTATTCCATTGAATGGCACAAGAGAGGCCTTCCTCATGCGCACATTCTCATATGGCTCAAAACGAAAATACACTCAGTTCAAATTGATGATGTCATTTGTGCAGAGATACCAGATCCTCAAGAAGATCGATTACTGTACGATATTGTTACTAAAAATATGGTGCATGGGCCATGCGGTGCTATGAACCCACATTCACCATGTATGGCTGATAACAAATGCACGAAAAAGTATCCCAAGGAATTCATTAATGAAACTCGCACTGGTGATAACGGTTATCCTCAATACAGACGCCGTTCACCAGATGATGGAGGTCGGACAGCTACAATCAGAACTAGAAATGCCGATATTGAAATCGACAACAGATGGATTGTGCCATATTCACCTTTGTTATCAAAAACATTTAAAGCGCATATTTTTTTTTTTTCAACGAGTATTTACAATCTGCCTACAAAGCAATAAGTAAATGATATGGTATGATACAAGTCATGTGGGAAGAATTCCAATGAATTTTCCCATTATTTCAATATATAATATATTCATTTGTCAAAACGAGTGGATAGGTCTGTGGTCCTAAAGCGTTTCAGTCTTCTTATCTCACCTGTATTGTCCAGGAGTTTGTTGGCAAGTTCGTTTGGATGAAGTTGTAGTCTATTCTGGTATTTTTTGTGATAATTTTGTATTTCATCCCGAACAGAATTAACACGTAAGTCGCGTTCTATGATGTAGTTTGGTACGTACCACGGGGCGTTTACGATTTCTCTAAGCACTTTGTTTTGAAACCTCTGCAAAATCTCAATATTGGAATGGCTGGCGGTTCCCCACAGCTGGATCCCATAGGTCCATATAGGTTTTAATATAGCTTTGTAAGTTGTGATTTTGCTCTCCAATGATAACTGTGATTTCCTACCAATTAACCATTGTAGTTGGCTAAGTTTAATCCCAAGTTGCTTACGTTTGTTAAAAATATGTTTACCCCATGTAAGTCTTCTGTCCAAAGTCATACCAAGATATTTTGCATCATTTGCATGTGGTAAAATTTTGTTATTTAATTTAACTGGAGGACATGAGTCTTTTCGCATTGTGAAGGTAACGTGTGTGGACTTTAATTCATTAGCCTTTATTTTCCATTTCAATAGCCAGTTTTGAATTTTGTTGAGATGTTCCTGAAGATGTTTCGAGGCAAGCACATGATCGTGGTGAGATGAAAGTATTGCTGTATCGTCAGCAAACGTAGCTATTGTCGTTTGGTTCGTAGTCGGAAGGTCAGCCGTGTATATTATGTAGAGCACCGGTCCCAATACGCTACCCTGTGGTACCCCAGAATGAATTGGGTATAGGCTAGTATATTTATCCTGGTGTTTAACCAAGAAATATCTTCCCATTAGGTAGGATTTCAGAATCTCGTAGTAAGGATGAGGAAGATTCTTCTTTAGTTTATAACATAGGCCAGCTAGCCATACTCTATCGAATGCCTGGCTAATGTCTAAAAATGCTGCCGAGCAGTATCTCTTGTGTTCGAGGTCGTCACCAATCTGTTTCACCACTCTGTGTACCTGTTCAATCGTGCCGTGTTGGTTTCTAAAACCGAACTGGTGATTAGGTATAATTTTTCTTTTTTCTATTATTGGTAGTAGACGTCGAAGCAGATGCAAAGCGCATATCAACATGGAATATTGCAATTCCGTCAAATCAATCAAGTACATAATATGCAAATACGTCAACAAGGGCAGCGATATGGCAGGATTCCATGTTGATAATTCCGATGCGCGCACGGATGAAGTTATTCAATTTCAGACAGGTCGATATATCAGCAGCAATGAGGCTGTGTGGCGCATTTTGAGTTTCCCGATTCACTGTCGGCATCCCACTGTTGTTCATCTTAGTGTTCACCTTGAAAATGGACAAAGAGTGTATTTCACGGAAGAGAACGCACGAAATGTTGCCGCTGCACCGGCGCACACAACACTGACAGCATTTTTTGCGCTGTGCGAAGAAGATGTATTTGCCAAAATATTATTGTACGCGAAAGTACCAAAGTACTATACCTGGAATGCCACATCGAAAAAATTTCAACGAAGTAAACAAGGCGCGCGAGTTGAAGGCTATCAAAATATGTATTCGTCTGACGCATTGGGCCGTATTTACACAGTACATCCAAATAATTCCGAATGCTATTATTTAAGAATGCTGCTGATTAATGTCAAAGGTCTAACTTCATTTACAAATTTGAGAACGATCGATGACGTAGAATGTCAAATATACAGAGAAGCTTGCCAAAAACTGCATTTACTCGAAAATGACCAACATTGGGAAATTACATTGATGGACGCCTCAGGCGGCAGTCATCCTCGACAATTACGAGCATTATTCGCTATTATTTTGACTACATGTTCGCCATCCAACCCTAACGATCTGTGGGAAAATTCAGGGAGAACTTGAGCAAAGACATTTTGCACCGTATTCGTACCGTTTGCAACGATAATACCATTCCATTTTCGAACAACATTTTCAATGAAGCTCTGATAAAAATCGAAGATATGTGTTTAACTATCAACAACAAAACGCTTCTTCGAATTGGGATGGTTGCACCACAACGTTCTACGTATGACCTTTGTGATGCCGATGTACTGAGAGAACAACAATTCAATGCTGATGACTTGCGCGCATTTGTCGAAGCAAATAAACCACTCTTAGTTGCAGATCAAAAATTAGCTTATGACACAATTACAAATGCGGTAGCCAATTAGAGGAGGTCTTTTTTTCCTTGATGCACCCGGCGGCACAGGAAAAACATTCGTAATCGGTTTGCTATTAGCTCAAATTCGCTCGAAAAATGGAATTGCTTTGGCTCTTGCGTCATCAGGTAGTGCAGATACATTAATGGATGGTGGTCGAACAGCGCATTCGGCGCTAAAATTGCCATTGAATATACAATTTTCCCAAGTTCAAACATGTAATATTTCCAAAGGTTCCGGCATAGCAAAAGTGCTGCAAACTTGCAAATTGATTGTTTGGGATGAGTGCACCATGGCACATAAAAAATCACTTCAAGCGCTTGATCAAACTCTTCAAGATTTACGAGCAAATGCAAACCCATTTGGTGGAGCTCTCATTTTATTATCAGGTGACTTTCGACAGACTCTACCAGTCATACCAAAATCAACACCAGCTGATGAACTCCACGCTTGCCTCAAAGCGTCGCATCTTTGGAGACACATGCAGAAACTCACATTAAAGATTAATATGCGCGTACATTTGCAACGCAATGCGTCATCCATATTTTCAAAGCAGCTATTGGACATTGGTGATGGAAAAATACCAGTTCATGCCGACACAAAATGTATTTCATTTCCATTGAAATTTTGTGTCATTGTTCCATCGATCGAACAATTAATTCTGAAGGTTTTCCCACAAATTGCCACTAATTACAAAAATCATCAATGGCTTTGCGAACCTGCTATTTTGACAGCAAAAAACACCGATGTCAATGCGATCAACCACACAATTCACGAACAAATTGCGGGCGAGTCTGTCACCTACAAATCAATTGACAGCGTCATGAATGATGGCGATATTTTAAATTATCCAATTGAATTTTTAAATTCGTTGGATATTTCTGGTGTACGTACCACCGCACAGATTATCACTCAAAATTGGCGCACCAATAATTCTTTTGCGCAACATTAATCCGCCACGTTGTGCAATGGAACCAGACTCGCTGTCAAAAAATTGATGCCAAACGTCATCGAAGCAACAATTCTCAATGGCAAGTCAAAAGGGGAAGATGTGTTAATTCCCGTATTCCCATTATTCCCACCGACATGCCTTTTGATTTTAAACGACTGCAGTTCCCCGTTCGCCTTGCATTTTCAATGACCATCAACAAGGCACAAGGTCAATCGCTTCAAGTGTGTGGTTTAAACCTAGAAAATCCATGCTTTTCGCATGGTCAATTATATGTTGCATGCTCACGAGTGGGACAGCCAAAAAATTTATTTGTTTTTGCTGAAGATGGAAAGACCAAAAACATTGTTTATCCGAAAGCACTTCAATAAACTTTTATGTACTTATCTGCTATGTTTTATATATTACATCAATAAAAAGTTTTAAATATTATTTCATAATCGATTCTACCCGTTTTAGATTGCAAACAATTGTTGCAAATGTTGCGTTGAATACTTATCGGAGCTGCTAATTTAATAAAAATATTACATTTTAATACATTTCCTCCATATATCCATTTTAATTTTAATAAAAAAGTTTATAAATATTATTATAATTTGATAATCCATTCTACCCGTTTTAGATTGCAGACAATTAAAATTCAAATTTTTGATATTCTCTTTTTCAGGCAAAACAACGTTTGCCGGGTCAGCTAGTCTACTATAAATTGCTTCCAACTAATGTAACCATCACTTCTGAGGTTTATTGTCAAATACTGCGTCGCACAGTGGGGCAAAAGAGCTAAAACGTGCTATTAAATCAAATACCATTTGAATGGATTTCTAAGTTGGATATATATTTTCAGGGTTGTTAGTAGTATTTAAAAAAATCGATAGATATAAATTTTCATATTCCTTGACCGAGAAACAGCTTATTTGGTTGTAGCAACAAAATTTTTTTAGATCGCCCTGTATGAACTGCTTTCAAAATTAAACAAAATTGCATCTAGCGAAGCGATTATATTATTATCTAAATAAAATTTCTTGATGATCCAATGAAATCGAGGTATCCAGCCACTTCACATTATGTTTTTTAAAAGATTTATCTGCACGGTACGCCTTTGACCAACGAGATTTATATTGCCATTTAAATTGTGCCAATTTTTGCTTCAAGTCTTGAAATTCCTTTTCATCACATTTTGTTCGTTTCTTCATATCTTCGTCCAAGAACTTAAATTGTTCGTCTATTCTAGGGCCATTACAACCTCTCATGATGTCAGCCAGTTCTCTGTTCTTGATCAACATTTCTCCTATATAATATAAGAAATAACTAATTAATAATAAACCTTTGCAAAAATATACTCGTTTCTTATAATTATTATATAGTGCTATTGAAAAAGGATTGTCTTCTTAAACACCTGGATTATCCTTTATATTTTTTTGACCACCCTGTATGATTGCTTCCGAAAATGAACAAAATTGTATCTAGTGAAGCGATCTGCAAAACTTGGCAAAATGTTTAAACGCGACTGTTTTCTTATAATCAATACCCATTAGGGAAAAAAAAGCAAAGCTTAATATGCTTTAAAACATAACCAAAATGCCCCAAAACTAATTAAACTTCAGATTTTAACAATACCATTCCGTAGCGTACTTTTATAAATTACATGCTCTTTAATACAAGTTTATAATTACTAAAATGTCACAATATACTTAAATTTCAAAGTTTCAAACTAAATATTTCAATTCTTAAAAATGCTTCCGGTAGAAAAAAATCGCGCTAATCCGGGTCACGGAGAGCCCACCGAAAATTTAGTAGTGTTCTGGTGTGCGTGGGTTAGTGGTGTATTCATACATTACGGAGAGGAATCTCTAAATAGCATTTAATTTTTTCATTTAATAGCAGGTTTTGGCTCTTCTGCCCCACTGTGCGTCGCCTGGAGGCTGCAATTCAAGAAAACCGACCGTCAAAACGGCATCAAGTGGTCTTGCAGCATCATAATGCCCGTCTGCATACTGCTAACATTACAAAAGCAGCTATTCAAGACCTCGGTTGGGAGGTTATTCCACATCCGCCCTATTCTCCTGATTTTTCTCCATCAGATTTTCATCTTTTCCGCTCTCTATCGAACAATCTCAGCCGAATCAACTTTATGACTACGTTGCTCTTCAAAACTGTCTCGACGACTTGTTCACCTCCAAACCACTGGATTTCTTCAGGCGTGGAATCGAGAAACTGCCAGAACGTTGGGAGTCAATCATAAACAATGCAGGAGAATATACTTATTATAAATGCAACTTATAATTAACACTAATTCGTGATGGGTGACTGTTATTTCTACAACCCCTCTCCCTAAAAGTTTTCACGACTACTTACCTTGCCGATGCATGTGGTTCAAATGATTTAAATGGAAGTTAATTGCAGCTGAAAGATTGGATCCTAATTTTATTTAAAAATTCGCAATGAGGGGACGCCGAAATATACATCCGCTTAGTGTATTCTAAACTAAAAAAAAAATTAAGATCAGGTTTACGCCGAGTTTCAAATTTCTAACGAAAAGGTATTTTTCAGTTATTGGTAATGAAAATGAAATTTTAATTTGTAAATAAAAGAAATAATGAACCACACAATTTCACTCCTCTTTTAAAACACAAAATAAAATACATTTTGCAGTTGTCATTCTTTCTTTATTTCAATAAAAATATATTATTATTTAGTATTATTTTTAAGTGGTTCATAATACGGCCAATTCCTATGATTCATAGACGAAAAATCATTGCAATATTTTGCAAGATTTTCTAAGTATGTTTTTAAATACAATAACTCATTATCAGTTTCATATTCATTCCAATTGTATGCTGTGACCAGCAATCCATTATTTCGATTAAAGTAAAGATTCTCAACTTTATCATCTAATAGAATTGTATTAGTGTTGTCGAACTGTGGATATCTGTCCCACAGAATTTGGATAGGTTTTGTCTAGAAAAACATAAACTAACAACTTTGGTATTAAAAAAGTAAAAAAACCTTACTAAAATTAATGTTCCCAATGAAGTTGTCCTAGGCATCATATGAGTCTCATCCAAACAGGTCAGTAATCTAAAGTTTGCATTCGACCACATCCCTAAAAAATGTAGCTTCTTCATCATTATATCACTGTCGGTTCCCGACCAAATAGCAATATCATAAAAGGTGTACAATGTTGTTAAAAAACTGTGGAGAAAGGGTCTTTTTTTGTTTTCACGTTTAGCTGCGCCATCATGAAAATCGGCTATTGTTCTGTCGATATCTAAAATCAAGAGCTTCGTTCCTTCTCGTGGTGGATTTATGGTGGTTACCACGGTATTATTATACATTTTCTTTATCTGAAAATATTGTTTTCACTTAGAACTTAAAAATTATTCAGGATTTATTTCAAAAAATAAAAATAAATTCTGTGCACGCAGAAAATTGAATTCATATTTCAGCCCGGAGTGGGCAAAATACATTGCAATATGTATTTGAAATACAAATTACAAAATACTTTTATTTCGGTATTTTAAATACAAAATAATTATCTATTTGAAATACAAAATTTCAAATACAAATTTAGATCAGGTACAAAGCACCTGAAATTTTCATTCTGTAACTCAACTGGTGATCACACCAATTCACTGTTGTGGTTATCGATAAAAATTAATTGATATTTTAAAATTTTGGCTAAAATCCCAGAAAATGAAAACACAAGAAATCTGTTTTTGATCATAATTAAAGCAACTACGTTGCTTTTATGATGATAAAAATTGGTAGATTTACCTTTTTCGGAGCTTGAAGCTGTAGAATACAGCGCCCTTAGAAGAGCCCTAATAAAATATTTACATTTTTACCCGAACTACAACAGATTACCTAAAAAAAATGCCTAGATTTTAAAGTTATGGGGCTCTGTTATATTTTGGGGCTGAAGCATCAACTTCATTAGAATTAAGAATACGAAATTAAACAATTAATGTATGTTTATCAATTATTACAATAAGATAATACTTTTTATAAACCACGCGTAACAAAACCCTGCAAATTTGCATGCATGCGCTTTGTACTAATCTACTATTTAATGGTAAGATAGTAATTAATATCACAAGTTGTAATAGTAAACGTAAATTAAACCACATCATAATTTGTAAACAATTAATTATAATTTTATACTATCTTAATTAGTTGAACGTAAAATGAAACTCGAAAATTTTCAACTGCCATTTTGAGGTTAATTTATGGTAATATCGCACAGCGGTTTAAAATTACTTTTACTGAATCGGGGATGAAGTGTTTTCGTGAAGTAAATATTTATAAAATTAACTTACTTTCGTTTTCCTAAATAAAACTATAAATTTTGTATGTAATTTGAGGAATTACAACTGCTTTTTTTTAACAAATAATTTCAACTGACAGTTAGTTGTAAAACTCAAGAGTGCCAACCGCTGCGATGTAGAAAACAAAAGTAAGTTTTGGTAATAATTTTAAGAATGCGAAAAATTTGAAATTTTAAAATGTAGTTTTCAATTTTGAATTAAAATAATACGAAAGGCACTGTCGATGTCGAAATATGTTTTACAATCTTTTGTAAAAACAACAAAAGACCATAACGCAACGAAGCAATGAAAAATAAAAGGTCAGTAAGACACCGAAGAATTATCAATGTGCATATTGGCATTGTCGTCCTTTCTTGAACATTGTAGTGTAAGAAAATTGCGAAAAAATAATCCAAAATCGGTTTTCTGCGATTTTTCGACGGATTTCGTTAGGTAATTGTTCGTGCTTTAACATATTAAAAAACGTATTCTCGGAACCCTGAGCTTCTTACCAAATTCTTCGACCGAAGTTGAAATTTTTTATGAAGGAGTGAAAATGATGTTTTTCGGCAAAATATTTTTAAACAAATTTCTATTTCAGCTATATTGTTATCATATAACTCGTTAAAAAAATTAAAAACACTTAAAATATGTTACTGCTTGAGAAATTGCCGCTATAAAAATAATTTAAATTTTATAATTTACAAAGTAAACTTTTATTATTTTTAATTACGATATACATTGTATATACAAAGGAAAATGCATAACACGAATATTCATGTGTGATGATCTCACCCTGACTTCATCATAAGAGGTGTAGGAATTTTATCCCGGAATGCTAGTTGCGCGTCACGTTGTATTTCACTCTGGGTATTTTTCCTCTTTGTCAACTTAGAAAAATTAAATAAAACAAATTATTTGATTGGTTCATTTTTAAAATCAACCGCGAAAAAACGGACGGATATGAAGGTCCGCGGCTATGTTTTGATATGAAAACTCATGGCGTGATTAGTGTAGTTCGAACGGGGTAACGAACTGCATGCATTTAAGTACTACATTTTTATATTTTTATCTTTTACCTAACAAATATCGAGTATGTTAGTTAAAATTAATTATCGTAAACTATTAACTCTAAAAAGAAGTGTATTTCTAACTGTGAACAACATGCATTCATTCTTTGTAATCGAGCAAATTAAGTTTGTGTTATTTTCGTTTATCGGAGTGAATCTTAAAGGATCCGAGCTCTTTATCAATTTTACATCGCAAATATGGTAATCTTAGGACGAAATACTCCATATTTCATCGATATTTTAGTTAAAAACGAATCAAGTACAAGTTTATGACCTCGTGGGTCGTGGTCTCATGTTGATAAAACCACGAATTATGTTAATGTACGTATGAAATCGTGTCTTCATTTAAACAAAATGAACAATAAATTAAGCAACTTCTACAGATATGATTACTTCAAATTCACATATCATAACTTTGGTCCCGCGTGTGCTTTAAATTTAGTGATAAACGATAAATCTTATAGAGAATAAAATTTACTAAAACTTCTATCTAAGGTATTTTTCTCTAAGGCGAATAGTTGCTGATCGCCAGGGGGCCTATTCTTGAACTCAATAGAATTTATTCGCATTCGAATCATTTCGCATGGTAAGTTTCGCACACTATTATTCGATCACTTAAAACGGTATTCTTGAACTCACTCGAATTTACTCCGCATGCGAATCATTCCGCATGGTGAAGATTACTCGATCACTTTTAAAATAGTATTCTCGAATGGCACACGAATGTTATACCGTGCGAACAAGCGGCTCGAAAGTTTTAAATCGTCAGGATTGCCAGATAGGCGATTTTGCGCCAAATTAGGCTGTTGGACTAAACTTGTAGAAGAATAAAAGATTAATATATACCAATCAAAAAAATTCTCCATATAATGGAATAATTTTTATAATGCATAAATCAACTAGTTCAAACACAACAAAAATAATAACGATACAAGAACAATGCAAAAGGAAAGAATTTCGAAAAGCCGAGTATCTAATGCTTCCATAGAGCAAAAGAATGTCATTACGGAGTATTTAAATACGAATCCCAAACTATTAAGTAGAAAGTTCGCGGCAGATTTCACTTTGAGGACAACGCAAAATAAATGGCAAGAACTAACAGAATCGTTAAATTCCATGGCGGGTGCTAAGAAGAATTGGAGGCAATGGAGAAAAACTGGGCAAGATATGAGGGCAAAAGCAAAAAGAAATAACAGCTCCCTAATAACCTACACTGGCGGAACTGGTGGTGGAAAACCAACAAGCGAAAGTTTGAGCGAACTTGATGAGAACATTTTAGAATTAATAAATCTAATTGCCGTAAGTGGCCATGCAGATACGCAGGAATCTACAGTGGATTTCGATTTGTCACAACCGGAAGGATCGCCAACTGAAAATAGATCTTTAGAAGGTAAGAATTCATACAGCCCTTTATTTGTAAATAATGACTTGGTCGGTATCCCTTTATCAACAGAAACACTTCTGAATTCTTCGCAATTTCGCATTCTTCCACCGTCTCAATCGCAGCTAACATTCCTAATTCATAAAAATTTGCCATTCTGTGCAATATTACGATACAACTTTAAAACACGATATGGAATTATTGACCGTCACACTTATTACTTCATCAGTTATAGTTACATCACATTTATATAGACCCATTTTTGTGATTGGTTATAACCAATCTATTGGTATTTAAACCCCACTGCGCATGCGCAACTTTTATATTATCGCACACGAACAAAGTTTCATCTGGGTACCCCCAGACGTTGTAGTTCGAATGGTTTTCATGCGAAAGTATATTCGTAGACGATTGCTCAAGAATACAAAATTTCGTTCGTATGCGAAAGTGACGTACACCAATAATTTCATGCGAAAAGTATTCGTAGCCGACCATTTCGAAGGGTTCAAGAATCCTTCATCCTTCATTCGTATGCGAAAGTAACGAAGTTTCGTATGCGAATCAATTCTATTGAGTTCAAGAATAGGCCCCCAGTACTGTTAAAGTTTTGAATTAGTTACATCTGTTGTAACATCTGTTGTTACATTAGAGAAAATTTCAAAAACGCTCGATTTTGACTTGACTTTTTTTAATAAAAGAGTATTTATATTGCGATGTTCTGCTTATTATAGGGGGTACTCTGATATAATTAAGCGATTTAGTCGAAACACTTATGATTATACAATTTGATAAGGCCATAATAGGTGAGCAACTGAATTGTGTCTGCATTTTCTTTAGTTGAAAAATTATTGACTACCTCTGCTTCATTTATTTAAAGATGCAAATGTTGTTGGAATCTGAAAGATGTGAAGTTTATAAGGGATAAATTATTGGTGGTTGTTTTATTAAATTTGATATAAAGAAGAAACAAATTAAATTTAATTATGTTATTTGTTAATTTAGGGTTCCCTTTATTTAAATAGATAATAATTTTGTGAGAATTTACGAGTGCGCGTGAATGTGGGATTCCGAGGTCAGCACTCGTCGAGTATAGATGCGCTGTCTAATTTGAATTTGAATTTTTGGTGTTGGATTCCGAATCAAGCGGTCAAACAAGTTTTAAGTCGATTATCCAAGTGTCAACTGGTTAATAATATTTGGATTCTGAAATTATAAAACATTTTTATGAGCAAATCGTTGATAAAGGAAGATATAATTTGGGTACTCATATGAAATTATTTGGAATTGGTTATTTTGTATTTAGATGGAATTGTGGAAATCTAATGAATAATTAAGTTAAAGTTGAATTAAAGTGAATAATACGTCGGATCAAATTATCATAAAACGTTTTGGAACTGCTGACCTTCAATTTGGTTATTATGATCATGATTTGGATGAATATTTAATTATTGGAAGAGATTGATTTAAATTTACTTACCTGTACTTGATAATCTGGTTTGGAAGAAGAGGTTGTTCATTGGTTAATATTATACGTCTTTGGTTTAAATTGGAAGCTGTTTTTGATGGTGATCTACACGTGTTGGGAATCTCACATCACACCAGGCAATCGGTGAAATCCGGAAGACTCTGTTTTTACGTGGTAAGAATTTTTGTGTTACGTTAATATTTGAACAATAAACACACCGTGTAAATTCGGGCGCGCGTAATACTTCGTTGGGGATATCGCAATTATTTGATTTTTTTGTAAAATTTAATTTGTTTAGATTAAGAAAACAATAATTTGTCCTTAATTCTTTATTGTATAAAATAAATTACATCAGTATTTGGTTTTAATAACATTTGCGTTTGATTTGATTATTAATAATAGTCATAAATTGGAGAATAAGCAGACACAAGTTTTGATTCATTCTTACTATCTTTACAAAAAAAAAAAGATCACTGATTAAGGTGACATATTCTAAGTGTTTTGGCTAATCTAAAAGAACCCAAGCTACGACCCAAAAAATTTAATAAGTCTCATGCAAGCTAGTCCGGAGCATAAAAAAAAGAGCCGTTGTTTTTGCCCGCTATAAAAATTCAAAACTTCAGTAGCTATACACGGCAATATTAATGTATTTGATCATATAATAGATTTTTTTAGAGAGAGTAACCAAAAATTATAAAAAAAAGTCAGAGCAAATTCGAGCGCTTTTGAAATTTTCTCAAATGTGCTCTATTTAACAGTGCTGGCGCTCAGCAACTATTAGACTTAAGAAAAAATTACCTTAGATAAAAGTTGTAGTAAATTTTATTCTCCATAAGATTTATAGAAGTCATTTTCGTCATAAAATCAACTGGTAAGGAAATATTGCGAAGAAACATTTTGTTTTCCACTTCCGGGCGGTCGCCGAGGTCGCCAACTGAGAGTTTTTATTAGGACCCCAAACCTTAAAACACATTTAAAAATCAGAACCCCCAGACCATTTTTAGGAAACTCTTTTTTTCATGATTTCGAGTATGTTGCTGAAATATTTTAAGTGGTTTTAATTTTTTTAATAAGTTATTTGATAACAATATAGCTGAAATAGAAATTTGTTTAAAAATATTTTGCCGAAAAACATAATTTTCACTCCTTCATAAAAAATTTCAACTTCAGACGAAGAATTTGATAAGAAGTTCAGGGTTCCGAGAGGACGTTTTTTAGTATGTTAAAGTACTTACGAACAATTACCTAACGAAATCCGTCGAAAAATCGCAGAAAACCGATTTTGGATTTTTTTTTCGCAATTTTCTTACACTATCAGGCAAAGAAAAATATACATAAATAAATAATGATATGACACCGAATGAGTTGAGAGTTCAAAGCAAAATAAGAGAATTTGCAAAAAAAGAAGTCTAAAAAGGAAATAAGATTAAGATAGGATACCAGAATCTCACGATAAATGGCAAGGTATATGAATGGAAAACATTTGAAAATTCCATGAAGACGCAGCTAAAAGATGAGAGGCAGTGAAGCTTAAAAAACCAGCAAGAATAAAACACAACTGTCATAAAATAACGACGCCTGCAATTACAATGGAACATGAGAGAAAAAGCGAATATCCTAATATGAAACGTATCAAAAGTTAATGAATTGAATTAGGAAGAAGAAATAAACAGAAGAATAGCAATCTGGAATATTAGAACGATGCTTCAACCTGGAAAAATGCATGAAATATAGGGTGTTTTTTTAGCTGCATGATGAGATCTTTCAATAGGGATAACTTATTTTGAATGAAGTTTGTCAAAGTGACAGTTCTTTGACATTTGTGTTCAGAAAGGTTTGCCATTTAATCATGAATAAATTAACACTTGAACAACGCTACCAAATTGTGGAAATTTATTTTCAAAGTCAGAGTTCTGTTTGCGAAACTTATAGAGCTCTTCGCCCATTTTATGGTCGACGTAATCGACCTTCTGAGGAGGCTATTAGTGCGGTGATGGATAAATTTCGTACCACTTCTTCATTGCATGAAGTAAGGCCACCAACAATACAAAGAAATGTGCGTACCGAAGAAACTATCGCTTCTGTGAGTGAAAGTGTGCAAGAGAACCCAAACATTTCAATTGGTCATCGTGCTCAACAACTTGGGCTTTGCAGTCCGTCCACTACATGGAAAATTTTACATCAAGATCTAGGTTTAATTCCCTACAAGATCCAGTTGGTTCAAGAATTGAAGCCTAATGATAATCGATTGCGTCGTGCGTTCGCAGATTGGGCTCACAACCAATTGGAAGTGGATGCTATTACGCCCTTAAACAGAAAAATTAATATTTCATTGTAATGGACCCTAATTTGCTCCGTGGCTGCTCAGTCACATGAGTGGACTTCAAAATCCTGCTTCTTATCTCAGTGGTGGATACTTATTTAGAGAATTGTTTCGTAGTTTCTTAGGTTAACGAAAGAAAAATCAAATAGTACTAATATACATATATTAAACAATAAATAGTTCATAATATGGTACACAAAATTTACACTAATATCGACAAATAAATAGGTTATGCAAATATTAATAGCTAAATTAAAGTTTGACGCAGCTACAAGATATAAAATCGCGCGCTTGACGCAAAATTCGCAAAGTAAGTTAATGTTTAAATTAATTTTAACTACAAAAAAATAATTGACGATCATTTATACAGAAAAAGAGATAATTTACACAATAGTTGGCCAGGGGATAATTTTCTACCTTATTTTGTGGTCGAGCAGCGTAAGTGGACATGTGTGGCAGATCCAGCTGTTGTTTGATGGGTGTTCGACTAAGACAGCTAAAGTTGAAGTTTTTGGCCAGCAGAAAGAATCCAACAATGATAATTTTTGGTAGTATTGCCGTTTAAGTTTATTAAATGGTGTTTGATCGTATACATTTAGGTAACATAAGGCACTGAATTAGTTATCATGTAGTTATTTAGTTTTCCAATATGGTCGGAACGTTAGTAACGCGACGATAATTATTAATTTACTTCGCTTTTTATTGGTCACTTGACCCGTAATATTGTTTTTATCTTGGGAGAACTTTATTGTTTATTCTTTGTTCCTTCTTTTGACAATTTTGAATTATTGGCACAATATTTATTCATTTAATTACAAGGTCAACTATATATTTTCGTATAGATAATATTCATTTGCCCGTTAATTATTTAGGTTACTGTTTGATTGTTCGAGATTATTAATTTATTTCACTGGTGTTTAAGTTCACAGTTAAAATATTGTTGATCCGATATTACTTTGATTATTTACCGGAGAGCCGTTCTAGTTTTTATCCGTAAAATTAAGATAATTAATTTTTCTTTGGTAGGTAGATATTAGGCAAATTTATTAGGTACGAGTTGATTACTAGATCGCTGGCCGACAACTGAACAATTTTTCCACCTCCTCGCGAGTTATTTCTTACAGATAAGTCATAAAGTTACCCTTGAGGAAATGCAAACTTCGAGTTTATCATCTAATTATGGACAACTGAGTAGGTGTTTATCTGAAGCTGTCGTGCGGTACTCATTGATACTTACAAAGTCAATAGACCTTTTGCTACATTTTAATCTTTCCGCGTGTTTAATAAATGGAGAGTTACTTTGTAGCGTGCTTTATCGTATGAATGTTGGATGCGCTATCATTTTTCGTTTAGTTTTTCAGTCGTTATCACCGGGGGTTTTACTTAAAAGAATTGCCGATTGTATGTCTTTCTTAGCTAACTTTGTAATATAGTCAAATGAATACATTATACTTTGGGCCTATACTTTGTAATAATATTACATTAAAGATTGCTGTATGCAATTTTGCTATTAGGAAGTATCTACAGTGGGACTTCGTTATGCCGAATTTTATACTTAAAATTTATTATTTACAATATGACTTTATAGTCTTGAAGTAAAATTTCCTTAATTAGATAGTGTTCTTTGGCCTTCTATTCTAGTTATATACAGGGTATATCGTAAATTTGTGTATGTACAGGGTGCTTCAATATGCAACTACCATTGCATAATGCATTGTTTTACCGCCAAATTTTGTTCAGTGACGAGGCACATTTCTGGTTGAATGGGTATGTGAACAAGCAAAATTGCCGTATATGGACTTAGACCAATCCGGAACATTATCTTGAGACTCCATTGCATCCATTAAAATTGACCATTTGGTGTGGAATACACACCAACGCCATCGTCGCGTCGGTCCATATTTCTTTCGAAATGAGGAAGGAGCTACGTTACGGTGAATGGTGTGAGATATCCACACATGCTCAATACATTTTTGTTTCCAAAAATCCAAGAGTTAAACATCGACAACTTATAGCTCCAACAGTCATTGAAACCATAGATTTATTGAAAGGACAATTTGGTGACAACATTATTACAAGAAATGGTCCTATCAATTGGCCTCCAAGATCGTGTGATTTGACGCTTCCAGATTATTTTCTTTGGGAGTATGTTAAATCCCTGGTTTATGCTAACAAACCAACAACTCTGGAAGCATTGGAAATCAATATTCGACAAGCCATTTATGAAATAAGGCTAGAAATATTGGAAAAAGTGGTCAAAAATTGGACTGATAACGATTAGTCGTGGTGGTCACATGCCGGAAATCATTTTCAAATCAGAAATGGCATTAAATTTACTTTCATAAAAAAGTATTTAAAAGAACATTCCATCAATTTTTTAATGTTTTATTTCAATTTGAAGTTCTCATGCCGCTAAAACAAACATCCTATAGTTAACAAGAGGTGCGATAGAAGGGGACCGGAGAAGTAGAATTTAAAAATTGCGTACTGCTATACTCGGAAGAGAAAAGACAGAGTAGAAATGGTGTGGCCTTTATAATAGAAAAAAAAAGAACTTAGAATAGTAACAAAAAGAACACATTTTAGGAAGTGTGGAAAAAGTGAAGGTTAAAGTTTTTAGTGCCATAAGCTCATGATACGTATTAAGAGATTTGGAAAATTTTAAACCCGGTGGATTTTTTCCACCGGAAATTAGAACATTATTTTATTACATATGATTTGAAGACTGAGAAAATAACAACTGCACTTTTGGTGTTGATTGGGAAAGAAACGTATTCCATTTTGAAGAAATTAGTAATTTCGTTGAAGGAAACGACGCAGGATTATGAATTTTTAGTACAAAGTTTTAAAAAATACTCTAAACCACAAGTGAATAGTAAACCATTTATTAAATAGAATATTGACAGTAATGATGATAATAATGAAATAATTTAGATTTTTATACGATCAACGGTTAATTTGGAAGGAAATGTTACTCAGAAGCAAGAGCAATATGAAGGACTTCAAAAGAATACAGAAGAAAAATCGATCAGAAGTTACTTTTAAGAAATAAAGTAAATTTAAACGAAAATGAAAAAAATAGTGATAAAGTACAAAATGTGCAAAATTCAAAGGATAATGGCATGGGTTTGAAAATTTGTAATACGAAAGAAGTACTAAAGGAAATAATCAGTAGTCAAAAACGGAAACACGTTGTAAAAGAAAAGTTATTTTGTAAACTTAAGGAGATAATAATTTTTCGTCATAAGAAAAAAAGAGAAGTTAAATCCGGATATCTAAAAAAGTTTGGAACATTTTTGAATGTGAAAAATATGGGTTCTAGTACAAAATTTCATAAACATGAAAATGATTTCTATCTATCGTGTAAACCGATAGAACGTTTCACACATTTCATTTTTCTTCGTTGTGTGTTATAACAACAACAAAAACTTAAATTTGGAATGATTTGGTTGCTTCGTTTAGACGCTATCGTGTTCCTTCCAAAACTGATCAAAATGGATTTAGGGAACCTCAAAATATGAAGGGCAGTCAAAAAATTGGAGGGTCCAAATTTGCCCGATAGGAATACTTTCTTTACCTAGGGGTTCGCAAAGTAAAAATGTTATTAATTAAGTGCAAATTATATCAGAATTTGGTGGAACCATAATTAAACAGCACAAAGACGGAATGACCACAAACTCCAGCTCCTAGTTATTCACTCACTGTCCTTCCGTAACAAAACAATACTTGATAACGGTGGAGAGTTTATTTCATAAATATTTTCCATGCGAAATAAATGTCAGCACATCCGAAGAAGAAGAACGAAAACTGATGGAAAAGTGCTGGATTCATCACGAAACTGTGTTAAACGGATTAATGGTTTCCCAAGAAGAATTACTAGAAACCGCTACAGAGTGCGAAATTTTATAAATAGAGCAGCTTAAGAAAAAAAAATGAAAACGTAATCCCTTATTTGTGAATTACCAAACAAGGATTGTAATAATATCCCATAATAGCAAATATAAAACATTTAAATTCCATAGATTTCTGAACCGCACCGATTTAATTTCCAAATTATAAAATTCAATTGTAATTCCATTCTCACTTAGTGCTATGATCTAGTTATTAAAGCACTTACGTAAATAAATAAAAAAATAAATAAAATATTTCTGAATTGGAACCCAAAAATTTAGAACATTTCTTTTTTAAAGCGTTTAAAGTTCAGCTAAAAATATAAAAATTTATTATAGTATAAATAATAAAAATATTGGCTAAAAAACTATAGGTAATAAGATTCATTTCTTTCTGGAGTCATTTTATTCTTAAATTAATGTTTGTATCTGAAACGAAATTCAGTTTTTAATCAAAATGTAGAAAATTTATTTAAAAAAAGGTAAATCGTTTAATTTAAACATCTACAGCCGTATGCATAGTCGTACTTTAGTGGCTACTAGTTAGTAGCCACTAATAAAATGTAGGTTTCCATGGTTTTACCAAATAAATAATAGTAAACGTCAGAATTAGTAATTTACTAAAATGACAGTACTAACTTTTTAATTTAAAAAACCATGGAAACCTACATTTTATTAGTGGCTACTAACTAGTAGCCACTAAAGTACGACTATGCATACGGCTGCTAAAGATTTATTTCAAATAATTTTAACTTTTATTTCAAGAGATTGGAAAACAGTATTTTTAATTTTTCCATATTTGATTAACATGACATCCACAATCATAATCTAAAATTTCAAACCCGAAGATAGTTTTGAATTAAAACTATTATTATTTTATCTGTGTAAATACCCCAAGTAAATGTTTCAAAAGGTTCTCGAGATATTTGGGGAGGATTATTCTAATTAAAACAGTATAATAATTTAGTTATAATATTAAATTAACTTTTAAATTGCTTTTATTTTTTGTTGTTAATTCTTATTATAAACTTTAACTAGAAGTAAATAACAATTCTATAAAATAACTAGGTATTTCCTATATTGCCTACCGAAAATATGCAATAATAATTTTATTTTCTACTCTAAAACTACGTGATTTTCTATAAAATATTACTTATAATAAAGTTCATTGCTTTAAATATAATATACAGACCGGTGCCAAGAATTTTCGAGTGGAAAAAATTCTAACGGAATTTGTTTTCACATAATGGTTTCTTAGAGTGTATTGAAGTAATCCTGAAGTTCCCCTCCCCCATCCTGATCGGCTTTATTGTCTACGAGGAGGAGAAGAGGACCAAAATTAGTTTTTCACCGATTTTTCGACTTCCTTTCAACTTACGATAAAAATTGTTACATACAAAATTAAAGCTAATTATATTCTCTGCAAAAATTAAATTATTCATACATATTTTTGATCAGATTCGTACTTCACTTAGTAATGATCGTCTAAAGTTGAAGTAAGTTGCGAGAACCCCAAACTGTATTTGAAGAGGTCAGGAATCATTTTCAATTAAATGTATAGATTTTTAGCAAGTATATTTATTTTGTGAATATAAATTGACAATGTTGTCGTTTTTGGACATTACGTGATGTTTTATGGAAGATTTCAGTGTCCACAGTGTTACTACCGTAATTTTCTGTAAAAATTGTTGAAGTTTATCTCCCATTCTTTCGTCGTAATCGAACTAGTCTTCGTCAATGTAGACATTTATGCATGACTGCCCTCGATAGCTTCCATAATTTTTTGAGCAATTAAGTTCAGTTTTTGTACAACTGCAAGCTTCCTAACAACCTTTTAAACATTTGCAGGAGATTTGTAATAGAAACTATATCATGCTCTGTGATCGTCGTCGATGTAGATGTACTGTAACAGAATTCTGTTACCCTGATCTCACTGTGAGAACTTTATTTTAATTTTAGGGTTTATGAATTTTTAATAAATAATTATGTATGATTTTTCGACCAGCTTTGCATAACAAAGCTAATTTTATTTTTTATTATTATGATTACTTATTACTTGCTACATTTATCATTCTAAATTAGCAACACTTATTAATAACTCGTTATAAACCATTGATTAAAACACATCTTTCTTACTTACTTAATCAATGGGATTCTAATAAAATGTCGGTAGAGTAGGTCGCTAACCGCTAACATTCAAGGTTGCATCGAACGCTTCGATAAAAAATCACTCTCTTGCAAACCGATTGTAGTAACGGCGATACGTAAAAATCTAAGCTCCACAAATTTATTAATTTTAATATTATTCGATTTAATAATATCGACCAATTTATCGAGTTAATGACTAGTAAAGTCAATACGAGTGAAGTGTTATTTTTTAGAATAGCTAAGATCAATATATGATCTCGAAAACCGATTTTTATTACGAGCATCGAAAATTTGTCAAAACACATGTGCAGAATCGAGCGACTCCATTCTTCTAAATCCGGAAAATATCGCAAAACATCGCAGCCAATCTATCGAGGTGAACTATTCTTTTATAATATTGATCCTAATATCATTGGACAAATCTGGAGAAGTGTAAAACTTCCAATAAGAAAAGAACTCGAAAACCCACCAACACATCTGTTCGTTTCATTCCAACCACGAACAAATCTCCACCATTTTGGGTCAGCGAGCATCGCCGCTTTGCTAAACATCTGCCAACCTTTCTTAAGTTTCATGTGTGTAAAGACAATCGATATTTCAAATACAACAGGAGGAACAAAACACAAAATTGGTGACAAAATCGAATTTAATTGCTTATTTAAATAATTCAAATATTCAATTTTATTGCTACGCTTTTTTATGTTATTACAATATCGTATATTGTGTTTTAACTATATTTTAGATCAAGCTTTGCCATTCAAAATCCTGACGATTTTGACCAGGAGTGATAAACGACCATCAGATCTGATTGCGTACTATCCAGTAATAATTTCAAGGGAAACCGTAAGTAGTTATAAACACTATTTACTATATGATTATTGTTTAACAAAAAATACCAAGCTTGTAGCTAACATTTTATCACCTGCTTGCATTATTCTACCCTCAGTAGACGTAGTTAGTACTTCCTGCTTTTTTGGTAGTTTTAGTGCGATTTTTTTGTCGCAAGCATTTGATAAGGCAATTAAGTTCGTAGACACGACAAACCAAGTGCGAAGGTTCTCTCCGTTCGACATTTCAACTACAACCAAGCGACATCTATTGATCCGCTCTGTGTATCTAAGTATATGTATTTGTGTTCAATTTTATTTGTAAATCATTATCAATTTTTTAATACAAACATTCACTATTCATATTATCTGTGTAAACAAGAATTCTCATATGTTAGTTACGATTAATTCCAAATTAATTTATATTAAAAGTGTGTGTTCAAAAACGAGTCAGTCTTTTTTATTTTCTACTTTGGTTTATTTTTTGTATCGATAAGGATAACTAAGATCATCTGAACGTTCTTAATTCGATGCTGGCGCCCTACCGGAGAATATTACTACGCAAAGAAGAACCCAATAAAGAATCCACGAAAGCGACATCATCGCTACCCAGCTCTCGAGTACTTAGTACTAAACGTACAAAGCTAAGCCGCTTCGTTAATCACATCGACGAGCATAAAAGAGGCAGTTGTGACTGGAAGCACCGTTTCATCAGTAGTGCACTACCAAGTTACAGTACATATATGGATCTATCAATACATCTGACAGACGTAACTCATTTCTGATCCGATAGTTTTTAGGCTTCTATACAAAGTATAGCAAGAGGCCTTGTTTTATGAAACCTGGCAAAGGAAAGATTCAAGAAAAGATTCCGAAGCATCTAATAGCTTCAAATATTCGGTTGAAATTCTGAACACACTGAATACATATTGTTATGTGTTTAATGGTTCCGATGGCACCTCGGCACTTTTTAGAAGAAAAAACAAATTAAATTTATTAAAACTCATGAAAAAAGCTCAAAATTGCGGGAAACTGATCAAATCTTTAAAAATTCAAATACTTTTCCAGAATTGATAACTGCAGCAGGAATTCCAATCATCAACGTTGTTCATGGAGTAACATCTAACGGATCTGCACTAAATGACAGCAGATCATAAATTTTTTACGAACCTCTTAAAGAAAAAGCATGCAATCTCTCATCACTGCCACCAACTGAAGTAGCAGCGCACCATCACTCCTTGAGAACCTATGATCACATTTAAGCATGGCACGATAATTGAAAGAGTCTGCAAGATTGAGTCTGGAGAACTTCTTTTATGGCCATTTTCTGATTAATACATTAAATTATCCTACTCTACAAGAGATTCTACTACAAATCTATTGCAAATGTCCAAAAGGTTGTCAACAAGCTTGCAGTTGTAGCAAGGCTGAACTTCATTGCTCATCGATTTGTGGAAGCTCTCGAGAATGTCTGCATTGATGAAGAATTGTTTGACTACGACGAGACGAAAGAATGGAAGTTGAACTTCAACTTTTTCCTACAGAAAATGACTAGTGGTAACACTCCGGACATTAAAAAACAGATATTGACTATACAAACATTATTGGACACGTATAAATGACATCCCCAAAATCTCTTGCAGAATATTTTATAGAACGTCGTGAAATGCCCAAGAATCGATGACATTGTTAATTTGTATTCTTAATAGAATAAATATGTCATCGAGATTGGGGTTTGCGCAACTTAATTCAACTTTAGACGATCAACTAGGTACATGTCACTGGCCTCCCCCAAATCAATTTTTAATAAAAAAATTGGTGTTAATCGTTAGTGCTTCGTTAGTGCTTGTTTGTGCTTCCATTCTCGAAGTTTGTGCCTCAAAGGTCGCGAAGTTATTCGAGAAATCTTTGGAGGGGGGGCTGTAGCCACGATAGCCTCCCCAAATCGATTTTTGATCAAAAAAATTGGTGTCAGTCGTTAGTGCTTCGATAGTGCTTGTTTGTGCTTCCATTCCCGAATTTTGTGCCTCAACGGTCGCGAAGTTATTCGCGAAATCTCTAGGGGGGGGCTGTAGACATGCTAACCCCCCCAAATCGATTTTTAATAAAAAATTGGTGCCAATCGTTAGTGCTTGTTTGTGCTTCCATTCCCAAAGTTTGTGCCTCAACGGTCGCGAAGTTATTTGCGAAATCTTTAGGGGGGGCTGTAGACATGCTAGCCTCCCAAATCGAGTTTTGATAAAGAATTAGTGTCAATCGTTAGTGCTTCGTTAGTGCTTGTTTGTGCTTCCATTCCCGAAATTTGTGCCTCAACGGTCGCAAAGTTATTTGCGAAATCTTTGGGGGGGCGTAGACATGTTTTCCTATCTAGCCTTCCATTTTGAATTTCTATAGAAATTGAATGTCAATTGTTTGTGCTTCGTTAGTGCTCCAATGTGATCTTTGATCATTACTTTTATTTCATTATTTCAAATACATTTGAAATTTCCGTGAACTCCGAGCAAGTTGCGCGCGAATGCATAGATTTCAAATGTGGAAAGCTTAACAAATAATAAATATAAATATGTAGCTATAATATAATAAACCGCAAAACTATTTTTATAAAGAAAATATTTTTTATTAACAAAATTTACAAACAATATTTTTAGAATATATTAAAAATTGAAAATATTTTGATTTTTATATATACGCAAGAAATTTACAGTTCTTTGCTTTTGTAGTCTCCATTACAGTTGCAGATGATAGCTGTAGATCATCATAACGTTCTCACTAGCCCAAACTCGCGCACCAGCAATAGCTAATGTAATGCCCAACTGCTTTGACATTATTTACCAACAATGTAGCCGGCAAGAAGCTAATTCCTCCACGGAGGTAATAGATATTTTTACCAAGTTGAATTTCCTGAGGAATTTCTTGTAACGGTATGTTAAAATCTAATGTCGAAATTTTTTAAATGCCCGCATATTTCCAGGAATATATGGGAACCAAAAAGGATGTTTTTTCGGTAAATTGTTAACAGTGATTACATTGACTATTATCCACATTTTCTTTAAATCGCAGGTCTAATGCTTTCTGAGGGTATTGAATATGTTCAGTAGGAAAATTAATGGTTAAAGTGGAGTATGGAACTACCTTCTCCTTATTGAATTTAGGATATTTCCTATGCTCTGTCATAGAGGGCTGATTATGGAGCAATTCTTTAAATAAATAATACCATGTGGAAGCAGCGTTTAGTTCAACGTGATTATTTGGTAAATATTTCTTGTTGGCTTCTCCAAAAACTTTATCCAAAACTAAAGCATGCTTCTTGTAAGTTTGCGCGTTTACTGTATCTCGCATAACCTGTGCAATTAGCTCGTACAATGTAGATAATGGTTTTTGAGCATCTACAAATTTAGCATATTTTTTTCTTTAACTAATAAGTTCGAAACTCGAGTTCACATTTCAAATTGGGTTGTGCGATATTCTTGAACATCTATTAGTTAATATTTTATTTGGTGGTAGGAAGTGGTGCAGTGAGACTCCGGCCTTATCCTAAATTTTTAATCTTAATTCAACTTCCCTACCAACTTTTTTTAAACTGTCTTTTATTAAGAACAGCACAACAAATGCGGGACAATTGGAACAAGACAATGGCTTAAAATTTATTTATTCGTATTTTTTACCTCCTTGCGAATCAAATTTCTATATTTTTTCATAAAGTTGTATCCATCACTGCTAATATTACAATTTGAGAGATCGTTAAGTATTTCAAATTTATGAAATAGTTGTTCTAGTTTGAATCGATTCCAATATATGCAACAGCTACTAATTAAACCTAAAAATAGTATTATTATCACAATTGGCAACTTTTATAGGTACTACTAGGCACTAAAGTTTTAATTTAATGCCTCGGACACATTAACGAGCAAAACTACGAGCTGAGCGCTTTCACGAGCTATTTAGTGAACATTTCCGCAAACTGCGAGCTTATAGGCGAATTGTGCAGAGTTGTGCGTATTTAGGTATTATCTGTTTCTTCTCAAGAAAGTTGCAAAAATGTTGCTAGCATTTTCGCAAGCTATTCAATGTTATTTCAAAGAAGCTTCAAAGAGTGTAGGCATGGTTTGTGTGATTTCAGCACTTATTGTATTGGAAAATTTTTAAATAAAAGGACTTTGGAGGATATGACGAATTTTATTTTAAATTTATTAAATGATTTCAAAATATTGGTAAAATTATTTTTGACATAAAATATATTGATATGGAATTTAAGGATTTGAAATGGAAGAATGCGCAAGAACGATATTTGAAAGGGGCGAAGGCGATCCAACGACATAGACGTGAGTCGTACAGAGTGATGATTTGTGAAATAATTTTGTAGTCTTAAAGATGATTTTTGATTTGAGAAAATTAATTAAATTATTTATGAGTTGAGAAAAGAGCGTTTGATTGAAATTTGTGGATGTGAATTTAAAGAGAAGAATAAAATTACTTGATTGAAATTTATGTGATTAAAAATTAATTATTGGATGATTGAAGATATTCTCGGAAAACGACGGGGTTTTAATTTTAAATAGCTTGGTCGTCGAAAAAAACTCCACAATATATTATATTTATAGTATAAAAATTCATACCAGTAACTTCGCCAATCGTAATGAAGGAACTATGAACAAATTTGTCGAAATCATTGCGTAATTTTAACACTTCTGGAATTACAAGCACTACATATTATATTGTTAGAACAATTAATGTAGCAATTCCATAAATTCTGTAAAATATATTTTGAGAACCTCTTAATCCAAATAATTTTAATATAAATTTTTGATGAGCAAAGGCATCATCAAATGCGTTGTCCCTTTCTCCATCTTTATTCCAAAGTACTCTTGTATGTATCGAAAACTACCTCTCTGTAAATTGTCTATATTATAATAAGTATAAAGAATTATAAAGTAACTACTTTAATTTTATATACAGGAAGTTAGTTATGTAACATGAGAAAAGTTCATATTAAAGCATGTCCGAAATTCCTTCGGACAGCTCCAGGCACCTTTCTCTATTACATTGTTCTAATTTTCCACTATTTAATATAAATAAGATTTTTTAAAACTTTGCTACCTTTTTTATCAATGAGTAATAGTTTTAATTTCCTTTAGATAATACTAAACTAGTAGGGGAGATCTGTGTACATGAGTCATTTTTTATAAAATTACTTTTTTAAGAATATACAATTTGCAAATTTTTTCTCAATTTGGAATGCAGAATAATACTGAAAAGTAAAAATACTTTCCGACATCTTTGTAAGGCTTTGTTGTACAAAATAATTCGATGGATATGTTTAATTTTAACCGGGGGTTAAAAATTGAATTAGAAAAATAGTAAAAAATGATAGCCTAATTAATTTTTTAATATTATTATACAATCATCAAGCAAATTCATTTGAAAAATAAATGATAATTGAAAATAAAATTGAAACAAATTTTGTTGGACAGTAAAAAATTCAAAAATTATAACAAGAAATTTATAATTGACAGTACGAACCTGTACAAACTTTAATGATAAGCACAAAGGTAAAATGAAAAAAAGCACGGAAAACCGAAATAAAAATTACTAAAACGAAACAATTACGAAAAGTAAAATAACAGAAAAGTCCGTTGAAATATTTTGTGAATCAAAGAAGATTTTTTATGCAATAAAAATATCAATATCATTGAAAAGAATTGGAAAACTAAAAGTGCGAACTTTTGGGCTCCATGCACACTGATGGAACGAGACAAAACATTTTAGCGCATTAAATTGCATTCTGTGTCATCTAAAAACATGATTTTACACCAAACATGAGTTTGGCTTTGTCGTTGCAAGGCGAAACAAAACTTTTCGAGACATGACAAAACGTTTCGAGACAAGACATTTTGTCTCGAAACATTTATTTGCATCAGTGTGCATGCAGCCTAATGATAAACAGAAGGGTAAAATTCAAAAAGTACAGCAAATTTAAATAAAAATTACTAAAAAATTACCAATAGTGAAGTAACCGAAATATCCGTTGAAATATTGTATGAAACAAAGAAAATTTGTTGAACAATTAAACAATTTAAATTCATGAAAATAAATAGAAAAACTATAAGTGAGAATTTTAATGATCAATAAAAAGATAAAATGGAAAAAGTACAACTAATCGAAAAAAAAAAAAGATTGGAGTTGTGGATTCTACCACTTCCTCCCACCTTACGTCATTGGGCTCTGATCATTCTGAAACGCACAAAGAAAATTTTGTTGGACAGTAAGAATTGTTACCTTACAAATCACAAACAAGACACCTTTTGAACAAAATTAAGATGTTGGCTAGCTCTAGCCGCGAAGGGGGTGGGTGGATTTGACGAGCAAAAGGGCATGTGACAAAACGTCGTGATTTGGTGGTCTCGCATCAACGATTGGGCGGTCCACAATCGTGATTTCGGATGTTGTTACTAAAGGGGGGGCTAAATTTACACGCGGATTATTTAAATGGGCGCCACGTAAACTAAACCGAGGTTTATTCAAAGGGGGATGCAATATCACCCTTCCGAGCTGGTTTACGACAGCTTTTCGATACTTCGCGTCAATTCTCACACTGGCTGAATCTCGTTGGATAACCTTACCTTCACAACTGTCAGATTTTACCTCGGCGACAAAATCTAAATATAACATACATGCAGCGATAATAAAACACATAAATAAACAAATAACAGAGATATAATGAAAAACGGAATAATAACAACGACTTATTGACAAAATACAACAATGGTACATCAAATTTACAAAACCTGTTGCTGATTTGCAATAATAATTGACACATGAATTCTTTACAAAAAATACGATGGTTATGGCATCAAAATATGAATACTTTACTATTAAACAGCTGTTCACGAAAATGGAACAGATATCAAAACGCAATGCGTAGTCCAAGTTGTTGATTATGGAACTACAAATACTTAACGTACAAATCCATATACGTGGGTGTAATGACTTGAAATGTAACACAAATACCAAACTTTACGTTATCAAAATATGATTATCAAATTTGACATCATTGATCGGCAAAACGACCTTAAAAATAGACACACTAAAATACTAATCAAAAAGGCTACAATGGGCGAATTCGACTTAATTCACGGGGAAGCAAAAGGCTCCTTTAGATTTGGGTCAATCGGACGACAAAATACAATACTGCTTAATATTTAAAATAATGCTTACGTAATAATTGGTTGGAGGCGTCTGCCCTTAGGTTCGGCTTCCAGCGATTGTCCAGCGTGAGAATGTAGGAATTCTTCAATAAACGGGTTCCCTCCGCAATAGAGGTGATAATAATTCGATAAAAATAGGTACTTCTTACGAGGTGGGTTCGTTAATTTCGGTGAATCTCCCTTTTAATAAGGTTGCAGGTGCGAATTAATTTTCGCCGATATGTTGGGGTTATATTTTCCCATTACCCGACAAATGAAGAACGAAACTCGAGGAAGTGGGTTTTTGAAACAACATCCACGCTTTACAATCCGAACTAAATATAGCACTGTAATTATTGAAAATAATTCTTGACAACATGATAAATAATTTAATCTCGTCAAGTTTAAATAGTTTATGGTAACTCGTATCGTTTTACATGAACCCGCAAAATTTACTACTACGGTCCATGGTCCTTTAAACAATTCAAAATAGTTCCACTAACTTAGCGACTTAGCACTGGCTTACACGTAAAATCTGTTACACCGATACATTCAATTTAAACAATAAAAATAGTTCAACTAACTCCAGCGGTAGATTTAAATATTAAACAACTTCAGGGGAATAGTTTATTTAAATAACGAACAAGACTTCAACTTCAGCGGTATAATTTATTTAAATAACGAATAGAATTTAACTTCAGCGATATAATTTATTTAGATAACGAATAATTTTAATCAACTTCAGCGGAATAGTGTATTAAATAACGAATAATGTTAATTAATATCGGACTTACGTAAATTTTCACAAACGGTAAATTAATTTCGCTTAGTTCGAAAATTTAAATTTAATTGCCGGTGTTTGTATAAATTCCGCCTTTTTAGAGCGTACCGGTAATCTGTCGGACAGAGCTTCCCGCGGTCCTGACTTGGATTTGAAAATCTCTGTTGATTTCATGGAAACCAACGCTGGTTATTTCATGTCTCCCACAAAAATGCATCAAACGGAGCGCAGTTGGGAATTTCAACGTATTCCCCTATCGGTGTGATATGATATCTTAATTGGTCCCCGCTTTTAAAAAGACAGTGGCAATAAGGATAGCTCCTATGCACTCAAATATCATTGGTTGAAACTGATGTCAGGTTGTCCCTCCTGTCAGTCCCAAATATGCAGAACGACCCGTGAAATTTCGATGTACACGTGTTCGACAGACCCTTTTTTTGTCGCTAATTTTTAGTTCGCTATCGCAAAAATGCAGCTGCACTTGGTGTTTTTGTGGCTTTGAAATGAAGGGATTTCAACATACATGTCAAGATAAGACTTGATTTTTAGAATTTTTATCTCTAATTCGAGATAAAACCAAATAATATTGCTTAAAAATGCACGTGCGGCGACCACCTGCATATTCTAGAACATTCTTACTGTAAAGTTACGTTTTGTCAACACATTGCCTCTTTAACAAGACTCGCAATTTTAACACGTGTAATAAACATTATCAAATCTAGATTATTGGCATCGTAGACTAAAATATATTTTAGCGTGAGAAATGTAACTGTGATATTCTTCATCAGCATTTGATCGCATAAATTTTTAATTTAAAAATACTGACATCACATTAAACACATAATATTAAAATTTTAAAAAGTTACTTTAACGAAAATAATTTATGTTATTCGAACAATACAAAGTTGCAAAAAAATTACTCGCGCTGCGAGCGTAAAGTCACGTTACAGAATATCAAAGTCAATCAAGAGAAATGGAAAACTAAAAGTTCGAATTTTCACGATAAAAAAAAAGGTAAAATTCAAAAAGTGCACCAAGTCTATTTTGTTAGACAATAGAAAAATTATAATTATTAATCAAAAAAAAATTGAAAACTAATAGTGAGAATATTAATGATCAATGAAAAGATAAAATGCAAACGGTACAGTAAATCGAAATATAAATTACTAAAACGAAAAAACTACAAACAGTAAAATAACAGGAAAATGCGTTGAAATGTTTTGTGAAGCACACAAAGAAAACTTTGTTGGGCAGTAAAAATATCAAATTTAATCAAAATAAATTGCAAACTAAAAGTGCGAATTCGAAAAGTACAGTAAATCGAAATAAAAATTACGAACTGTGAAATAATAGAAAAAACCGTTGATTTATTTTGTTGGACAATAGGAAACTCATAAGTAGTAATGAAACGAAATGGAAAACTATAAGTGTGAGCTTTAATGAAAATAAAAAAAGGTAAAATGCAAAACGTACAGCAAATCGGAAGAAAAATACACTTAAAGAGAAAAATTACAAATTGTAAAATTGCAGAAAAGTCCGTTGTAATATTTTGTGAGACAAAAAAATGTATTGGGCAATAAAAAAATCAATATTAATGAAAGGAAATAGAAAACTGAGAGTGCGAAGTTTAATGATAAACAAAAAGGTAAAATGCAAAAACTATAGCAAATCGAAATAAAAATTAAAAAACGAAAAAATTACAAATAACAGAAAACTCCGTTGAAATATTTTATGAAACAGAAAATTTTGTTGAAAAATAAAAAAATTAAAATTAATGAAAAGAAATGGAAAACTAAAAATGCGAATTTTCACGATAAACAATAAGGTATAACTCAAAAAGTACAGCAAATCGCAATAAATTTAATAATGCAAAAATTCGTTGAAATATTTTGGTGGACAATAGAAAAATCATAACTAATGAGAGTAAATAGAAAACTTAAATAGTACGAACTTTAATGAAAAAAAATTGGTAAGATGCAAAAAGTACAGCAAATCAAAATAAAAGTTACTAAACCGAAAAAATTACAAAGTAACACAAAATTCCGTTGAAATAATTTGTGAAACAAAGACTTTTTACTTATCCGTGCAATAATTATTAATCTTAAATTTTAAATCGTGAAAAAATTTACTTACCAAAATTAAACACTAACAAATTATATAACTTAATATCGTTCAAGTAAAATTAGAAAAATTTAATAACACAAAATATTCAAAATAATAATAATACTTATTGCTATGATTCAAAATGATCTCACATTACGATAGGTAGTTGCACAACAGAAATTATCAAAGAACTCACAAAATTAAGAAAGTTAAGCTCTTTTAAAACAATTAGATTTTACAGATAAGACATCCAACTCAAAAATCATTATCCTGACTCTAATAAGATCTTTCAAGATTAAGAAGTTATATTAAAACTTGCTATAAACATTCAATTTGAGATCTGTCAACTCAAAAATCCTCTAAAAAGAGAAATTACATTAGAAATGGTAAATTTATGTATTATTTGTTATCTAAAACATAACCTGTTAATTTGTAAACTTTAAATTGGAATAACTTTTTAAATAACTTATTCTATGAAAATTTGGTAATATCAAAAATTCTGTAATGTATCATTGTGTAACTTTATCTATTTATAACTATAACTATTTATGTCACATTTATAATAAAATAAGAATAAAATGAAAATATCAATACGCGACTCGCCTAAGTAATTATAGCAAAATTGACATTACGAATAAATGGCAATACACCGGAAATGATTACATAGTGAGAAAATAGAGTTGATGGAAAAGTTTCCAAGTTTTCTTGAACGGTAATTGAACGGAGGTCAGACAGTCGTGTTTGAGAGTGGAAAGTGGAAGGATGAGTTAGGAGTTTAGTTACGATGCGGAATAAGATGAAGACCAATTAACCCTAAGGGAACGTGTATGGTTATTATAAAGAATGGTTAGAAACCTGCAACTCCATTTATAATGTAAGAATTAATTTTAAGTATTAGCGTAAGATGTATGTAAATTTTTGTTACTAAATGTTTAAATAAATAGCTTTAAAGTTTCGAACCCGTTTCAATCCAAAATGCGTAAAAGATCCCGTCACGAAATTAATCGTGACAATAAATTTGTGTCCAAAACTTGTAAAAAAGCATAAAGGAGAGAATTGCGTGAAATTAGAGATATCAAAATTGATAAAGGTAAAATAGTCAATGCATATCCTGGAAATTGTTGTAAAATTGACTACCGTTGACAAATCCAAGAATAAAGCAGCGTAGAGAAGCAATCTTCGTAAATATGGAACGTCGGTTTACAATTTCTTAATTTAATTAGTTTCAATTAATCGGTATATAAAGGCACCATTTGATTTTGGAGGAAATCCTTAAACCGGAAGTAGCACTTCACTTGAAGGACGAAATGGTTTTTCTTAAATATCTCAGGAACGAATTGTTATCTAGTAACCAAATTTCATATTTAACACTTTAATCGGTATACGAAAGCACCATTTGATTTTGGAGCAAATCCCTAAACCGGAAGTAGCACTTTACTTGAAGGACGAAATGGTTTTTCTTAAATATATTATGATAAATATTTTATTGATGAATTTTTATTTTTTAATCAAAATTAAAGCAAATAAAATTTTCTATAAATATGTTAGAATATATTTTTATGAACAAAATACAATTTAATAATACAACAAATTTAATAATTTAATTAAATAATAAAATAAAATTTAAATAATATTTCTGCGAATCTTTAGATGAACGATGAAGGAATGATTCCTTATAGGGAAGTCATGTGCTGGCCACATCAGATTTTTCTTAAATATCTCAGGAACAAATTGTTATCTAGTAACCAAATTTCATATTTAACACTTTAATCAGTATACTAAAGCACTATGTGATTTTGGAGGAAATCCCTAAACCGGAAGTAGCACTTTACTTGAAGGACGAAATGGTTTTTCTTCTATATCTCAGGAGCAAATTGTTATATAGTAGCCAAATTTCATATTTAACACTTTAATCGGTATACAAAGGCACCATTTGATTTTGGAGGAAATCCTTAAACCGGAAGTAGCACTTCACTTGAAGGACGAAATGGTTTTTCTTAAATATCTCAGGAACGAATTGTTATCTAGTAACCAAATTTCATATTTAACACTTTAATCAGTATACTAAAGCACCATGTGATTTTGGAGGAAATCCCTAACCCGGAAGTAGCACTTTACTTGAAGGACGAAATGGTTTTTCTTAAATATATTATGATAAATATTTTATTGATGAATTTTTATTTTTTAATCAAAATTAAAACAAATAAAATTATCTATAAATATGTTAGAATATATTTTTATGAACAAAATACAATTTAATAATACAACAAATTTAATAATTTAATTAAATAATAAAATAAAATTTAAATAATATTTCTGCGAATCTTTAGATGAACGATGAAGGAATGATTCCTTATAGGGAAGTCATGTGCTGGCCACATCAGATTTTTAGTGATATTTTTAGCAATAATTGATAATTTTTATCGTAGCACTTAATTTCGATACGCCAAATATAAAACGAACGGGAAGCCTCTTCAATTGTTTCTTGCGTTTGCCTCTTGCAAAAACAAGGCAATGTTGATAATTCGCATTTCATCAATACAAAAATCACTAATTCCAAGGTGGTAAGTTAACCGCCAAAATTCAAATTGTGTTAAAAATTAACTTTTTGAAATGTTTCAGGTTAGTTTCATCTTTTTCAACATTTGCTTATTGTCCACTGGTGAAATTGTTTAAATATGGATTATCAAATAACCGTACACTGATTTTATGAAGCACTTCAACGTTATTATGTAAAGTTTTTTAATTAATAATTTTAACGTTAACAAATTTTATACGAATTACGTAATTAACAATATTTTGACTTGAATTATGTTGACTTATATTTAAACAAATTGATTTTAATGATATTAACAATATTTTGATTATAACGGATATTAAATGTTTACATTTTAAATTTATTTTTGTCAACACCTGTGTCACGTGAATGTAATTTTAAATTAATTTTTGATATTGACCTTGTACTTGATATACGGATGAAACCTCTCCATTCTTGATTGGTACGTTTCATGCAAAACTTTCATTATTAAACAAATTTTGAATTTTATAACGTACGCATTACTATTGACGTTGAATATGCGGTCATAGCAATATGTCTTCAAATGCACACTAATTTGACCCCGAGAGGGCATCACAATCTGGTACCGTGAAAAAATAGACAAGAAGAGGAAAATAAAAGAAGCAATTAACACCTATAAGTCAAAATTTTGAAGAATTACGAAAGGGACGCCCAATACTTTCTTGGTGGTTATAAATACGTACATCCTAGATAAGATGTGAATGACTAAATTATGTCAAATCTATAATTTTATACGCAGCCTTTTGTGAAAGTAAATGTAAGAGTCTCGGTACTACCACATATTTTGTCTTCCACATGACTTTTTCAAATTCAAAGTTAGCCGCCTCAATGTTTTCCTATAGAGGTGGCAAAATTTGAATACTCCAAAACTTAAAGACAACTTAGATACCTCAATTCATTCCTGACTGTTCAAACACTAAGATATCCTGGAAACCTGGACATTAAATGGTGGCACTGAGCAATAAAAATCGGTCACAAAAACAAGTCCAAAAATATTCCAATTAAATTCCTAACAAGCGTAGCTTCCGACCATATATCCAACCATAAAATTAACCCCTTCGATGTTGCTAAAAATTAGTTGTTAGAAACAATAAATTAAAATAATATATAAATAATTTCATACCTGCTATTAAACATTTCACACCCATCTGCACTGCTTGACGGACATTGAAATAATGCCGTAATTAGGAGGTTAACTTGACTTGTCTGGATGCGTAATCGATGTTGACTAATCACATTTCCTATAATTTTCTACGTAACGTACTGCTATGACCTCCCTCAACTAATTTTGTAGCGCCAGCCCTAAGTTGGCTAGACTAAATGCTCAGGTAAAGTGGTTCGTATTAAATATTTTTAATTGAGGGATGTTTAACACTATTGCCCCTTCTTACTAAGCTCCGGCGATGACACGCACAAGGGTGGGTTCCTAGTGATTAAATTTGGAGGTGCTCTTTTGAGTTGTATGTAAAGTTTGCTCTCTCTGGATATGCTTAATTGCTTTCGTTGAGTCAAAAATAAAAAGATTTCAGTAGCTTTTGAAGAAATGTTTATATTGAACAAAATGAAATGATTGCAAATTTTCACAAATAAATGTTTACACAAATTTGTAGATCGCAGATCTACCATTAGATAAATTTTACAAATAAAGACAGTTTATGCAGAAAATTTTCAAGACAAAAAGGCTTCCTCTTTTTCTCTCGACGTGCTTAGTTAGTCATAAACTAACCAAGTCTCTCGCTGTACAATAGCGGATTTAAATGTTTTTAAATAATATTTTGGCTTTTTGTAAAGCCTAACTTTGACGAATTAAATAATAAAATCTTAATAAATAACCTTTCAATGAGGGTAATGAAAAATACACTTCCGTAAAAGTTTTGGTTTCAAATCCTGTATTTTATACGCTGATGGCAAAGTTTGTAATAATTAAATAAAAAATTTCACTGTACCTTTCCATTTTGACAAGTAGGAATTTTAACTTAAAAAGGATATAGTGTATGGCCAGCTTTAGCAATTACGACTTGAATGAGTCACTAGCATCTGTGTTGAGTTGCTTCAGTAGTTGTTTGATTGACCTCACGTAACCTCGTTTCGGTGTTGTTTTGCGAATCAATTTCGTGTTTGTGGCCGTTGTACTTATGATTTGTTGATGTTTTCGAATTGGATAAGGTAAGTTGCATCTTATTGGCAATATCTTCAGGTTCCAGTGAAACGTTGAGTTAACTTCGAAGATGATAACACTGCAGATTTCTTTTGTAGGCGTCCATTGATGTCATGTGACCTTTCCTAATGTGAGTTAAATTAATGCGTCCGCACTATTGCAATCATCGAAGTGAACTAAATTGATCCAAAATCGATGGAAATTCTTAACCTCCAAATGTTTGTAAATAATTTGGTTTGGAGAGCATTAAAAATACGTGCACTCTGCTATAATTCCCGATGTTAACTGAATTGATCCAAAATCGATGAAAATTGGCAGGCCTGTTTTGTAAAGGCGAGTCAAATTTAAACATTTTAGATTCTTGGTTTTGTTAATAAATTGTTTTTGTTGCAGATTCATGATCTACACTGAAATTGATTATCCATGAGGCGTTTTTCATTCAATTTTATTGGTATATGGCCTTTTTATGTTGTTTTTCGGATCCTTCTTTTGACTTGGACACGCCATTTTATACAAATTTTGGTTTTTTTACAAAAATGACCCTTATTAACAACTTCGTTGATTCATGTTTCAAAAACACTCACTTTACACAAATGGAATCACTACATAATTTTCGATGTGACCAAATTTTTGTATAACATGTTAGTTTGGAAGTAATTTCGATTACAAGATTTCATATATTTTCAGGTCATGAACATGTACAAACAATAATGATTTTTAATCAATTTTCAGCTAATTAAATCTTTTGTTTTATTTTTGATGTGACAATCATCAATCCAATTAAGCTTAGCAATTTTTATCATATCTAAGTTATCCTGAGAGATTCAATTTTAGTCAAGAAATCGAAATTTGAGAAAATTAAAAATTTCTCGTAATGCAAATTTTTAAAGTGTCTTCCGACTTAGAATTTTGTGCTTTTCATGAATCTAATATTCATTTTTAAATTGGGAGCCTTTATTAAGCATTTTGAATCATAGCAGTACGTTATATAAATATTTATTTTCGGCTAATAAGAATGCGAAATTCTTATTATACAAACCTTAGTTATCATTGGTTACAACAAAATGTTGTACAACAAAACTCTGACAAAGCAATAAATTGGTCATTATTCATTCTTGAGTATAGCCTGCAATGCATTTCATGCTAATAAGCCATTCTGTTGTGTTGTATAAATTTGTTAGCGTAAAAAAATAATAATCTGTAAAAAAATAATTTTGTAAATACCAATGGTAACTGTCAATATTTGTAAAAAATATTCAATGGAAAGGACGAATGCGCTGACAGCAATCACTTGTTTCCCTTCTGAATTCTGTGTCTTTGGTAATGGTAATTTTTCGTAAAAGTAAAAATACGTGAGCTATAGGCGAAACACCGCACTAGGGGGCTAAAATCCTCATTTGAGGGAACGCCGGCTTGGGATTTTTATGAGACATTTTGGGGGTTTATTAGAACACTTAAATATACATCTTTGTCAAATTTCAGCTTGCCCGGACCTTCTGTAAGCTCAAACCAAAATTTGGGCTTCGGTACTTGGAAGAAACTATATAACTTGGGTAAATTTTGAAAAAATTTATTTTTCTCCTCATTTTCCAACCTTGGCCACAATTTTAATTAATTTATTATTAAAAGCATTTCCCGTGCCCGAAAACATTTCTCTCCCTGCAACGAATCAATATTTTGCCATTTTAAGGGTGGGTCGTGTTTTCGGTCAATAATTTAAGTATTAGTGTGCCATGGAAAAATATGGAAAAAAAATATTTTATAGAGAATTTTATGCTCTTCAATTATGGTCTGATCATAATTTTTCATACAAGCATAAATAAGCGAGTTATTGTCAAAAAATCTCGTTGGGGGAGCTAAAAACGCCGATTGTGGGGGACGCCGGCGTGAGATTTTATGGGACTTTTGGGGGGGTGCATTAGAACACTCCAATGTATATCTCTGCCAAAATTCAGGTTGCCCGGATTTTTGGCAAGCTTGAGCCAATTTTTCGGCCTCGTTGCCTGGACTAATAACAATATAGCTGAAATAGAAATTTGTTTAAATATATTTTGCCAAAAAACCACATCATTATCAATATTACTCCTTCAACTTCCGACGAAGAATTCGGTAAGAAAATCTCAGGGTTCCGACAAGACGATTTTTAGTATGTTAAAGTACGAACAAGTCATTTGTTCGTACTTTAACATACATAAACGAAATCCGTCGAAAATTCGCATAAGACTGATTTTAGATTTCTTTTTCGTAATTTTCCTACACCATTAGTGTCATTCAATTTCTAACGTTGCAACGTCTTTTTCTGAAAACTAATACTAATGAAAATATAATTATTCAATTATTCATTTTAAATATTTGTTTAATTGTTGAGAGTTTTTGATATAAAAATACAAGGTTAATTTGTTTGTTGAAAATATTGTTCTAGTTTGTTTCACCATATTGTGAAATCGTTATCAAATGCGACAAAAAATAAAGAGGTAATGTCATGTTTTTAATTTCGCGCGAACCAAAATAACGTAAGGCATTATTACAGGCACGTATTTAGGAAATTCTGAAACTCTTACAGTGAAAGAATAAAATACATGGAATCATCTCATATTTGAACTTGAACCTGTATGTAACCTGTAAAGGACCTGTATTAAATTATCATAAAAATTGCTAAATTATTTTATGCAATCCTTGCGTGTTTATCATGGATTTATGACTACTTTTGCGGTTCGTAATGACCTTTTTTAGTCCCACGTGTTGTTTATTAGTAAATTTGATCCTAAGGGATCATAGTATGACCTCATAATTACTGACTCAACAAATGTCTACATGCTATATTTTATCTTACGTTAGAATTATTTATAGCTTCCTTCAAAGGAATGCGTTATCACATTGCAATGAGATATTCTTTCGACGTGTAAGCGTTTTATGCCGCCAAAGCTTCATATACGTAAGCGCTCTTTCTTTTAATCATACAACCACTGTTATAATTTGAAATGCGATACATTAAGAGCGCGCTGCGGAAAGAGAGAGAGGGAATGATGTTGAAAGAAGCCTCTAATCTTTTGTACAAATTTAAAAAACTAAACGTCGTATTAATATAATTCTTTTTTTATATTAATAAGAAAAGACTATTGAAGGCAATAACCAATTTTGAGCGCTTTAAATTAAAAGTAAATAGGTTAATTTAATTTATGAAAAAGGACAATTTTGAATTTTTATGACAACTGATCTTAATGAAACTTCGTTATTGCCTTCTGCAGATCATTATAAGGACAAAACCTGATTTTGAAGCGATTTCATCAACAATTATAGAAAACTTGTACAAAACTTGTAAATCAAAAAGTGCCCTTAGTGGAGTTTTAAACTAAGTATATTAAATGAACTTAATGCACAAAGGGTTCAAGGGTTCCCTTAGATATGGCGCAAATAATTTTTTTAAATTTTTTAAATCTCTACAAAAGTTTAGAGGCTTTTTTCAACATCATATCTACTGCTTCCCTCACTCTCTTTCCGAAGCGCGCTCTTAATAGACAATTTTATAAATTGCATAATTACAAAGTAATTTTGCATACACTGTGTTATCTTTTGCAATGCGTTTTTTAATAGCCACTTTTATCGCCCAATCAGCCTATCCTCCTTTCTCCTCAAAACGATGGAGAAAATTGTTGATAACTATATAAGAAGCGTATCCTTCAAAAGGATGCCGCTTCATAGAAATCAATTTGCCTACCAACCAGGCAAAGGTACGGTGGATGCACTTCACCACCTTGTAAGAGAGATTGAAAAATCTCTCGAAACAAAAGAAAATGCGGTCGGAATATTTATAGATATAGATGGTGCCTTTGATAACACCTCAAATAAATCTATAAAAACATCCGCCGTAAGACACAGCATTGAGGCACCCACGATAACTTGGATAGAATCAATGCTGGAAAGCCGAATAGTAACGGCTTCCTTAGGAGGGGAGGAAATCTCGGTGGCCGCGGCAAGGGGATGCCCACAAGGTGGGGTGCTATCACCTCTTCTGTGGTCCATCGTGGTAGACGACCTACTGAAGAAATTAACTGACGATGGATTTTGCGTACTAGGATATGCGGACGACATTGTCATTATAATCAGGGGCAAGCATGAAGGCATAATTTCAAACCTAATGCAAACAGCCCTAAACAAAATAAAAGAATGGTGCGAAAAGGAAGAACTTACAGTGAATCCTTCAAAAACTATTATAGTTCCATTCACAAAGCGTATAAAGATAAACCTAAAAGCTCCACAGCTACAGGGTCCATCGATACCTTTTTCCGGAGAGGTAAAATATCTGGGGGTAACCCTGGATGTAAAACTCACCTGGAAGCCACACATGGATAAAATTCTTTCCAAAGCAACAGGAGCCTTTTGGGCTTGTCGCAAACTTTTTGGAAGGACCTGGGGACTAAGACCAAAAATGATCTATTGGTCATATACATCAATAATTAGACCCATTGTCACATACGCATCGCTCGTGTGGTGGACAAAAACTAACGAAATCACGACACAAAGCAGGTCGCAGAAATTGCAAAGGCTAGCGTGAGTTAAGTTATTTACCCAAAAAGACTTTAAAAAAATTTCAATTTGAGTCTTAACAATTTATTTGAGTACTTGCAGCGATTTTAGCATACAGAATAATACTGACTTACAATACAATTATTACAACTTATATTTAGTACAAAATGCTTATGTTAGTAAACAGATCTTATTTTATTAAACTATGGAAAGTTCAAGCGAGTTTCTTTCCCTGGTTTCAGGTGAAGTCCTGGGAACATTTTATGTGTGTGAACTTGGTTTCACATAACACGTGTCTGGGTATAACAGGGGCTATGCGCACAACCCCAACCGCGGCTATGGAGGCACTCTTAGATCTGCCAACTCTTCACCTACGAGTGAAAAGGGAAGCCATACAAGCTGACATAAAAATTACCCAAGTCAAGAAATTCAAACCAGGAGACAAGACAGGTCACCTAAAGATACTGGGCTTCTTACAGCCAGATCTGTTTGAAAAACCTTCGGATATCATTCCGAAAATCTTTGATTTTGAAACACCGTTTGAGGTCATCATTCAAGACCGAAGTACGGCTACATGTCATAAAATACAAGTGAATACAAAATCCTCCAACTGGTACACAGATGGATCAAAAACTGAACAGGGAACAGGCATAGGCATATATGGCCCAAAATATGAGGCACCTATAGCCCTAGGAACCTATCCCACAATTATGCAAGCTGAAATACTTGCAATTGCACTATGTGCCCATGAATGCCTGCGAAGGAACATTAAGGGCAAAAAAGTCAATATAATGTCTGACAGCCAAGCTGCGATAAAGGCACTCAAAGCAAATAGCTTTGAGTCTTTGTCCACATGGGAATGCAGACAATCCCTCAAGAAACTGGCAAAGGGTAATAAAATTGCCCTCCACTGGGTACCGGGTCATGAGGGAATTGAGGGTAATGAGATAGCCGATAAACTGGCTAGATCAGACTCAAGGGCTGCCCCGACTGGGCCCAAACCATTCTGTGGATTGTCCAAGACACACAGGGGGTTGGAGGTCCGGAAGTGGGAAGCAGAGAACAAAAAAACCCTATGGCATAGTACACCAGGACAAAAACAGACGAAGAAATTTATAGAGTATTCGACTGCAGAGGCTAAAAAGCTTCTTCTACTATCAAAGAATGAAATCAGGCTCATCACGGGGTTGCTCACCGGACATTGTCAGGTGAGATATCACCTCAAAAAAATAGGAATGGAGGACGATGACAGATGCAGACTCTGTGAATCGGAAACCGAATCGGCCGAACACATTCTCTGTAACTGCGATGCCTTAGCCCGATCCAGGCTAAAATATCTGGGACAGACACAACTAACACCCAATGAGGTGCAACAAAAACCTCTCAGGAGTATATTATGTTTTGCCAGCAAAATTGAATTCCTGAACTCCTAATTAGCAGATTAATGAACAAAAGATCAATACTGGTCACAGTTCTGAAAGGCTCTTGCAGCCAAACGACCCCTAAGTACAATACAATACAATACAATAGCCACTTCAATTTATATAATTTAATTTGTACCTGTTTATTTCAATTTTTCTTTTCGGCTATTTTTTTGTCGGTAGTTATTAGGATTGCATAAAATAGTATACGTACACAACTCGTGGCTAAAGCGCCATTAAATCTCTGGTGCATTGCGACCCCTTGGAGGTGGGGGTCGCAATGCTACCCCCACCACCGCAGGATCGCAATTCGCACGCGAGATTAAATGGCCTGGTTTAGCAACTCGGTATGTAATATACTATTATTTTGCTTAGGTTAGATCATATTTTGCAGAACGGTGGCGGATTAATATGACTTAAATACAAAATTCATAAAATCTTGCTATGATTTTAAATAATTTAAAGCTAAACTTTTATCCCGAATAAAGTAAACAAAATACATTGCAAAATTGATAATTTTTTCAAAAAGTCCGGTTTCGTCGAAGTTTTTTATTCAATTACTGGGAAGGGTGACTATTATCCAACATTGAATTTCGATTTTAGCTATCGGTTTTCGGATAGTTTAATGTTTTTAAAAGTCAATGAAAACACTCAAATAGGTGGATAAACCAACTTCTGATAGAGAAAATCCACTTTGAAGTTTGCAAAATTTCACGATTCAGTGACGCGCGGGCGGGATTTAGGTGGAATCTCGTTCTTTTTGTCGTCGGTCCGTGCAGATTGATACGAAGCGGTGTGCACACCGGCCACATGCAACACGTCTCCCGTGCTTGTAACTTCGATGAAATTTTACTATTTTTCCGTTATTTTTTGTTTTACGCGCTTTTTTGGGGGTTAAACGTAAAGATAACTGCCGCATACCGCGACTATACTTTTTAATGCTTTTTCAATGGTCCCTAATATCCCGGTTTTTTAGATCCCGGTTTTCTTGATCAAAGGCCCTTCTCGTATGTTTAGCCCAGTAACCAGAGTCAAAACCGCTCTGGAGCGGAGCGGCGCTCCGGAAGAGTAGGTTTTGACGATGGATTACCCTCCCTATCGAATGCACACCACAAAAATCGAAGAAAAAAACTTTTATTTTTTCACTTTTTCGGCAATACACGTGTTATTTTCCATTTTTTGCGAATTTTTATTACTAATATAATATCTACTAATCACACCCCCACCTATCCGAATTTCAAAGAAAAATTCAAATCGGAGCGAAAAAATTTCACTCGATTTCAAGGAACGACGGGCGGACGATGTGACATCGACCCGGGGTGTACCATTGGCCCGTACAAATGCAACTTTCTTATTTTCACACTTTTTTCGGATTTTTTTTATGATCACCTACGCGAGTTACACATTCGGACCGAAACATAGCCAAAAAGGCCGTGATTTACCCAAAATTTTGCTAAATTACATGTTAGGGGCGTGTCCGTAGTTCTCGAAACCACGCAAAAAATAGGCCGACAACCTATCCCGGCCACCGCATAGTGTTTTTACTAAAATTTCGGTATTAATTCTTATTTTACCTCAAATATCCTTTTATTTTATTGTAGCTAATGCCTTTTTTGACCTAAATATCAAGTCATTTTTTTGGGGGACTTTATCTTGTCAGTTGGGCCGTTCACACCGGCCCCCAATTGCTCAGTACTCACGAATTACAATTATAATAGTTGTTACCAACTTAAATTCTTATCAGTCGTCGCGGTCATTTTGACTCATCGTAAAAACTAAAATTTAATTTCGTGTTTTGATTTGTTAAATTAGTTGTTAGTTTTACAGTGACTGTCATAAAGGCCGGTCGTGTTTTCAAAAATTTAGTGCGGGTGTTTTTGTTATTTTGTGCCATTTTGAAAAAATATTAAGCTGCAAAGACCGGAGGGTATTCTATACCCCCCAGATACCCCAGTTAAAATAATAGTATCAAATAAAGTTTTTTTGGAATTGAATTATTTTGTAAGGAATAAGCACATTTATGTTGCCATGTCATTTAAATTTTATGCCCTCCCATTAAAAGAATTCACGAGCCGCCACTGTTTGGCACATATAACTGGAAGGCTGTAAAATCGGTTCGACTTTCACGTCTGCTGTGTCTTTGGTCTTGCACTACCTAAGTATGGCGTTACTTAATTTTTTCTACTTTAATTAAGAAATTAAATAAATTATGCCATCTAGGTGGAAATTTGTTTAGCATTTTTTCAATAAACATTTGACAGACGTCAAAAGTGACAAGCAGTGACAAGATGATTCGAAACATTAAAAATTTATAAATTTGATATTGAATATTTTGGAAAATAGTTAAAATGATGGCAAAACCAAAACAGAATCGCCAAGATGCGATTGAAAATGTACGTGTTGTTATAAGAGTTCGGCCTCTTAGTAAAAGTGAACAAGCAGAAGGTTATAGAAATATAGTGACAATAGATCGAAACGAAAATGTTATAAATTTAAGTAAACCTGCAACGATAAATGAAAAATCTAAGACATTTAAGTTTGATCACATTTTTCCGGAAGATTCTACCCAAGTAAGTGGTGTTTACGTGCACTAGAAATTTTTTGTAATTCGTGTCTTGCAGATGGATCTTTATCGCCTTATAGCATTACCAATTGTTGAGAAAGCTTTTGAAGGTTACAATGGCACTATATTTGCTTACGGTCAAACAGGCACTGGTAAAACGTACACCATGTCGGGTATTTCTAACCAAAATGTTTTGAAGGGTATCATACCTAATACCTTCTCTCACATATTTACTCAAATTTCCAGAGCTAGTGGAGAACGATTTTTTGTTGTAACCGTTACTTACTTGGAAATTTATAATGAAGATGTTCGAGATTTATTGTCATCAACTCCTAATGCAAAGTTGGAAGTTCGTGAACGGTCCGATGTAGGGGTGTATGTAAAAGACTTAATGGGTTTCACAGTAGATTCTATTGAATCTATAACGGAATTAATGAATCGTGGTAATTCTAATCGTATGACAAGGTCGACCTTGATGAATGATGTTAGTTCACGTTCTCATGCAATATTTACTCTAACTATAGAAGCTAAGGATCGAATAGATAAGAAAACTACAATAGGAAAATTAAATTTAGTGGATTTAGCAGTAAGATAAGTGAACCATTTTATTACAAACATTTCAAATTGATCATTTTAGGGTTCGGAACGTTTAAGTAGAACTCATGCTACCGGTGAAAGGCTTAAAGAGGCTAGCAATATTAATCAATCTTTATCGGTTCTTGGCAATGTTATATCTGCATTAGTTGAAGGAAAAAGTACTCATATACCGTACAGAAATTCAAAACTTACTCGTCTTTTGCAAGATTCATTAGGTGGAAATTCTAAAACAGCAATGGTTTGTTACAGATTTTTATCTTTACATTGTTTTAATAGATCTCATTTAGATTGCAATGGTAAGTCCATGTGAAATGGATTTTGAAGAAAGTATCTGTACTTTACGTTATGCCAGTCGTGCCAAGTTTATAAAAAATCATGTTCGTGTGAACTTGGAAACTAAGAAAGGTTTAATAGAATCATTTGAACAAGAAATCGCAGTTCTTCAACAACGTGTTGCTGAAATATCAATGGAAGAGTCTAAAAATATCAAACCGGTAATTATAATTTTAATTTTTTCCAGAGTTGTCGGTACCGATTTCAAATAAAATTGTTTTGAAATACTTTTTCTGAGAGTTTCTGACAGCTCTAATTCTAATATAAAAACTTATTAATTAAAAGAAAATTCTTTCAGAAGAAAAAAGAAAAGGAAAAGGATAAAGACAAAACTCAAGCTGTGGCCATGTCTGAGGAATTAATAAAAACTGAGTAAGCTTTACTTTTTGTTAAATAATCACGTTGCTAAATTTATTATTTCAGAAAAGAAAAACATGATTTGCTTCAAAAAATTTCGTTAATTCAGAAAAAAATATTAGTGGGTGGTGAAAATTTATTTGAAAAGGCGCAACAACAACAATTTCTTTTGGAAACTTCTGTTGCTGAAATTGAAAATCTTAATAGATCTCATCAACAGTTAGAAGAAACTTTACAAAAAACAGGGGTAATATTATCATTGTATAAATAGCATAAGGGATTTATTGTAAGGCTTATAGGCGAGCAAATTACACTAATTTTTTTACTTTAGTGACCCTTTGCAGTTAACAGGCTAATTTACTTTTTAATTGATAGATAATGGTTATGAGCATGAAAAAAAAACAAATTTTGACAAAAATTTGCTATTCCAGATAAAAAAATTCCGAGTGTTGTACATTATTGCCAAAAACATCTGGGCAACTGAAATTTGGCAGTGTGTGTTTGAGTATTCGAATGGATGCCCCAAAAGTTTATAGGGAATTTTAATTCATGCAACTTGGTTTTATCCTTAATTATTTGTTTAATTGCATATTTATGGAAAATTTGATTGGACCTGAATAGCTTAAATTTAAACAAAATTTTTTTTTACAATTCATTTCAGATAATGTATAATTCAGAATCAAAATTATTCAATAATTTGGTTCCAATTATTTCAATTTTTTAAAATAAAAGTAGAGTATTTTGTGCTCTTCAATTTTGATCTCATAAGAATTTTCTGTAAAACTAAAATTAAACAAGTTTTAGAGGAAACTTCTCTTGGCCGGAGCTAAAATCCTCAATCGGAAAAAAGTCGATTTTAGGGGTTTTTAGAACACCCAAATACATATTACCTATGTCTGCAAAATTTTAGTGTTTCAGATTTTTTGCAAATTAAAACCATTTTTTCGACTTCCTTGCCTGGATTAGCAGAAAAATGTTGAAGAAATACATTTTGTAGGGAATTTTATGCTTATTAATTTTAGTGTGATAATAAATTTTTGTAGACGAAATTGAGGGAGTTATAAGCGAAAAATCACGTTGGAGTACTAAAATCTGCAATTGTAGAAGCTGAAATAATTTAGAGGACTTTAGGGGAGTTCATTTGGATCTCTACCAAATTTTAGCTTACCCGGATTATTTGTTAGCTCTAGCTATTTTTTCCACATGAACAATTTTCATAAAAATGAAATTAAGTCCTCCAAGTGTAATCTGTTCATATCGTAGAAAGTCATAAGATTTAAAATTTCTGTAAGAGATTTACTTCTAAATTCATGTTGTAGTTATAACATGGGGCCATAATGGAATTAATTTAGGTATGACTTGTTTGTGACCATTTCTCAAGCAGCAAATTAAATATTCAGACAATGTTAAGACATGTTGATGAGTTATTAAACTACAAAATTAAACTCAGCAGGATTAAATTAATAATTTATTATTTATCCAAGATACATAATATGAACTTTGGAAGTGATTTTGGCATAAATTGTTTCAAATAGACAAGTAAGAAGCCATTTGAAGTAGGATAATGGTAAGATGCAAATACCAACAGTAATTTATTTTCAACAAGTTCAGCAACAACCTTTCTTTGGTTTAATATGTACTGTGAAAAATAGATGCAGTGGTTTACTTATAGGAGAATCGTGAGGGGGGGGGTTGGCCACTGCAATTTTTTGTGTAGAAAATGTTGCAAATGTCTACAATTTGCAATAATTGTCTGTAATTCTCTAGAATTGCTGGAGGAGAGAAGTCGCCTACACCTGAAAGCAGGCACAGCACTCGAAGAAAAATTTTCTGCAATAATTTTTAAAAATAGGTACACTGAAATTTACACCAAATTCTAAGGATGTATTCACTCAAAGTTCATATTGGGGGAGGGGGAATAATGAAGGTACATTTTTCAAATTTGTAGCAATTACAATTGTTACAATTAAGTTGCAACTAAAATTGTTATTTAATCGTTTGGATCATTCCATGTCAAATCAACTGAAGAATTTACTCGACTCCCACTAAATTTGACGAAACTTGGTACACAACATCTTAGTAAGAAATAAAAAATACAAATTAAAGGCATTTGTTTCCTTGTTTTGGTTCTTCAAAAAGTCGAAAAGTTAGTGTGTAAACTTGTAGAAAAACGACTGTACTCTATTCAAATATTCCACCACATTTTATTTTTTCAACCCCTAACTGGATTAATTTTCTAATATTAACCCTATTTCTAAAAGGGTATTTTTATTTTGTTCATTTTTTCACTGTTGTTTTGTACAATTGTGCTGAGCATGCGTACAAAATTTGATCATGGGATGAGCATGGGTTCGGTTAGTAAAAATAAATTAATTATAGCGAGAAACGGACAAAAATTAGTTTTTCGCCGATTTCTCAAGTTTCTTTGTACTTTATGGCAAAATAGTTTAATATAAAATTAGAGTTAATTAAATTCTCTACAAAAAACTTCTATACATACTGTTCGTCAGATTCGTATTCACATAGTAATTACCGTGCAAAGTGGAGCTAAGTTGCGCAACCACGGTAATATTTATTTAAAATGGTCAGAATCGATTTTCAATTAATTGTATAGATTTTCATCATAAATATTTATTTTCTAAATATAAATTTACCATACCATTTGTAATTTTGATAAAAATTTTATCATACTACCACAAAGCAGTTAAACCAAAAATACATTATTTGTTTTTTTTTTGTAAACTTAATTTGTTTGCATGAAGGCCAGATAAATGTGGCACTTTTCAGTTTATACCCTCAAACATCAGGGTGTATAACTTTGGAACTAAGGAACATAGTGGGCTGATTTATTTTCAACAAACTTATTAGTTTAGATTGCTGGAATAATTTTTTTTTAATTATGCGTTTTGCACCCCTTCCCAAACGGGTCCCTTTTCCCTAAAATTTAATATATATTATTAGGACTAATATAGTCAACCTGTGCACCAAACAATTGCAAATTCAGAAAAAAATATAGATAACTTATCAAATGATAAGTTATATATATATTTTTTTCTCAACCTGCAATTGTGGCCCCAAAATAGAATTTGGTGCACATGTTGACTATGTTAGTCCTAATAATATATATTAATTTTTAGGGAAAAAAAGAGACCCGTTTGGGGAGGGGGTGCAAAACTCACAATTAAAAAAATATTTGTTCCAGCAATCTAAATTAATAAGTTTGTTAAAAATAAATCCGCCCACTATGTTATACACCCAAAGTTATACACCCTGATGTTCGAGGGTATAAACTGAAAAGTGTCACATTTATCAGGCCTTAACATGCAAACAAATTAACTACACAAAAAAAATCAAATAATGTATTATTTGGTTTAACTGCTGTGTTATATTATGCTAAACTTTTTATCAAAATTATGAATGATGTGGTAAACTTACATTCAGATAATAAATATTTATGATGAAAATCTATACAATTAATTGAAAATGAATTCCGACCTTTTTAAATAAATATAACGATGGTCGCGCAACTTAGCTCTACTTTGCACAGTTATTACTATGTGAATACGAATCTGACGAAAAATATGTATAGAAGTTTTTTTGTAGAGAATTTAATTAGGTTCAATTTTATATTAAGCTATTTTGTCATAAAGTTCAAAGACTTGAGAAATCGGCGAAAAACTGATTTTTGTCCGTTTCTCGCTATACTTAATTAATTTTTAGTAACCGAACCCATGCTCATCCCATGATCAAATTTGGTATGCATGCTCAGCACAATTTCACAAAACAATAGTAAAAAAATTAACAAAATAAAAATACCCTTTTAGAAGTAGAGGTTGAAAATATAAAATGTGGTTGAATATTTGAATAGAGCGTTCATTTACCTTTCCAGAACATTTTTTACTTTTAAATTTAGACTACTTTGGATGAAGTTACAGTCGTTTTCCTACAAGTTTACATATCAACTTTTTGACTTTTTGAAGAACCAAAACAAGGAAACAAATGCCTTTTTGGACAAATCCTAAAATTTGTATTTTTTATTTCTTACTAAGATGGTGTGTACCAAGTTTCGTCAAATTTGGTGGGGGTCGAGTCAATTTTGCCTATTTTTCAATTGATTTGAGATGGAATGACCCGTTTATTTTTAATGTTTGAAAATTCAGAGGGACCACTCAATTTATCTTCCTTATATTCATCCTTGGTACGTTAAGCTTTTTATAAAAATTGGGTGAATAAAAAAGAGTGATTAATAAATTGATTACTTTTATACTGGACAACATTATGAATAAGTTTGTGTGAGACTTGGGATACATTTGAGAATTCTCTCAGGCTTACACTTATAATAATAGAAGAAATCCAATTGCTACCATTATTGAAGATTATTCTGAAGTTCCCCCATTTAACAATCTGAAAACCACATAGTTGTCTTTTATGTGATGTAGTATTCTATCAATTAAATACCAAATTATCCTGTTTACCGTCAGTTACTCATTTTCTGAACATAATTTAAACGGTAATTCACTCGCTGATTAGTTTAGGAGGTTGTTGGGCAGCTGGATGGGCGGTTGAGATAATAAAAAACGAGACTGGCATGCAGATGTGAAGAAAATTAAAAAAGCGTGAATAAGTTGAACTGTTTGGCCGAAGTGTTTGATTGTAAGTGATTCTTGATCTTATATCTGTCAATTTTTTTTACTTTGTTTATATAATTAAAAGGTAAAGCGGCTTATTTTTATTTACATTATAGTCGAATATCGTCTGGGTAACCCCTAGTTAATTTAAATTTCGATATTGTAATGTTCTAATCGTTGCATTTGTTTGAAGGCAGAACGTATCGACGTGGAAGAGCAATATTCGAGCTTACAAGAAGAGGATTTGGCTTTAAATAAAAAAATTAAGAAGGTGCAGGTTTTACTAAATGAAGCTAAAGAGGAATATGCTGATAAAGAACAAGAATACCAAAGAGAAATGCAAGGTCTTCGTGACACAAATCGTTTAATTGTGCGAGAAATACAATTTGCTAATGTGATGATTGAAAGTTACATTCCAAAAGAATATTTGGTTAGTTTTGTCATTTTTAAAAGTTTCATTTTTATGTTGTGATTTTCAGAAAAAAATTGAAGCAAACACATGGTGGAATCAAGATACTACTGAGTTTCAAATGAGAGGTGTTGCTTACACGGGGAACAACATGAGAAAGAGTTTATCGGCTCATACAGATATTGAGAAATTAGTTACGCATGGAATGAAAGCAGTTTATCATTCTTACAATAATATGAAAACTAAACAAAGGGCTCGCACATCTTGTGTACCTCGGCCTAGTTGTAATCGTCAATCTGGTTCCAGATCAGCACAACCAATTCCACCAGCATAAAAGTATTTTTATAGTAGTTTGCATTAATTATGTCTAGTCACAAGTTAAATACCATTACCATAAGCTACTTAATAATATATTGAGATACATAATTATATGGTGTGGTCCACTTATAGCGAATTTTTTCACAATAGTGAAATTAGAAAATAATTAATAGAATACCCTATGTATTTTTACATATTTGAATGAAAATAAGAAATTTTAAGTTGGTTGTTCATTGAAGAATACACCTACCAACCCAAATTTTGGTATCTCTTACTCTTTTCAAGTTATGGCTCATATTGAGATGGTAAATATTTGAAAATTTTCATTAATTTGCAAATTTCTTTGCAAATAGTTTTGTTACAGGATTAAGTAATTCCTATTAAAGGCTAATCAGTTACACAAATTTAATTAAACTACTATTTACAAAATTTATGAAGTACTATTAGGGCCAGAAAGCCTTTTTGGTAGAATTATTTGAATAATCTCAGATAATACTCAATAACTAGTGGATATCCACTAGTTATTGAGTATTATGTGGGATTATTCAAATAATTCTACATCCACTGGATATCCACTAGATTTCAATGTTGTTTGGGATAATTCTGGCCCAAACAAACTTCTCTTCCAGAAGCCTTTTCCTTCAAAACTTTTCCAATTTTACTACCAATTTATTCTCATCTCTTCTGCAGAATATCTGTCGATGATTTGCCCTTTCTTAACTGCAGGCCCGCAACCAGAGGACGGGAGGGGGGGCACGTATCCTCCATAAATACCAAAACTTCCTGTTTTTGGCCAGAATTTTCTTCAAAAAATTGCCTGCAAAAAAGCTCATTTTCGCCCTTGGTTTTCAAAATTTTTTTAGAGAGCCTCGAACCCTTGTATGGGGGACATTTCCCAGCTCGTCCAGAATTACTCTTTAAATAACAGCGTAATAATTTGATATATCGTGGTCATACTGAAAAAAGTGACAAAGTCAAATAACAGAGTTTCTAGATAAATGAAATTGAATGTTTAATATTTTGTGAAAAATCAGCTTTTGAAAAGTTTTAATTTTTGTTTTAGGAAAATGAAACTTTAACAATACTTCTTATTACGGCTTTTGCTAATTTTTAAATATTTTAAAATACTGAGAGAACTTAATCAACAAAGTTTGTCGTGACTGAGAAAACTGACTTGGTCACTTTTTCCAGTATGCCCACGATATATTCATGTAGACGCTTCAAAAGTCTTATTTTATAATTAGTTCTAATACATTGTAACTTTTCTAAATGAGGCAATATCATTATTAAAGAATATTGAATAGGAAATACAAAATTTGAATAAAGGGTCTTGCACTTGAAATAGGAACGAAATGTAGCACTCGGTGTAAGTAATAATATTTTTTTTTAAAAACACTATGAAAGAATTTGCCAAAAGTGGGCCACCATGTATACAGGGTTCTTTGTTTCAAACAGTTATTTACTATTTAAAACAAAGCATCCTCTATAGAGTGACCAATAACATGCACAGTTTGCATTTTACAATAAGTGCTTTATGAATTGAAAGTTGGTTTAAGCAAAATCGTGATTAATTCTAATGAATTTTAGAAAATAGTATACAGGGTGTTTCATTATTTAAAACAATATTCAAAATTTGGTTTGAAAGAATTGCCAATAGGTTTTTAACTGAATTGGTTCAGTAAACTCACTTTAAACAAAGAGGATGTATATATAGAGGGTCAGCTATATGTTAAAAATTGAAATAAATATTTTACACACCTTTCAGTTCGATAGATGGCTTTTGCATACCACCTAATGAACAGGGTTATCGCTAAGTTATTGTTATGTGATTATCAGCTATTGTAAATTTTAGCATAACAAAAACTTCGTGATAACCCAGTCCACCAGGTGGTGTGAAAAAGCCATCTATTGAACTGAAAATATGCAAAATATTTTTGACAGGCAGCTCCATCAGAGCTGTCCCTCTATATCTAATTCTCTTGTATTTAAACAAATTTGCTGGAAGTTTTATGTTTATAGGTATTACTGTAACACACTGTATATTTAGGAACTTAATTGTACATTTGCCCTGAATTACAATTTATTTAATCTTACAGTATTGGGCCACTGTGTACAATTATTTATCCTTGAGAAGCTGTTTTGTGGTCACTCCATATTTATTTTTTCTCTATTTACTTCAGTATTATTTATTTCTTTGTGCTAGTCCAATTTTGTTAATTTTCATCATAATTTTAAAATGTATATTAAATATTTGATGTTTTTTTTATTAAAAGTTAAATACTTAAAGTGAATATTATTATCATAAATTTTACAAACAGGAGCGGGACGCCAGGAAAATCTTAGCATGGACAATTTTGATATGGCAAATTATACAATTTGATCAGAAGCAGGCGCGGATCCACGGGGGGGGGGCTATAGGGGCTGTAGCCCCCCCCATAAGGCTTGCAAATTATTTTTTTATTAAGATGCGTTTATATTTTAAGCAATTTTAAATACTTTTGTTTGTTACTCGATAACCCGGTTGACCTCAAACCTTGTAGGCTTGTACCTACCCTTTAAGTGGAGATTGGAAAGTAATCTTCTTAGGGTCATTAAACGGTCGTTATCGCTTCGCCTTATCGGTTTTCGGAATTTCTGTCATTACGTGTTCAAAACAATACAATTTGCTTGATGTTAAGGTGCTTTTAAATTTTACTTGCATTAGCAGTTTTCTAGCAATGGTGTGTGGTTGTTAATTCGACACCTGATATGAATAACATTGTAACTTCAAGTTACAATGTTATCCAACTATGCTGTAAACGGCTTCCCCAAAGAACAAACTATAATTTTGGTTTATGAATCGTCGTCCTATCTCAATTAAAAATACAAATACTGTTAATTTAACAAAATAACATCATTGTTACTGCAAATTATATGTAGCAAAAAATCTTTAAAATGCTCTCCTGTAAAATAAGCAAAATAGAGTATAGAGTTACAATGTTATGTTATATACCCCTACCCACAATTTATGACCAACCATGTGTATGCTTCATTTAAATGTTGCGCCATATCTTAGGTTGGCAACAACTAAGATATGGTTACTACCTTAGCGTCATCGTGGTCATAATCATTAAGACATATTAATTCAGTCAAGTAACATGTAAGATTTTGTAGTGAATATTTATTAAACAAGTTTTTTTTAAATTAAAGTGTTGTTAATTTCTCGCAAACACGTGGTGCTTCAACAGTAAAGGGCTCGCCACATAGCCTGTGCTGTGCTATGCTATGCTCTGTGTTATGTCAACACAAACGTTGAACAATGGCATGGTCCATTTTGCGCATGACCATGACATTGTTCAACGTTTGTGTTGACATAACACAGAGCATAGCATAGCACAGCACAGGCTATGTGGCGAGCCCTTTATTCATATCAAGTGTCGAATTGTTCTTGTGTTGTATAGTGGTGGGTGGTGGTATTTTGTGCAAAAACACTTGACAGCAAAAATAATTATTATTGCAATGAAGAGAAGTGCAAGCAGTAGTGGCGATATAAGATGTTTTTTTGTGAAAACAAGAAAGGAAGTTGAAGGGGTTGCAAGCGATGCAACAGAAAATTTAGGACACAGTTTAAAAGGGACTACAGAAAAAAAAACTAATACATCAACGAACAGCAAGAATACAGTAAGTTGAAATAATTTATCTTATTATCAGTATATATTTAGATTGGTACTAGTGCTGCCTGCTGCGTTAATTTTCTGAAAACTTAAAAAAAAGTTTCAGTGTAATTAGTTTTATTCATAATTTCAAGCTTTACTGTTCATATTAATTTTTAACATTCATATTAATTTTTAATATTCATATCAATTTTTAATAATAATACAAATTAATAACTTCTTTTTTATACGTATTTCATTGATTAATGGTGATTAATTGTATTATTTATAAAAATTAATAAGTTTTGTTTACACTACACTCATACAAAATTTATAAAAATCAGAATTTTTGCAGGTAGTATTAGATCCAACGGCTAATCCTAGTGCTAATCCATATGACGCATTGGCAAAGTGATGCAGGCGCCAGAAATGCTCAATTTTTTAAATGAGACGTGGAAACCTCGGTTGGGATTTGTTTTTCCATCTGTTCAAGAAGGCAAGCAACAACGAAAATTTCAAATTGATTGGCTGCGCCAGTACAACTGGCTAGCATATAGCGATGTGAAGAAAGGGGGTTTTTGTAAATTTTGCGTATTGTTTGCTCCATCTGGGGCTGGAATAGGATGTCAGCCACTAAAAACTCTAGTCAAAGAGCCACTTTTAAAGTTTAAGAAGGCATTGGAAGAGTTACGATATCACGCAACTACAAAATATCATCTGTTTTCGACCGAGAAAGCTGCCGAGTTTGTAAAGGATTTTAAAACAGGTGGCGCAAAATCAGTAAGTGTTCTTCTCGATAGGAAAAAGATGGCCACAATTGAGTCAAACCGAAAACGCTTGGCGCCAATTATTAAGTGTGTAATCTTTTGTGCAAGGAATAACTTGCCGTTAAGGGGACACCGCGATGACGGCCCAATGAATTCTGAGAACAAAAATGAAGATTCTTTGTCCGGCAAAGAAGGTGTTTTTAGAAGTCTGCTTGCATTCCGTATAGACGCAGGTGACAAAGATCTGGAATCGCATTTGCAAATAGCTAGCAAAAATTGCACTATGATTAGCAAAACAATTCAGAATGAAATAATTAGCTCAGTTGGTCAAGTTATCCTTTCATCTATTGTTCATGATGTTAAAAAATCCAAGTATTTTTCAATTTTATGTGATGAAACCACTGATGTTAGCACAAAAGAGCAGATGACAATTTGTGTAAGATACGTAAATATGAATACGTTTGTCATTAGAGAAGAATTTCTGAAGTTTATAGAATTAAAGTCAACCACTGGTACAACTATTAAGGGCGCTATTTATGAAGAACTGCAAAAGTTGGGGTTAAATTTAAACCACGTTCGCGGTCAAGGGTATGACGGTGGTGCAAACATGGCAGGAAAGTTTAACGGTGTTCAAGCTCTCATTTTAGCCGACAACCCCTTAGCTTTCTACACACATTGCTTCAACCACGCATTAAATTTGTGCATTTCTAAATCTTGTGAAATATCGTCAATCAGGAATATGATGGGAATAATTGGCTCTGTGTCTACATTTCTGTCTGCATCCGCCAAGCGCGTTGTCGCCTTGCAATCTATTATTTCTGAATCAGATATTTTCTGCGATACTAAAAAAAATAAACTAAAAGCATTGTGTGCAACGCGCTGGATCGATCGTCATGATTCGGTAATAACATTTCAAGAACTGTTTCCCTTCATAGTTACTGTTCTTGAAGAACTAGAGCACGACGGGGATGCGAATACTTCAAGTAAAGCAGCAAGTTACAGTTCTGCAGTAAAACGGAGTGATTTCTTAGTTGGTTTGGAAACCATTGTTCACTGTTTTGCGTACACTTTAAAATTGAGCAAACAACTTCAGAACCCAGAACAAGATCTTTCAACTGCTTCCTCTAAAGTAAAAGAAGTGCTGGAAATTTTTGAAGGTTGGCGAAGTGACGCCGAAAACGTATTTGCACCACTATTTCAAAATGCTTGTGGAAAAGCGGCTGTCATTGGGGAAACAATCAAAGTACCACGAACTTGTGGTCGGCAAACACACAGAACAAATCCGGACACAAAAAATCCAAACGAATGGTTTAGAAGGACAATATTCATTCCGTTACTAGACCATTTTATCTCGGAACTAAAACATAGATTCAACGATAAAGTTGTTGAAGTTATTGCTATTGAAGGGCTGATTCCAGCAAATCATGCCAAATTTAATGAAATTAATATTTTAAAGGCAGCTTTAGTATATGAAGAAGATTTACTTACCAATTCTGAGGTAGAGTTAAAGGCAGAAATAATCCTTTGGAAGAAAGAATGGGCTAAACCTCAAACAGAGCCAATTCCACAAAACGCCGTTGATGCACTATCTTGTTGAGATGATACATTTTTCCCTAACATAAGAATTCTGTTACAAATATTTGCTACACTGCCAGTGTCAACAGCTACTGCCGAAAGAAGCTTTTCCACTTTGCGCAGATTGAAAAATTATTTAAGATCTACAATGTCAGAAGAGCGTCTGAACGGATTGGCATTGGCTACTATTCATAAGGAAAGAAGCATCGACATCGAGAAAGCCATAACGGTCTTCTCACAAATGAAACCTCGGCGAATGGAGACAGAGAAATGGTCCGACTAAAAAAAAGTGATGTGTAACAAATGTTTTTAAATTTAATTTTTGTGCAACTATGAGTTTAGGCTTATTTTTATATTGTAAATATGTCTTACGTTAAGTAAAAATAAATTTTTTAGGTAAAATATAACCATATTATTTAAATTAAGTGAAAATAAGTTTTCCAAACTTAGTTATCAAGAACAGTTAGCGGTAAAAGGGCAAGGTCGTCCTAAACCAGATTTTCGTGTCTATCAAAAGTAAATTGTAAGTACATGTTATTCGTATTTTGAGTTTAAACAAATATTCTTTACATAGAAGACCCCAATGCCCCGGTGGGGGCTATCGCCTCCATAGCAGGGTCTATAATTCAAAAATTCATGAGCCGCTAAGCCCCCCCCATTACAAATTCCTGGATCCGCGCCTGATCAGAAGAATAATTTCCAAAGGGAGAAATAAACCGAGTCGTAGGCGATTTGACGTTAAGCGAAAAGTGGTAAAAACAGATTTTATCAAAAATCCTTCACAAGGTTTCAGCTTACTTAGTATGAAATATGAATTTTTGCGGGGTGAGGGGCAATTTCAAAAATTACAAAAATATATTTTTTTCTAAATAAACATTAAAATATATGCTTATACGTTCCTATAATATAAAAGATTCAATTTTGAAAGATATATATAAAAGCTCTAAAACAAATAAATTAATTTTTATCAACTTTCAGCATTAGGTTATTTCTTCAGATGCTTTTAGTTTGTAAACAGTTAGTACAGTCAAGTAAGTATCCAGACCTATACCGTATTGTAATTTGATATAAAACATCAATTAAGGTAGTAAATACAGTAGAATCCGCTTAATGTGATCACGGATAATGTTATCAGTCGGTTATTGTTATCATTTTGACTGGGAACCGGCCGCCTTAATCAGTTTACATACAAAAACCACCGGATAATGTGATCAAAAAGCCGCTTATTATTATCACTTTCAAGGAATTTCCACCACAATAATGGCCTGGTTTACACCGTACACTTGGTACGCGAACTAAAGCCGTACCGAACTATATTTCCGAAGTATATTTTTAGTCCGCGTGGTGTAAACACATCGAACTAAGTTGGTCCTGCTTTAGTTCAGTCCTCTAAAATATGAGTACTGAACTAAAAACGACCAATGGTTCGACGTGTTCGACTACTTTCGACATCACTCGAGTATTTTTAATTCCGAATGACACACATTTTTAATTTTTATAGGTTATAAAATTTGACATATTTAATTTATAGTTTAAATTAAATTATTTAAAAATTATGTAAAGTGTCAAACAACTATTTTTTTTAGGTTATATGACACATTTTGGTCCTCGGTTCTAGTGTACGGTGTAAACACTTGCGAACCACTTGCGAATTATATTTTATCGCATCGAACTATCCCCTCCCGCTTAGTCCGATCGGACCGAACCAAGCAGTTTACGGTGTAAACATAGCCAATCTCTTTTTCTAAGTACAATCTTTTTCTGATTTGTCATTGAAATTTCATATCTTTACAAAACACGTCACTCGTTTTAATTTCTATACAAAAACTAATGAAGTTTCCCGTTTCATGGCGTGTTTCTATTTTTATTTTGCTAAATGTGCACTTTGCTTTATGCATGTTAGAAGCAATGAAAATCCTACGAAAGCCGACCCTGATCAGTATCTGGAGACACTGATCAACAAGATGGAAATTATACAAGAGCCGGTCCTGGCCAATATCAGGACGTTTGAAATGAACAAATTAAAATGTGTAAAACTTACTTTTATCTAATTTATCAAGTTGGTAGCTTGATTGGTAGTTTCGTTTCTAAAATTCGCTTATTGTTATCAGTCGGTTAATGTTATCGAAATGTTCTTGGCCCAAAGTGATCACATTAAGCGGATTCTACTGTATTACTTTTCCTACTACCGTGCGGAAAGACCGACTTTTCGAACATATTTGCTTTAAGGAGTGATCTACGTTATCACGCTAGTGCAAAAAGTAAAATTTATGCTTATTCCTCATATACTATAGCATCAACTGAGCATGCCACAGAGTTGAAGTTTTGCACGGACATAGGTTCCGTATTGTATAGTCGGAGAAAAATCAAAAAACTTAAAAATAATCTACTTTTCGTTTTAGATAGGCCTAAATATTTTATCGTCGGGCCCCCCACAACTCCGCTATTTATCCGATGATTTTTGATTATTTTGTTAATTTAGAATTTAGATTTGTCGTTAATTAAACAAATACCTAGATGGTTACCAACATTTTACTTCGGTAAATATTTTCACTTGAAATTTTTTACGGACGTAGATTCCGTAATGAATCTACGAAGGAAAAACAAAAAAATTATCTGCTTATCGTTTTAGGGGGGAACAAATATTTTATAATTGAGCCTCCAAAACTAAGTTATTTTGGTTTCATTTTGAATTTAGATTTTTCTGTACATAAAGAGATACCATCACGGAACTTAACCTTTTTTGTGCTGTAGTGATTAGTTTTGCAAGCGCGTAGAAAACAAAAAGGAAATTTTCAGACGAAGAAAAAAGATATCTTAACTATTTTTTTGTAACAATAATGGTTAAGAAGTAAATGCAATTTTTAATAACTTTTTAATACCTAGCAGTCAAAGCTAAAGAATTAATTTTGTTAGAATTTTTGTGTAGAAGGCGCCCCGTAATTTTTTCATGTAAAATTGAAAAATGAAATTTTGAAATAATAAAGTAATAATGAAAACACCCTATTATGGAAAATGGCAAGCGAATTAAAAATCATCGACTTCGAAAAAATATAGTAGTAGAATCAGCGGTAGTAGATAAAATTTTGTATAGAATACTTGTGAAAATGTTTACACTTGTTGCATAAATAACTATTATTTTACTATAAAACGGATTTTTTTAACTTAGATTTTATACACAAATTATTTCCACTAAGCATTCGCGAATTTACTTAGGTACCAAAATATAAAGTTTAGCAGGAATTAATCTCATCTTCACATGTAGCGTGTCCAAGGTTCCCACTCTTCTGGAAAACCCATGGTGGGAAAACCTAAATACCTGGTAAGGTCAAGAAATTTAGAACTGTACAAATTTGGTAAGGGAAAGTTGGAGGAATTTTTTATTTTTAAGTAGAAATTAAGTAACTTAAAATTTAGGTCAGAGAAAATTGTTGAAACTTAAAAAAAAAAATATTTAATTATAAAAATGACGTTTTTAATTTTTCAAATTTACAATGAATATTTTGTAAATTTGAATAAAATTTTTTTTTATTAAAATGGCGCCTGACAAGGTCATTGCGCTTTCTAATTTTTGGTAAGGGGTTTTTTATACGGTTTAATCCGAAGCGTGTTGATATCCACCGGAGGGCCGAGCTAGGAAATTCCGCGAAGTCCATTCTGCGAATCCAGAATTGCCACTCCGTAACTTAACGTGTACTTAAATTTGTTTCTATTTCGAATATTTCGTTTATCAGAAATGTATATAATGTTATTAGTATAAACATGAAGTAATGGATGTTCGTCATCTGCATAGGGTATACCATTGCAAATAGAAGTACAAATATATGGAACACATTATGGTCTTATTGCATGACATAGTTTCGGTGTTACCTATGAAAGGAAATCACCATTCTCAGATGCACACTGATCATGTAATAAATTTGAATCGGGAAAAAAATCAGAGAATTTGTTTTGAAAATATTAGTGGGAACCCTGTTGCCCCAAATAGACGGTAGATAACAACTTCCGGTAAAATTCAAGATAATTTTGTGTTGTATCAATTTTACGTTTTACTATAATTTTACCACATTTTATCTTGGGGAAATGTGATTAATTTGTTTGATCGGTGATTATAATTTATAAATTGCGTAGTTTCCCATTACTTCCTTATATACCACAGATTATGATTTTTTACGTTAGATTATAGTGGTGTAGTCGGTGTAACTAGAAATTGAATCGCGGTTTTTCGTTTCCTAGCCTGGCGTTATATGCTTTACTTCGCAACACCATTGCCATTGGTCTACTTTTCATCGTGAGTTAAAAATTAAACATACATACACGTATTCAATAAATGTTCCCCATGTGATCAAACTCTCAGGTCTCTCTTAGATTGGGAAAAACTCAGGATACAATTATTGAGAAGACAGGAGATAATGATATCATAATATCAGTATTGTCAAGCAGTAATGATCAATCAACGAGTTAAATTGAATATTCTTATCTTCTCAATTATACATATATATTGAGTTTTATAATCAATCTATGCAGCAGTACCGTACTCGACAATTTAGTGGCCCTAAACGCAAAATTATTTTTCGTGAGTAACTAATTTTCAGTGAATAGAGTGCCACTTTTCCTCTCGCCACATGATAGTGGCAGTAAAGGGGGGGGGATAAAATTTCACTATTCAGTTGTACCGTCATTTACGTACAATAGAATGCGAATATAACGAACAAAAATGTAAGTCCCAATTTTCAACGTCCTAAACTTTTATATATATTTCAATTCCATAATACAAATCTTCGGTTATAATGAACTAATTTTCAGATCTTGTGATGTTTGTTATATCCGAACTCTATTGCATTTGTCAAGTTCGTTAAGAATTTACTTTTTATTTCAAAATTACCAAACAAAAATGCGAAAAAAAAATCAAAAAAAACCTCAGGACTAAAGTGACTTACTCCTAAGTGTGAAATTTATTTCCATGAGGCGAATCCGAGAGGAAATAAACGGCATTTTAGTCCCCAAGTGTATAACTCAGTATTATACCACACGTTGTTTTTCCACGAAATAATTATTTTACTTCTGTGATGAGAGACTGAGAATACTTGGCACATTTTTCTGAAAAAATATTTTTTAAATGTGGTTTTGCAGTTAGAAAAAGATCTCCGTCTATAATTTACAAATATTTTCTCGGGGACGGACCCCTAAGGGTGACCACCCCAAATAAATTAAAAATTTCCTATAGCAAAGAGGAAGGTTTATATAGTATACTGTAAAAATTTCACTGGAGATGATATACATAAAATTTCGAGAAAAATCAATTTGAAAAGTACGGAAAAGTAGCATCCAGTATGCCTTAAACCGCGGTCGAGGGCGGTCGATCTGCATCAGTCGCCCGTGGTCTAAGCCACGCCCAGCCGAGGTTATAAATATATGTACCGATCGCTCCATATCGACAGCATTACACTGTCGACTTTCGTGCGTTAAACATGTAGGTCTCTAAATAAACATAAAAAACTGGCTTAGCCAGAATTAGGCACAACAAAAAACCTGAGCCTACGGCCCTCCGGGCCTCCGGCCGGTTTTTCATTGGTGGAGCCGCTACGCGGCAGGAGCTAAACATACGAGAAGGCGCCACGCATCAAGGAAACCGGGATGAAGGCAACCGGGATTTTAAACCCCAAAAAATCGCCTAAAAACAAAAAATAATCGATGTTACATATACGACGGTCGAGCTGCATCTGCCGGTGCGAAATTTCGATTTTCGATTTTCGATTTTCTGGACTGACCACAATGGAGCATCCCGGCGTAGCCGGCCTTCTCCTTCATCTGAAAGTATACATTAGTGACATTGGAAATTATGGAGGCCGGTGGGCCTCGCGGAGTAGCGCTGAGCTAGACTGACTGGGAAATACCTGGGTTGTGGCTGTGGTGAAAGAATATGAAAAGGGAGAAGTAAAGTTACGTTATTGATATAGTAGAATCCCTAATTCGAAGATTGAAGATATCCTCGTAGAAAGTGGCTCCTACCTGAAAAAATTTGACGAGTGATGCGATTGCATCTACCGTCAATGAATTGGTGTTGTTGGACTGAAAGTATTAGAATCTGGGAGTGGGAAATTAAGTCGAATTTACACAAATCTAGTGGATTAAATCCACTTTCGAAGAGAATTTGTGTAATTATACCGGTGAACATATGTTGGTCTGTGCAGATGAGGGTTATGGTCATGGATTGTCTACAGTCAGGATTGATTTAGGTCGGGGGATACAAAAGTCTTCAGGATTGTATTGACCTAGTTGTGCTATAAGCGGGTTGTCGGAAAATCTGGCTTTCTTATAGAGACTACCGGTGCGAAATATTCTAAGTGTTAGACTATATCATAGCACACGTACCGTCAACAAAATGAAATCTCACTAAATTTTTACATGTAAATTAGCAAACTTCAAAATCGATTTACTCAAAATTTTGATTATATCATCGCTTGTGAAAATTATGTCAATATACTATATAAACCTTCCTCTTTGCAATAGGAAATTTTCAATTTATTTGGAGTGGTCACCCTTAGGGGTCCGCAGCCATTTTCTCTATTATGTTAAGTACTGTGGAACTTAATACAAATGAAACGGTATTAAGGTACTTCGTGCGTGGGGTAAGTTGTCGCAAAAGTTGAAAAAAACTGGATTAGTAAAACTATACCATCGTCATGTCGTGAAAAAACTAAAAATCTTCCGTTTCAAATAGATATAATATGCAGATCTGGGACGAAAAGTATTTAAATGTTTTTATTTAAATACTTTTAAGATGCGGTAAACCATACTTTAAAATATCCAATTTTATATACTTATCGAAAAGTGGAATTAAGAAAAATAACGTGGTTGATCACTTTTGTAAAACAATTTTAATTTTTGGTCATCTTTAGTCTTCTATTTGCGTCTAACCTTTATATTTACTTTGATTTATATCTTCAATTTCTCCGTTATTTTACTATTTGTAATTATTATTATCTATTGCGGGGCTGTCCATTAACGATGTCACACAATTTAGGACCAAACTAACCCCCCCCTTGTCACACTTGGTCACAAAATGTGAGTCCCCCCGAAATTGATGTCACTAATTTTAAACCCCCCCTCACGAGTCGCATAATATTCTGCACAAAAAAAATGACTGGATATTTCATCAAAAATTTATGATCAAATATTTTTATTGTTGATAAGTATGGACGTGACGTCACAAGGAAGCATACCTTCATGTCACACTTTGTCACAAGTTGGTGACCCCCCCTAAATGTGTGACATCATTATTTATGGACAGCCCCTACCTTTAGTTAGGAGTTTTACTTCAAATTTTTAAGTTATTTTCATTAACTTTGGTTTGATATTATTTTCTAGCAAAATCTATCTTTAATCAAGCATCATTATCTTGCATAAAGCATACATGATGATGGTATAATAATACCGAAACATCGATATCATTAGCTATCGTTTTCACCTATATTTATTTTTAATTCTTAATTTTTCGTTCATTTTGGATTTCATTAATATTTTGGCTTTGGCTCAAAAATGTGTGCATTTTTAGGTACAGTAATCCTCCGAGATACGTAATTAATGACTTTTGCGTAACTCGAATTTGAATATTGCTTAAGTATACTTAAGTATAGTTTGTTTCACTATAAATGGAATTAAAAAAGTAATAGCAACAAATTACGTTGATATAAAACTATGCGACGAAACATAATATAGAGATAAGGTTAATTATTTTAATATCGCGCCAGCCTTTAGCAATGCATATGCTGTCTATATTATGTTTCGTCGCATAGTTTGTACGTTTTTATATCAACGTAATTTGATGCTATGACTTTTTTTTAATTCCATTTATAGTGAAACAAACTATACTTATTTATTATTATATTATGTGTTACGGTTAATGATGTGAATTGGGTATTGACGTCAATGGTTGGACGATGACGTCAATGACCATTTTTGCTGCCCATAACGTCATTGTCCGGCCTTTGACGTCAATGTCCGTGCACGGTGGGCAATGATATAAATATTTTCTTCTGATTTTAATATTTATGTCCTTGGCCGGTCAATGACGTTATTGGCCAAATGTGAACGGACAATGATGATATCGTAATTTAATGGATAGGAAACAAAACCAAATATGTCGACCTTTTCTTGTTCTGCGATATTTATATTTACTAATCGTCCGCAAAAATTCGCAAAGGAGAGGAAAGTTGATTTTGAGTAGCCTGCCTTCCTTTAAGGAATCTCGATAATCCATTCATGCGCGTCCCATATCAGTGAAGTATTATAATGTTTAATAATTTATTAAGAACAATTTTTAAAAATAATAAAAATTTAAATATACGTAATTAATTTACATTTTTTAATTTAATAATTTTTATTTTGACATGGAAAAAGTTGTCGACTTTTTGTCGACATAATATTTAGGGAGGTTGTAGACTGCGCCCGATGGTTGAAGGGTCTCATAATCTAGCATGTAGATTGCGCCGGGTTCGGTTAGGGCTAGTATGTAGATTGCGCCGATGGTCAATTAATAGGTAATCTCTTTGGGTAACGACGGAGTGAAAATCCCATTAGAGGATTAAGGTACTTAATTTATTACAGGAGTACCTACTATACATTATGTGCGATTTTTAATTAGGTTAGTAATTTGACGAGGTTATTTTTAAATAACTGCATTATTTTGATTCTTTCATTATTAAAAACTTTTATAACACAAATTTATAACTACGAGAAATTTGCAATTTCGAGACAATTTGTGCACGATTCTGTTGGTCTATAATTTTGGGGGTGAAATGTTATAGTTTACTGCCCCATACCGCAACTATACTTTTTAATGCTATTTCGAGGTTCTCTCACATCCCGGTTTCATTTATCCCGGTTTTCTTGATGGGTGGCGCCTTCTCGTATGTTTAGCCTAGTAACCAGAGTTCGCTCCGCTCCGCTCTGCACCCCTGCAGGGCGGTTTTGACGATGGATAACTCTCCTTATCGAATGCACACCCCAAAAATCGAAGATAAAAAATATAAATTTTTCACTTTTTCGGCAATACACCGGTTATTTTCCATTTTTTTGATAATATTTATTATTAATATCTACTAATAAGTATTGTCATATTAATGATAATTAGGTACCGCAATTTAATTTTTTATTAATATTTAATAAACTGATTTACAATAATAACCCCATTATGCCTTAGTAATACTTTTTAATCCCTCAGGTACACCATCGGCGCAATCTGTATGTTACCCTTAATGACCATCGGCGCAATCTACAGGTTGCCCATGGTCATTTACCCAAAAAAAAGGATTAATTTCTGACCATCGGCGCAGTCTACATATGTCCAATATTTATTATGTAAAATCACATAATCCGATAATCCGCACTAATTAAATTTTTGCGGTTGGTATTTGTCATTGTTATCATTATTTACTTCTATAACGGATTTTTGACTTTACATCCGTTATGTTCAACCTTGTGCATCAATTTGGTTGGCCACTGCCATTTCATTTAAATTGAATGAGATGGCGTTGTGGACTCTGCGATATTTTTATGATCGGTTTTCCGGAACGCAAGTCGAGATGCGCGCTGGGGAGGTCTTTGGGGGAAAATGTCGGACGAGAAGGTCACATTTTTTGGTGCTGTGAAGTGTTTGATTTGGGGTGCTTTCGATTAAGTGAATATGGTTACGTTTATTGGGAATTCCGTTCCGACAGTCCGGATATTATATGGAACATGTTGTTTTCCATCCCAGTAGGGGGTTTGATTCGAGATTGGAGGACGATGGGTTCTTTTTGCCGTGCCATGTGTCATCATCGGACCACCCTGGCCCACAATTTCTGGGAAGGATTTTTATCCGGTAGTATGGTGAGTTACATAATTAATTTTGCCATTACTTCACAGCCACCGGTTAGTCGATTGGCCAATATTTGAACACCAGAAGCTCTATGACGTATTTTTCCCTTGGCTTTTTAATGTGTTTTATTTTTTAATTATGTGTAATATTCTGGTTTTTCTGTTCGTCGTGCATTTTTTTATTAAAGAATGTTGTACGAGATTACGATTGCGGTGCATTTTTGTATACCTGCATCGTAGTGATTGGCATATCTAATCTCTTTGACGTTCGCTAAACGTGGAAATGAATTTAAGTTTGAATGTTGGTTTTGGTATAATTATTTATTTAATTAATAATTATTTGATATAAAAATGTGTTATAATGTGTACATCGACTGGGTTTTATTTCCACGTAACTACATCAAGCGGCTTTAGTATGGTGCATCGGCGATCGGAGTCCAGAATGAGCGTTCTAAGTTCAAGCCTCGACTTGAAATTTTATGTTCGTTAATTTTTTCTTGTTTTTAATTATGATTTAATAATATTTTTATGAAGGCTTCGATGTGTGGCATACTTATATACAGAGTGCGGCATTGCGCCGGGGTTGCTGCTACTTGGTTTGGTCGTCGGAGGCTCGATGTGGTTACCATTATGGGATTGTTATATGACCATTCGAGTGTTCCGTCGATTGATTGTTTGGGTGGGGATTCTGGGTGTCGGTGCGGTCGCTACTGTGCCGTTCTGGTCGGCTACTGTAGTGGACTACTGTTTTATGTTCCACTGGTGCCATACTAGCATCAACAGCATCGTTAATTCTCTACGCCTTTAAGCAATGACCACCGTATTGTTTATTTTTATGTTTATTTTATTTTATTGTTAAGTTTATTTTGTGTGTGTTTGCAAAGCTGCTTCCTTGAGTTTATCCGAGGCGTTTTTACACGACCCATGGCCCTCGCATACCGACGTTTCCATCAAAGAGCTAGTTGACCTAACACCAGGGCACCACGCATTCAAAAGTAGAAGGTTCTTACTTTCTGCGTGGACTTTATCTTCTCCAAACTGCTTCTCATTAGAGCAGTAAGGAAAGATTTTGTATCACTGGCGCCGAAGCGTGGGAGCTACTGTATTGCCTCTGTTTTGCTTCTGTATCACTGATTTTCTACAGTATTGGACAGATGATGTTGCTCTACCATCTGTATTTTGGTGAATGCTCGGAGACAATTTCAGGGACAGCTTTTGCATTGTTTAATTGACAATTTTGTTTGTTTGTCAATTTTGTTATTTTGTGTTTTGGTTTTCCACAAGTTATTAAGGGGTGAAATCCTTTTAGCTTGCCATGGATCTACAATACCAAACGGGGGGTTGGTTGGAGTAATTGTTTGTATCCTAATTGGTTTAACAACACCTTAAATCATACATTACATAAGGGTGGAGGCTGGGTAATGTTTGTCACTGTGGGTTCGATTACACCTTGAACTCTGCATGGTCCATTAACATCTACGATCATGATTTTTTTCGTTTGTTTTTATTTTATTTATTTCATGTTTTATGTAATATAACTAGTCATCATACCATCTAGATGCTAGTTATACCATCTCATCTGAGGATGATCTCTTGTTTTTATTATGGCAGTGTTTTTGTTGGTTTTTTTTTTAAACCAAGTTTTTATTTTTTTATTTCCCGGTCTGTATGTCAGGGACGAAGATTGCCCTGCATCAGAACCCTTGAGGAGTCTGGGGGGAGCGTGCGCGTTCCTTCGTCTCATTAGGAGGGGTCCTATGTGGTCCCTTCTCATGTACTCACAGTGCAAGTGTTGCGAACCTTGCTGTGCAGTCTTTTCCCTTGTGAGTGGGGGGGTCCTATGTGAGCCCTTCTGGTGTTGACAGTCAAGTGGTGTAAGTTTGACCCTTGCTGTTCAGCGTTTGGTTGAGTTGGTACGGGTCCGATGCGAGTCGTACACTCATATACTCACTCTTTCCCTGGTTGGTCGTTTATAGCGAGTTCGCTTGACCAGTAGCTCACGCTTTATGCGGTTTTTAAGGCAACGTGTCGTTGTTTTTTGAGCTAATTCTTATCATTTTTTTTCTTTGTGGAATATTTTTTTATTCCGTTGTCCCTGCCATGATGAGATCAGAGATCACCTACTATCACTACAGATATTATTATCACTCTTAGTTAGCATTCAGCAGGCGCGGTTTGCGCTCACGGAAACACTAGAGATCGGTTGATTTTTTTGAGCCATAGGCGATTTTTTCTTTTTGAGCCTTTAGCCCTATCTATACCGGCAAAGACGTTTAGGGGGGGGGTGTATAACGGATTTTTGACTTTACATCCGTTATGTTCAACCTTGTGCATCAATTTGGTTGGCCACTGCCATTTCATTTAAATTGAATGAGATGGCGTTGTGGACTCTGCGATATTTTTATGATCGGTTTTCCGGAACGCAAGTCGAGATGCGCGCTGGGGAGGTCTTTGGGGGAAAATGTCGGACGAGAAGGTCACATTTTTTGGTGCTGTGAAGTGTTTGATTTGGGGTGCTTTCGATTAAGTGAATATGGTTACGTTTATTGGGAATTCCGTTCCGACAGTCCGGATATTATATGGAACATGTTGTTTTCCATCCCAGTAGGGGGTTTGATTCGAGATTGGAGGACGATGGGTTCTTTTTGCCGTGCCATGTGTCATCATCGGACCACCCTGGCCCACAATTTCTGGGAAGGATTTTTATCCGGTAGTATGGTGAGTTACATAATTAATTTTGCCATTACTTCACAGCCACCGGTTAGTCGATTGGCCAATATTTGAACACCAGAAGCTCTATGACGTATTTTTCCCTTGGCTTTTTAATGTGTTTTATTTTTTAATTATGTGTAATATTCTGGTTTTTCTGTTCGTCGTGCATTTTTTTATTAAAGAATGTTGTACGAGATTACGATTGCGGTGCATTTTTGTATACCTGCATCGTAGTGATTGGCATATCTAATCTCTTTGACGTTCGCTAAACGTGGAAATGAATTTAAGTTTGAATGTTGGTTTTGGTATAATTATTTATTTAATTAATAATTATTTGATATAAAAATGTGTTATAATGTGTACATCGACTGGGTTTTATTTCCACGTAACTACATCAAGCGGCTTTAGTATGGTGCATCGGCGATCGGAGTCCAGAATGAGCGTTCTAAGTTCAAGCCTCGACTTGAAATTTTATGTTCGTTAATTTTTTCTTGTTTTTAATTATGATTTAATAATATTTTTATGAAGGCTTCGATGTGTGGCATACTTATATACAGAGTGCGGCATTGCGCCGGGGTTGCTGCTACTTGGTTTGGTCGTCGGAGGCTCGATGTGGTTACCATTATGGGATTGTTATATGACCATTCGAGTGTTCCGTCGATTGATTGTTTGGGTGGGGATTCTGGGTGTCGGTGCGGTCGCTACTGTGCCGTTCTGGTCGGCTACTGTAGTGGACTACTGTTTTATGTTCCACTGGTGCCATACTAGCATCAACAGCATCGTTAATTCTCTACGCCTTTAAGCAATGACCACCGTATTGTTTATTTTTATGTTTATTTTATTTTATTGTTAAGTTTATTTTGTGTGTGTTTGCAAAGCTGCTTCCTTGAGTTTATCCGAGGCGTTTTTACACGACCCATGGCCCTCGCATACCGACGTTTCCATCAAAGAGCTAGTTGACCTAACACCAGGGCACCACGCATTCAAAAGTAGAAGGTTCTTACTTTCTGCGTGGACTTTATCTTCTCCAAACTGCTTCTCATTAGAGCAGTAAGGAAAGATTTTGTATCACTTCTTTTTACTTCTCTTTAATGCATTAGGTCCATTTTTTGAGGTGGATCAAAACTCTCTTTTCTCTTTCATTTACAACTTAACTTCACCAATCACATCAAGCCACTGCTGATGTGGTTACAATAAAAATAATAAAAAGTGAATCATTAGCCGGATTGGATTAGCGGATTGAATCAACGGATCGGATTAACGGATCAAACAATATAGGACAGCAAGAGTTACCAACTTAAAAAATATTCTATATAAGTAAAATTTAGTGGCAAAAGATTTAGATTTTCAGATTAGTATCTTCATTATCGGATAAAAATTATTTTTTCTTGTATAAGCAAAATATAGCATGCAATATTATTTTTGCAAATTATTTTTTCTTGTATAAGAAAAATATAGCATTTTAAGTTCAAATATAAATCTCAGAATATTTCATTTCTTAAATCTGTGGTAATTCTGAAAATCTGAATCTTTAGTAGCAACCTAAAAATATTCTATATTTATATAAGTAAAATTTTTTGTAGAACGTGGTTAGAAAGTCGATTTTAAATTTAAAACACATTTTTATTTTATTATAAATACAATGTGTTTACAATCACAATTTCGAGGATTCTGATTAGATTTGAATTATGCGGACAGACAGACAGATGGGCGGACAGACACGGAGCCAGATCACACGCCTTCTTGCTATACTTTGTATAGAAGCCTAAAAGTCACTAATGCGGTTTTTCGCTTACAACTCCTTTAATTTCGGCTTTACAAAAACTTCCGTTAAGAATTAACAAAATTAAAGACCATAATATTCTCAAAACAAAGTTTTAAAAAACTATAAACGTAATGTTTACTATACAGGAAAAACAATTTCTGAGAATAGGAATTAAGTATACAAATTAATGCTAAAAATCTAATTTGTAGAAAATGTTATACTAACTAAATTTTCCCTAAAAATGAATTCAAACGTGTTATATGTGAATATCTGGATTACTACACTGTAAGATATTTTTTAACTTCATTTTTTTCAATTTTTATTAAGAAAATTTTTCTTTAAATACATTTTACAGTTATTATTTTATCAAACTGGTATAGGTAAAAATGATCATTTATAGGTACTACCAGAACTAAAGTACCTATTCTTTTAATTCTATGACTGAATTTTAATCTTACAAAGTTGAAGTTAACGCGTGTTGCCCGGAGTTGAAATTTTCAAATAATCATAACTTTGTAAAAAATGTAATTAAAATATTGATTATAAAAGCTCAAACGAAGTTTTATAAATTGGCAATTTACACAAAAATGCAAAGTGAGAAGGAAAATAAAATACTATATCTTCGCCCCCCCCCCCCCCCCCCGAAGCTTTCGCAAATAACTCGTAAATAATGATTATTCGTATTTATGTTTCTTTTGTTGTCGGTAAATATTTTCATAGATTTATTTTTTATTAGAATTTATTTTATTAGTTTTTGGGAAACCTTCAACTTTTGCGACTATCGTAAGTACGGCACTGGACTGTCAAATTTACTAATCTCCGTTCGTAATTTAGGTCACGGAAAGAATTTCATTTTACCGAAAACTCATTATATTTTCTTAATTCATTCTTATTGTTTATCATACAACTACAACGATCTAAAATTTGAAGTTGTATAACGAATCCGAATACGAAATCAAAACATTTGTTATTTTTTAAAACGAGATTTAAAAAACACCTGTTAATACGCCACTGCATTGTATACAATACAGATATCTGTATTTTGCGTAATGTAGATCATCAGTGTTGATTGAATTAAAAAAAAATGACTAGTTAAATTTTTCGAAGAATTTTGATAAAAATCATGTATAAAAACCCAAGTTAAAAAGTACGAAACTTTTTATTATAATTTGTGAATAATTTATAAACATACAACAGAAACATGTCACGTTGTTTGTGTTCTTTTAGATAAAAACTGAAATCATAAAATGAATATGCAAGTTTTTTCTCAAGATTCAACAAGTTACAATTCTTCTCAAACTTCTTCGAATATCAAACAAGATGATTATGGAAATGTATTTGACGAGGGAAAAGTTAAAAATCGTTTACTTTCTATGTGGAATAATATGAAATTTGGTTAGTTACATAATTTATTTTGCTTTTCAGTCTCAAAATTACTTCTTTGTAGGGATGAAGCTGAAAACAAATTTCTCTAAAGAATCTCCTTTATGGTTGTTAGGTAGATGTTATCATAAAAAACTCGATAGTCCTTGTTCGGATAAAACGGAACTAGGGAAAGATGTGGCAGCTTTTCAGAATGATATCGGAAATAACGATGAAGAAGGATTTGAAGGTTTTAAAGCAGATTTTATTAGTCGGTTATGGTTAACTTACAGAAGAGAATTTCCTACGTTAAATGGATCTACTTATAGTAGCGATTGTGGATGGGGTTGTATGTTACGTAGTGGACAAATGCTTCTAGCTCAGGGTCTAATTTGCCACTTTTTAGGAAGAGGTGAGTAATTTTGTGGTTACTTTAGTTTTCGTCTTATTTAATTAAAATTAAATTAGATTGGAGATGGTACCCGGATCAACCACCTACTACTAAACAAGCTTTCATCGAAAATGTAAATCATAGAAAAATTATTAAATGGTTTGGTGATAAACCATCTACAAATAGTCCTCTATCTATACATTCCTTAGTACAATTGGGAGAAAGTTTAGGAAAAAAAGCTGGGGATTGGTATGGACCTGGGTTTGTTGCACATTTATTAAGGAAAGCTGTACAGTTAGCATCAAAAGATAATTATGAATTTGATATGTTGAATGTGTACGTCGCACAGGATTGTGCAGGTAAGCGAGAACATTTTTTTAAGTAGAAAAACTAATTTTTTTTCTAGTTTATATTAGAGACGTTCTTGAAGAGTGTACAATAACTAGCAGTGGTAAATGGAAATCTTTAATTTTACTTATCCCTGTTCGTTTAGGCGCAGAAAAGTTTAATCAGTTATATGCTTCTTGTCTCACCTCGGTACTAAGTATTGAACAATGTATTGGTATAATAGGGGGACGCCCAAAGCATTCGTTATATTTTGTCGGTTATCAAGGTAAATACAAATTTGTGGTTATATTTTTTGATAATTTTTTAAGTATTGTAGATGATAAATTAATACAGTTAGATCCACATTACTGCCAGGAAACTGTTGATGTTTGGGCAGCTGATTTTCCATTAACTAGTTTTCATTGTCGATCTCCTCGGAAATTACATCTTAGTAAAATGGATCCCTCATGTTGTATTGGATTTTATTGTGCCACTAAAGAAGATTTTTTAATGCTTATTGAAACAGTACAAACTGTAAGTACAATATTTTATACTATTTCAAAGATCCCTAAAATAGAACTTGTGCCGCTTTAAAAATAACAGTTGGTTTTTACATTATGTAACTTATTACTCGTGGTAAAGAGAAAATCATTTCACATAGCAGGGTTCCCACTCTTCTAGAATATCTGGAAAAGTTAAAATTTACAAATGCACATATTTGGTTAGGAAATTTTTAAGGGGAAATTAAAATTCCTTGCATCAAGGAAAATGCTTGGAAACTTAAAATAATCTTAAATTTAGTGATCATACATATTACAAGTTACGTTTTTGATTTATTCTAATTACTATATTTTTTTATTTTTAATTGGTATTGAATACTTTCTAGAGGTATTTTAGAAATATACCAGGTTTTGAAGTCAGGAAAAACTTTAAATTTTAATTAGGGAAAAGTCAGAAAATTTGTTTTGGAAAACTCTGTGGGAATCCTGAACGGAAACTGGATAGCTTTCAAAATGTATTTTTTATTGCCACCAGTTTTGTTGTAAATCTTCACGGTTTTAAAGTTATGAGTCGTTAAAACTGGGAATTTTAGTGTATCATTATGTTTTTACATGTGAATTATTATTAATACTTACTAGATAGTCATTTATCTGTGAAAATTTAAGTAGTAATAAGCCACAGGCTAAGAGATGTTGCTCAGGGAGCAGATTCCATGATGTTGAATCATTTATGAGTTGTTAACCACATCCTCATTGAGGTTTCTTGAGGTTTTTTAAGTTTTACAATATTGCAACGTTTTTTTAACCCATTTGCATCATTAGAAAATTGAAAAATATGCCCACAATTATTTTGTTCTTCAGATTGACGTTAAATGTCGTAATAAAACACACCAAAAATATTGATTTTTTAATTCGATTAATCTTCAGTATGAAATCGTTATTTGAAAAAGTTATTTTAGTCAAGTAAAATAAATATATGTATTACACCATAATATTTATAATAAAGTTAAGTGGTTATAATAAATTATAAACATTATTATAAACATAGTTGACACTTGGTTTACTTAAATACATAATTTCAAATAAAAATAAACATTGGAAAACATGAATTAAGGATTTATCACTGGTAAATAGATACTGTAATAAATTAACAAAAATTGCACAAAATATGGGAACATGCTAAAAATTATATGAAAAGAGATGGGTTGGAATCCAAAGACTTTATAGAGATGGACATTCCTATGTACAGGACAAAGAAGCCAAGAACTTTAAACTCAATGAGAGCCTATCAAAAAACTGAAAGTGAACAGACACGAAACAGTAAAAAATGACCCCAGGGAAAGGAACGAAAATCGACCATGGCAATATGAAGGAGAATGAGGAAAAGATAAAAAAAAAAGAGGAAAAGAAACCAAAAGGTATAAAAATTGCAACATGGAATGTTAGAATGATGAATACAGTGGAAAAACATTAATGAAGTCACAACAGAACTCAGAAGATATGGAATTGTCATGACAGCGCTACAAGAAGTAGAAGGAAAGTTTTTTACATTACTGTATTTTGGTGAAGAAAAACAGCAGCAATGGTTTAACTCACGCCGATATGTGGCCTGAGTGCATGCGGTGAAATCTGCCCTCCCCAAACAATCCAGATCCAGAATGGTTTAGCTTTCGTTATACGGCAAAATATGAAGGAAAATGTGATGGGGTTCGAAGGATTAGGAAGGAGAATGGCTTATCTAAGAATAAACGGTGAAAAAAATAATCTGCCCATTATAAATGTATACGCTCCAGTAGAAGATACAGTAGAGGAAGAAAATAAAGAATTGTATGGGTCATTCCATCTCAAATCGAATCATGAATTTACTTGACCCATGCCTAATTTGACAAAATTTAGTACACACCATCTTAGTAAGAAATAAAAAATACAAATTAAAGGATTTGCCCAAAAAGCACTCGTTTCCTTCTTTTGGTCTTTCAAAAAATCAAAAAGTTGGTGTGTAGACTTGTAGAAAAACGACTGTAACTTCATCCACAGTAGTCTAAATTTAAAAATAAAAAATGTTCTGTAAAGGTAAAAGAACATTCTATTCAAATATTTAACCACATTTTATATTTTCAACTCCTAACTGGATTAATTTTTTAATATTAACACTATTTCAACCCCTATTTCTAAAGGGGTCTTTTTTTGGTTAATTTTTTTACAGTTTTTTTGTACAAATGTGCTGAGCATGCATACCAAATTTTATCATGGTATGAGCGTGGGTTCAGTTACTAAACATTAATTAAGTATAGGCAGAAACGGACAAAAATCGGTTTTTCGCCGATTTCTCAAGTTTCTTTGAACTTTATGACAAAATAGCTTAATATAAAATTAAAGCTAATTAAATTCTCTACAAAAAAATATTTACACATATTTTTCGTCAGATTCGTATTCACATAGCAATAACAGCTCAAAGTATAGCAAAGTTGCGCGACCACCGTTATATTTATTTAAAAAGGTCGGAATCGATTTTCAATTAATTGTATAGATTTTCATCATAAATATTTATTCTCTGAATATAAGTTGACCACACCATCCCTAATTTTGATAAAAAGTTTATCATAATAATATGACAATGCAGTTGAACCAAAAATACATTATTTGATTTTTTTTTTTAAATTTAATTCGTTAATTAAATATGTATTTGTAATGTAAATTTAATTGCTATGTGAATACGAATCTGATGAAAAATATATGTAAATATTATTTTGTAGAGAATTTAATTAGCTTTAATTTTATATTATACTATTTTGTCATAAAGTTCAAAGAAACTTGAGAAATTTTTAATAACCGAACCCATGCTCATCCCATGATAAAATTTGGTACGCATGCTCAGCACATTTGTACCAAAAAACTGTAAAAAAATTAACCAAAAAAAGACCCCTTTAGAAATAGGGGTTGAAATAGGGTTAAAATTAAAAAATTAATCCAGTTAAGGGTTGAAAATATAAAACGTGGTTAAATATTTGAATAGAATGTTCTTTTACCTTTACAGAACATTTTTTATTTTTAAATTTAGACCACTGGATGAAGTTACAGTCGTTTTTCTACAAGTCTACACATCAACTTTTTGACTTTTTGAAAGACCAAAACAAGGAAACGAATGCCTTTTTGGACAAATCCTTAAATTTGTGTTTTTTATTTCTTACTACTATGGTGTGTACCAAGTTTCGTCAAGTTTGGTCGGGGTCGAGTCAATTTTACCTATTTTTTTGTCAAGATGGAATGACCCGTATGAAAAAATAGAAACATTTTATGAAAAGATCCCGAAAGGAGATGAAATAATAATATTGGGAGAATTTTTAAATGTGAAGGTAGGAAAAGAAGAGTACTTGAGAGGCATAGCGGAAACGTACATTGCATGAAGTAACTAATGTAAATGAAGAAAATATGTAGCATGCAACATGAGAATAGTTAGCCGAGATTTTAAACACCAAAGATTGCATAAAGAAACATGAATAAAGCCATGGGTAACTAGATTGACCATACATCAGTATCTAAGAAAAAAATCTTGCAATATGTGCGATGTGAGATCACAAGAGGCACAAGTTGTTGTGATGAAAGTTAAGAAGAAAAGTAACACCTATAGGAAGCAAAAGATTTGACGTACTCAAATTGAGCATTGAACATGAGCAACAAAAGTATGCACAACTAATAGGAGAAGACTTATGGAAGAAACCGCTGGTTGTAAATTATGTGAATAAAGAATGGATAAACAAAAAAGACCATAAAAAAAGCAGCAAATAATATATTAGAACCACGGAAGCTACAAAAAATAAAGCAAAGGTGGTACAGAATGCGAAAGAATGGTCAATGCTAAACTAGAATCAAGAGTGACCTGGTTACTGAGTGACTAGAGTGACTAAGAATAAGGAGATGAGGAAGGAAAACTTAAAAATGTGCATGCTGAAAAGCAGCAAAGTTTTAATTGTTTGCATTAACATAAATACTGGCGATGCTATGAATTTAACATGCGTATGGAGATAAATTTCATAGATTTAAAAAGGCGATGGATAAAGTTAATAGAGAACACTTAAAGAAATGAAAAACATGAAGATTCCAAAAAAATAAATAGGATTAACTCAGATGACATTAACCAACATTATAGCAGAAGTAATCACAAAAAGAGGCAGAACAGATTACTCCTACGACAAGGAGATACACTCTCGGCGACTTTAAGACAGTTGTCCTGAATTTTGGCTTCAGGCATCGTCACGAAATTTTATCGTTACACTAAGTAAACCCTCATGGGTTAAGAATTGTCGTTACTCTGGCGAAAATCTATTACGTTTCAAAAGGCAGGAATTATGAACCAGGGACGTCCTCTGGATGACCGAGCCCTGAGAAGTCCTGTGATTCGCACCTTGCTAGTGCAAGGTGCAGGCGATGGGTGACCCCTGGACCATACCATCCGTCCCGAAACCCCAAGAAAGCCAAACATTACGTAGTCATTGGGGGGGGGGGGTAATAAAATTTTGTTACCCTTCTACTTTTATTAAGAAGTTTTCTCTTCAGCACGGAGACGGTCATCAAAGCAAAGAAAATCCGAAATAAGATTGATTTACTGGATTCGAAGCAATGCCTGCAGCATCAGTAGTTGATTGCTCTAACTACTAGGCCAATGACCGCCTTGGTTGAGACATGTCCTCGGATTCCAAGAGACAAAAGCAATTCACAGAATAATGAGATGGACACCGGATGTGGGAAAGTCAAGAACAAGATGGCATGAGGTGGTGAACGACTTGAGAGAGCTGGAAGTGATGGACTGGCGACGGAGGGCGCAAGACAGGAAACGATAGAGGAAAGTAGTGGAAGATGCGAAAACACTCATGATAGATTATATAAAGAGAATGAATGACATAATAGAGTATTAAGAAAATTGTTAAATACAGGGATTAGTCCACCCCAAAAAATGAATTTGAGAGTGTCACATGATGTGCCAAATTAAAGGAAACTTTGTTATGACAATGTCATGCAGTCAGAGGAACACAACGAAGTCAATAATGTGATCTATACTAAGATTCGAGGCCGAAGGCCGAGCTTATTATTCCGGTGATAGGCTGACACCTCTGATTGCTTGCTTCATTCATTTATCGCCAAATGAAAGTAATTTTTAACAATTGCACATTGGAACACATTAATTAGGTAATTAATTTATGTCGATGCATTACTTAAAGTTCAGAATTTCAAAATAATTATCGACTTGGCAACTTTAAATTCAGATTTATAATTTAAAATACTCTACTTCAAGATAAGTGTTAACTTGGGAACTTGAAGCTCTTAGCATTTTAATTTCATGGCCAAGAGGCTACATCAGAATGTAGCCAGTGCACAAAAATATAACTCGACAAATACGTTGAGTTTATATTGATGTCTAACTTTTACATTGCACAACTGATTATATAAATGAGATAAAAATATATTTCTACCATATTAATAGTATACTTACGCGTTTAGTATTATAGGGACTACAATATAACTTGAACTAAGCATCACTTGCATGTGAATGGTTAATCACTTTGTCTTATGTTAGATATAAAGAATCATCTTACACTTCATACTTGTGTTAGTGAAATAAGGCATGTTTTACACTCTGAACTTCTAAAACAAATCAATTAAGCTTTCTTTCAATACAATACATAAATCATAAAACTACCATAGGGTTCCAAGTTGGTAAGTTTTTACGCTATTGGTGTTTATTTATAAGTGGTCATTATTATTTATCATTACTATTTCGTCTGCTTACTGGTAAAACCAAGTAACTGCAAAATTTTCGAAACTGAGTTAAATATATCGGCATGTTAAGTTTTTTGCGCTCTTTCTACTGGTAAAACAAGTTAATTGATACCTCCCCCCGTTCGAAAGTTATGCCGTATGAAAAAATCCGCGCTCCGCGCCTCGCAAAGGGGTTCTGCCCCCTTGATCCCCGCAAGGGGGCTTACACGTTAATTTAAAGTATTATGACATTGCTAAAACTATAATCCTTCTTAGAAATAAATTACAACACAATACATATTAATACTGCTTAGTTATTAAACGTCAAACTTTCAAACGCTATTATCTCAAAACTATGGTTATGTCAGTTACCTGGTTTTACCAGTAAGCAGACGATTTATCAAAATGTCGGAAAGTCATAATTTTGAACAGGGCATAAACATTTTAGGGTCACTGTTTCCTTCACATGAATTTTATCTATTATATTTATGTTTCTAAAAGATGTCCAATACCACTACATAGAGATTGGCACCCTCATTCTAAAGAAATCAGCTTTGTAGATGGGTGAACTACTCGAAGTCGTCGCTGCATTCATCCGCAGGAGACCACCTCGAAGCGTAGTTGCACGAACATTGACAGAAAACTGCCTTTCCCAGATGGTATCAGAACTGATGTTCTTTTGGACGAATAGAAAATCCTGCAGCTGGAGAAAGACATCGATGAACGTCAAAATGGATGAATAAATGTCTACTGATGGTTTCAGTCGGTTTTTTCTCCTAAAGAAGATAATTGCAGAGAAGAAATATCCAACCATCAAACTAAACGTATCTATATGACTAGAATGCTGCTCCTTGCTGCACACAGCAATTTCTGTGGTTATTTGGATCAACAGAAGCAAACGACCTGACAGCCAAAGAGACAAAAAAAGAAAAACCACCAAAAAAGAAAAGAATAGTAAGATGCAAAAGGAAAGACCGGCTTTAGAGAATGCGCGCGAGAGGTTTAGTGATTCAAGTAAGGCCTTACCTATACGAACTGATAAAGGGGGGACATGTAAAATTTGAAAGAATGCAAAATTAACGTAAATGTGAAAAAGGTACGTTGGCAAACGGATATTCTTGTTAATGGGTGGGGTTTGAACCCCTAACCCCTTCTCATGTATGGTCTGGGCTCAAGTAATACTGAAAGGTGCGGAGAGAGAGATTGAGGAGAACAAGAAATACTGTGAATCAATCTGAAAAATCTAGAGAGAAACATTGATCTCTAATTTCTTTGCAAATAAATCCAAGAATAATAATTTACCCAGATTAAATTATGCTTAAACCAATAAAATTTGTTTATCAAGATTTTCACGTTTTTCTTCAAATTTCTAGATTATCATATGGTTTTGTACTATACGTCTGGTAATGTTTTTAAATAAATTTTTGAAAGATCTAAAATTGATCTGTTGGACTACTAGCAGCTCTGTTACAGTGATAAGAAAACTAGACGGTGTGCAGTTGTATAATATGACCTTCCAATGCAAATGGGTTCAGAAAAAGGGAAATACAAAATTTATACAGGGTGTCTACTGTCCTGCTCTAGGTGGTGATAAAAGATTTTTCTAAGAAAAATTATGATTTTTGAATAGTTTTTGATGAAACTATTGATTTGTTAGTGTTACTGGTTAAATGCTTTTTTAAAGAGCATGAACTTATCATATTTACAAACTACATTAAACCTTTTATTGTCTAAAATCAACATTTTTATTATCATCGACATATCTTTCAAGTTATGGAGTACATTTGTAAAGAAACGTTAAAAAATTAAAAACTACATTTTACCCTTCTACTTTCAGTTTACTTTAAAATGAATTGACCTTTCAAAAAAGTTGACTATATTAAAGTTGTAGGCTGTTAAATTTGCTATTAGGTTTTTTTATAAAATGTTTTGTTTAAAAGATACAGGGTATGCAAGAAAAACCAAGAAAAATAAAACTTTGAATTTTTAAACATATTTTTACATCATTTAATCCATAACATGAAATTAGTTTATACATAATTTCACACTCTTTAAAAAAGCACTTTACAATTGATACTAAAAATTCTATAGTTTTGGTGCTATGGCTATTTGAAAGTAAAAATTAAAAAGATAGCTTGAGAGGACCACCCCACAAGATTTCGGATTTAAACAAAAAAATTGTCTTCCATCACCTTCTAGGAGATTATCGATCGCGGGGACATCCTATATAATAATTAAAGGAGAAATTTTAACAAAAGACTTAACCCAAAACTTTTCGGAATATTCAGAAGATGATTTTGCAGATCTTGGAGCAAAATAAATTTTACTGTTTGGGTGATGAGTAGTTCATAACTAGGGGAAATTGTGTACCAAATTGGGCTGTGTACAATATTGTTTGCTTGATTTATAGCTGCTCAAAAATATCGGTTTGAAAGGTAACAATAGAAAAAAATTCCATTGCAAACTTCGACATAAAACTGTAATCAAATGTAGAATGAATTTAGAAAAAAAAAATCAGTTGCAATGGCTCATAACTTTAAAACGCTAGATATATTGATAATAAAACATAATTTTTGAATTCTTGACGTTTTGAAGCTTCTCCAAAATTGTTTAGTTTGGTCTTTATTGAAATAAAATAGATATATGAAGTTTGTAGATTTTAAGTTAATAATTGATAGACCAATCAAATTAGGGTTTTCAAATTAACTAATTTCAGACTTGTTGAAACCTTCATCATTCAAAGGAAAATAATTAAGCTGGATCTACACCTTTTCCGGCAGTAATTCAGAAAACCTCACCTGCTGTTCAGAAATTGTGAATTGTAATTCAGATTTGTCAACTGATATTCAGAAATTGTGAATTGTAATTCAGATTTGTCAACTGATATTCAGAAATCGTGAATTGCAATTGACAAATCTGAATAACCGTTGACGATTTCTGAATATTAATTGACAAATCTGAATAACGGTTGACGATTTCTGAATATCAATTGACAAATCTGAATAACGGTTGACGATTTTTAAATATCAATTGACAAATCTGAATAATGGTTGACGATTTTTGAATATCAATTGACAAATCTGAATAATGGTTGACGATTTCTGAATTACTGGTGGAAAAGGTGTAGTTCAAATCGCCGTGAAAATGAAGAATGTTCTATTAACCGCTTTTATGAATTTCGTTTATTTCTTGACCCACACTATGCACCATAATATCAACTTTCGGTGGCAGTCGACTATTACTGACCACTCCAAATAATTTGAAAATTTCCTATTGCAAAGAGGAAGGTTTATATAGTATACTGTTAAAATATTATGTGAGAGTTTATTATCAAAATTTTGAAATAATCGATTTTGAACTTAGCAAATTTACATGTAAAATCCTAACGAGATTCCGCGCGTCGTCATTTTATTGACGGTACATGTGGAATGAATGACCCTAACACTTAGAAAATTTCGCACCGGCAGATGCAGCTCGTCTCTCGTACATGTAACATCGATTTATTTTTTGTTTTATTTAATATTTTGGGGGTGAAACGTTATAGTTTACTGCCCCATACCGCAACTATAATTTTTAATGCTATTTCAAGGGTCTCTAAGCTCCCGGTTTTTAGATCCCGGTTTTCTTGATCGAAGGCGCTTTTCATATGTTTGCCTAGTAACCAGCGGAGCGGAGCGAAGCGGCGCCCCGTAAAGGTAGGTTTTGACGATGGATAAACCTCCTAATCGAATGCACACCCCAAAAATCGAATAAAAAAAAATTTAATTTTTTCACTTTTTCGGCAATACACGGGTTATTTTCCATTTTTTTGCTAATATTTATTACTAATATTTACTAATCACATCCCCACCTATCCGAATTTCAAAGAAAAATTCAAATCATAGCGAAAAAATTTCACTCGATTCGAAGGGAACGTCGATGCATTTCATCACGTCTGCCTGGGGGGCGCGGCCTATTCGATGCTAATTTCCCTACTTTTAAAAACTCGATATTGGGGTTGTTTTTAAAGATTTCTCACAAAATATTTTTTCTATAGACTAAAATAAGCCTGTTCTTTAGTGTGTAGCTGAAGAAATTTTTTTTCAGCTGGTCAGTAATAGCTAACGCTCCCCTAAAAAAATGTGTTTTTTCCATATTTTAATGGTTGCTGAAGTAGGAACTTGTACTGCAATCGCTTAACTGTTAAATTTAATATTGAAATAAATATTTAAAAAGTTTTCAGCAAAGCCTGATCCTGCACGTATAAAGCTAAATAAATAAAGGTGATTGTGTGGTCTATTGCTGTACACCTAACTGCAACCTCTAATTGGGAGTGAATTTCACCCTAAAATTTTTCTCCTTTTCACTCATTGAACTTTATTTGACATGGTCTATGACTTTTTTTATCTGCGCATTCTTCCATCATATATTTGTTTCGTCATTCAATTCACACTTTATTGGAACTTATAATGAGTTGAACCAGATCCCAATTTTTGAAGAACTATTTCGAAAAACCTTTTTAAATAAAATTTTTATAACGTCAACTTACTAGTTTTCAGTTTAGGTCTGAAAGTAGTCGGATTTCAGGGCTAAAAGATGTTGAAAATATTCTAAGCGGTTGCATTGATTTCAAAAAAGTTCCCGTGTTTAAAAATGGGTAATTAATATAATTTTTTTTGAATTTTAGTTAGTTATACCACCTAGTAGATCGGGAACTTCCAATGAGTACCCAATGTTTGTTTTTGTCGATGGTTATAAACGAGATACTCAGTTACCCCCTACAAGAATGTTACCACCTGATGTAGAATATTGTGTTGAAGGACAAGATAGGGAATATATCGAAACTGAAGAGTTTGAAATACTTTAGTTTTCTAATCAAATGTACAAAATGACACAATTTCTTTTGAATTTATTATTACCATTTTGCGGTATACGTTAACTGTTTTGTTACTATATTTGTGTATAAAACTATCTGAAATGTGTGTATTTCAGAAAATCTCTTGATCTTTGTGATTTTTTCTCAATTCTTTAAAATTTGTGTTCATTTCCTCTCTATTTATTTTTATTTATTTTGTATATAATAAATTAATACCAAAAACATGTCTTAGTTTGTTTTACAAATATTAAGGGGGTTACTTACTTTATAAATAATAATTTCATCAACTTGTTCCTGTAGAATACAAAATTAATGTGGTAATTATCTTCAATAATGTGAATAAATAACTAGAGGTTTGTCAGCGCTACGACATGTGTTTAATTCAAATGGGCATCCATTCAAGTATTAACCACGCCCGACATTGCTTAACTTATGTGATTGTCCTCTGCAAGAATCAGGCAATCTTAAACGTTGTGCAGGTTATTCTGAAGGCGATTTTTGCTTATTGTTCTGTTACGATAGATTGCGCATTGGACCATGAAGTTTGATGATAAAATAGAGGTCTAATAATCGGAATAACATTTCTGATGCAATTAGGGGTAATTAGAAAATTTCAAAGTACCGCTTCCGACTTTTCTGGGACCAGGCTGAGTCCTGTGTTGTTGGCCAGGTGGATATGGCATCCAGAACTTCTGTTGCACTCTCCTCCATCCCCACGTACTTGCGCACTACCACCAGGTTCAAGTTGTCTGCGAGACCGACGGTGGTGCATCCGCTCGGCAGTTGTAGCCGGATCACCCCGTCGTACATGATGTTCCAAAGGGTCGGGCCAAGGACGGAATCCTGGGAGACTTCGCTGGTGATAACCGCCTCTTCATCTTCACCTATAATCTACATTTATGGACATTTCGCTACCAGGACATTTGTAGCGTCGTTTGCTGATACCTTTGCCTCTTAAGTCCGCTGGACAGCTAGCCAAACAGTCGGGGAACGAACTGGGCGTGAAATCGTTATGATCTTGTACGACAGTGCTAGAATTCAATTCACCTAGCTGAAAGAAAAAATTAAGATGGTGATACTTGGGCGCCATGGAGGCAATAAACCACACAAAGGAGTTAAGGGTTATTTTATTATCCTCCAAAAGATGGAAAACAGGAAACTCCTGACTCAAATTCACAATTTTAAATGACAAAATGGATTACAAATCCTGGACCAAACAGAAATAAGCTTGAGGGGCCTAGTACCTGAAGGATAAATAAAAATTCTACAATTCTGCAACTAAGCGTTGCTTCACAAATTGTTCTCTAGACTGCTGCTCGCAGCTACACTCGAATGCACGACAATGTGGAAATACCAATAGCGGAATAATAAAAACACTGGACGCAAATGGACAGTGGTCCGGCAGACAAAATAATACAGTCTTGTACTCACCAGCAGCTCCCAACTAAGGGGGTTTGAATTACCAAAAAAGATATCTTTCATATATGCAGGTCGGCGACCCCTTCAGAATCACAAGAGCGCTCTGGATGACAGCCTAGGTTGTCTTTCCCGCTATATCCAAACTTGATGTAAAATTCTAAAAAGTACAAAACTGCATACGTTATCTTACACAAACCAACACCCCTGCGTCTCTGTTCTATTGAAAAGTAATCGCTACCAGAATTATCGCGCTCCCGATTCAGCCACGTCAACACGTGGGAATGTCCCAGTTCGGAGCAGCCTATTCGGCGCAAATACGGTTCGGCGCGAGCTATTTTCATTCAGAAGTTTTTGAATAAATCGACTTTGAAGATCGAAAAATTTACACATTCAGTGACGTGCATGAGGACGATTTGCGGAATCTCGCCCATTTTATTGACGGTATTCGTAGATTGATATACCTTAACACTTAGAAATTGTCGCTCTGACAGTTGGACCACGCCTCTCGTATGAGTAACATGTATGAAATATTACAATTTTCACACTTTTTTCGGTTTTTTAGGGGTGCTACGTAAAAGTTAACTGCTGTATACCGCTACAATAATTTTAAAAGCTATATCCAGGTTTTCTAGGATCCCGGTTGGGGTGGATTGATATTCCTCAAATATGTTTAGCCCAATTCAGCGTTGTCAAAACCGCCCGGAGCGGCCGTAGCGGAGCGCAGTCTAGCGTAGGGTAGGTTTTTACAACGCAAAAAACATGAGACTCGAATTCACACCTAAAAATTCCAAAATTACACAAATTTCATGGTGGGCATGGCCGACACTTTTCCGTTAATAAACGGGTAGTTTATGATTTTTTTTTGCTAATATTTATTGCTAAATTTGAAAATATTCAAAACCAGGCACGCCGCATCAAACCGGGTCTGCGCCGAACCGTACTCGCGCCGGACTGGACCTGCGGCGAAACGGTTGCGCCGAACTGTACCCGACCCTATCCTTTTAGTTTTCAATGACTCCTTAAGTTATCGCGCGGAACAGACATACAAGGTGCGTCGCAATAAACATTCATTTTTGAACGATACAAATTTCGTTACCAGGACAATTTTATTCTGCCCAGAGTACCTACCGATAACTTGACAAATTTTCGTGTTCTCTTTGTTCTGCCAATCACAGTTACAACGACTGCCCGAAGATGGACAAAAAGGAAAAACATAAATTGCACCAAGTCTACGCACTCAATACGGATAATAATAATAAGTCGGCACTCCATTCCTTACGGAATATCGCCACGTCATTGGACGTTCTTGAATCCGTTTTTTAGGGTGGATTAGTCCCTATTTTACATTTTCTATCTTCTTTTTCATTTCATTCACAGTTCTCTGTGTACTTTCGTCTTTTCCACGATTTCTTTCCATTTCTTCCTATTCTGTGCAGTCTCTCGCCAGTTCCTTATCCCCATCGTTCTCAAATCGTTGTAGATCTCCTCTTCCCATCTCGTCCTCGGCCTTCCTCTCGGTCTCTCGACGTCTGGTCTCCATTTCATGGTGCACTTTATCATACTATTTTCGTTTGCTCTTTCAACGTGTCCATACCATCCCAGTCTCAGTGCTTTGATATGTCTTACTATTGTTTTTCCTTGCAATTCGTTCTCTATTTCTTCGTTTGTTCTTACTCTATATCTCTCTTCGCTAACCTTGATCAGTCCCAGAATTTTTCTAATTATTTTTCTCTCAAAGACCCGAAGTTTCTCTTCCTCTTTTCTCGTTAAACACATTGTTTCCATGCCATAAGTTACCACGGGCCTGATTAGGGTTCTGTATATTTTCATCTTAGTTTCTTTTTTTATTTGCTTGCTCGTTATTAAGTTCTTGTTGCTGTAGAAAGCTCTATTTCCAGCCATTATTCTGTCTTTTATGACTTCCTCTCTTTCACCTGTGTTGTTAATTTGTAATCCAAGGTATTTGAAGGTCGCTACCTCTTCAAAATTGTATTCCAGAATCTTAACTTCATTCAGCTCTCTATTTCTTCTTCTACAGCCTCTCATTACCTTGGTTTTTGTTTCATTTACTTCTAGTCCTGCTCTTTCTGCTTCTACTTTTATCTTCGTGAACATTTCTACCATTGCTTTGTGTGTTCTTGAAATTATTACAATGTCGTCGGCGTAAGCAACCATTTGTATATCTCTCTTTGCAATGGTTCCACTGTATTTGGTTTTTCTTATTATGCCCTCTAGTACCACATTAAATAGCGTGGCCGACAACGCATCACCTTGTCTCACTCCAGTATTTATGCTAAATACATCTGTAATACTTTTTCTTGTTTCTACCACTGCTGCCGACCCATTGAGTGTCATTTGTATCAATCTCACAAGTTTCTCAGGTATTTTCATTTCTCTTAATATCTTGATTACATAACTTCTGTTGACTCTGTCGAAGGCTTGTCTAAAGTCGACAAACAACATCTCTATCCCTATGTCATGTTCATAACATCTTTCCATAATTTGTCCAACTACAAATATTGCATCTGTTGTTGATCTACCCGGTCTGAAGCCTTGTTGGTAGTCACCTAACTCTATGTTTACGTATTTTTGTAGTTTTGAGTGTATTACTTTCGATAAGATTTTATAAGCGTTATTTAGTAATGATATTCCTCTGTAGTTATTACACTCTCTCATGTCCCCTTTTTTATGGATTGGGATTATCTTTGCCACACTCCACTCTTTTGGCATTCTTTCTTCTTTCCACACCAACAAAATCAGCTCGTACAATCTTCTCTTCGTCGTTTCATCACCCATTTTCATTAGTTCAGAATCTATTGCGTCCAATCCTGGAGTTTTTTTGTTCTTCATTGACATTAGTATCTTGTGGAATTCTTCATACTCCGGTTCCTCTTCAGTTTCTTCTTCTTCTGGGTCTGATGTTTTATCGTCTAGTATGGTTTCTTCTGTTTCTTCATTGAGCAATTCTTTATAATATTCTTTCCATATGGTGTTGATTTCTTCTTCTTCATATTTGGTATCTCCTTTCTTGTCATTCATTCCCCTTGGTTCTGTCTTGTTGATACTCTTCTGTTGTTTTATTTTCTTGTAAAATTCAGTGGGGTTTCTTTGTGTTTCTTCTATATCAGTCATTATGTTTTCCAACCACTTTTGTTTCTTATCTTTACACATTTTAACAGTCTGTCTTCTTCTCTCTTTGTATTTTTCTTCATCTTCTGTTTTTTGGGATCCCATCCATTTTAGTCTTGCTTCTTTTTTGGACTTTATCATAGCTTCGCATTCTTCGTCAAACCATTCATTTCTTGTGTTTTTTTCTTTTTTGCCTAGTGTTTTTTCTGTCGCGTTCTGTATACTACTCTTAATATTTTTCCATTCTTCATCCACGTTTTTGGTCTGCTGTTTACTTTCCATCTCCTCCTGTAAAGATTTTGCATATTTTTCTCTTTTTCTCTCATCCTTCAATTTTTCTGATGCAAATCTGTTTTTTTTTGTTCTTTCGATCCATGTCCTTCCTTGTATCTCTTTCATTTCCACTTTCATTATCACCATGTTATGATCTGTATCTACCGTAGTTCCTCTGTATGATCTTGCATCATTTATTTTAAAAGATCTTCTCTTCGTCACCAGTATATGATCGATTTGGTTTCCTTCGTCACTGCCCGGTCTCAACCAAGTCTCTTTATGTTTGTTTTTATGTTTGAAATTTGTTGTTACTATCTGTAGGTTACATATCGTGGCCAGATTGCACAGTCTTTCTCCATTTTCGTTAGTTTTCTCGTGTATTGTGTACTTTCCGGCGATCACATTCGATAAAGAAAGCGACTCGGAGGAAGTTGATCGAATAAATAAGCGACAGTGTAAGTGCTGCTGTCTCCCACAGAAGAATGCACTCCACGTGTATATTCTCCGATAGCCTATCCTCACTTGTTACCGTCAGTAATATGAGTAGCAATATACCTTTAGTCAACTACATCCATCGTTACTTGCTCCTGCTGAAGGGTCAAATGATTATCAAGTTTGTGTGGGTACAGGCTCATTACGGAATCGGAGGGAACGAGGCTGCAGATTTACCTACCTACCTTACCTACACTACAAGATGTTCGTTTGTTCCGAGGTACCTTTGATGCTTCCTTTGAAATGCCGCAGATATTGACGGGTTACTCGTTTGCGCGTGAGTATTTTTATATAAAGTTAAGATCAGTCCTTCTGACGTGTGCCCATGCAATTCAGAAAGTGATCAGACTCGGCAACATTTATTAGCTGCCCCCGCTACATCGTTCCCCGCTTTACATACCTATGTAACAAAACGGAACCCTGTTTTAACAAGGGTGTTTTGTGTTTAATTAAATTTAGTATGCTGCCACCACTTAATCTATTTTCTTCTTGGATAATCACCCTGGAGGTGGTAGATCTCGGAGGAAGATTAAGAAGAGCCTCCTGATTAAATCCTTTAGCTTGGGAGTGTTGTTGGATTGAGTAGCGTGTCTTTTGTATCAGAGACGTGGGGAAAGCCGGAGGAATAACTACACTTCGCTAACTACTGATCGATCACTGGAGTAACGACTAGGGGTGCGTGATTATGAAATTTCATAATCGATTATCGATTATAAAAAATAATCGATTTTTCTCGATTAATCGATTATTGAAGATAATCGATTATTCATAATCGATTATGAGTTCATAATCGATTATGAACTCATAACTCGATTATGAACTCGTAGTCGATTATGAACTCATAACTAAAGGGTTACTAAGTTACTATCTAATTTATTATACAAAAACATAACAAAAATTAACAATTACAACTAAGAACGTTTTGGAACATAATTGGAATTCATTGACAATAAAATCAATTGTTCCGAATTTTCAGATGTCAGTGAATTTCTTAAATCGGTAACAATTTGGCCTCCACGGCTAAACACTCGTTCTGAAGCAACACTTTCTTGTTCCTTGAATACATAAATATTTTCTTGCCATAGCTGCCAGTGCCGGAAATGTTCTCCAATTACTAATTGGAGAATTTTCATTATTTATTTTCACAATCGATTATTTTCATAATCGATTATTTCCACAATCGATTATTTTCATAATCGATTATTTCCACAATCTATTATTTTCATAATCGATTATTTCCACAATCGATTATTTTCACAATCGATTATTTCTATAATCGATTAATCGATTATTATAAATTATCATAATCGATTATGAAATAATCGATTATTCGAATTACGGTGATCGATTATATGCGCATCCCTAGTAACGACCGTTTAAAGATATAACTTGGTATAATTGCGTATATTGAAACAAATATGTTGTACAAGAATAATCTACAGAGTACACAATTACACCAAAAATATTAGTTTTTTTTTCAAGGTGATTATTATATGATACAGCACAAGGATAAGGACAATACTCAAAGATTCAGCGAGTACAGGTTTTAGCAAGGAGATTGACACTCGCTGCGCTGCGCTACGCTCGTGCAATCTCCTTGCTAAAACCTGTACTCGCTGAATCTTTGAGTATTGTCCGAATCCGCGTTGCTGTAGCGGTAATAATTCCGTGAAGAAACGCCACGACTTAAAAGCACATCACATACGAAAATCGACATTTCAAACGCCATTTTTAATGTCGAAAATTGTGAAACAAATTGACCATATCGCATCACAATCATTGCAAAAAAAAAATCAAACAGAAAATTTCGTAAGTACCGAAAAAAATTGAAGCATATAATCGCACTAAATTTTTAGTATAAAATTCGTTACTATAAAATTTATTTCTAAAATAGAAGTACATTGCTGTAAGTGAAGTCGGGTCGACACTTATTAGGGTTGACTAATGCGTTTGAACCGGTACCTGCATCGCATCTGTTGCAGTCACACGTCAACACACTCATAAATTATATTCGAATATTTCCACTACAAAAGTGCAATATCCACCACAAAACAATAAAAAATATTCACAATATTCAAATTTTTAAATTTTAGTTAGGGGTTTTTGAATATTGTCGAATATTGTTGCATAAAACCTGGATATTTTACAGTATTTGCGGGTAAAATCCACGGTGCACGAATTGTATCTGTATAAATATCATGTAAAATAAACGCACGCTGATTGGTCGAAACGCCAAAATTTGACCCTGAGTGGAATTATTATAATTTAAGGCTCATAAATCCACATACACAATACAAAAAAATATTCCAGTGATAATTACCGGATAATTGAATAAAAAATAAAATTTACACTTGACTTAGTATCGAATTAATAATTAAAGTTAAATTTGTGCCGAAATGCGAGCCCGGCCTTATAGCTCTCGATAAAACAATCGAATATTATTCGATCTCAACTTTTTAACTCACTGACTCATGTCAACCGACGATTGAACGAACGAACCTCCTTCATTTTTGGGTCCGCGGTCCTTTTATCAACTTTTTCCCGTTTTCTGAATATTCTTATCACGCCTACGTTTTGGGCTGCTTGACCAATGAGGTGTGGGGCTTTCTCCCTTAATTTTTAAAGAAGGCGGATTACATATAGGATATCTCAAAACTTACTTCCCCCGTATGTGTAACTAATTTACTGCGCCTCGAGGGTCTTTCTCACGGGTCCCTTTTGGCGTTTTAGGTTTCTTGGCTCATAAAAATGTTTCCCAATTTTTGAATATTTATTCAAATTTGAATATTTATTAGTAGTTTTCTTTTGGCGGTATTTCCATGCATAATGTCCCATTTCCTTTCACATGTGGATTTTACTAACAAGTGACTTATTTATTACCAGTTGCATTGATTTAACTAATAACCCGGGATGATGAAGTGGCTGTTTCAAACAGGTGGTCGACGCCCGAAATGGGACCCTGACTACCACTGATATTTTAAATTAAAACCAAACGTTTCTTCGCTAAATCAATGTACTGGGTGTTTAAAATTCCTTACCTAAGCTTTATAATTTTTTTACTAGCAGGGGCATTTTAATTTTGCCTCTGCTGGTTTATTACGAGAAATTACCTATGTCGGAAGTTAGCTGTACAAACTTAATGTTTGTAAAGTAATTATGATTAAAAGAAAGGGCGGTTTGTTACACCTATATACTTCTCTCTGTTAGAGATGGGCGCGTGACGTGATTTTCGTCGTGTCACGGTCTTTTCACGTGACACGTGAATGTCTAAAATAGAGAATCACGATAAAAACCGTGATTGTGCGTGAGTGAAATTAAACAAACGTGATCGTGCGTGAGCCGCTAAATGCCGTGAGTATACGTGAATAACCGTGAGTAGTCGTAAGTAGTCGTGAACAGCCGTGAGTGGTCGTGCGCAGCCGTGAGTGGTTGTGAACAGTTGTACATTTTTGTAATCTCTAAAGTTTTATACAAAAACTTTTCAATATTGCTTTTCAATAATAAAATTTGTTATCTTTTATTAGCCTGATCTAGTATCTACTAAAAATGGGCACGTAACGTGATTTTAGACGTATACGGTGTGAGTGAATCGTGGGTAGTGTACGGTTCGTGAGTATATGAAAAAAATCGTGATCGTGCGTGAGTAATATGAAAAACATCGCGAGTGTGCGTGAGCGTGATCTAGCCTTTGCATGATCGTTCGTGATTGTGCGTGAGCAGCAAGAAAAATTCGTGAGTGTGCGTGACCGTGAGTGAAAAGTGACTCACGCGCCCATCTCTATTCTCTGTCACTATCACTCAGCGGCGGCTCGTGACTTTTCCATTTGAGGAGGCTAATTTTACAGCTTAACTACCTTATAAAATAAAACTTACAAAAAAATAAATTTAATAAAATATTATTTAATCTGCGGTAGACACATGTTTCGAGCTCGTTGGCTATCTTCAGTACTGTGTACAATGGAAAAAATTGTTCGATGAGTGCAGAGTGTTTTTTGGAAAAAATGCTGTACAATATACAGATTAATATTATTTTAAGTCATTCAAAATTTATGAAGCTTTAAACGTAAGAGGTATACGGCGATTTTTAGTATTCGCGAAGTGATCGATGATATTCTCGTAGAATTCATTATTTCGAGACAATAAGGTACCGAATTCCTTTTCAATAGACATTACCGCGACGTAACCGATTTTGGTTCATCGTATTACGAGTGTAAGTTTTAATACAACTGTGTAAATCATTTTTGAAAGTAAAATCTAATATCTTTGATGGAGTTCTACATTGTCCAAACATTTTTGGGTCATTATATTATGCTACCGATAATTCATTTTTGAGTTGGATTTGATCAAAAAATGAATACTGCTCTAATAGACTATCTAATAAATTTTGAGGAAAGTTTTTCTTATAATCTGAAAATTTAGCAAATGTTAATAGATCAAAAAATTTTAATTTATGTAAGTCTGCAAATCTAACTTTAATTTGCACGATAACCGTATCCAAAATTTCCGCAAAACTTTGTTTATAACTTTGATGCATATCTGGTAAATCAAATGTCGTTTTTCTTTTTTTCTGAACCGGCTCGCAATTTAATTCTATGCAAAGTTTAGATTAATTTTGTTAAACGACATTTGGCGAAATTAATATCGGTTAGTTTACTTTGTCAATTTGAAAATACTACGTCTGTCTGTTCAAAAATTAATTTAAAAGTTTCTAATAAAAAGCAAAATTTTGATTCATTTAAATATTGTCTTAAACCTACCGCTTCTCCAATAGTTTGAGAGTCGTTTTTAAAATCATCGCTGTCGATTATAAAATTAAATACGTCAATTAATTGTTGTTTTCTTAATTGCAATGTAAAAATACTGCACTTCACTTTTATACGTGTACAATACAAGTGATTATATTTTTAGAACATATGCATTAATAATGCAAAGATTTGCAGGTGTCTCTTTGATAAGACCCACACACATAAATATGAGCCCAGCCTCAAACGTGTGTAAATTAGTAAAATAACACAGAATAGTATGCGCTTATGTTACAAGCTTATTACTTACAATTCATCTGTTATTCGCTCATGTTGATCATGGACTTTACTAACCAGTAGCCTCTATGGTATTCTGGATTGCCTAACTCTGTGCTAATAAACTAATAAGATAAAGAAAGGTTAGCCGCTGGATATGTACTATTTCGAATTTATTTCAGGCGTAAGTCAAGTTCTTAAGCTAATTTCATTATTAAATTAAATTTTGTTTTAAACAAATTCAAAAAAAATTAAAAATTGGAAAAAATACTAATTTAAAACGAAATATAAATAGCAAGTCCGTCCAACAATTTGAGAGGAGGCTAAGCCTCCCTTGCCTCCATTGACAAACCGCCGCTGCTATCACTTCATCTCACCGTTTACTATCGTCGAAAATTCAAAACATCTTTCTTTAGTTACCTACTTCATTTTCCAACGTCGTCAAACAAATTATTTCAACTTTTAAGCTCGTCTTACATCAGGACATTTCTGGCGTCATTTCTTGCGCCATTTCCTGAGACATTTCTGGCGTCATTTCTGACGCCATTTCTTGCTCCAAAAATAAAGCCTGTATTACATCAGGCCTGTATTATATCAAGTTTTCCACATTATTTGAAATCTATGCATTGAATTATATGCGCGCAACTTGCTAGGAGTTCACGGAAATTTCAAATGCCCACAACTTGGTATAAAATGAAATAAAAGTAATGATCAAAGATCACATTGGAGTACTAACGAAGCACAAACGATTGACATTAAATTTCTATGAAAATTCAAAATGGAAGGCAAGATAGGAAAACATGACTAGCCCCCCCTCCCCCAAAGATTTCGCGAATAACTTCGCGACCGTTGAGGCACAAACTTCGGAAATGGAAGCACAAACAAGCACTAATGATTGACACCAATTTTTTATTAAAAATCGATTGAGGGGGGGGGCAGTGACATGTACCTTTAAATTAATGCACGTACATCTTACAACACGATAGATGAAGTTAGTCATTCGTTATTCTAAGGTGCTTTTATTAGTGTATTGTTGATTATTAATTATTGTATTGTTGTAAACTATTTTCCAAAGAGTGCAATGACAATAAACAAAACGACTGTAAGTAAAACTTCTAAGGGGAAACTATAAACTTTACCAGCCCAATTTGATCCATTATAATTAAAGATATTTATTAACTATGTTCATAATATTTAATAGAGCACAATTTCAGTAAGTAACAGTATGGTTTCGAGGGTTAAGTGGCCGGCTGGTAACCTCGAGAGAGCCGGTTCGAATCCTTGATTAATTTTTTTTTATTTTCGTTTTACGTATCCAGAAAAATTATGCAATTTATGTTATAAAACTGTGAGAATGGACCACCTTTTAACCATGCCTTTTAACATTATTTGTGTAAATTCTTGTGATACAACTTGACATTTATAAAGAAAACTTTGATTTTTTTTTCTTGTATTTATTAAAATTATGTGTGCAAATTTAGAAGATATAAAATCTATGATTTGTACAAAAGGATTCGTTACCATTATGTTATCCTTAGACCATGATGTTATCTATGGTGAGCTACTTTAACCGATAGGAAAACCAGGTAGAATGGGTAATAAAATAAATTCATTAGAAAACAAAGCCATAAATTTGAAAAATATTTTAAAACGAATATTTTTAAGGCAGTGTATTTTGTGAGTTTGTTATTGTTTTTATTAGGTTAATTTATTAATCCACTCTTTCGCAGTTACAATTATCACACATAAATTTTTAACTACGAGAAGAGTGCAATTTGGTAATTTGGCATGCGTGTGAAAATGCGGTACAAAAGTAAATGCTATTATGTGACAATAACTACGACAGAAGAAGAAAGTAATTCATCAGGAACAAGTTCCAGTGATGATAATGAACCTGTAGCGGTCCTAGAATTAGTTCACGATAAATAGATAAGTTCTGCGCTACTTAAACTAATCGCCTCATCTGCGCACGTATTTACAGCTAATACGTCTGGGTTCGAATCCCAGTTGAGGAACTTATTTTTCAGCATACCATCTTGCTAAAAACCTCTGAGCAAAACAGCAGCAAACGTTGCAAGTAATTTGAAAAATGTAGTCAGTAATGTCAGTGGCGTAGCTAGCATGGGTGACACCCGGGGCGGATTTCATGGGTATCACTCCCACCTAGGTTGATGACCTTTTCTTTAGGGGTTGCACCCAAGGAAACGACTGTGAGGAATGGGGGGTTAGATAATTTGGGGTCGGGTGTCACCCCCCAGCCGGGTGGGTGAAGTATCGGGCCCACCTCGGCTGATGACCTTTTCTTTTTAGGGGTTGCACCCAAGGAAACCAATATGAGGCATGGGGGGTCAGATAATTTGGGGTCGGTTGTCACCCCCAGACGGGTGGCACCCGGGGTGGTCCGCCCCCCTAGCTACGCCACTGAGTAATGATAAAATAACATCTAGCATTAGTGATGAGGATAAACAAAACGTTGTCTTAATAAATCGCGACGATTTAGAAGATGATCGGTTTTCTAAAATTGATCAAAGTGATGGAGAAGATCCCACTTATGCCCAGACATGTGAAGTTCGTTCCTCCAAAGGAGATGTTTTCAGTTCATGTTTTAGATGTTCAATCCTTTTGTGCTGGAAACATTTCATAGAAGATTTGCCGACGTGTGACACCCATTGCATAGATGAAAAAAATTCGCCTAAGAAACAACATCGAAAGGTTAGAAATTCAGATCAAGAGAAACCCGAAGATGAAGTAGAAGGTGCTGCGAGAGAATACGAAAAGGAGGTGATCATTAAAACAAATAAGCAGAAAATTGCCCAGGCTCTGCGACACAATGGGGCAAAATATGTTTCAGTGGCAACAGGCACTAGGTCCAATGTGCAATACTCAATGGTGTAAAAAGGTGGTAGACATTATGAAAAATTTAATGAAGAATGTGGGGAAGCTATATTCAAATCTTTTTATACCTTAGGTGATATCCAACTCCAGCGGGTTGGTCAAGCAGGTACCGAAGAAGGCAAGTACTACAATAAATACAACAGAATCGCGAGGTCACAACACAAATTTCTTTTTTCTTCTATTGGAAGGCAATTTAGTAAAAGTGTGCCGCAAATTATTTATAAATACTTTAAGTGTAAATGAAAAATCTATCCGAACAGTACTTGAAAGGCTTGATAGTACTGGCATAATACAAAAAGATCGCCGTGGTGGTAGATGTTAAGTAGCTGCATTAAAGGATGCAAACACCATAAAGATTATGGAGGGTTGGTTTTTGACACCCTTATCCCCAAAAGAGGGTTATGAAAATTGGAATGTAGATTCGGGTCACCAAGTAGATTGTTATAGCAAAGATTTGGGAAGGGATCTCGTCAACTGTGCCATCTGGGAATTTTTTACCAACTATTTAAAGGTAAGGGTTGGATTTTGACACCCTTATCCTCAAAAGAGGGTTATGAAATTTGGAACGTAGATTCGGGTCACCAAGTAGATTGTTACAGAAAAAATTTGGGAGGGGATCTCGTCAACTGTGTCATCTGGGAATTTCGGAAAGGGAAAACAGAGGAACTTCGAGTGCGTTCTATACGAATCGACGATGAAGGAAATGCTTCTAAGTGGACAGACATGGTAGAATTTAAGGTAAAAAAGAATGAATTGACCAAGATATTTTTTAAAACAAACCACAAAAATGAGAATTACCGATCACTGATATTAAAACGGTAAAATGGACTTGTACTGGAAAAAAGAATTGATAATTTGAATAAATAAGGGCCTCAATCAATATTACTGGCAAAGTAAATTTAATGACTCTTTGCTCCGGTAAAATGCCAGTGATAAAGCTACCTGAACACGTGCATTTTTACAAGTCTTTGCCTCATGCTACCGAGTGATATTTGAATGTATTATTTTGTTTTGTTTAAGTTTTTAATTTGGAAACTATAAATTTTGTAAAACAAGTATTGAAAAACATTATTGTTGTCATTAATTTGTCTTTTGATGTGTACAAAATATTTCATTGTAATAATTACACATTATTGTTGTTAATTATTTTTAAACCTATTTACCGCTGAATTTAAAAGGGCGTATCTCAATAAATCAGGAAGTTAGTGTTATTACTAGCAAAACGTAAAGGCGTATTTCAAATAACGCTAAAAAGCAACATTAATAATCATTAATAAGCCAATCGCAGTTTGAAATGTTAGGAGTGGTTATCAATAACTGTGCAAAAAGAAATACGTCGAATTATTACAAAAATTAAATTTATTCTAATACTTACAAACTAAAAAATATAAAAAATGAAATTGCACTTATTACATTGCTGCCGTCATAAGTAAGAAGGCAGTAAGTCAATTTTTTTCGAAATTGAGTTTTATCTAGATCGACGTTGTCGCGACAAAAAGGCTTAAGCGCCAAAATTTCAAAAAATCGTTTTCGATGTTAAAATAAAGTACTATTCCAATTACACTACTTATGTTTTTGGTGTATTCGCCAAAAAATCGTAGAATGAATTATTTCAGTTTAAAGTAGTGTAAGCGACATTATGGAACCGAACAAAATAAAACCTAACGCTAGTAAGCACCGAGTGTCGTAAGTGAGTACATGCGTTACGCCCCGTTGCTATTACCAGAAACTGTATCATTTTAGGTGCGTAATTTATTATTTTTGTTATGTTATTTAGTAAATCATTGTGTTTTCAACTGTTAGTAAGATTAAATCAACCTTTGTTTATAAGAAATCGTTAAAAGTTTGTCTTGTCACTTACGCCTTTTTGTTATTAAAAATTTTAGGAGGCGTAAGTGGAGTGTATCCATGTTAATTCATACCATATTTTAAATGAATTTTTCTTATTATTTGTACACAGTCCTGTAATGTTTTAAGAATCACAAACAGTGTACAAAACATTATTAATAAGAAATATTCTTATACTATTTGAACTGAAGTAAACAGATTTCTCACAAACAGTGTTTAAAATCTGAGATAGAAATGTTACTTACGCCTTTTATTTAATTTTATAGGATGCTGTCGCGTAGCCGAAAAATTATGAATCTACTCAATAATGAAAATAAAGAAACCAATATTAATATTAATAATCAAGAAAACGCGTTAAATGAAGCTTTGTTGCACGACGTTATATTAGAAAACTGCAACTCAGAACCTGAGGTTGATTTATGTTTTCCGAATTCGAAAATTTGTGATTTAGAACGCTGTGATTCTGAATTTGAGACTGAAACAAATACTAGTATTTTTAAGAATGTCAACTATTTTGACTTAGGACCTGATTATAATTTAGATGAACATTATTTAGAAAACTGTGATGCCGAATTTGAAACTGACGTTAGTAAAAAGAGTACTAAAGAGCACTCGTACTTAGACTTGAATGACTTGCAATGTTTAAAAAATAATACTGAAGAGATTAAGACTAATAATATTTCAAAAGATACAAAAAATACAGTTGAGATAACTAATAATAGACCAGGCAATGAAGATTTTGGAACAGTAGTTATATTGGGGACAATGAAACCTATACCAGTAGATTCAGAAAATTGTCCTGAATCACATATCCAAATGGAGTGGAGATGAAAATTTTGTAAATATTTTTAATTAACAAAAACCTGTTGGAAAAACGCCAAAAAGCGCCACAAACACCCATAACTTCTTTTTAATACATGCGATTGACAAAATAAAAATACCAGTGTGTAGCGCAGAAAATACTCTACAAATTGTAAGCGGGACGGTCTGGCCTAGGACTAATAGTTTATTTATAATTAATTGAGGAAAATATGCTAACCTGAATTTTCCCAAACGATCAGCTGTAAGCGTAAGGAACGCCCACTGCTGCGCGCGCGGCCTCCTCCAGTGCGCTATTTCTTTTTTTTGTCTCAAAAAAAAAAAATCAAAAAAAAAAAGTCTCAATTTGAATTGCTTGCGCGTGGCGCGCACTGGAGGAGGCCGCGCGCGCAGCAGTGGGCGTTCCTTACGCTTACAGCTGATCGTTTGGGAAAATTCAGGTTAGCATATTTTCCTCAATTAATTATAAATAAACTATTAGTCCTAGGCCAGACCGTCCCGCTTACAATTTGTAGAGTATTTTCTGCGCTACACACTGGTATTTTTATTTTGTCAATCGCATGTATTAAAAAGAAGTTATGGGTGTTTGTGGCGCTTTTTGGCGTTTTTCCAACAGTTTTTTGTTAATTAAAAATATTTACAAAATTCCCATCTCCACTCCATTTGGATATGTGATTCAGGACAATTTTCTGAATCTAATGGTATAGGTTTCATTTTCCCCAATATAAATGACGTTTTATGGCTTTTTAACGTCTTCATTGCCTGGTCTATAAACATAAACGCAATATCGTAGACTATTCAGATAGCGATGACTCAGAAGTTTTCGGGGTAACGAGAAAAAGTAATCATTGTATGAGTACTTCAAATGGTACATCTAGTGCCAAATTTTTAAATAATAGTGATGAATTTGATTCCTCAAGCGACTGTGATAACTTTAAGGGAAAAAGAATTAAAAAAGCCCAAAGTCAATTAAAAAAAAAATAAAATACTGCGGCTAACAGGAAAATCTTATGTTAACTACCAAGGCCAAATTCAAGAAACGAAAACACTTTTACCGAATCCATGCTATGGAAAAAGATGTTTTAATGAGTGCAATAACTTCACCGAAGAGGAAAGGAAAAACCTCTTTGAAAATTTTTGGAAATTACAATCTAACACTGATAAAAGATCTTTTATAAATGGCTGTGTAAATATTAGTTCTGTTAAACGAAAAAGAACGCTGGCTGAAAATTCAAGAAGAGGTTTGACCTATCAGTACTTTTTCATGAAAGGTAATATTCAAGTAAAAGTGTGCCTACAATTTTTTTTAAAAACTCTTAATATAACGGAGAAGGTTCTCAGAAATTCCATACAAGGAAAGATAGATGAAAACAAAGATAAAAGAGGGCAACATGAGCCAAAGCACAAGATTGCACCCAATCAAATGAACGAATTTGAAAGCTTTATTAAAAGTTTGCCGGCAGTTCCTTCACACTACTGCCGAAGTTCTACTTCCAAATTATACCTTCCAGCGGAAGTCAAAAGTATTTCTAATATCTATAGAATATACAAATCGACTATGGAAAACCAAAATAGTGATCCCATCTGTATGAGTTGCTTTAAAAAGTTCCTTAAGAGAGATTACAATATAGGTATACACGTTCCTAAAAAAGACAAATGCATAAAATGGGAAAGATATAAAAACATACCAGATTCTGAAAAAACAGGCAAACTACATAAACCATCAAATTGACAAAGATGCTGCGAAGTTGCTTTTCTTGAAAGCACAAAATAAATCAACAACAGATGGATTTCTAGTAACGTCTTTTGATTTGCAAAAAGTATTAGCTACTCCGCACGGACCTAGTATGATGTTTGGATTTTCAAGAAAATACGCTGTTTACAATTTTACTGTATATGAAAGTAAGTCGCAAAACAGTTATTGTTATTTATGGGGAGAAAAAGATGGCAAAAGAGGAGTGAACGAAATTTGTACCAATTTGTACTCCTATCTTCATGATTTGGATCAATTGGGAAACTATCAGTCTGTGTCACTTTTTTGTGATAATTGTCCTGGACAAAACAAAAATAGGTTTGTTTTATCTATGCTTTCTTTCTTTATTAAAAATTCACGAACTATTACTGATATATCGTTAACATATTTGGTCGCAGGGTATACATACATGCCTGTCGATAGTGTGCACGCTGTAATTGAAAAATACACAGCAAAGATAAACGTTCAAGCTCCTTCAGAATGGCCTACAATATTAAGAAATGCAAGAAGACATTCCAAGCCGTATGAAGTAATCAAAGTACATTTTAAAGGCTTTTTAGACTGGAAAGTACTTGCAGTTCCCAAAAAACTTAAAAGTGGTGAAGGTGTAGAAATTAAAATATATGATATACAAATAGTCAAGTTTTCAAAAACTGATTCAAATAAAATATGGATTTCTACTAGTTATGATCCAGATGGTGTTTTTCATGACATTGAATGGCCTATGAGAAAAATCGTTCAAGTACCTCAATTGTATACTTCAGAATTGCCCATTAATAAAAAAAAATTAAAAGATTTATTAGATTTATGTAGAAATTTGTCAATAAAAAGGGAATATCATGGAGAATATTTTGCGCTTTCTTCCGGAAAAAATGTTCCAAACGCTTTGGCAGAAAGCGATGTAGACGACTGTGATTTTTAGTTATTGAGATTAATTTGTTTGTATTATTTATTAAGAGTTGTTATGTTTATTTAGTTAAGAGTTATTTTTCATTTTACAAAGCTGTGTTCTATTGAGTTTATTTAGTTAAAGAGTTACTTTTTATTTTACAAAGGTGACTATTATGTTTGTACTATTATTTTTTATTAAGAGCTATTTTTTTTATTTTACAAGGCTGCGTTCTTTAAAGATTTAAAATTAATAAAATCATATTATTATTTATTTGTTCTTTTAAACTTTTCGTTTTATGCTTTTCCTATAATTATTATAATAAATTCCTTAATTTTATTAAGAAATTCTAAGCGTCATAATAAAATTATCTTGATGAAAACAGAAGGCGTAAGTAGAGCGTAAACGACATTTAAAACAGTAATTGTTAAAATCAAAAAGGCTTATGTCTCAGGAAAATAGGCTTAACCACCAACTAACAAAAATAAATAGGCGTATACGACAAAAACCCAAATTAAAAATAAGTCTCAAGACTTATTTTTGACATTTTTTTAAGAATTAAAAAAATGTGTTTTAAATAATGTTTATACCTTAAAACAAAGTCCAATATTAACAAACACAAATAACGGATATAAAATGTATTTTGTCTCCCCTGTAAAATATTGCAAAAGCCGCTTACGCCTTTTTGTCACGACAACGTCGAGATATAGATGTCAGGCTTAATCACCATATCCATTTAAGTTATCTAGAAAATGTTTCACACTCTCGAAACCTTGTTTTAAGGCTCTTGGGGCAAGAACTCCAGTAGGTCTTTTTCCCTTGTGGGCTCGACAAAATGAACAGTTGCATACTCCATTACAATAGGGGCAACACCAATTTGGATCCATCAGTGCCGTAGCTACATCCTCGCCATAACGATTCTTCAAGCACGGGCCACACATTTGACCATTAATTCCAACACACTTTCCACTACGACACACGGTTTTCGTGTCGGTCGTTTTCTGGCGGCACTGGTGACATGACGTGCCTTCAGCGGAATACTTTTTTTTGGTCGAACTCTTTGCTATTTTCGAGATCATTTCGTTAGTCACTTCCTCGACGGGCAAGAAAATTGATTGATTTTTGGTTTGATTTTTGGACGAAACTCTTCGCACTTTTTTAGGTCTACTGTCAGAATTGTACGAACGCCTGGAGTTGTCATCCTATAATTTAATAAAAAATTAAGGCGGTTGTAGTGAAAGAAAAATATGAAACGTACCTCGTCAATTAACTCGTCACCGGTGTGACTCGGGGGCAGCTTCGCAATACGCTGCGATTTTCTTCGTTCTAGCGGTATAAGGCCGCTAAATCTGTACGTGGAGTCGCCACTTCCTCTCTTGCGTTTTTCTCCTCGACGCTGTGCAGGCTCCGAACTTTGTTTTTTGAAGTTTTGTAATTTTATTAATGTACGTTGGAATTTTTGATTTTCGTCGTCGTCGTCCAATAACGCCAAATAAGCGTCACGCTCCCTAACATTTCTGTCACGAAATAATTCATATTCACTCTTATTAGACATGGTTATTTTAAAAATAACGACCAGTCGATACACACAAAAGTTAGGTTATAACATGGTTATAACTTTAAACGTTAACCAACCGCCAACCATGGGCGTACCGTAAGGGTTTGAAATAGGGAACCAGTAACTTTTTTAAGAATCTCGAAGTAAACACTTTTTAATTAAAAATCATCTATTCTCATTTCGATAACCAAAAAAATTTTTGGTTTTAAGTCTTTCTGGACGAAAATAAATTAATTGTAAAAATTATCCAAAGGTTTTTTTTGATATTTCAAATTTTTTTATTGCCAATCTTGAGTGAAACGTGTTAAAGTTTTTGTAAATCCATTGGTGGATTTAAAAAAATATTTCTAGGTAGAGAAATTGTTGAAGGGTGCGGTTTAAGGGGTTATTCTACTGTAATCTTACGTGAAAGAGTGCAAATTTTGAGAATTAATTCCGAAAAAACTACAAATACGATTTTGTTCCATTTTGGATATTTATCAATATAAATCTTAATAAGGATAAATATAAAATTATTTTTTTAAATAGTAATAATTGTAGGAGCTACGTACATAACTTCTTGCTCTTCACGCGCGGTCGGATGGTGTACATGATTTTGGACATTTGGTCCATCAGATTTACAAAACAAAATTTTTTTTCATTAATTCGAATATTATGGTCTATGATATGACCGAGCTTTTTTGTCTACTTTCGTTTTAGTTCATGAAATAAATATTTTTGAATTTTGTTTTTAAACTGCATTTTTTCAGCACTATTTCTTCAATAACAAATCAACAAAATCGTGGGTCATGTCGAAACTAGAACTTCTCTGAATATACATTTCAAATTTCAAGTCAATTGATTCGTTGCAGTTTGAGATAAACCATGTTTACCAGTACCACTTAAGTTTTTAATTTTCATGCTCCTTGTCGTATGATTCCATATAGGTATGCATCGCGAAGCCTTATGTTTTCTTCACGTATTAACTCATGCTCGCTTTTCTGTCTTTCACACATTTTATTTTCAAAGAAAAGAAAGCTGATAAAAAAAACGACAATAAGTAAATTAGTTAAAATATTAAATTATAGTAATGAAACAATACAAATCACTTTGACAGATAAAAATTATCCAAGGCAAACCATATTCTTTTAATAGCGCTTATTTTATTTTTGCATTTTAACAATAATTTAAGAGCAAAATATCAAGTGTGGGGTATCATAAGATGCGGAAAAATAATCTCGTTCGATTGATATGATTTTTAATCTCATATGTTGCACCGGAAAGCGGCAATGCTCTTCAGCAATTTTCATTCTTCTAAAAAATGGGTTAAAAATGGACGGTTTTCAACCAAAATCTAATCAGCTCTTTACACAGCTGCTTCAAACTAATGTATAAAATTTCAACTCAATTGGTGCACGCGTTTGTCTGAAAACGTTGACGATTTCACTGTCAATTAGGGTTTTGCTGTGTTGCAAAATTGTGTTATAGATAAACCAAAGCTCAGTTGAACCGCACATTGTAAAACTGATCTGGCCTGTTTAGGTGAGGTTCAGCTGAGTATCGGCTTAGTTGAGCCGATGCTGAACCTCCAATTAATTGTAAAACCGGCCGTAAAGGCTGAAAAACTAAACAAAAATTGAGCAAAAAAAAAATGAGAGCGGTCGTCGGACCGTCCACAGAAGCTATGCTTCTTACGCACAACAGAATATGAGGTGGGGAAATACATTAGGCTCAGTATGTTCGACTAAGTTAAAATGAAATGAATACGCACAGAGCAAACCATAATAGATCCTTGAAGGCCAAAGTTGTTCGGCGTTCGGCCTCACAGGGCGAACCATAATAGATCCGTGAAGGCCATAGTTGTTCGGCCTTTGGTCTCACAGGGGAAGGACCATAATAGATCCGTGAAGGCCATAGTTGTTCGGCCTTCGGCCTCACAGAGGGAGGACCATAATAGATCCGTTAAGGCCATAGTTGTTCAGCCTTCGACTTCACAGGGCGGACCATAATAAATCCGTGAAGGCCATAGTTGTTCGGCCTCGGCCTTACAGGGCGGACCATAATAGATCCGTGAAGGCCATAGTTGTTCGGCCTTTGGCCTCACAGGGGGAGGACCATAATAGATCCGTGAAGGCCATAGTTGTTCGGCCTTCGGCCTCACAGGGGGAGGACCATAATAGATCCGTGAAGGCCATAGTTGTTCGGCCTTTGGCTTCACAGGGCGGACCATAATAAATCCGTGAAGGCCATAGTTGTTCGGCCTTCGGCCTCATAGGGCGGACCATAATAGATTATATTTATATGCCTTCAGCTGTCTTGACTGCTAGTCCGTGATTGCCAGTGGTTGTTCGGCCTTCGGTCTCACAGGGGAAGATCATAATAGATCCGTGAAGGCCACAGTTGTTCGGCCTTGTTGTAAACAATTTTTAAAATTTTTTCGACGTTTTTTGCCGACCCACGAAAAGGGGGGGGAATTTTTTAATTTTTTTAGTTTTGTCAAAAAACTATTTTCCCTAAAAACCGGTTGGAGGCGGCGGGGGCGGCGTGGGGTCGGGGCGGTTGCCACCTCCGCCCCCATCCATAGCCACAATTCCCAGGGTCCTAGCCCTCTCGGTTCCGGAGTTATGCTTGCTCCCACTTGCTTTTGAGAACACGGGTCGGGTCGGCCTTCGGCCTCCCACTGTCATTTAAGAATACGGGTCGGCTTTCGGCTTCCAACGTGCTTATAAGAATACGGGTCGGCCTTCGGCCTCCCACATGCTTTAGAGAACACGGGTCGGGTCGGCCTCCCACTGGCATTTAAGAATACGGGTCGGCCTTCGGCCTCCAACGTGCTTATAAGAATACGGGTCGGCCTTCGGCCTCCCACTTGCTTTAGAGAACACGGGTCGGGTCGGCCTCCCATTGGCATTTAAGAATACGGGTCGGCCCTCGGCCTCCAACTTGCTTATAAGAATACGGGAAAATTTTCTCGACGGTTTTTGCCAACCCACGAGGGGGAATAGGGGGGGATTTTTTAATTTTGTTAGTTTTGTCAAAAAACTAAAACTAGCTTCAAAATTTTTGAAAAATGAAAATTTTGAAAATTTTTTTGACGTTTTTTGCCGACCCACGAAAAGGGGGGGTTTTAATTTTTTTAGTTTTGACAAAAAACTATTTTCCCTAAAAATCGGTTGGAGGCGGCGGGGTTGGCGGGCGGTGTGGGGTCGGGGGCGGTTGCCACCTCCGCCCCCTATCCATAGCCACTATTCCCAGGGTCCTAGCCCTCTCGGTTCCGGAGTTATGGTGTTTGAAGGGAAGTTCGAGATTTGAAAGCGATGGTCGAAATTTGTGTGACGAAATTGCGTTACACATTTGCGTTAACAATTTGGTGTGACGTACGATTTTTTTCAGTTAACTGCCCGTGCGATAAGAAGCATAGCTTCAAAATTTTAAAGATGCGTAAAAATAGACACAAGAATATCTTGTTTAAAAAAGGACACCCCTAACAACCCTCAAGTTACTATAAGAATACATAATAATATGTACATATTCTTCTGTGTGAGCTCCACTTTTTGATTCTGAATTATTTTGAAAAATGTTTGCAAATTGCAAAATTGCAAATTTGCAACGCAATTTGCCTGCGAGTGTGCGCAGTAAGATTAAACGAACGATAATTTAGTGTTGATGTAAATTTTGAAAACTGTGCTTCACATAGAAATTGAAATGGATAAAGAAAGCGATTTAATTGCAGAAAATGTGATTGCAGCAAACATAATACTACTTTAAAAAAAATTACAAAAACAAAAATTTTTTTTAAAAAATTCCAATTTTAAAATGGTTATAAGTTTTCAAATTTGATTTTTTAATTTCAGTGAAAAACGAAAACATTTGCGATTATTTAAAAAAAAAGTAACTTTTAGTAATAAAAGTAACTCATTCCTAACCCTGCATTTGACAATTACTACCTTACTACCTGCGCATTCAATCTGTACTGCGCACGCTCACAGGCAAATTATTCAAGAATAGAGCACGCGCCAAATATATTGCCTACAATCCGAGCCAGGACATTTTCCAAGACATTTGCTGTTTTAAACTAGGCAATTTATTTGGCTCAAGAAATGGCGCAAGAAATGACGCCAGAAATGTCTTGATGTAAGACGAGCTTTAAACAATTCAATGCGGCTATATCTCGTAATGTTTTAGATTTTATGCAAGTATTTTATTTTTAATGATTAGAATAAACAATACTAAATCAATTCAGCAGTAAAAATGTCATAGCCATTAACTATAAAATATAATAATATAATTATAAATAAAAAAAAATAAATAAATAAAATAAAAAAATATAATTTAACTATGAAATATAATTTTATAGGGAATAAATATTGCCGATGGAGCGCTGCATGCAACAACAAACGTGACGTCACATGGAGTGACATTAAGGTTATAACCTTAATTCTTTGCTGTCGTTTCGAATTTTCCTGGTGAAATAATATTAAAAAATTTGTTATACTTACATATTAATATTATTTCAGCAGGATAAACAATAATCACTAACGTATAAAACTCATATGAAAACAATAAAAGTTTTATTTTTACTTTTAGTGACGTCAAATATTTAGTTGATATTACAGCCACCAGGGTGCGTACAATTAATATTTTTCCCCTATAGTTAATAATTTATTGTTATTAACGATAATATAATATCATCAATATGGAAATTATTAGATATTATGAAATCTAAAATGTATTCCAATATAGGGTGTAGAATTATTTTAGAAATAAATTATAAATATGTGTTTTGTGCAAAAAAAATAGCATCTTTAGCAAGATGGTATGCTGAAAAATATGTTTCTCAACTTGGATTCGAATCCAGACGTATTAGCTGTGAATACGTGCGCTTAAACAACTGCGCTGCCGAGGCGATTGATTTATGTAGTGCGGAACTTCTATCCATCATGAACTAATTCTAGGACCGCTACATCACCCTCTCCCTAGCAACCATGCCGGTTGTGAGTAGTAGCCGTGGCTGATAACTGCAACCCTGTTGGTTGTAAGCAGTAGCCGTCGGTGGCTGTTGTCGTGGCTTAGTTAGCCATTGTGAGAGAAGGAAGGAGTTAAGCGTGAATTTACTAGAAATTTGATTTTTGGAACAGGAGTGCTCAGTGTTCCATCGGGGTCACTAATTTAGCAAGATGGTGTGCTGAAAAATATGTTCCTCAACTTGGACTCGAACCCAGACGTAATAGCTGTGAATACGTGCGCTTAAACAACTGCGCTGTTGAGGCGATTGATGTATGTAGCGCGGAACTAATTCTAGGACCGCCACACATCCCTACATTTATTAAATTTGTACTAATGCACCTTTCTCAGAATATCTTGAAAATCTTAAATTTCCTGCTTAAAACCTCATAAACTAAATACAATGAGAATAGTAAACGTAGTTTTTAATAGTATTTACAATAGTAGCTACTATAAAATTTGGTAACTGCGGTTCTATTCATAGACTAAACTAATAGTAGAGTCCTCAGACACAAATAAGTCGCTTAAAAACGAAGTTAGTGGGCTTTTTGAGGTAAAAACCGACAACCTTTCCAAAAATGTTCCTCGTGCTTCACACATTCGAAATCTACAAGTCGTCAAATGGAAAAAGGCACAATTTCAAAATTTTGATTTAACCGCATGGCAACAAACTTCGATACCTCAAATATTTGTGTGAATTTTTTTAATAGATTCTCTGTGGCCCTTCTACTTGAAAAAATTAGTTAAAATTTTGCAAATACATGCACGGTTATGGAAGAAATAATTTTCAAACTCAATTTACTCGAAATGAACAACCACAAAATTTTAATTATTTTTACGTATTTTGCCGTTTACACTACGATACTGCCGAAACCGTATATTTCTCAAAACAATTTATTAAGAATAATTTATAGATCTATTCTTCCTGATTATGATTATGTCATTTTTATATTCTTTTAACTCTTAATAAGATCACAAATTAATTAATTAAACCAGGACATAAAAATCTCGGAACGGTTGCTTTCGAGTACATCGATGCAGACTCCCCCCCCCCCTTCGTCCTTGTACTTCCGCAGCAACACTTTATGCACAACTGATAGCACATTCATACAACATAATAAACTATCGAAATTAATTAAAAATCCATTTTATTATTAATAAATGAATTATATATATTATAAATAGTTTTATAAGGTATAGAAATAACTTTCAATCAAATTATGTGCCTGTTTCCAAATTTTGAAAATAAATTATGAAAAAAATAGAAATTTATATAAATCGTTTTTCTGCAAAAATTTGCAAAAAAAATAATTGTAAGTTTGTAGTATGTAAAAAAATTTTAATTTAAATTAATTTGAATAAAATAAAATTTTTTCTCAATTTCAACTGCAAAGTTTCCAAAATGTTAAAAAGGTCGTAAAAATGAAAAAGGCCAAAAAAAGGCAAAATAGGTCAAAACAAATAGGGCTTATGTAACGTAGTTTTCCACGAAATAAATTTTGGTACTAATATCATAAAAATAGGAGCTAAAATAAAAAAAGGTAAAAACCTAAAACTCTTTTATCTCTAATTATCACACACATAGGGGACCTACTGCTTAACACGGGCTCCGAACCGCGGGAAGTGTATACACTTCATCTCCAGAGAGGCTGTTCCAGCAGATTACACTTCGGTGGTTTGCCATTGCCTTCCGAGGGGAGACGGTCAGAATAAAGTTTTACTGAGCCCGGAGTTGAACCAGGTATTTAGCATTAGCAGCAACACACTTGACCGCTAAGCTGGCGACCGTCTATTAACTTATAAAAATTAGTTGGGAGGACCATTAGATCAAATTAGAACTGGATATTCATCTGAAATATACCTACAAGAATGTAGTGTGTATCCACCTTTAGTTAAGAACAAATTAAGAATAAGCATATTATTATATAGCGAGCATGCAAGATTGTTAGTATGAATGATGAACGTTAGTATCAGTTAGTATTGATGTAACCATGGCAGGAGACGTATGGGACTAGTAGTGATTGACCGGTCTTGTGAATCCTTAATGTATATAAAGTAAAGTGTATAAACTGTACAAAGGGGTATTAAATAAAAACCATTAAATATTAATTCAACGGAGTTATTAATGAATACCAAGTGACCCCAAATTGACCCAATTAGAAAGAGCTTCTCACATGGCAACCCTTAAGTATCACATGCCTACCGTGACAGTTGGAAGTTCTTACAAGAATGTAAATGAAATCTCTATTTAGTGTATTACTTTAACTCTATATTTATCTAAAATAAACCAACAATAGTGTAAGTAAATCATGATTTTTCACTCTATTTTAACACTAACTTTCGTTTTATGTACTCGAAATAAGGTAAAAATTTTAATCAACTTTAGTGAACTAATTACACTGCATTTTATTAAAACTGATGAACAAAATGTAGTGTGAAATAGAGTGAAATATTAACTCTATATTTTTTACCGTGTAGTTATAAATGGTAAATTACCGCGCTAGGATTGTATACAAGTAGTTTTTCTGACCTGCTTGAAATGAAATTCTTATTTAATTGAACAGAAAACAAAATTAATTTTGGACAGCAATAATATTCAAACAAATAAATGAATACAATGTTTATTATAAACATCAAAAAATACAGAAAATATGAAAAACTAACGAAAAGCAGTTTGACGATGACTTTTTCAAACTGCAAAATATAACTATTTATATTAACTATAAAGTAACTGTTAAAAGGAATAATATGATAGTAAACATTAATAGATACATTTATTTAAATTGATGAGATAATCGCAATCCAGAACAGTCCTTACCAATTTCGGCAACATCACAAACATTGCAAAGGGAACCTTTAAATTGTGGCAAATAGCTAGCGCCACATAATGGACATTTTTCTTCAGGTTTTCCCCTATAAATGGGTTTATAAGTGTATCCACACAAATTGAATGGATTATGTTCGTCATAAACCAATTGAACTTCGTCAACTGGATTTGCATCGCATGCTTGTAATATTTTTCTGGCATGTGCAGTCACATCTAGCTTTGGACCTAAATCCAGCAATCTTTTAGCAAATGAGATGGCCGTTTTATAGTTTTTAATTTTGAAAAACATATTTAAAGCTGTCCTCAAAGTCAAGATCTGATGTATCGGTTGTAGATTGCAATGTGTAAAATATGCAGCCATCTCACACTGCCGTTTCTGTTCATCGACTGTTACTTTAGGTAAAGTTTTACGGAATGTTTCCATTTTCAATCCTAAAATATATTCCCGGCATATTTTTAATAGCTGCTGAGCTTCTGAAACTTCCTGTTTCGAATCCACAATAAGGAGGGTAACTTGCAATAATAGATTTTGTAAATTCTCGACAGCTTCACCAAATCTCCCTTTCGTTGTTGATTGGTAACAAATCTAAAATTTTATGTGTTACAAATAGTGAAACCCACAAAAGTGGCTGCAATAAATTACTAACAAGGGGTAACTATTCGTTTCAATAACCAATTTGATCCATTTTAATTACACATGTAGGTGATGACATGATTTCACTTATATGTAATGTGTAAGAGTGCAATATGTAGCCAATTTCGAAAATGGTTTGTAAGCCAAAATTGAAGATATGATTATCTGTTCATAATATTTAATGCATCACAATTTCAGCAAGTAACGATGTGGGTTTAAGCGTTAAGCAGTTGACTCTTAATCCTGACAGAGCCAGTTCGAATCTCCGGTAAGTCAACTTTTTTTTTCGTCTTACGAATCCTGAAATATACATATTTCAATAATTAAATGTTTTGAAGTTTCTTATTTGGTATATTAATTATTCCACATACAGTTTTAAAAGAATGCAATTTTTTATCACGAATTCAGAAAAATTATGCATTTCAAGCCAATTAAAAAAATAAATTACTTCAATAGCTTCTTGAATAACAAAATAATTAAATTGCATTCTTTTCATAGTTAAAAATGTATGTGAAATAATTAATATAAGTGCAAAAGAGTGGAATTTATTAATAAATTAACCTAATAAAAATTTCAAAACATTTAATTATTGAAATATTTATATTTCAGGATTCGTAAGACGAAAAAAAAAGTTGACTTACCAGAGATTCGAACTGGCTCTGTCAGGATTATGAGCCAACTGCTTAACGCTTAAAGCCACATCGTTACTTGCTGAAATTGTGATGCATTAAATATTATGAACAGATAATAATCATATCTTCAATTTTGGCTTACAAACCATTTTCGAAATTGGCTACATATTGCACTCTTACACATTACATATAAGTGAAATCATGTCATCACCTACACGTGTAATTAAAATGGATCAAATTGGTTATTGAAACGAATAGTTTCCCCTTGTAAGTAGTGTTACTTGATCTCACCTGTAAACGTTGTACTAAATCGGCAAGTTTTACCCCTTTAATAGGTAAACATCCTTTGGCGCTAGAATCTTTTACATTACGTTGAGGGTAACTGTAGGATGATGGTAAATTCTGTTGCCAAGTTGAAATTGTGCGGGAGCTGGCATACAAATTCAAAAATATATTTTGGTACACTTTAAAATTCACAATTCCAACCTAAAATTTGGAACCGTTAGTTTGTGAATCATAAACAATTGAAAGATTTTACTTGATCGTAGAGTAAACGACATGCCGATTCAAACGATCCTGCCATAACGTGGTCAATGGCCAATTGTGAATTTTTAGTCCAAAGGGTGCCTATTGACGGTCCGTGTGTAGGTAAGTGAATGAATTCTTGTCCATCTGCCGGTTCCATTTGTCCAGGATCCAGTTCTGGAATTTCCAAATCAGCATCTTCAACATCCCATCCGGCTTCTCCATCACCCAACTAGCAAAAATACATATAATTATAATTTAAATTAAACAACAAAAGTGAAACGTACATTGTCAGTTTTGTTAGCAGTACCTAGTTCACCTTCATCTTCATCATCTTCGTCATCGACCCAACCGCCTTCGACTTCCACAGAAGTATCAAAGCTTATATCAGCTGCAAAGGCACTCATCGTAACGGCATTTTTCTTGCTTAGCGCAATATTTTCAAAAAAGCTCTGTAAATAATTTAGTTTATCTTAGTTTCATTTTTTACTTTTGAGTAATCTAAAGAACTTACTCGGCTAACAGTCAACAGCGGCCAATTGCTTTCAGCTTGTTTTATTGGAGGAGGAGGACGTAAAAATCTAGCTTGAGGATCAGGATCGGGCATATTAATATCTTCTTCCCTGGTTTTTATATCGCTTGCAATTTGGTCATAACCATGAGTGGCGGCGGTTAAATAAGCTAAATTGTTTAATTTTGAATCCTTTTGTATTTCTATTATCTCTTCCATTTCACCTGGTCAAACAAAAATTTAGATAAAATATTTAATTAATTAACACTGTAATTTCGATAACAAATTTATAAAACTTAAAGTTAAAAAGTGGCTACCGACAATAGTAGTAGGTAATTAACATCAATTATAAACAGGCGCACGATAATCCATCCTGATAAGATAGATACAATTTTAGTCCATCATACGTTGCAAAAATCTAACGATAGATCTAGAGACATGACTCATATTTCGGCTGTTATCTTCCGTTTCTTTGGTATTGTGGGTAGCACCTATCATTTTATATTTTTTAACCGGAACCGGAACTGTATATCATATCGGTCAATATAGTTCTTTTCGTTCATTCCGGTTCAAACTCAGAGGTGAAGAAAAAAGAACAAAGAAGCTATTAACTTTTGCTATTGTAATTTTAAAATTGTTAAAAATTAACGTTTATGAAAATGTTTAGATTTGTATTACCGCGATAATTCATTTTTAACCCTTAACAGCTACCGTCAAATAATTGTCACACACTGAAAAAATTTAAAATCAATGAATTTTAAAATTTTATTAACTTTTAATAACACAAAAAGAAATGATTATCATATTAACACGTATTTATACTACATAACTAAAATTTAATTTTTTTTCTTTTAATCTAAAACATATTTACCAAGCTAATGATACTTTTTTAAGTACATACTTGAATAAATATAAATAAATTGTGAAAATAAAAAAAAATCTACTATTTCGCAAAAATCACAACACCTGAATATCACAGTTTTTGTTAGCAATTCATGCAGAACTTCGCACTGCACTTCAAAAACATATTGCCTTGTGGCACAAAAAACAAAGATAAGAAGTCTTCCTTTTAATTTTGGAAGGACACACATAGCATGTTTTATATTTGCTCACAATTCAAATGGTATAATAAATGGTAGTTGAATCTGACTTGTAGATTTTTTTATACTTTTTTATTTTAATTCTAATGTTACTTTTCTTACATATTATCAAATCATTATTTTACTCATTTACAGAGAATTAATTTTTATTTGATGCCAAACCTATGCTACAAAAATAATAAAACATTTTTCAAATTTTCCGCTAATAGTGAGTTTTTTGTATTTTTTACTTTAATCAATGTTTCTTTTTTACTTATTGGCAAAGAATTAATTATTGTATTGATGCCAAAAAATATAAAATTACAAATGTCTGGCGGTTTTTAAATTTTTTCAAATTAACGTCAATTCGTTTGTAATCCGGGAGGGGGGAGCAGCAGGTGATATTTTTCATAACTATTCCAGTACCGTTTTTTTAATACCGAGAGACGTAAAAGTGAAAGTTTTTCTTTCGCAATAAATTAAGTGTACCTGGGGGTATTCATTTGTTGTCATTACTCTAAGTCAGCGCTGCGCCGTAGCAAGGGTGATCGAAATGGGGGCGCTAAACCTCGCCAAAACCCAATAAATAATAGTATAAAATTATCAAAATGATAAGAATCTTTTGGGAGGGGGGCGCATATATTCAAATTTGCCTCAGGCGCCAAAAGAGCTTTCTATGGCGCTGATTGTTACTACTATTATTTATTGTTTCTTGGGACAGATTGCAATATATCATGGAAGTTATTACATAACGATGTTCTGCTGAAATTGTACCTCTACCATATTATCAGGATGTCAATTATCTTATCAATGGTAATTTTGAATTCATAAATTAACACATTACGGTCCGGCAACATACTCAATATGTCTTTAGAAATTATGCGTTAAATGCCAATCACATGCTAAATAACATGTTAGTACGCGTTTTTATATCGTTTATTTTTACATGCATTTGTTTGCATTATTAAATGCATTTATTTAAAGAAAATGCGATATGATATTACTTACACATATAATATGGTGACACATTCGCTTGGCCCACCAAAATGTGTCACATATTTTGATGGTAAAAGATGAGATCATATTTGTTGTAGTAAGAAGCAATAAAAATCCGAGTATTTTATAGTTTTTAAAATAACAAAGACAAATTATTTGTTTATACTAGTTTACAAGCATAAGAACCACTTAAAAAAAATACGTTAAGCATTTTATGTGATTTTAAAAACACATATAAACTGAAAATTCAAAATATTATGTTTTATTTTAAATAAAATGTATACTTTTGCAAAATGAATTTTAATTAGAAGCCTTTTAGATGGATTATTGTTAACAATTAATTAATTACATAATGCATAATACAATAGTAACATTCAGTTAAAATTTAAAAACAAAATATTTGGAACTTCAGATTTAATCAGCGTTTTTATGAAGGAGTCGTAAATTCTCATCAATACACCTGTAAGTAACATTGTAATCGGCTACGCAGGTAAGTTATTACAGATTGATACCGGACCGTAAAGCCCGCATTTCATTATAGCTTCTAGCAGCCGAGCTTCTAGAAGCTCGGCTGCTAGAAGCTATAATGAAATGCGGACTTAATGTGTTAATATTAAGAGATAAATCAAAATTATGTTAAAAAAATTCTTACCTAGCAAAAGTGCACCCTGGAATTGAGATGACTTCTGTTTGCGAACTTCAGCAATCTTCATCATTTTATGCAATTTATCCAGATTTCCTGTTATTAAATACAGGAAAGAGAGCTTATCGAAACTTTTTGTGCGTTGATAACACATTTCCACTACCTGATGATTGCCATGCATCAATGCTGCATCTGCTAACTGGAACCAACAGGACCGCTCGTTTAACGACTTAGCTGCATCTAGAGCAACTTCTATATTGCCACACTCTAAGGCAAGTGTGAAACGTGTTTTATCATCTTTAACAAAATGTAGAGCAACTTCCGGGTATCCCTTCTGCTGCAAGTAAAAAATAACAGCTTGACCAACCAAGCGAGAATTTTTAACCATATGAAGCACTTCTTCATATTTATGTTGAATCAATGCTAATTTAAATTTAAACTCGGTTGAATCGATCGTAAGCATTCTAGGCCTGCATTCGCGATCCAAACAAAACACATGATTCCCTTTCACTTTTGTTATATAAATTGGTAATTCCAATGTGCGAATAATACCGTGGTCCCTAAATAAAATAAGTCAAAATTTTGTCGTAATAAGAAGTAACATTTGTTACCCGTTAATAATAGTGTACTTGATGTGATTACTTGTTGTGTATATAAACAAACCGCCATCATCCCATGCTCCTGATTTTACACGAGTACTTTCATGGAGACTACATAAAATATCCAACTTTCTGTTACAAATTGTAACGGTGTGTTTAGCAAGCAATGCCAAGTACATCATGTCAGAAGACCACACAACGTAACGGCACTTGGCAATTTTCACTACAAGAAAGTTATTACTTTGTGACATAAATTTACTTGATCATTTCTCTTACCTTGTGCAAGTGTTCGCTTCTGTTGAACATCAAACAAAGTCACATGATCGGCATCTCTCAAAAGTAACATTCCGGTACCGGCATAGAATATTTCATCGCACGGTGGAGTTTGCACTTTCTTGGTAACATCATTTTTTAAATTCTTTATTACAAGCTGAAATTTAAAAAAATATTATACGGTTGCAATCTTTCATATTACTATAAAATTAACTTACTTGGTAAGATCTGTCCAATACAGCAAATCGATTTCTAGCAACCCATATGGCCGTTATTCCTGCAGACCTCTTACTATCCGATTCGGTCGTTTGCACATCACGATCCTGTTCTTTAGGAATCATACACAAATCGTAAATACTGTTATCAAGATTACTCGACCGTGTGCACAACAAAATCGCATTTTCAGCAGGATTAAAAGATATCCCATGAACCGACACCTTTCCACCACCTCGGATTTGAATAACGGGAACATCTTTGGAAGTTGTAAAATCCAACTTACGCAAATACTTTTCGTTCACATAATAAAGGAAATTACCGTGGATTGTATAAGCTGGTCTTTCACGTTCAAGCTGAAAATTTTGAAACCGTAATATAAATCCAAAGTTAACTAAAAACCCACCTTAAAAATAATCATTCCAGAATCGTGACCAGCTGCGAACAAGTTTAATGTCGGATGAGAAGTCAACACCCAAAAGCGTTCGTGCTCTCTACGGAAGGTATGAAGACAAGTACGCTTTGTCATATCCCAAACTCTGATACTCTTGTCTTCACTATTCGAAAGTAACAATTCTTGTCGTGGATGGAACAAAACACAGGAAACGTTGTTATAATGACCACGACAAGTATCAACTTCCCATGCTTTTGAATCGTTCATCCTCCACAACTTTATTTGTCTATCATCTGCACCAGATACTATCAGTGGTAAAGTTGGATGAAAACAAGCCCAATTAACACCACGATCATGTCCTTCCAGTACATGCTTTACAACGGCATCAGCTTGTCCAAACAAATCGGTAGATCCTGGGTTCTTCAAGTGATCATCTAAACCTCCCGGACCAGGTGCTACATTTTTTTTACGTAAACCTGATATATCCCACACACGTACAGTCTGATCAAGGGAAGCAGAAACTAATAAATCTTCAGATGGATGAAAAATAGCGCACATCACATAATGGTTATGACCAGTAAGAACACAAATGCAAGCACGACTTTGCCAGTTCCAAATTCTTATCGTTTGATCATCAGAAGCTGAGACAATCCATGGGTATTCGTGGTGGAACACTGTGGTTCGAATGTAATCCAAATGACCCAACAAAGTAAAAATACAGCGCTTTTGCTTGTAATTCCAAACCTATGAAAAAGTGATTGGCTTAGATTGTATTTTCTCTCTCTAAAATGTATTACCTTAATTTTGTAATCATCACCGCCCGACACAAAAAGAGGCTGCTGATTATGAAAGCATATACCACGAACTGGTCCGTCATGTTCATCAAACTTTTCTAACAACGTACACATACGATAATCCCATAACTGTATTACACCATTATGTAGACTAAAATATCATCGAAAAATAGTAAATAATTCTGAAGTCCAATTAATATTACCAACATACCTCGTTAATATCCAAGGTCTTTTTGGATGAAACGATAAGCCCTTCACGCGGGCTGATTTTGTTTCAAATTTTGTCAACATTTCTTCAATTTGAAAGATTCTCAAATATGAAGACTTTTAGGTTATGCAGGACCAATCGTAATAAAACTAAGTTACTACTATCACTATAAATGAATTGTTTAATTCAAAACGTTAGAAATGTTTATTATTATATTTTAATAGATTGAAATTTACATCTAATAATTAATTTACCTGTAAATTTAACTAATAAACACGTCACAATCTACGTGTACATGTTTTTCGACGAAGTGCCAGCAAGTGACAGCAAAGAAAGTGACAGTTCATGTTGCATAATTGTCAAATGTCAAACGTTGGGCTCAGGGGCGGACTGGCCACATGGAGAAAGAATACCAAAATCCATAGACCACAACAGTTTGACGAAAAATATGTATAGTAGTTTTTTTGCAGAGAATTTAATAAGGTTTAATTTTACATCTAACTTTTTTGCCGTAAAGTTGAAAAAACGTCGAGAAATCGGTGAAAAACAGATTTTTGTCCGCTTCTCCGTATTCTTAATTAATTTTAAGTAACCGAACCCAAATTCGCCACACGATTAAATTTTGTACACATCTTCAACACAATAGCACAAAAATAGTAAAAAAAATTAAGAAAAAAAGACCCGTTTAGAAATAGGGGTTTAAATTGTTTAAATACGGTTTATATTAGAAAATTAACCCATTTAGGGATTGAAAAAATAAAATGTGGTTTAATATTTAAATAGAATTTTCACCTTTACAGCACATTTTTATTTTTAAATTGGATGAAGTTCAATCAGTCTTTATTCTACAAGTCTGCACACAAACTTTTTGCCTTTTTTAAGGACAAATTTAAACAAACAAGTGCTCTATGGGACAAATGCTTAAATTTGTATTTTTTATTATGGTGATGTGTAACAAGTTTCATCAAGTTTGGTGGGGGTCAAGTCCCCCATCATTTTGAGCTGGAATAATAATTAATTAAAAATCGGGAAAATATAAAAATTACATAGTGATAATCAGGAAGAATCAATCGAGGGGTGTTCACTTAGATTTTTGATGTATACTGATTAAGATTATAATGTAAAAAATTATTGAAATTATTATCGTGATTACTTAAGATTATTACTGATTATTGTGATTATTAATGATTATTAAGATTATTTGTGATTATCTAGGATTACCTGAGATTATCGATAACTATTATTGATTACTTGGTGTTATTTATGATTATGTAATCATTTTAAGAGTAAAAAATTTGAACAACAGATGGCGCTACTGCGCTTTTCTGCTGCTAAATGGTGTTATAAATAAATATACAGGGTGTACATAAATATAGTGATTTCGTATAAATAATAATTATTTTAATGTAATAATTTTCTATACGTAATTTACATTAAGCAAACGCCACCATGCGGGAGAATTTCAAATTAGTAAATGACGTATTAAATGAAAATAAAAATTCGTTCTTCAGGCTCAAAACATAACAAAATCAACTAATTAACAAAATATATTATAATAAATTTAAGACTATACTGAAATGTTTGCAAATTTTCACCAGACTATGACTTTGAATTTCGAAATATACGTCTAAACCCAGCCATGTTGTTGTCGCTGGTGGCGCCACCAACGGTAATGTAAATCGCCAATTGTTTTAACTCTATCTGTAAATATATTTTAATATGTTTTATGGTGTTTAAACTAATGTTTATACGCTACAAAAATTTAACTTGACTAATCTTATTCCATGTATTATTATTTGTTATATTTTATCAGGGGATAGCATGTTATTGCCAACCTTGAAATTGAAAATTTTCCATAGATTCAGAAAACTGAAGGTTTGAATAGTCGATTTAACAAACTATTAAATTATCGAAAATATCATAAACAACCCTTTTATTGAGGGAAAAGTGTAGGCCACGCCCACAATCAAATTTAAAAGAAATTGGTGTAATTTTGGGGCATTTTGAGCATTTTTAGGTCCGAATTCGACTCTGAAGCGGTTGCGTTGTAAAAACCTACACTCCGCTGCGCTGCGGGGCTCCGGGTGGTTTTGACAACGCTGAACTTAGCTAAAACCACGATACACTTACAACGGTATGCTTATTATTTTTTTCAAACACGTTTACTATCGCGCATTACGTCACGTGCGAACTAAATTACGAACGATCGTGTACGAACGTGGTACGAACTGTACTCGTGAACTCGTACTGTTTGTTTCTCACTCATTTCTCACTGTTTCTGTCTTCTGTCGAATTCAAATTATTTGAAATTATTCGAATTTGTGAAAATTGAAAATTCTATTATTAAATTCGAAAATGCCGGGTTGTGCAGTTGCGAAATGTGGTAATAATAATAAAACGACAAAAGGGACGAAAATCAAATATTTCCGATTTCCACAAATTGAAGACATTTCTAAAAAATGGATTGTTGCATGTCATCGTGAGGATAAAATAAACCTAAAAAATGGTATGTTGTTCTATGAAACAAAAATTTTCGAGAACCGTTGAAAAACAACCCCAAAATCGACTTTTTAAAAGTAGGGAAAATGAGCATCGAATATGCCGCGACTCCCCAGGCAGACGCGGGGAAATGCATCCACGTTCCCTTCGAATCGAGTGAAATTTTTTCGCTCCGATTTGAATTTTTCTTTAAAATTCGGATAGGTGGGGGTGTGATTAGTAGATATTAATAATAAATATTATCAAAAAAATGGAAAATAACCGGTGTATTTGCGCAAAAGCGCAAGATGGTTCGCATCACAATTCCAATTCGCACGTGACGTCACACAACCTGCGTATGAGCATACCGTTGTAAGTGTATCGTGGCTAAAACAATCCTAAAGACGATTTATATACCCCATCGGGATCATAAAAAAACGGGATATAGCATTTAAAATTATTTTACATAGATGTATACAGCATTTAACTCTAACGTAGAACCCCAAAAAAAACCGACAAGTGTGAAAATTGTAAAATTTCATACATGTTACTCATACGAGGGGCGTGGTGCATTTGACGAAGTGAATCGAATCGAATCGTAAATTAAAACTTTTAGTACTCGGGCCAAGCCTGTACCTCCTTGAGAAAGCTGGTGCGCAACGGCTAGGGGTGCGCATATAATCGATTAATCGACACCGTAATTCGAATAATCGATTATTTCATAATCGATTATGATAATTTATAATAATCGATTAATCGATTATAGAAATAATCGATTGTGAGAATAATCGATTGTGAAAATAATCGATTGTGAAAATAATCGATTGTGAAAATAATCGATTGTGAAAATAATTATAGTAATTTAGTAACCCTTAATAGCCCTACCTATTATAGATATGAGTTCATAATCGATTATGAATAAAATCGATTATTTTTTATAATCGATAATCGATTATGAAATTTCATAATCGCGCACCCCTAGCCATGGCACCTGAATTTATATTTTGCAGGGTTGGGTTTTGAGGCCCCCACCTGACTACGAGATCGTCGGAGTCCGGGGTGGGGTTAACCCCCTCCCTTCTTGACGACGATCGTGGCTTTGAAAAATAGAAATAAAGACATTTGCGCAGATCCCTTTTTGATTAAAGCTGGTAATGCTCGAATTGACGTCACCACCTGATCCCCTTCGATGTCAGGATCGAGTTGTGGTGATTAGAATGTGATAGAACACCGGGTGTGAATGAAGAAATAGATGCAAAAGTGATCGGTATCGGGGTCTAACCGTCTTGTTTTCCGTATCGGGGGAATGTCAGTCGCTCCGATGCTGCGGAAAACCCTCTGGTTTTCTCCTGATGTCGGTCAGGTTGGGTTTCTGCCCGGGGGGGGGGTTACCCCCCCTGATCGAGTCTGGTGTATCAGTTATAAGAGCAACTTACTCTTAAACTGGTACGGCAGACAACTCTGAAAGGGAATATCATTAAATAACAATAAAATGCTAAGCCCGTTCCTATAGCTGATGGCAAACGGAATCACGTCGAAGAATTGGATGCACTGTGCAATCAACATCCCGTTTTTCGACTTGATTGGATTTCTTAGCGTTGAAAAATAAAAGTAGCTTTGAATTGACCGATTGCTGTCGTTCGTTAGGGGCGGAAGCCGCGTGAGAATGGCCTTAGGTCTCTTATACCTTAGACGAAGTGAAATTTTCTAAGTGTTAGGGTATATGTTTGTGCGCGCACCGTCAACAGAATAAAGTGAGATTCCTTATGCGCGTCACTGAATGGGTAAATTTTCGACCTTCAAAGTCGATTTATTCAAAAACTTAGAAATATTCCGTAAAATTTTTTTTTTATTTTACTATATAAACCGCGAGCTTTCCGAATCTCTATACGAAATTTTCAATTTCAGGGTGGGTAATAACGTGCTTTAACCATTTTATCATATTGTAAATCTCTTATATAAAAGTGAATATTTGTTTGTTTGGAACTCAAACTGTTATAAACTCCTAGACCCTAGAATTATCAAATATTATTAAAAATTATTTCAAATTAATAGAGATTATTTGAGGTTATTTGACTGAGATTATTCAGATTACTAATGATTATTAAATATTATGGGAGATTATTTGAGATTAGTAATAAATTATTGATATTTTGTACACAAGATTATTGAAGTGAACAATCCCTCGGAATCAATTTATAAATTATTCACGATTTTATTTCAGAAATGCACAATTTTGACATTAGCGTAGTGTAAACGGCAAAAGTATGTGCCCTTTTCAACTGGACGACTTGCACATTTGTTTAAATGTTTGACACTAATTTCATTTAAAAACATCGCGAAGGGGAGGGGGTTAGGGGGCGGTGAAATGTACCTCTGAAATCACTTTGTTACATAACAATAAAGGGGTTTTCCGAATGACGTACCTACCTAAATGCAAAATTGTATGATTGCAAAATTGCATATTGTCGATTTTTATTGTTTAGCGTTTGTACAAAATACATATTTTTTAACAAATTTTATAGCGAATAATTATTTTTAATTATTATAATAGTATGATCGTTTGACACTATAAATAATGTATATCAAAGGTCAAACTGAACATATCTGGTTATATGGTATCTCTATCTTTAAAAAACTAACAATCGAAATAGTTACTACCCATTGTTACTACGTATATTTTGTATAGGGAAAATTACCCAAACCGACGCCTATGACCTAAATATTTTATAATTTTTAAGTAGTACACAAAATTTAAATTTACATTATACAGGAAGTATAAAATGTAACACCAACATAAATAAATAAATAATTAATTATATGCTGTAAGTACCTACGTAGTAGTGAAATACATAATATATAATTCAAGTTTTAACTTCTTTTTTTCAAAATAGGTACAACATAATTTTGAAAATGTATATTTAAAATTATATATTAATAATAGATACTTATTTGACATCAATTTGAATACGTTAATTCAATAAATTATTCAATTTTATCACATCGCTTCAAGTTATTTATTGACTGTATATTGACTTTTGACGGTTCTGATTGTTCCTGACATAATCCCGCATTCACGATACACCCAATCCACCTTCAACCTTAACCTGTGTTTTTACGATTTTGACAGTTTTTGTGATATTTTCTTTTTATACGATAAACAAATATAATTAAACTTTATTTTTAATTGTTAATAAACTTTAGATGTTTGTTATTTTGAATTAAACGTAAAAATAAAGCAATCATTTCAATTTATGCGCTAAAATGCAAGTTTGATCTGCCTAGAAGTGAATTTAACATCATTTGTTGATTTATATGTATTTCAAGAGAATTATGGAATTAAACGTGATACTTCACCAATATTATTGGATAATATTTGTATTTTTACAAAATTTACTATAAATAATGTTATTTCATCGCTAAATGTTCATCGAGCACAAGTAGTTAGGTCATAGAATTAAAAATTGGTAAACACAATTTATGTAAGTTGTTGCACGTAGCTACCTAAGACTGTATTTTTAATTATTTCTAAATTTTAGTTGCTTATTCATATCTGAAATATGAAAGCTGAAGATAAGAAGCCTCGCACAGTTCTGCAAATACTACCGAAATTACCATCCAGTGACTCTCTAAATAATAGTCCGGGATCTGCTTCACCAGGTAAACTATTTCAACTTTTAATAATATCAGAAAAACTTTTATTTAATGTTTTCGTGAGCAGAAAACAAATTTTTATTTCATATTCAAACAAAATTGATTGTTCACGAAAATGTTAATTAATGTAAATCGATTTCATCTTTGACGGGTGCCATATTATTTTAGGAACTCGTCACTTTCAGTACGTTGTATCGATAAATTACGAGCATTTTACTTTGGCTTATCGTTTTTAACTGTGCTTAACTTGTTTTACAATTTGCTTCAATTGTAAAAAAAGGACATTAAATTTTGTTATAACATTTAGGGCTTAATTTGTTTATATGAAAGATTGGCTTAATAACTTAAAATATAGAGCATTTTAGTTACGTTTTCACAATCAATATTTGATTACAATTAATTTGATTGATAACAGTGGTGTGGTTTTATAGGCACTTTAATTTTATAAATTTTTATGTGACATGATTTAAAATTATTTACAAAAATCACCTCAATCAAAGAAATGATCTATAGTCAAATTAGTAGTGATATTTTGTAGCCAAGTGATCCTGCTCAAAAGTTAAACTTTACTTTATGGACAGCTTTTCATGTACAGAACGTTAAAGGTTTCAATTTTTCTATACTTGTCAGTATTTTATCATCGTTGATCCTACCTTGCTGATTGATAGCAGTTTATTTCCGTAATTGATACCTGTCATGGCTCGATTTTGTTTTTGTTCTATGTAATTAACATTTCTCGTGGATTCCTAGTTAACTGCACAATAACCATGTATGTGGATGTAATGTATTCGGCATGACAACCCACACATCTAACAGTATAAGTCCCCCACTCTCCACCTTTACATCCGAAATTATTCAGCACTTTGGCTGCTGGGTCATTCCATCTCAAATCAACTGAAGAATTTACTCGACCTTCCTTGTTTTGGTTCTTCAATCGAAAAGTTAGTGTGTAGACTTGTAGAAAAACGACTGTAACTTCATCCCAAGTAGTCTAAATTTAAAAATAAAAAATGTTCTGGTAAGGTAAATGAACGCTCTATTCAAATATTCAACCACATTTTATTTTTTCAACCCCTAACTGGATTAATTTTTTAATATTAACCCTATTTCAACCCCTATTTCTAAAGGGGTCTTTTTTTTTGGTTAATTTTTTTACAGGTTTTTTATACAAATGTGCTGAGCATGTGTACCAAATTTTATCATGGGATGAGCGTGGGTTCGGTTACTAAAAATTAATTAAGTATAAGTAGAAACGGACAAAAATCGGGTTTTCGCCGATTTCTCAAGTTTCTTTGAACTTTATGACAAAATAGTTTAATATAAAATTAAAACTAATTAAATTCTCTACAAAAAATATTTACACATATTTTTCGTCAGATTCGTATTCACATAGCAATAACAGCTCAAAGTATAGCTAAGTTGCGCGACCACCGTTATATTTATTTAAAAAGGTCGGAATCGATTTTCAATTAATTGTATAGATTTTCATTATAAATATTTATTATCTGAATATAAGTTGACCACACCATCCCTAATTTTGATAAAAAGTTTATCATAATATGACAATGCAGTTGAACCAAAAATACATTATTTAATTTTTTTTGTAAATTTAATTTGTTTCCATGTTCAGGCCAGCTAAATGTGATACTTTTCAGTTTACACCATCGAACATCAGGGTGTGTAACTTCGGAACTAATGAACATAGAGGGCTGATTTGTTTTCAATAAACTTATAAGTTTAGGTTGCTGGAACAATTTTTTTTAATTGTGAGTTTTGCACCCCCTCCCAAAGGGGTCCCTTTTTCCCCCTAAAAATTAATATATATTATTAAGACTAACATAGTCAACCTGTGCACCAAATTTCATTTTGGGCCGAGAATTGCAGATTGAGCAAACAAATCTATCTATCTATATTATATAAAACAGCTTGTCTGCGTGTTTGTTTGTTTGCGTGTTTGTTCGCTATACGTTCCTACACCCTTTGACCGATCTCAACCAAATTTTGCACAGTTATTCTGTAGGTCCAGGCCCAACTATTCGTGCATAAATGGAAAAAAAAATTTGCGCGGGGAAAAAAGTTATTCGCTTTTTAGATTTTTTATTGATTCACCCTATACTACGGTGAATCACCCTATACTACGCTTTCGCTAGATGGTGAACAAAACACGTGTTTGCCAATATTATAGTATAGTATAGGGTATACCCTTGGACCGATCTCAACCAAATTTTGCACAGTTATTTTGTAGGTCCAGGCGCAACTATTCGTGCATAAATGGAGAAAAAATTCGAGCGGGGAAAAATGTTATTCGCTTTTTTCGATAAATCAAATCACAAGTCTTGCAAACAAAAAATTTAATTTGTCAAAAATCGAAATATTCTGACATACTGTCAGTGATTCAAAACACTGTCAACAGACATACTGTCAGTGATTCAAAACACTGTCAACAGATGGCGGGATGGCGGCTTTAATTCGAAAAATGAAAACCACTAACAAATTAATATATTAGAATTTAGTAATTTCAACGCTCAAAATAATACAAATAATTACAAAATCCGTTGACGGCGAAATATTTGAGATGGGGGTTCGGGGGCGACGGAGAGAGAGCAAAAATCATCTCTTCCGACTTCCCAAAAACGAAGAATTTTAAAATTGCGTTTTTTTGAAAATCTGCAGCAATCTTTCGAAACTTGAAAATAATAGTGAACAACTATGGCCTTCACGGATCTATTATGGTCCGCCCTGTGAGGCCGACGGCCGAACAACTATGGCCTTCACGGATCTATCATGGTCCGCCTTGTGAGGCCTATGGCCGAACAACTATGGCCTTCACGGATCTATTATGATTCGCCCTGTGAGGCCTATGGCCGAACAACTATGGCCTTCACGGATCTATTATGGTCCGCCTTGTGAGGCCGAAGGCCGAACAACTATGGCCTTCACGGATCTATTATGGTCCGCCCTGTGAGGCCGAAGGCCGAACAACTATGGCCTTCACGGATCTATTATTGTCCTCCCCCTGTGAGGCCGAACAACCATGGCCTTCACGGATCTATTATGGTCCGCCCTGTGAGGCCGAAGGCCGAACAACTATGGCCTTCACGGATCTATTATGGTTCGCTCTGTGAGGCCGAAGGCCGAACAACTATGGCCTTCACGGATCTATTATAGTCCGCCCTGTGAGGCCGAAAGCCGAACAACTATGTCCTTCACGGATCTATTATGGTCCGCCCTGTGAGGCCGAAGGCCGAACAACTATGGCCTTCGCGGATCTATTATGGTCCTCCCCCTGTGAAGCCGAAGGCCGAACAACTATGGCCTTCTCGGATCTATTCTGGGTCTAGATGGCTAAGGGCGGCAAATGCCGCCATGCCGCCCGTGCCAGCTAGTATAATATATAACTAATCAAATCGACACCCCCAAGGAACAAAGCCGTAACTCATTTTTACCTATTTTGCAGGAGAGCCAATTGAAAGTTTCAAAAAGTTAAAAAAAGCGATAAAAACGCTGAGTTACAACTTTGTTCCACTGATTATCTCTGTAAATATTTGTCGTAAATTAAAATTTTTTTTACCAAAAGAAAGATATTTTTGTCAGGATTACAGTGGTAGTCATAACTCAAATTTGTGGTAACTGGAGTTACGGCTTTGTTCCTTGGGGGTGTCGAAATGATGAGTAAATGATTATTTATAACTTATCCAATGGCAAGTTATGTACCTATATATATATTTTTCTCCATCTGCAATAGTGCGCCCAAAATGAAATTTGGTGCACAAGTTAACTATATTAGTCTTAGGCCCGCTTTTACAATAGTAGATTAAGTCTCAGTTACTTTACACTGGTGATAAATCTAACATGATGTCCAATGAGAAGACGTCAAACCTCAAATTAAACACCAGTGTAAAGTAATTGAGCCTTAACTGACTATTGTAAAAGCGGGCCTTAATAATATATATTAATAATTGTTATGGAAAAAAGAGAAGAGACCCCCTTGAGGGGGGGGGGGTGCAAAACTCTTAATTAAAAAAGTTTGTTCCGGCAATCTAAACTAATAAGTTTGTTGAAGAAAAATCCGCTCTCTATGTTTATTAGTTCCAAAGTTATACACAGAGGGGTAAACTGAAAAGTGTCGCTTTAGCTGGCCTTATCATGGAAACGAATTAAGTTTACAAAAGAAAATCAAATAATGTATTTTTGGTTTAACTGCATTGTCATATTATGCTAAACTTTTTATCAAAATTAGGGATGGTGTGGTCAACTTATATTCAGATAATAAATATTTATGATGAAAATCTATACAATTAATTGAAAATCGATTTCGACCTTTTTAAATAAATATAACGGTGGTCGTGCAACTTAGCTATACTTTGAGCTGTTATTGCTATGTGAATACGAATCTGACGAAAAATAAGTGTAAATATTTTTTGTAGAGAATTTAATTAGCTTTAATTTTATATTAAACTATTTTGTCATAAAGTTCAAAGAAACTTGAGAAATCGGTGAAAAACTGATTTTTGACCGTTTCTGCCTATACTTAATTAATTTTTAATAACTGAACCCATGCTCATCCCATGATGAAATTTGGTACGCATGCTCAGCACATTTGTACCAAAAAACTGTAAAAAAATTAACCAAAAAAAGACCCCTTTAGAAATAGGGGTTGAAATAGGCTTAAAATTAAAAAATTAGTCCAGTTAACGGTTGAAAATATAAAATGTGGTTGAATATTTGAATAGAATGTTCTTTTACCTTTACAGAACATTTTTTATTTTTCAATTTAGACCACTGGGGATGAAGTTACGTCGTTTTTCTAAAAGTCTACACATCAACTTTTTGAAAGACCAAAACAAGGAAACGAATGCCTTTTTGGACAAATTCTTAAATTTGTGTTTTTTATTTCTTACTATGGTGGTGTGTACCAAGTTTCGTTAAGTTTGGTCGGGGTTGAGTCAATTTTACCTATTTTTTGGTCGATTTGAGATGGAATGACCCTGATTTTAGATTAATCGAAAAATATTGGGTTGACCTATTTAAAAACGGTAACACTAGCTTAGGTAAGTTTTGTGTTCTGCATTCTGCTTAGGACTACATAAAATCTTGAACCAAGCAGCTGTTACTTCAAGAGAAAATATCGATTAAAACATTTCTTGTTTTAGTTTTATAATATCATCTTTTTGTTGCTCATAATACCCTTCTCTTATAATTTCTTCCTTGTAATGGTCGGTTCATGTTCCTCCTAACTTGATTTTAAGCTAAGTTAAGAATTCTTAAAAATCTACCATAGAACTGGTTTTAACGAGGGGTTAATCACAAGCGAAATTCATGTACACCGCACTGCCAAATTAATGTAAAGAATTCCACATAATGCCAAAAGACTTCCACATAAAGCCACGAAACTTGCAAAGAAAGCCATGAGACTTCCAAAGAATGCCACGAGAATTAATTGTACACTTTGTACACTTGTAGAAGACTTGTACACCAGACTTCCTCTGTGATTAACCCCTCGGGTATTAACAAAGATGAAGCAACATCGCAGATGGAAAGAAGAGTTGACCAATATTTCTTAGAGTAATCTTAAATTAAATTAATGTACTATGAACTCCTATAAAGGTGCTTTTAGACTACATGATTTTTGCTAGTAATTTTCATAGCAAAAATCACAGCAAAATTAATAAGGTTCTGAAATCACAAGTAAAATAAGTTTTGTGTTTACACTGTGTTTATTTTCCTATGATTTTTGATATTATTGTGAACGTCAAATATCAAAAACTTAACGTCAAAAATTCTGTAATTGTACAAAATATTATTGATTTCATGTTTTGCTTCATTTACTAATTCCACATCATCGATCCCTTCCAATTCTTTTGCGACATATTTTGCAAACTATGCTTCTGGAGAACTGGTGTGCTCATTAATTTTCTCTTCCCAGCTGGTCAAGGTATTGATGGCACTTTTATAATATTCATCATCGTCTTCGGCTTTCCTTTTCTTTGATGCACGAAGAGAAGTTTGCTTTTGCGGTGTAAAAAATTGAGAAGCAGGTGTAGAAAATTGAAAAGCAGGTTTATTTAAGTTATCAATAGGCACATTTTCATCATCTTTATTGTCTTTATTTCCAGTATCAAGCTGAAATTGATTAAAACATTTACGAGAATAATTTTTTTATACACATGTAATTTACCACATTCTCTGCATATCGTCGACCTAATTTGCAAAGGTCGTAACTCCAAAAATTACGAAAAATGGATTATTGCGCCATCTTGTGTAGAATTTAGGTATGCATCAACTAGCAAAAGCTGTTTCTCCACAAAAAATTTAGATTTTTAGTTATTAATTATTAAGAGCGCGCTGCGGAAAGAGAGAGAGGGAAGCAGTAGATATGATGTTGAAAGAAGCCTCTAATCTTTTGTAGAGATTTAAAAAATTTAAAAAAATTATTTGCGCCATATCTAAGGGAACCCTTGAACCCTTTGTGCATTAAGTTGATTTTATATAGTTTAAAACTCCACTAAGGGCACTTTTTGATACAAGTTTTGTACAAGTTTTCTATAATTGATGATGAAATCGCTTCAAAATCAAGTTTTGTCTTTATAATGATCTGCAGAAGGCAATAACGAAGTTTCATTAAGATCGGTTGTCATAAAAATTCAAAATTGTCCTTTTTCATAAATTAAATTAACCTATTTACTTTTAATTTAAAGCGCTCAAAATTGGTTATTGCCTTCAATAGTCTTTCCTTATTAATATAAAAAAAGAATTACATTGATACGACGTTTAGTTTTTTAAATTTGTACAAAAGATTAGAGGCTTCTTTCAACATCATTCCCTCTCTCTCTTTCCGCAGCGCGCTCTTAAGAAAAAGTCGTATATCCAACTTACTCCTAAACCATAGGCAAACATCGTAACTCCGGCCGGTATGGCAGTTTTACATCAGCGTAGGTTACGTGTTCTAAGCATTGATGTGTTATTATTTAATTGTAAATTAATAAATCTATTCTATTCTATCTATTGAACTAATGGAAAGTGTTTTATGTAATAGTAATATTAGATTAAGTGGTATAAACAAAATTGTGTTTATTATTCGCTTGTCAAAAGTTTAATTGGAGATAAGACGTTTTCCGTTTGTTTATTTGCCACATATTTTTGGAGATAAGACTTTTTCTAAGACTAATTAGTAGTATTATTAGTAGTAATAAGTAGTATCTCCGGTATTTTATGATAATTAGCATGGAAAAAGACGTAACTCCTGAAATTATTCAGGAAATTTAATTACTAAGTATTTTGTTATATATTAATAAATCATTAATAATTTGCTAACATAAATCAGTTTTTAATTTATTTTTTACACATTTAGTTAATAATAAATCAGTTTTTTTGCTCTCCTGTAAAATCGGGTTAAATGGAGTTACGACCTTTGCAAATTAGGCCGACGATATGAACTTTTTCCTTTCCTGGGCTTAATGTATGATTTCAAAAATAGCAATTTTTCGAACCACCAAATTGTTGATTCTTGCATGTTTATTACAATATAATTTGTTTGTAAGATCGTACAAGCAGGGAAATTGTACATATTGTTCACAATATCAAAGTGATTAATTGGATTAACCCAAATATTACTAAACTAGATGATACCCCGTCCGAGGACGGGCAGCTAGAAGGACGGGCAGGCAGCCAAGGTCATATGGCTTTTGGATTGCACTGAGAGCTTTCCTTAATCTTCATTCAACTTAAGTTACCTTGGGTAGCTGCCCGTCCTTCTAGCTGCCCGTCCTCGGACGGGGTATCATCTAGTTTCTTCAATATTTTACGAACATTTTATTTATAATGAAACATTTGAATCACGCTTTACGTTTGTTTCACGTTTAATGTATTTAATTGGATTAAGTTTTCATACCGGTCAGCTTTCAGTGCGATGTAACCGCGTCTTTTGTTTACGCATTTTCACTGGGTTTCCTCCCTGTGTTAATCATTGTCACGATCCAATCTCGAACTGAGTGCAAGTTTGTGTAAAATTTAATATCGTGTACGTGTGGAATTTTTAATCGGCTTTTATGTTTTCGGGTGTTTCCTTACTTATCGTTTTTTTATCGTTTGGTCATGCGACCTAGAAATTGCGTCCTTTAGTGACGGAAAAGAAACTGGAGCCCCTTTGACTCAATCTTAGCCAAAAGATTTGGGATGTCCCATAACCCCATTCTGGATTCAGGAATTTACCATTCGTCGTCGACGGCGTGACCCAGGTTTTCAATCAACCCAGATGTCCACCTGGAATCTCATGCCAGCATTCTCGTAACGAACAATTTTATGTGTAAGTAATTTTACGTTTTTCTTGTGCAGTGCATCGATTTGGGATTGTGCCAAGGGTACATTTATTGTTCCTATTTTTATACAGTTATTATTTCAAACGTATTTATCGTTCAAAACATAAACATTATTTTAAACATATTCATGTACACCAATATAAACATTATTTTAAACGCATTCATTTTAGGCTTCTATACAAAGTACTAGATTATACCCCGTCCGAGGACGGGCAGCTAGAAGGACGGGCAGCTACCCAAGGTAACTTAAGTTGAATGAAGATTAAGGAAAGCTCTCAGTGTAATCCAAAAGCCATATGACCTTGGCTGCCTGCCCGTCCTTCTAGCTGCCCGTCCTCGGACGGGGTATCATCTAGTATAACAATAGATTCCCATGTTGATCGAGCGGTTGCGGAATCTTCACTTTTTCTTTATGACAGCAGTTGTTAAATTGTTTATCAACTGGACGCTCCTTGGCGAAATTCTTGGAGCCGCAGAACTGACAGATGGAATTCATTTCTCCACAATCGTGTCGAGTAACGTGAGATTCATCAAATCTCAATGCTCTTATTTGGAGTTGAATTGCTTGACTTTGATATCTTTCTTTCTGTCGATGTATCGCATGGGATAGAGCGTTAGCAGCTTGCCGCGCTTGAGTTTCTTCTAATGTTTCACGTTGTTGACGTGTCGCATGGGATAGAGCGTTAGCAGCTTGCCGCGCTTGAGTTTCTTCTAATGTTTCACGTTGTTGACGTATCGCATGGGACCGAGCGTCAGCAGCTTGCCGCGCTTGAGTTTCTTCTAAAGTTTCACGTTGTTGACGTATGGCATGGGACCGAGCGTCAGCAGCTTGCCGCGCTTGAGTTTGTTCCAAAGTTTCACGTTGTCGACGTATCGCATGAGACCGAGCGTCAGCTTGTCGCTGTGATCGAAGCTGTTCTTCTGTGTTATTAGCTCTTGTACGTGCTTTTCTCTCACGATTCAATCGCCGTCGCTTTGCAGCAGGATTTTCAAAATTTTCATTATCCATTATGGAAGTTCACATAATGCTTTTTTGGAAATAGCTGTCATAATTTTTCACCGATATAGGAAATTTAAATACGTTGATACGTTGATCTGTTTTTTCAATGCAGACCAAATATAAGTTATATTTTATTTACATAATTTTTCACCTATATAGGAAATTTAAATACGTTGATCCCTTGATACGTTGATCCGATGATACGTTGATACGTTGTGCGTTTGGTTCGGTTTGCTTCGGGTATTTCCGTGGGACAGACAGAAAGAAAGAAAGAAAGACTTGGCCTTTTATAATAAGAGAAAGCGCGGTATAAAAAAAATCATAGCAAAAATATTATGGAAATAGAAACCATCCTAATCTGAAAATCGGCTATGATTTTGCTATTATTATCCTTATTATTTTTGCTATGAAAGATAATAAGAAAAATCATATAGTGTAAACACAAATTTATATTGCTTATTATTTTTGCTATGAAAATTACGGGAAAATTACTAACAAAATCATGTAGTCTAAAGGCACCTTAAGGGTTTACGCACATTAAACTATTTTAAATTAGCTTAGCTTAGAATAGGGTTTATACAAAAACCGACTTTTTGAAAAACCAGTTTTCGAATTCAATGTTTCCAAAAAACCGGTTTTAGCCGGTTTTCGAATTTTTGTCAAAAAAAATAGAATAGGAAAAAATATTTTATTTAATTTATATAAAATAACAAAAACCGAAATCAATATCAAAGTCAAAATATAAAAAAACATTGAGGATTACATATTACTTACGCAAAATAACGAAAACTTAAACAAAAATTTCAAATAATATTTATATTATTTTCACTAATTTTAATTTCTCCTAAGAAAATTGGATCTAAAGAAACATAAAATATTCACTGAACGGTAGCTAAGTCTTGTTCTTATTTTGGACACAATATTGCCTGAAATTGAAAATACTCGTTCACTAGCTACTGAGCTTGGTTTTATAGTTTTCAGGGCATCAAATAACAAATCTAAGTTTTTTGTTCCTTCATTCGTTGCCTCAAATAATGAAAATTCAGCTTTCAGTGTTTTTGGATTTGTAAGTTTTTCTTCAGGGTCTTCAAGAAAATTATGAATTGATTTTTCCATGGCTTCCTTTAAAAAAGCATTACTCTGATGAGTAGTTTCTTCGATTTGCTCTTCATCAGAATCGGTTTCCACATAAGAATTTGAAAATATTCTAGACAATATCTTTTCAGATAACTTCATAATTTCGGTTTTTGAAGCTAAAGAAAGTTTGTTTGCTGCCCGTTGCATAGAATGAATAGTAAATCAAATAAGGGGACGTCCATAAATCACGTCAGGTGTTTTTTCAAAAATTTTGACCCCCCCCTCCCTCTTGGTGAGATTTGGTGAGATGTCGTGGGACTCCCCCCCCCCTATCTAAATCTCATGTAAGATTTTCTTTATAATTTTTCAATAATTAAATTTAGTAGGCTTATTTTAAGAAAATTTCAGATTACCTTCAATATTACGGATATAGGCATAAAAAGGCTAAAAATTCGGTCTCTAGTTTTATAATACTAATATAATCGCTGAATTAAAAAGTTGACGTGAGATTTTATTTGAGCCCCCCCTCCCCCTCGGTGAGATTTGGTGAGATTTTGCCGGACCCCCCTCCCCCATTTTACCTCACGTGATTTATGGACGTCCCCTAAGTTTAAAATTAAGTTTTACATAATAGTATGAATTCTTTAAACCGGTTTTCAAATGTGACAAATTTACTTTAAAAACCGGTTTTTTAAAACCGGGTTTGAAAAACCGTCAAACCTAGCTTAGAAGTGAAATTCTTCATGAACTCACCATAACTCTTCTGTTTCCTTATTATGCTGATGCCGTTAATAATAATTATTAGATGATTACAATTAGATAAACTCAGAGGTTATTCACAAGCGAAATTCATGTACACCAGAGTACCAAAGACTTCCTTAAACTCTTCCACAGATTGACACCGATTTTTAAAGACTTACAGATGTCCGTGAAGTTAGACCCCCTTTTTTTAATAAATTGAAGATTTCTTTTGTAGTATTATATTGTTTTCAATTTTTTAATTAAATTTAAGAATCAAATCAAAGTTGTTTAATTTTCAATTTACCTTCCCCCCCCCCCTCCATTAGTAAAATTATTTTATATATCACAAGAATTATTTTTAACAACTATATTTTTATGACTTTTTAAAGAATGTAACCTCGCCCCCCCCCCCCATCAATGAATCTTATTCTCGGCAATGACTTTATGAGTGTTTTGCTTATTATTTTTTAAAATTCAAAGTTCTTTCGGAAAAACTAGATATATTTTATAAATTTTCAAAAATTGAATTGCGCCCCCCTCCCTTCCACTAGAAAATCTTATCGACGCTCATAAATCTTGAAGAGCTTGAAATCTATTAATTGTTATATTGCAAGGTTTATTTTGAAAAAAATATATTTTTATTGTTTGTTTTTTGATTTTCAATTAGTTACCCCCCCTTGATATGTATATACATGGTAACTCATATTTTTTAAAATCGCTTACTTTATTTCTTCATTTTAAAAATAAAACAACGTTTGCATTGAAAAATATTACTTTCCTATTTACGTAGTAAATACTCTAACGTTTGACAGCAAATTCACCCAAAAATTCGATATTGGGGAAATCATGTCTACGCCCCCCCCCCTAAAAGTTTTTTGCGAATAACTCCGCGACCTTTGAGATCCAAATGAAAATAATGGAACCTCATTCAGGCTCAAAAGATGCTCTAACGTTTGACACCAATTTTATAAAAAAAATCGAAACTGGGGGGGCACTGACATGCGCCTGTATAAAATTTAAACTCAATCGGTGCACGCTTTTGTCTGTAATCGTTGACATAAAAAACACCACACGACATACACCACACACACATCCAGACATCATTCCAAAAATGGTCTTAAACAATTCGTATGAACTCATAGACCATAGGAAATGGGAAAGTAAAAATTGGTCATAATTGATAGGCTCTCACACCTATTCTAAATACTAGCTATTTATTTCAAATATGTGTTTTTGCAGATATTTTTATTGGAAATTTCATGCTCTACAAAGAATTTCTCATATTGTTTTCTCTGCCTCTCTTAGTTATCGAGTTGAAAAAAATTTTAGTTAGCATTTTTCCCATGGTCTATGAGTCCATACGAATTGTTTAAAACCAATTTTGGAATTATGTCTGGATGTGTGTGTCATGTGTGGTGTTTTTATTGTCAACGATTACAGACAAACGCGTGCACCGACTGAGTTGAAATTTTATGCACTAGTTTGAAGCAGCTGATTAGATTTTGGTTGAAAACCGTCCATTTTTAACCCATTTTTTAGAAGAATGAAAATTGCTGAAGAGCATTGCCGCTCCCGGTGGAACATATGAGATGGAAAATCATATCAATCGAAAGAGATTATTTTTCCGCATCTTTTGATACCTCACATTTGATATTTTTCTCTTAAATTATTCTTAAAATGCAAAAATAAAATAAGCGCTATTAAAAGAATATAGGTTGCCTTGAATAATTTTGATCTGTCAAAATGATTTGTATTGTTTATTACTATAATTTATTATTTTAACAAATTTACTTACATAAACATATTATGTAATTAATATCAAACGAATTTTTTAATTACTTATAAAAAAATTAATTCTGACGTCATTACGACCATAGTTAAAGTTTGATAATATCCCGCAAATTTCTAGTTTTTTTATTTTGTATTAATATAGTGTATTTATTTTAAGAAAGTTTTGGTATAAACCAATGCAATTGATATAAAATGAAGTTGAATCTAGTAAATGGGAAAGTAATGTATTGTCACATCAGATTTTTTAAAATCTTTAGTTTAGTTTTTTCAAAAATTTTACTAATTTTAAAAATTTAAATTTTAAAAATGAAATGAAAAAACTTAAATGATATTTAGAGATTCCTCTCCATAACGTTTCAATACACCACTAACCTACGCATACTAGAATACTATTAAATTTTCGGTGACCCTTCTATGATCCCCATTAGCGCGATTTTTCTCCACCGGAAGCATTTTTAAGAATTGAAATATTTAGCTTGAAACTTTCAAATTTAAGTATATTGCGACATTTTAGTAATTCTAAACTTGTATTAAAGCGCATGTAATTTATAAAGGTACGCTACGGAACGTTATTGTTGAAATCTGAAGTTTAATTAGTTTGTGGACTTTTTGGTTGTTCTAAAAGCAGATTAAGCTTTGTTTTCTTTTTTTAAATGGATATTGAGTATAAGAAAACAGTCGCGTTTAAAAATTATGCCAATTTTCGTGAATATAGATAAAATTTTGTTTATTTTCGGAAACAGTTCATACAGGGTGATCCAAAAATTTTATTAAAGAAAATGTTTATTTTTGTACTGTATTTGAATCGCGTTAATCTATTCATGCGCGTCAGTACCTAATAGAAAAGATCCGATTTTTTTCAATAAAAACATATTCTTGAATCTATATATGAATCTTTTCAATACTACTAACAGCCCTGAAAAGAGATGTCCAACTTAAAAATCAATTAATTGTATTTGAATCTCGTTAGTCCATTTATGCACGTAGTGTCTGATTGAAAGATCCGAGTTCTTTAATAAAAATATATTCAAGAATCTATCGATAAATTTTTTAAATATTACTAACAGCCCTGAAACGAGATATCCAAGTTAAAAATCAATTAAAATAGTATTTGATTTAATAAAGCTATCTTGCCCCAGTGTACGGCGTCCTAAATTCAAATTTTTTTGCTAAATCACGTTTTAAAAATATTTTTCAATGCAAACATGTTATTTTATTGTTAAAATGAAAATATAAAATAAGCGCTTTTAAAAAATATGAGTTACGTATAAACAACATCCAACCAATGAGGCATTTCCATGTGACGTCACGAACACTTTTATGTATGTAAAATTCTTAGGTTAGGTTTACGATTAATTCGGCAAATAAAATAAACGGAAGGTACTTACAGTAATAATTTTACACTACACTCTCTACGGTTTATAAAATGTAAAAAAATTCAATTTTCACCTATAAAAACACGATTTATCACAAACTTGTATAAGTACGCCGACAGCTTGTCAGCTTGTCGGTAAACACTGTGACGTATTTGGAAACACCTAATTACAAATTAAATTTGGTAACTTTGATATGTCAAAGTAATTTGTGTATTTTATCGACTTAAAAAATGTTTGAGTTAACTTTTTTTTTTAATATAAAATGACGTAGAATCTAGTGAATTCTATATTCACCGTTACACCATCAAGTAATGTGTTGTCACATCAGATTTTTTCCCTTGGAGAAACAGCTAATTTATAAAGATTTTATATGACCGTAAACAAGATTATAAAATCTACAAAACTCACCTATAAAACTTTTTTACTTCCCTCTATTATTTTACACTTAACTATCCGCTTTGGTGAATTTCCGATCTGTTGAGAGGCTAATACGTCGATTCTGGATAATTGAAAATGCAATAAACAGATGGCGCTGCTTAATTTGAAGTCATAATATTTTGCTTTATTATTGAAATTCTTCATTTGCATTGTGTCACGGATCTTTAAGAGGTCCGTGATTGGTGCTTAAGCCATTTATTCCGCCTTCCAGTTTACCAGCGCCATCTGTCCTTGATAACATTTTAAACTACATCGAGTGTTTCCAAAATTCTCATACGGTTTGTCCTTCTGATACTATACATAATCAAAAGGTCAAACTTAAAGTTTAAAGGCAGTTAAGCGCAAGGGGGCAGCTGACAAAATTTTTACAAAGAGTTCTCTTGTGGGATTAAGTTCCCCGCAGTGCCTGCAACTTGTACAAAGATTTCCCCCAGCGAACACCCTTAAGCGTTAAAAGTTTATGAACAGAATTGACGTATAAGACTTAAAGAAAAGGGCCGGAATCTACACATAAATCCTAGAAACTTGCTAGGTCAGTTTGTTAACTTTTTATCGAAATGAAAATTCTGCAAATGGGAAACCATAGGGGATAATTACCTATCCACCGCCACTCCAAATTGCCCCAAAATTTTTTTTATATCAAAAGGAACCTTATTAGAGTGTCCTGTAAAAATTTCGCCCGAGAATGTATAGTCAAAATTTCGAAAAAAATCAATTTGAAAAGAACGGGGAATGTAACCCGATATGCCTCCGACACGGGTCGATGCGACATCAGTCGCCCGTGCTTCGATGAAAATTCGTAAAATTTTTTTGCTCCGATTTGAAATATTTTTTGAAATTCGGGAAGGTGGGGGTGTGATTAGTAGATATTAGTAATAAATATTCGCAAAAAAATGGAAAATAACCCGTGTATTGCCGAAAAAGTGAAAAAATTAAATTTTTAATTTTGGGGTAAATAAACATAATAAACGTTGGCTTGGCCAGAACTACGAGCATCAAATAACCTACCCTACGCCCCTCCGGGGCTCCGGGCGGTTTTTCGTGCTCTGAGCCGCTACGCGGCAGGGCTAAAGAAACGAGAAGGCGCCACCGATCAAGAACACCGGGATTAAGGCAATCGGGATTCGAGAGACCCTCGAAATAGCATTAAAAAGTATAGTCGCGGATGAGGCAGTAAACTATTACGTTTCACCCCCTAAAAATCGCCTAAAAACAAAAAATAATCGATGTTGCATGTAAGACAGTCGACATCTGCCGCTGCGAAATATTCTAAGTGTTAGACTATATACCAGCACACGTACCGTCAACAAAATGCGCGCCGGCCGAGCGAAGTAGTGGCATCGACCGGTTCTACAGCATGCAAAATGCTACTTTTCCGTACTTTTCAAAATCGATTTACTCAAAATTTTGATAATACATTCTCAGAATTTTTTTGCAGGAGGGGCCTATATAAACCTTCATCTTTCCATTAGAAAGGTTACAAGACAGTTCGTTGTGGCAGTGGTTATTACACTCTCACCGGAGGATTTGTAAATTAGTTGACCGGAATTCGTTTATGCCCCATGAATAATAATAATATGCCATTATTAACTTTTCACCAGTATCACTTGATCTACAATTGTTTTGGTCAAAATTCACAACAATAATAAAATATCAAGTTACAATAAAATCGCTTTTATTTCGGTAAAAGTTAAATATTTTATTTTTGATCTAAAATTTGATGAGATGAAAAATACAAATAGCTTTTAATACGTCTGTATAAATTAATAATTTAAATTAAAATACATTGATTTGTGATCTTGAACATAGATATTTAATGAGATAATGATGGTAAAACATAACTAGAAGACGTATAGCTCAATTTTTTTAGTATATTAAGGGGATACTTAATTTTTAGGGGGTGGAGGAGCTTTTGCTGATAGAATTGAATGTACTCCATCAGATAAGGTAAATATAATTTTTAAATAACTTGCAATTTTTCTTGTTTAACCAAAATTAAAAAACCAAAATTTTTTTACTATTTTTTTTATATCATTTTTAGATTAAGTAAAAGTAAAATGTTTATTAATTAGCTTTCAAATTTTATTATTTCCGTGTTATTAACAGTTTTTCAAAAATTTAGCCATCAGATCCAAAATTAACACGCAAGGAATCTTACAAAGCACAAAGAAAAAATTACAGAAGAGAAAAGAAACGCGTTACAAATGAACTACTTAATTCCTTGAAGGATCCTTCTGTTGTTGTTTTGGCCGATTGGTTAAAAATTCGGGGCACTCTTAAATCGTGGACTAAGTTGTGGTGCGTACTTAAACCAGGGTTACTATTACTTTATAAAAGTCCAAAATGCAAGGTATATACTAAATAATTTTTACAAAATTTTTATTCAGTTGGAAAAATTTCAGAGCAATCATTGGGTTGGAACAATTTTATTAAATTCCTGTAAGGTTATAGAAAGACCAAGTAAGAAGGATGGATTTTGTTTTAAACTTTACAATCCACTAGATCAATCAATTTGGACACCAAGAGGCCCTGAAAATGAAACTATTGGTAAGTTGTATTTCTAGGAAAGTTGATAGAATAAACAAACTGTGTTATTAGTTTGTGTTTGTACTGCATTTAAGTGTTTAGTTGTTTTTATTATTGTTTGCTAATTAGACAAGTTTTTTCTAGTGAATTAGCGTAGACAGAATTTTCTGTCAGATTATGATTTCATTACCTAAATTTTCAAATAAAATAAAACGTCTAAATTTAAAAATGGCCCCCCCCCCTAAATATTTCTTTACATTTCTTTGAAAAACAAAAGTAATATTACAAGAAAAATGTTAACCGATTTAAGGAGGGCGAGATAAGAGAATTATCAATATGTTATGTTTTCGCCCACTTAGGTGAGTGGGATGCAGTGATCTTTTTATTCTTTATTAAAATTCTCCCTTTGTGATACTTTGAATTGCAGCTTCTAGAAGTTGCTATCTTTTGGTTACATACAGGGTTTTCATTTCAAAAGTAGCCAGTCTCAATAGTTTTCAGTTTTTGAGTAAACAAATAACATTTAGCAAGATGGTATGCTGAAAAATATATTCCTCAACGTGGATTTGAACCCAGGCGTATTAGCTATGAATACACGCACTTTAACAACTACGCTGCCGAGGCGATTAGTTTATGTAGCGCGGAATTTCTATATCGTGGACTAATTGGGCGGTGTTATGCAGAAAGCTACCAACCCACATTTTTTTTTTTTTCAATTATTGAAGGTACGGAGCCAGTAAGGTTCATTATACATTCTGCTGAAAACATCCAAGCCACAGGATAACTTATTAATTTCTTCAGGAAGTTACCTCCTTATTTTTTTAATTTAATACTGTACTAATTGTTAATTATCTCGGATTTATGCAGACGTGGCTTGGTAGCTTTCTGCATAACACCGCCCAATTCTAGGACCGCTACATCACCCTCCCCTTAGCAACCATGTCGGTTGTAAGTAGTAGCCGTGGCTGATAACTGCAACCCTATCGATTGTTAGCAGTAGTCGGCTGTCATCGTGGCGTAGTTGGCCAGCAATGTGAAGAGAAGCAAGGAATTAAGCGTGATATTTTCTATAAATTAGATTTTTTAAAACAGGAGTGCTCAATGTTCTATCAGGGTCACCAATTTAGCAAGATGGTATGCTGAAAAATATATTCCTCAACTTGGATTTGAACCCAGGCTTATTAGCTGTGAATATGCGCGTTTTAACAACTGCGCTGCCCAGACAATTAGTTTATGTAGCGCGGAACTTCTATATCTCGTGAACTAATTTAAGGACCGCTACAAACACGTCGGTTGAGGAAAGGGGAAAATTTATAATCATTATTATTTGAATTTTAAGTTTTAGCCCCTCACCACCAGCTTTTCCTAATTTGAAATAGCACCCCTGACCTTGTGATACATAATTTTAAAGTTGGAAAAAATCCTCATCTAAACACATTTAAAAAACGAATTAAGTCGATCGATCCGTTCATGAGGTAGAGGCAAAAATTAATAGATGAAACTTCTTCCTCGTATTATGGGTCTTTGAACTATTCTTTAACCAATTTCTTCAATTAGTTCTATGATCATTGGTTTTTACATCTTTGTTAGCTTGCTAGACTGACCTTCTATGTGGATGTACCCTGGTTTTTATTGTTATAATGGCAGATCATTAACGTTTTACGTGCCCTTCGAAGCACGAAGAAGGCCAAGAAAGTTTAGACTGTACCTGGAGTAGAATCGGAGAACCTTGTATTAGCAATTGATTTTGCTAACATTCAGGTTATGACCGTCGTTGGTGTCGTCAAAAATGAAATCACAAATAATAATTAATTTCATCTTTTAATTTTTACTTCCATCTCGTAAACAGATCAACTTAATTCAGTTTTTAAGCGTGGTTAAATGAAAATATTTTTCTATCTTAAAAATTATGCATCGCAAGGCTTTTTTATTTAAATAAAATTTATCCAAAAATAAAAGTTATTGACACTGGCTACTTTTGAAATCAAAACCTGCATTACAACAGCATCAAATAGGGTACTGATACAACAAATTTTGTTGTGTGTTTTTTTTATACTTATGATGTCCTTTATCATGGACACGGAATTTTTCCACTAAAATTCCATTATCGCACGGCATGAATTTGTTTAAATTCCACGATTCCATTAAAGATAAAAATTTCCACAATTGTTCTACTCAATAACATAATTTCGTGGCCTTTTGTTAGAACTAAGTCAAACATTTATTTATCAATTTTAATGTTCAATTATATTTAACAAAACTGAATCAGACAGCGACTGTCAACTATCAACTAAGTCTTTGAACGCGATTTGAATCAATTAAATTGGTTAAAATTTTAATTGATAGCAGTGAGTCTCCAGCCTATGAGGCTAAATAAATGTTCTTAATAAAACTAAAAACATACATAAGTATGTAGTAAAAGCATATTGGTTTAGAGAAACATCTTATTAGATGAATACTAACTCCTGCATACATACTATACATTAATAAAGTTACATTAACAATTAACAACTTTTTTGTTGTTAAATTAAATTCTCTACAAAAATTCGTTATATGTCATGTTTTCGTATCTGGCACGGTTTAGCAGCGTTTACAGAGAAACCTCACAGAAATTTATAACTCCTCCAATGAATTTTTGATTACTTTTATCGAAAAGCGACAAAATTATGTTGTTGAGTAGAACAATTGTGCAAATTTTTAGATTTTTAACGTTAAGGATGTTTAAACATAATTCACACCGAGCGATTTTTGTATCAGTGACTTCACGCGCTATTCAATCGATTTTATTTAATTTGAATTTCATTATTTAATTATATGGAAATAGGTTGCGCTAAAAATCTGCTCATGTCGTATCGCAAAGGATATCATAAGAATCGAATTTTCGGCAAAAACACAACAAATTTCTTTGTGCCAATAACCCCATTCAAAACAATATAATAGTTCAGCGCTACTGGTCCCCCAGACTTTGGAGTAGGTATAGCTACTGTTATTCAAACTGTTCGGTATTCTATGAAGGCAATATCGACACCCCCAAGGAACAAAGCCGTAACTCCAGTTACGACAAATTTGAGTTATGACTACCACTGTAATCCTGACAAAAATATCTTTCTTTTGGTAAAAAAAATTTTAATTTACGACAAATATTTAAAGAGATAATCAGTGGAACAAAGTTGTAACTCAGCGTTTTTATCGCTTTTTTTAACTTTTTGAAACTTTCAATTGGCTCTCCTGCAAAATAGGTAAAAATGAGTTACGGCTTTGTTCCTTGGGGGTGTCGATATGATCAGCATTCAATAATAGATAATCGCTGCAAGGCTGAGTTGATCTCGAGACCGTACTCCTGAAAAAAGTGCCCAATGCACAGATGGACCTGGGATCTTCCAACTGTAGTTACTACTCAATGAACTACACGGCCTTCTAAAATTCATAGTAACTGGTAATTTATTCAAAAAACTAAAGTATTAAATTTAAAAATGTATGTATGTAAAAACTAAAGTAATTTCTGACTTTTGGCAACAACAACTTTTGGTACATACATAATATTTATGTAAGTATTTTTCGTACTACATATATTATACATTATATCTTATGTAAAAACTGATCGTGTGCAGTAAATATCATGCCTAGAATTAAAGGTGCATGCGTTCACTTGTTTTATGGAAGGTAAATTAAAGTTGTTAAAACTATACTTTCGTTCATCATCTTAATTCAATGATTAATACGGTTAACAGGATATTGGACAATCTGGGACAATAATTGGTCTGGAAGAAGTCCACAATAAAGTTGAACTAAACGTCGACCTTTAACGCAGTTGTTTAGTACCTTTGTTGTTAGTACTGTAGAGTTCTTAGTACCTTGTCCAAAATCACGTTAACCGTATTAAATAGTAAATTAAAATTTTTATCGCATACCCTTACAGTAAGTTAACATATTTCGCCTGTCAGCATAAACCGTAAGTGTGGTTTACTTCATGGCTATCGCTTGCTATAAATAACTGTGGTCTAGACCTTATTAAGTCGTCTAGGGAGATAATGATGTTGGATTTGCAATATTTATTTATATTTGATTCTGAATTAACGTGATTAATAAATCTTTAATTAAAATAAATTTCAATTACTACGTTGGTTATTTAAAAGTGAAAGTATTTTTTATTGTAATCAGCTTTCATTAATCGTAAATAGATACTTCGCAGCCTTTCAAAGACTATGTTTTGAACGTAACTTATCACTCAACTCGTACTTGTGTTCTGGGAATTACTTTCCTAGTCTCTTTTCCTTTGTATATGTGATATTCTGCAAATTTAAAAATAAAATTTAACGTTTGGTTTACATAACGTAACTAACACCGCGGAATTCTAAGTAGGGTATTCCCCGTATGATGTAATATTTGTACATATGGTTTTTCTTACAAGGTTACGACTTTTATGCGGGACTTCCCAAGTTATTATTTTTATAAGATATTGCATTATTTTAATTGTCTGTTTTTAATTGTACTTTCGCCAAATTTGTATATTTATTGTATATGTTCTTACTGAAAGGGAAATTGATAAAATATCTTACTCATACACGAGTCGTATTGCAGTTTTACCGTCTTGAATGAAATTGTATCACTCGACGCAAGCGTCTCGTGTACAATTTCATCCGTGACGGTAAAACAGTCATACGACTCCTGTGTGGTAATATACTATTGGTCAATTTTAGGGGGGGGGGGATATCGTATTGCATAGTCAGTGTGCATCCCTTGCAATAACATCGAAAGTGGTCATATAATAAGACTAACGAGGTTCATGTTTTTACGGTTACTCTCTGCATTTATATCCTATTCTTACAGCGCTACCTCATTCATCGCTTCGTGCTCAAGTCTTGATTATATTAATGTGAGAGAAGTATCCATCTAATATGATCGTTCACACGTCCAAAAAAGCCATTGTACTTTCATGTATTTCTTTTTTGATTAACGGATTGGTTGCATTCTTGGTTAAATTTGATAATTCAGATTTAATAGTACTCGTAATAGTTAATACAATTTTATGTTAGGTAATTGGTAAAATTATATTAACCGGAATTTATGTGCGCCCGTTTTTTGAAAATTGGCTTTACTTTCAGGATAGCAAAAATAGGTATAGAATTTTAAAAGTAGGTAACACTCTGTGTATTATTTTTTGCATTAGATTATTCCTTTATTAAACTTTTCATGGATATTATAATTTTTATGTTAAACTTGATTATAGTTTATCAGTAAACTGATGCATTTTTGAGGTCCAGAAAAACATAATTTATGAAGCTTTAAAACCTGGCATATTTTTGTAGGAATCGTAAGGAAATTGCGAAACTTTTTCAAAAGTATGTAAAAATTATTGTTTTAATATTAAATTAAGGCTCACGAATTTTCAAAATTGTATAAACCTAGGTACTTGTTTTAAAGCTGTCGTAGAACACATTTATGTGTTAGTTGACTATAAGTTTCAACTAGTTTTGCTAAAATACAGTCACTGTAATGCTATTCGTGATCCAATCAATCCAAAGGGACCAGCGCAAATTTTTATTTAGCGGATTCCGCGGTTAATATTAAACTTATGAGATTAATTTCAACGATACAACGTAAAGCAAATTGAATCAAACATAATACAAAAAAGTTTTTGATTTTCCAAAAAAAGGGGGGCCAGCGCGAATTTTTATTTTGCGGATTACGAGGTTAATATTAAAGTTATGAGATTAATTTCAACGATATAACGTAAAACAAATTGATTACAACATAATATAAACAAAAATTTCGATTTTCCAAAAAAGTGGGCCAACTCAAAAACCCGTTTTTCGCGATTGATATTGGAAACGTTCGCAAAATGAATTTTTTATTTACAATACAACGCAAAACAAATTGAAAACATAATACAAAAAAATGGCGTTATTTAAAAAATGGGGGGGCCTCACGGACATTTATCTTTTAACATGTCCGCTCAAAACTTTGAGCTTATCGTAGGACTACAATACATCGTCTTACAATCGCTCTAAAAAATATTAGACGAGAAAGAGCAAAACGACTCCTGGGTCGGCACGCTTATGAAGATCACAGAAATCTTTTCTTTACTGACGAAAAACTTTTCACAGTTGAAGAAAAATTCAACAATCAAAACGATCCTGTAGGCCCACAGCTCTGAGGCAGAGCCAGTAGATTTAGAGAGTACCGCCAACTTAAGGTACGGCCGCCATGTTTTATCCTATCAACTATAAGAAACAATTGCTTTTGTTTTCAACTTTTCTGTGTTAATTACCCATACTAGGGAGTTCATGGTACTATTTTGTAAAGAAGTAATGAACTGTTATATTTTTCGTATTATAAATAATATCAACATTGATAATGCCAATGAAGGTGGATAAAACATGGCCGGCTGTCGGCATTTCGTGAGGGAAAAGGATGACGGTACTCTCTAAATCTACTGGCTCTGCTCTAAGGAAGCCTCTAAGAAATTTCTAGGGTGAAAAAAGGCCATTATCGAACATCAGTAATGATTTTGTGAGGTGTGTCGTATGAAGGAGTAAAGTATTGACATGGGGTATGATATCGTCTGCTTACTGGTAAAACCAGGTAACTGACAACCATAGTTTTGAGATAATAGCGTTTGAAAGTTTGACGTTTAATAACTAAGCAGTATTAATATGTATTGTGTTGTAATTTATTTCTAAGAAGGATTATAGTTTTAGCAATGTCATAATACTTTAAATTAACGTGTAAGCCCTCTTGCCCCCTTGCGGGGATCAAGGGGGCGGTGCCCCTTTGCGAGGCGCGGGGCGCGGATTTTTTCATACGGCATAACTTTCGAACGGGGGGAGGTATCAATTAACTTGTTTTACCAGTAGAAAGAGCGCAAAAAACTTAACATGCCGATATATTTAACTCAGTTTCGAAAATTTTGCAGTTACTTGGTTTTACCAGTAAGCAGACGATATGTGGATGGTAGAACTTTAACATAAACTTAAAAGTTGGTGTAAAATTTAAAAAGTGGTAGCCAGAAGTTGCAAGAATAACAACTTTTGTTGAATCATATTGTCGTCATCTTCAAAGAGGTCCATGATACAAGCACAATAAACTTAAAAAATCGTCGAAAGTGTTTTCAAGATTGATTATTACGAAACCAAAAAAGGATTAGGTTATGTTACTTGTAAAGTGACAGTCACAAGCACCGCCCTTCGACGCCGCTGATTGGCACTGGTAGAATTTCTCGCCCTGTGGATTGTAAAAGCTTGATAACTTTTCCACCGGGCAAGAAATTAAGTCGATCTGAACGTTTCGACCTGAATTAATGCTCTTTCATTCTTACAAGTTCTACCATCCTCATACAATACCCTATGTGAATGCAACTTCTGCATTTTTGTGAAAAAGGGGTAAAAACGTGAGCTCCGTTATACCAAGAAATATTACAGCTCGTAGTTAACCCTTTAAATCTAAATGATAACTTATTTCGTGGAAACCGTTGGGTGTTTCAGCAAGACTCTGCACCAGCGCATAAAGCGAAAACAACTCAACGATGGCTACAAACAATTTTACCTGAATTTATTGCCGCGGAAGATTGACCCTCAGGTAATCCCGACTTGAACCCTTTGGATTACAAATTATGGTTAATTCTTGAGGAATAAGCTTGCTAAGTACCGCATAAAAATATTGAGCTCTTAAAACGGGATTTGATCAAGACTGGGGCATCTATACCGATAAAAGTAATGCGTGCCACAATTGATGACTGCCCGCAACGCTTAAACGCCTGTGCGAAGGCAAAAGGTGGCATTTTCGAATAAATCGTACAAAATGGAATTCCCTGGAATGTAACGAATAAAATGTAGCAATTTATATAATAGTTTTTTATTTTCAAATTTTTAAAATTGACTCCCAAACAAGTATCAGAACATATGGCACGACTAGGTACTTAACATACAATTCATCATGTTATAACTGTACTTATAGTAGTTAATCTCAAGTTACCTATTTTCTTGACCCAAATCTTAAACTATAAACTGAAATCAATATTATAAATCTATAAATTGAAGTGTATGGAATATTCTTGCCAACTTCTGAAACGTTAGGGATGTATGTCACTATGCAATTTATTGTACAAGAAGCGACATAACTTCTACACAGAACGCATTGCGTTAATGCTCTAAACTCATTTCTGTACAGAAATTGTACCGTTTCTTATGCAATAAATTCCATAATGTCATGCACCTCTTAGTAGATTAACAATAATTGTGCAAAGTCCTAAATCTTGATAAATTATTTCCTCTTCTATAATGCATAATTTAACTGACTTCGAGTTGAAAACTTGGATGTTAATGCTCAGAAAAAAATAAAAATTGTTATTAATTTCATCTACTTTACAAGTGCTTTAGATTTATAAATAAAATTTTAGGTGCAGTAGTACAACCACTACCTAATTCATATTCTATATTTCGTGCTTCATCACAAGCTTCTGGTATGTGCTGGCTGGATGCATTAGAAATTTCATTACGAAATAACTCAGCACTCATTCGATCTATTAGTACAAAATACACTTGTAGTAGCACTAGTCATGAAACACAATGGTCTGAATCTGATTACGAAAGACATTTCGTTCACGGTAAGCGCTAATCACGTGATTAAAAATATCAAATATAGTTGACCCATAATAACTACCCTTTCGTTCTAGATTTAGATGACGTAAGTCAACCTGATAATGGAGCACAATTGAGCACAGGTGATGGTGAAATGAGTGACACGGAATCTGAAATATCTGTTAAAGAAGAGGATTTTGATGAAGACCCCATTGAAACACCATACATAGAAATTGAAGAGGAAGAATTTGGAGATGTAAGATTTCTTTTTTTTAGATAATAGTTACATTTTGCAAATTATTTTAGGCTGGTGAACAAGTCCAAGAATTAGCTGATGAACATAAGTCTTTAATTTGGTATTTGGTTAAACAAGTTCGTCCTGGCATGGATCTCAGTAAAGTGGTGTTGCCTACTTTTATTTTGGAACCTCGTTCCTTTTTAGACAAACTTACTGATTCTTATTTTCATGTGGATATTTTATCGAGGTTTGTAGATTTAAAAAATTCAGTACAAAAAATTTCAAGATACCTTTTAGTGCTGTTTTGGAAGATGATGCTTTTACAAGAATGAAAAGTGTGGTGATATGGTATTTGTCTGGTTTATATAAAAAACCTAAAGGTTTGAAAAAGCCATATAATCCAATATTAGGTGAAACTTTTCGATGTTTTTGGCTACATCCGGATGGTTCTAAAACCTTTTATCTTGCCGAACAAGTGTCTCATCATCCACCAGTAAGTGGAAAAACAATTTTGAGTGTAAACTAATTTCTTTAAAATATATAAACTAAGAATTCATCAGGCACAGTGCAAGCCAGCCAAAAGAATTAAGTCACAGCGCAAAATTTTACTAATGCATAGGTTTACTTTTAGGTGTCTGCATTTTATGTTACAAACAGACAAGGTGGATTTGCAATAAGTGCATCCATATTAGCAAAATCAAAATTTTATGGAAATTCTACATCAGCTGTGCTGGATGGAGTTGCTATTTTAACTTTGTTACCACGTGGAGAAGATTATACGCTTACTATACCATATGCTCATTGTAAAGGTATTCTCATGGGAACTTTAAGTATGGAATTAGGAGGAAGTGTTTATATTGATTGTGAAAAAACAGGTTACCGAACTGAGCTTGAATTTAAATTAAAAGTAAGAATTTTAAAGTAACAACAAAACTAAAATTATTATTTTATTTTTTAGCCATTCTTAGGTGGTTCAGATCAAATTAACTGTATTTCAGGTTGCCTTAAGTTAGGGAAAGAAACATTAGCTACTTTAGATGGGTATTGGGATGGTGCTATTAATATAAAGGATAAAAGAACGGGGGTATGGAAATAATTTAAAAAAAAAAAAAGTTGTTTTTATGTTTTCATTTAGGAAGTCAAAAGTTTGTGGAATCCCACAGCGGCTGTGAAAAAAACAAGGTTAAAGCGTTATACAGTAGGAATAGAGCATCAAGATGAGTTTGAATCGGAAAAATTATGGCAACATGTGTCAGCAGCAATTATAAGGGATGATATGAATACAGCCACCAAAGAAAAAACATCTTTAGAGGAATCTCAAAGAGGTATTACATGTTTTAATCCAAGTTTATTAAGAAAATCCATGGAAATAATTTTTGGTATGTTGACACACTTGTTCACAATATATTCTTTACCATACTAAAAATCCTCTTCAATAAGAGTGAAAATTTTTCATTTAACTTTGATCTAACTAATTTTTTAATTTGCTTGCTTATAGGCCAGTTGACAAGTGTTTTATTGCATACAAAAAATTGAGGCAAGCTGGAATAAATTTTATTATCTTTATTAGGACTTCTAAAAGGACATACTAATTTTGCACCCTCTACTGACATAAACATAATAATTCTAATAACATTTATTCCAGCTTGACCTAATTTATTTATGTAATAGCCCTTTTAGAATGCTTGTTGAAGTATCATGTTTAGGATGAATTATTTCTAATTTTCTCATAAATTGGACCAAACAGTCCTTGATTAGATAATGTTTACTTTAACCTGTAGCTAGATCAAAAGAAAGAAAAGCAAAATGTGAGGATTGGATCCCTAGGTATTTTCAACAAGATTTTAAAACTGGCCAATGGATGTACAAGCATTCAGATCTAAGACCTTGGGATCCACGTAACGATCTTTATCAATATGAACACAATTACATCATCCAAACTAAAACTCGACACCCAGCTCCTATAATTCGAACATCCAGTATAATTGGAGTCGAATTACAAGTAATTACATACTATATTTCAGAAATTATTTTGTAATATGTGAATATTTTAGAATGAAAACCGTCCTACAACTTTAAAAAGCATTAAAAGAAAACTACCTACCAAGCAAATATCTTCAGATGCTGATGTGAATGATAGTGCAACAACTTCGGAAGAATTTCATTCAGATTCAGCACATTCTGTTAAAAAAGCTACACAACTTGCAGCTACAAACTCTAGGTAAATAAAATGTTTATTGTTTACCGGTTGACTAATTTAGTGTTTGTATTACTGTTACTACTTTTAGTATTATGATGGCTATTCATGATCTGGAGCAAAGCCTGCAAGAACACGGTGAAAAAATAAATCAGTTACAACGGAATTTAACAAGCGTTTTGGAACAAGATCGAAATCTACATAAAATTTATCACTATGGAGAATTATTTGTAGTGGTATTAGTAGTTGCCATTTTGCAAGCTCTCTTTTTATTTTATACGTAATAAATTTTTGAACTAAATGTTTATTTTAATGTGATATAGCACATTTAAAATTTATTTTTTAAATTCTTGTAAATGTATTTATGAGCATGTTACAATATTGTAATTTCTATTTACAATTAAAAGTTGTTTTGCTTTATTTTCATATTTTTAAAATCAACTGCAGTATAATGGCAAATTTTTCCACTTCTTGAGGACTGTTTTAATAGCTTTTCATTTATTTTTAATCTACACCTTTTCCAGAAGTAATTCAGAAAACCTCACCTGCTGTTCAGAAATCGTGAATTGTAAGTCAGATTTATCGACTTATATTTAGAAATGTGAATTGTAATTCAGATTTGTCAACTGATATTCAGAAATCGTGAATTGCAATTCAGATTTGTCAAATAATATTCAGAAATTGCGAATTGTAATTCAGATTTGTCAACTGATATTCAGAAATTGTGAATTGTAATTCAGATTTGTCAACTGATATTCAGAAATTGTGAATTGTAATTCAGATTTGTCAACTGATATTCAGAAGCCGTCAATTTTAATTTAGAATTTGTTTTTTGTTGTTAGAATTTAGAACAATGTTTATTTAGAAACCGACAAATGAAAATTAGAGAGTACTAAATGAAATTCAGAAAGTGTCAAATGTTCAGCTCAATTAAAGCATCAGTTGTTTTTTTTTCTAAAAATTTGAATGTTATGATTTTGTGTTGATTCTATGGAACACAGAAGAGGTTCATTTGTTTATTAAAAAATTATTATCCAAAAGTTGAATTCTGAAAGATGCCACTATCGCAATTACGCCCGTAATCGTCAATATCAACAAATAAATATTTTACATCAGCATCAATAACTGCCTTAAGAACTATCGAATGGAAATCTTTATAATTGTAATAAGATGATCAAGAATTCTGAGGACGTTGTAAACGGATATGTTTTCCATTGATAGCTCCTAAACAATTTGGAAAATTCCAAAGTGTCTGAAACTTATGTGCCACATCTTTCCATTTTTCAGTTGTCGGTACTTCCATATGTATTGGGGCGAGCTCTTCCCAAAGTGTGTGACATGTCTCGTCTACTATTTTCGCAATGATACTTACTCCAATACGAAATAAAAAATGTAGCGATTGAAATCGTTCGCCCAAAGCTAGATATCTGTAAAAAAGAGAAGGTTACTTGTCTATGTAACATTTTTTATTTAATCATATGGATACATTTACACTTATTCATTGCACAAAGCATATTATAAATAAAATACAGAGGCACAATGAAAACCAAAGGAAAAAGACCTCTTAGATGTTGAGGCTCGCCAAATAGTCGGCGTTGGGCAAAGTACCCCCGAAGAAATTCGCCATATCCCCCCCGTAGTTCAGATCTGGGCACTATAATACCAGGTGTTTGATTGTCTGGGAGGCGGCACCGCAGTAGGCGCACTCGGGAGAGTCCACTGTCTTCGTGGCAATTCGAAACCCGTTACTGGGACGGTTGGGTCAACTATAGGTTGGGAGTTACGGACAGGATCCATGTTCCACTCCTCCCGCCATTTCCCCGCAACGCTGTAATTGGAATCCGCCAGCTCTCTCACTGTATGTTGCGGAGGGTGGCGAGACTTCAATCTTATTGCTTCAGAATGTGTCATGTCCACGGACGCGGGGTGTTGACTATCAGACACAATTCCATTGTACTCCCTCTGCAAGGTATGTCGGCGCCTGAGATGTGGAGGCGCGATGTGACTTAAGACGGGCAGCCATTTTACTGGAGTGGATCAAATGGTTCCAGTAATTACCCTCATTACAGCGTTTAATTGGGTGTCTACCTTATGTATACGTGCGCGCTATTCATCCATACTGGAGCGTAGTATTCGGCGGTTGAGTGCACCAGCCCCAGACATGCTGTTCTCAGGCAGGAAGCACACGCCCGCCAAGATGTGCCCGCAAGTTTGTGTAGCAGTTAATTCTGCTAGAGAGCTTAGCTGATGTTTTCGTCAGGTGTTGTCTGAACGTAAGTGATCTGTCGAGAGTGATGCCCAGGTATTTTGGGTTTGAGTTGTGGTTTGGTTCTTTTCCTCCCATATTGATATCAAGTTCCACGTTTGCCAGCCTGTTGGCTAGATGGAAGCAGCAAACTTCCGTTTTGATCCAGCTGAGCTGCAGCCTCCATCTGCAAAAATAATCGTTAAGAAGCTCGAGGGTGGCCTCTGTGGCGTTAACATGCTGATTTTGCGTAGCCAGAGCGATATCATCTGCGTATATGAATTTACGTGACGAAGTGGCAGGGAGGTCGCTGATGTACAAATTAAACAATAATGGTGCCAAGACAGAGCTCTGCGGGAGCCCATTATTCAACATTCTTTTACTACTTGATCTACCGCTGATATGGACCTCAAAGTGTCTATTACTCAGCATATAATTTATTAACCTTGATATTTTTAGGCATGGGATGACCTTCAGCAATTTTTAAATTATGCCGTGTCTCCAGAACGTGTCGTAAGCCGCTGTTAGGTCTACGAAGGCGACAGAAGTTTTGAGTTTACGCTGGAAACCGTGCTTTATAAACGTAGCGAGTGAGAGCACTTGGTCCGTGCAGCTTCTGTTTTTTTCAGAACCTCGCCTGCTCTGGAGGGACCATAGCATCTATCTTAGGATCGATTTTGCTGTACAGAAGCCGTTCCATCAGTTTGTAGCTGATGCTTAGAAGTGCGATCGGCCGGTAGCTCTCTGCTTGTTTGGCAGACTTTCCCGGCTTTATTATCGCTATCGTTTTCGTTCTCTTAAAATGCTGGGGTATGTTTCCCGATGTTATGATGTCAGAGTAGAATTCGTAGAGCCACTTTCTCTCGTTTTCTTCCATATTCTTAATAAATTCTGGGTATAGGCCGAGTTCACACAAAGACACCGGGTGGGCGAACGTGGAGGTCTCAGGAGTATCACGTTTCATCTCCGTAAACTTTTTAACATGGAACATGTTTTTACGGTTGTTACCTCGCAAAAATCGACACCAAAAACCGACATCAAAAACCGACACCAAAAATTGACACCAAAAATCGACCCGAAAAATCGGCACCACATGTATAATTCAAATTTATAGTTTATAATTTGAATATAGAGTAGATTATCGAATAACATCTTCGCATTCACAATAATAAATTTTCAATAAAAAAATTTTTATTACCAAAAATTTAAATTCGAAACCGAGCGCAAAAAGAAAATTTGCTAATAACCAACACGGTTACACAACTACGTCGCACTTCGGAAAAGAGTAAGAAGAAGAAGAAACGAGATAGGCGCCGCACCCGCGGCACCCCTAAATCTCGAGGAAAACTATGATAAACGGTTTGGTACCGAAAAACATGTTCCATGTTAAAGATATTAGTCGGAGACTAAAATAGAAGGAATCCGGGGGTCCAGGGGGCGGAGCCCCCTTGTGGGGGTCAAGGGGGCGGAGCGCCGAGTTTTCTGATTGCTGTTGAATGCATTTTATTAGATGGTGCTCTGGATAGGGACACCAGTCGATCCGCCACAAGGCCGGGGCTGATATTACAATCTTTTGTCTTTGGGTTCCCCTCTCTGAGGTGGGGCATGAGCTGCCATTATGCCTTTCTGCTGGAATAGGTAAAATCAAGACTCTCGGTTGTTGTCCTCCACCGCTCGTCCCTAGCCTGATCCAGGGACTTTTGCAGGTTGTCTGCAGTATCTGGATCTATCGTTCTGAGAAATTCCTTGTATAGTTGTTCAATTCTCGACGAACCTACACATCGGATACGGGAGTGCGATTTGTACATGCAAGAACAGTTGGAGTTGGCGGCCTTTCATGGCATCCATCTCCCTGCACAACTGGACGAGCTGTACGAAGAAACACCACCCGACCTGATTTGTAAGTTCCTCGAGAATAAAACCGTCAACACAACCGATAACGAGAACTAATCGCATAAATTAATAACCCGACATGAAACAAGGTCTGGGTGTAACCAAAAATGATAAAACTATAATTGAAAAAGAAAAATTGACACCCAACAAAGTAAGGAATAGTATTTATACTTACCAACAGTGAAGAAGGAAAACGCCCACGCAAACATGATGTGGAAACCTAAAAACAAGAGAAAAATTAGAATAACACTTTAAAAATCAGGCAGATTAATTGTACGAGACAATCCAACAAATGAAATGCGGTTTGAAACCCGACCAAAATTCAAAAAAAAATACCAGAAACCAGAAAAATATTGTTGAGAAATTTTATTTTATTTTTTAACTAGCTGACCCGGCAGACGTTGTCCTGCCCAAATTTCAATATTTGCCTATATGTATTTTTTAGATCCAATCCGCATAATGACCTTGCGACTTATTTGGTCACCGCAAATACGAAACGTATTAAAAAAGGATTAAAAATATAAATTAATAAAAAATACAAATCAAGGTTTAATAAAAAAAAGTTTAACAAAACTGTTAAGTATTCACAAAAACCACAATAATTTCTAATTTTACTTTATTTTATTATTGCCAAGTACTCTTGTTCTTTGTGTTCTTCCTTTTCATCCTTCCCTTCGTCTTCTAATAAGGAATTTTCGAAAGCACGCAGCGATATTGCCAATTCCTGTTCTTCTTTCTGTTTCTTCTTCATATAGGCAGCAGCCAATTTTTCCTCTCTTTTTCTTTTTCGTATACGTTTTGCTGCGACTTTCCTTTTTGCAATATTTAATGCATCCCTATGCATGGGGTTTCCGCCAAAATCTTGCAATACTTCTTTTAAAGATTTTATAGTGGCTTGAGTGAATTCCTCTTTTACTTCCCAATCTTCATATTTAGCGAACGATAAAGCCCTGTTTAGCGCCCCTTCCACAACCTTATTTAATTCTCGCAAAGCCATTTTTTGTAAAGACATTTTTAGTTCTCGTTCAACACATTTAAGTCATAATAAGTCATTTGGTTTATATAGTATTTTTAATATAAATGAAAAGGATTAAAAGATTAACTATATTTAAAAATAAAAGGCGCCACCTACCGGTGAACAACTTAGTTGATCACGCAAATCACGCAAAATACGAAAATTTACTCCCCCCTCTGACACAACCTAAAATAGTAAAAAAGAACTTCGTCTCGCCTCAATTTAACACCTTCAGATAAACTCCAGAGTGATAATAAAACATAGATAGTTCAAATTTCAATGTGATTTATTAAAATGGAATTGAAATCAGTAGAGAGCGATATGATAAACAATGTTTTTCGATTTGTTTTCCGGCGCAAAAACAAACAACGAAGACGCCTCACAGGGAGAGGACCATTATAGATCCGTGAAGGCCATAGTTGTTCGGCCTTAAGGCTAGCGGCGAGCAGGGATTCCGCTTGGCCCACCTGCGTTTTTTGAGTGGTTACCACTGCAATTTAGTGAAGTAACTCCTTTGCGTCCGCAAAGATAACAAAACGTAGTAGTAGGTTTGGAACAAAATCTGTAAGAATGACCGCGCGTCGAACAATTCCAACAAGTAAGGGGCCTACGAGGATTCACAGAAGGTGACTCCTTAGGAACGGTAGGGGTAACAACAGAAGTCAAAGCTGCGGTGGAAACTTCTTTTGAAAGAGTCTTTTTTGCTAAAAGCTCAGCTCTTTGAGCTACTCGAATAAATTCGCTTTTCTCTGTAATAGAAGCCGTACCCATCACTAATGAAACCGAAGGAAGCATATTTTCCCTGATTGTCCATAGTTGATCGCTTTCAGCGGGAATAGGTGTAACTCTAGCAAACTTTGCAAACATTGATTCGATGTAACTGCTAACAGATTCATTCGAATTTTGCTTACATTTATTGATTTCTGCCAAATAAACCCTACTGAAATCGACAGCCAGGAACCTTATTTTCAACGCTTCTACTAATTGTTCCCAAGTGTTAATATTAGAATCTAGCGTACGGTACCAAACTAACGCTTCTCCAGAGAAAAATTCAACCGCTTTGTTGAAAAGCTCTTGAGAATTGACTCCTCGAGTTTTTGAAAGTTCATTGGTTCTTTCAATAAAATTAAAAACCTCCTGAAAACCACCACTGCCGTCAAATGAAAGATTCCACTTGTGGATTGCGACACGGTCATTTGTTTTAAAAGGTAAAATATTTTTTAAAACCTCAGCCAATTCAACTGCTGGCAACAATGAAGATCTCTTAAAAGAAGAATAACCCGGAGATTCCTCATTAGTTGCTGTTCCAGACGGATTGCTAACTTTGGGTTGCCTTAAAATGTCCTCGTCATCATCACTGTCGTTCTCATTCAGACGAAGTAAGTGTTCTACTTTTGAACGCAATAGTTTAGATAATTCTAACAAATTTCCCCTTTCGGTGTCTTTAAACCCAGCTCCCTCCATAATGTCTAGGCGATTACAATAATGTGCAAGGCGATTAGTGATGTTATCTAAAGTTTGTGCATCAAACTTCTGTTCAAGATTATCAATTTCGATTGAAATTTCATCTAGAGCATTTTTGCAAATTAATAAATCGACCTTAACATCAGGTGGAGTGTACTTGTGTATAGCAAGACGAGAATTGAAAGCTTCATCGAGCAAAAGCTTTCTCAGCTGTGCTCGACGTGTTGCCTTATGGGCAGGAATGGTGTTAATATCTTCAGTTCTTATTGTTAACTCAACGAGTATTTCCTCGTGATTGAGTGATGCAAGATACTTTTTAACGTTCGACATGATAAACGAGTGATAATAACTTCTCTTATTAATAATTGATTCAAAGATTAAAAAACGCAGTAAAAATTTCGCTAGGGCTGTTAAAATTGGTCAACAAAATTATCAACACTATAGTGATAATTATAAAAAATTACACACAACAGCAACCAACTTCAAGTTACTTGTCAACAAGACAAAACAAAAATCGTCAAAGGTGTTCCGTCGCTTGATCAAGAAATAATCTACCCAGTACTGCACAGATTTCAACGATTTAACTGTTAAATTCTTTGACATCAAAATGAACAAAAAATGGCCTTCACAGCGGGCGCCAATGTAAACTTTTCTACTCCTGTAACTTCTGCAGACTAATGAGATCAACAGAATTACAAGGTATCAAAGAAACATCTGCCAACTAATAATAATTGACAGTAAAATTTGCTGTTGACAGATACCCTGATGGTCGTATAAACCAGCTCGTATTTAGCGGAAGCTAGGGTTGTGGATTGTACTTCAAAATGATGTCGATCAAGTAAATGATACAAAAATATGACAACCAAAATATAATCGTTGAAATATCTGTACAATATCTGTGGTAGTAATTCACAACAACAATTCATATACAATCAGCAAGCTGACAACGTAATAATAAAAAATAAATGGTGTTGTTAAAATGTACAGATTCAAATTTAAAATCATGCAAATTGCACTCACCCAAAAGTACTTTTGTGGTCTGAAATAAAAATACAAAATACTCGCTCTCGACAATAAGCGGACTTCCAATTTGAATACTGTAGCACCAGAACGATGAATTGAATACGTCTTCTATCGGCTCCACTGATAACATGAAGGTCGTTGAACTCGACAGCTCGGGAACACCAGAATGAATTGGTTAACGGAGAACCCCAAATATTGAAAATAATTCTTGAAATCGTTACTTTGTAGTGTGTAATAATAATCATCAAAACTCCAAAAATTACTAGTTGACATCAGCAATAATTAATACGTCAATCGTTAAATCGAAAATTTGACCTTGTCTTTAAAATAGCCCTGGCGTAAATGTGTTTTAACAAACACATGTGATCTAAAAATTAAGGAACCAAATCACCTAAGGAAGTATTATCAACAAGTTACTCACGAAAATTGATGTCTATAATGATCCGCAATCGCGTAGAACAACCATCTACTTAATCTAGATGTGTAGATCAATTAATTAGTCGTCTAATTAATAAAAATAGTCGGAGCAAAACTCGACTACGTCTGACTTGATAAAAGACAAAGAATCAAGATGGTCGCCTCACCGATCGGTCACGGGAATCGAACGAAAATCGGTCGATTTCAAAAATCTTACATACAAGGTGTTGCAAAAATTTGGTAACGGATGTAAAAATTCGTTACACTTTGTTGATAAAACATTGGAGCGGGAAAATCCAACTAAGATATTTGAGTGCATAAATTTTAATTTAAAAATACTGACTCTACATTATCCAACTAATATTAAAAATTTTAAGACATTACTACAATGAGAATAATTTACTCTATTTAAACGAAACCAAACTGCAAAAATTTAAATTGCACACGAGCGAAAAATTCACGTGACAATTTGCCTTAGGCGCCAGAAGAGCTCGCCATGGCCCTGCTCCTCTGGCATACGCTGATACAGAGGAGCATTTATATAGCTATCATAAGCGAGCCGCACCGGGCCGGCAGTACAAACTGGCATGAAGACCATACGTGAACGGCGGCAATCACAGTTGACAATGGGCTGGTGGAAAAAATCGGCAAAGGGCATGGATATGTTTGGGTTGGGGTGAGGGGGGTGACATACTATAGTGCATACTACTCACCCGACCAAAAACTATATGCGTCTGCACAACACGGGCGACTTCAATGCGAAGGCCCCGGAGTGGGGTTCAGACCAAACCA